>BDSI01000037.1:257500-857500 GCA_003117195.1 Eudorina sp. 2006-703-Eu-15
CCTTCTCTCGTACGTGAAGCAAAACATATACCGCAATGCATTCTGCTGTGCGTGGCGGGTCATTATTATTAGGATGTTACAGCGGACCCCCCGGGTCATCATCGGTGACAGCCCCGGCGACAGCCGGTGGGTCATTACCAGAACACACACCGCCGACATCGTCGATCGCTGCCGGATGGGGGTTTAGCTAGGGTTTAGGGTTTGGGGTTTAGGGTTTAGGGTCCGTGGTCGCAACTATCACAACGTCGCCTACGTCGCCAAGCACGCTGACCTGCTGTGTGCGTGCCTAGCTAGTAGCCACGCGCGCACGCACGCACACACACGCACGCACACACGCACGCAGCCTTACTTACTTGCTTCGTTAGTGGAGGATGGATTAGATGGATGCACTCTGCGGTCTATATCTAGATATACAGTTGGCTAGCTAGGTTAGTTGTCGCAGAGCCGAGTCTCTTTATTATTTCGTTGCCATAAGTTCAATGAACGATTATCCTATGTATGGTATGGGTTTTGTGACCAATATATACCTCTTCCGTTGTTCGTTTTTCGGTCGAGCTATAGCCCTGTCCAGCCGCGCGCCCCAGCCTAGCCGCCGCTGAACGAAGGACGCCTGCATGCATGGCTACTACATAGTGGAGCGGAGTTCATTCCCTACCTATATATGTAGGCTGATGCGTAGCGAGCTATCGATCTACGTATCATGCATGCATGCGTCTTGCTTCGTTGGAACAAATAAAGTAACGATTATTAATGCGCAACACGCACGCATGCACGCAGGTAGTCAGTTTCGCCCCCGCTACATGCTTTATTTGCCGCCTCGCGCGGCCTTCACAAATTGCGGACGAACGATTGACGAAGTACATACGTATGCATGGCCCATCTCAATACATTTAATAACATCGATGTAGATATTATATAGTTGCCTGCATCAACAGCTGGCCATCACGCAGATTGTATCCTGGAGATTTCGTCAGTCCGCCGTACTGGTGCAAACGTCGGCGATGACTGAAGCAGCCACAAGCAGCTTGTGGTGTCAGAATGCGAATTATTAATGCCTACCTGTTCGTATTATATTCTCATTGAATGCTTATGTAGGCATTGTACTGAAAAGCCGTGCCAAGCGATCGAACAAAACTAAACACAAATCATAAGTAGGTTTGCGGAGCTTCAGCTGCTGGGAAATAAAACCATATAAACTAATGATATAACAGAAACAGCACAGCACACTATAATACATTATCAGCCATGTCGTACGTTTCCTGCATACGATTGAAGCCGTGCGCGCAGAAACCTACCTAACGTCCATGATTTTGCATTATTGCGCGTTACAACCGATAACCAGGCAAGTAAATCCACTTACCTAGATCCCTCGGTTACAAACTCACATTGCAAAACGCACAGCCTCGCCGCCTAAGGTTCCAACCCATTGTTGTTAAGGATGTTACAGCGGACCCCGCAGGTCATCTATCGGTGACAGCCAACGGCGATAGCCGAGGCTTCCTCATCATACACTTCCGAAACGAACTGGCGCCACCATGGCGCTCCGGACAGGCTCGCTCCACAAGTGCACCGAAACACTTCCCTCGCCCACACTACCAGGGAACCAACCCTAATTGATGAGGCAATCTTAGGTGTATGTACGGCGACACGTACTATTACAGGAGGTATGCGTGGGCTGCACTGCACAGACGCGGTCATAGAGCAAGCGAGCGCCCATACGTATATGCATATAGCCTATGCGTGCAGGCAGTGATGCTAGCTAGTTCTCGATAAATTTGAGAAGTTTGTCTCAGGTAGGCAGACCTGTGTATGTGGGCAGATAGACAGGGTAAGAAGGGCAGTTAAAGAACAACACGCCCCCGCGCCTGCCTGCTGAATAAACAACTACAGTCCACTCGCTGCCGGGGAATGTACACGGCACAGGAGCCTGTCCAAGGCTCATAATTATTGAATGAATGAACGTTACAGCGGACCCCAAAGGCATTATACGAACCCAAGGATCCCATGCCCGTGCGCCATAACTTCTTGCAGCCCTTGTACGTACGGGTAGGTGCTTGCTTGTCTGCTTGACGGATGATAGCATGCATACGAGCGATACACACAGCAGGAAGCCGTCCCCCTCATCAGCGGATGGTTAGCTAGGTTAGCTATGGCTGGTCCCCATGAACGGGGCGGGTTGGGTGTGTAGATATATGGATGGAATGGGTGCGGGGTGCGTGTGCTTCAGTGCGCTTGTATGTGGAGCCTTATTATTAGGATGTTACAGCGGACCCCGCGGGTCATCGGTGACAGGCCCTCGGTGGAGCCTGCTGTGCGGTGCGCCAAGGTGACGTACTAGACGCACGCGATTGATGACGCGACTTCGTTTTGGCTGTATGTGTGTGGTGCGTATGGAGCTAATTGAGCGAGCGAGGCTACATACGGCCGCTGTTGTGCCTGTCTATCCCTTTATTTGGTAGTGTTGCCCCACTGTGCGCCTCTGCAAGTCTGCATAGCTGCCTGCTTAGGTGGCTGTCTGGGTGGGGTTGTGGACCTACCTCTGTGTTTATATATGTATTCGAGGCGTTGAGGTGTGGAGTGTCTTACCGCCTTGTCGGCGGTGGGGCCTGCTGGGGCTTGCAATGACATACACCATTGATCCCTTTTCGGCGGGGTCCTCTGTAACGCTCATTCATTCATTCGTTCATACGGCCGTCACTGATGACCCGCGGGGTCCACTGCTGTATGAAACATCATGGTTTGCGACTTAGATTCGTACGGCAGGAGAGAAGCGTATAGTTTCTATGCTAGGTTCTGAACGGCAGCCTTTCGGCTGACGGTTGTTCGTTATGCCCCGGTGATCCGCCGGGTCACACCAGTACTCCGATATACACTTGGGAGCTCGCGCTGTTCGGCATTCTGCATGCCTTCACTTTACGATCTTTGCTAGCTGTTCGCTAACGTTTCCCGCCCGCCGCACCCCCCCCGGCAGAGTACGTAGGCAGAGACGGCAGTGACTTCGGCGGACTATCTGCAGGACTGGAGAAGCCAAGCACGCCTGGCGCATCAAACTACGTAGCCACTGCTAGCTGTGGAGTTCCTCCATCCTGCGGAGAGCGCCGTGCGTTGCGTGCCTAGCTAGGTGCCTTGCATGCCCCGCGGGGTAGTTGGTCGCCGAGGTGCCGCGGGCTATTGTTGGTATAGACGGTAGGTATAGAGCTATGGTTGCGAGGCCCAGTTGCTCGGGTGTGTTATTTATTAAGCAGGCAGGAGTGCGTGACATGCGCGGGGCCGAGTGGCGCCCGCGCGGGTGTGTATGTGTATGTATGTGTATGTGTATGTGGCCGACTCCTGTCGTTGCACCGCCTGTATGTAACACGAGGCTGAAAAGCGCACTTGATGCTAAGGGGCTCGAATTCCTGTTTCACTCTTCCCCCCCCTTGGAGCGAACGTCCTCGGGCGACTACAGGCCGATCTATGATATCCGTCGTAGCTCCGAATGGAGGGCCTTGGTTTGTAAGGGCTGGTGAGTATCGCCTTCCCGGAGAATATCCACCTTCAGGTGGGGATAGAGCGAGAATCAACGAAGTGTGCCTCGAGTGCGCCAGTCCGTTGCTTTTGGGGTGTGATGACCTCCGGGACCTTAGCCTCCTGGCAATTCGCACGCACCAATGTAACACGAGGCTGAAAAGCGCACTTGATGCTAAGGGACTCGAATTCCTGTTACACCGCCGGTGCTGTGCTCGGGTGTGTCCATACATATCAGCGTGTTTTTGAACGATGGCGCCTGTGGCGCCTGGACCGCGCTTTTTTGTGCGCGCGCTTGGCATGTGGTCGCTTTATTTGCGCCCAGCAGATAGCGTATAGAGCTGCAATGTAAAGGCCCAAATCCCAAGCCGCGCGCTGTGTTGCCACCATTCCCGGCGCCGGAGCCTCGTGTTAGACAGCACAATAGAAGCTAAGGCTTGAGTTCAGAAATATTAATAACAACAGCCCGCCGCCGCAGCGGCTACAGCAATGTGCGACAGTATGTTTAGAAACGTCACATATGTATGGGCGATGTGATTGGTTTTGGCTTGTGTGGACGGCGACCTACCTACCCGCCGCACGCATGCACCGGCGGCGGGCAGACAACGGGCTTTATTTGTGAGAACCAGTCATGCGTGCAATTGGAAATAAATGTGTATCATGCATATGTATGGAACACTTCCATGACTTCATGCACGGCTTTGTACCTGTTAAATCATGAATGCAAATTCATCCTTGAACGAAAGTAAAATATGTACGTATTTAGATCCAATGCGCATGCATGCTGCATACGCTACATACGGACGTACATTTAATCGATTGCCAGCAGACCTGAAATCAGGGCGGAAGCGAATTCGCTTAGGTTCTCCTATTTATATGAGAACAGGAAGGTTGGCGAGGGTTCGTGCAACAAGTTGCCTGACGGGCGCCTAGGACGAACGCGGAACGCCTACGATTGTCGCCGTCTACAATAGTTGGCCTTGACCCTGCTGGCTGGGAGCAATTCGTCTGGCAGAGCCGCGATCCGTCCAATCCCTACGTCTCTGCTTGTGTTGGCATTGCGACACAATGCTATGAAACGGACCTAATTACAAAGCGTGCGAATAATATTTTTGCGCGCGGTATGGTGACTAGCAGCGTACGGTGCTGTACTTATGCGATTCCTCATCACGGTCATCTACCAGAGCGACGTGTAGGCTCCAGAAAGGGACGGTTTCTCAAACCATGACCCATTTTATTTGTTAATAGATGCAGTCAAAGGCAAAGTCGCAGTTCAGGACTACTGTCGTCCTTACTTAATAGTATTGACGTGGTAGCGTCGCCGCCAGGCACAAGCAAATACGCAATCCTTGATTCTTTGACAAGTCAATCAAAATTACTTCGGGGCTATGTGGAAGTTGGATTCTCTTCTGAAAGCATTTGTGCCTGATCACTCACGACTGGAAATCCCCATGAGAACATGAGAATTGCATTTTTATAAGCCTTTCAAACCCATTACTTAACCGTATTCAATAAAAGTCGCGCAGTAAAACCTAACACTACAAAATGTGAGTGTGTAAGGTAGGACCGTGTAGACGAACAAATTCCACGAGTTGTAATGAACGATTCGATAGCAAAAATTGCAGCATGTCGTTCTAAGAATTTTATTAATGCGATTGCAATGCAAAGATTGGGAAATCGTCCAAGCAAATGTTCCGTTTTGTCCTAACGTCATCACCGGTAGTCATGTAGCACACGTCGGGTTGTATATCGACTTCCCCATGACCAAAGTGTATTCAAGTATATTCCATATGGAACTGTAATCCAGGCGCATCCATCGCCTGCGATAGACTTGGTTTGTAAACCTTATACGATCTGCTTCGCCGCACGTCGTCTGCTTGTCCTTCGAATAAAAGAGCACATGCGCTATTTCATTTTGTTAGACCTTATTTCAAGGTAACTGTGAGTATTATGAGTCTCCCTTAACGAAAAGAGGCCCTCATCCCATCCAACTACCAGCTTTATCGCTACCCGGTTACACAATATCATCAAATAGACATTGTGCGCGTTGTTATTCAATTCAGTTTGTTTACAGCTTGGTGATTGCTCCTGGGCCTTTCCTTTGGGCAGTCTCGGCTGGCAGTACTGCGGTCGCTCGCTCGGAGAGAATAGTTACTAGCATTGTTCGAATAGATTCCCTGCCTTCAAATTTAGAGCAAGATGTACAACCATCTGCTCCAGTCGACAGGCGAAGGCGGTCTGATTCCGCTTATGTACCCCGCCTCACTTTACGGAGCAACCACCGGAGGCGAGACACCAGCTGCTTCGATACTTCATCAAATTCAACTAGGGCAGCAGCAAAGCGGGCTGGTTCTAGGTCCAACGTCTTTGGTCGGACTGCCGCAACACCAGCAACAGCAGCTAGCAACAATTGGAAGCACAAATATTATAAGCGGATCACCAACGGCTTCATATCAAGCATCGCAACACGCTTTCGTGCAGCGGGTTGCCTCGAATCCTGGAGGTGGCCCGACTGCTGCCGCCTTGCTTGGCGCAGCGGGCTCCACCCAAGTCGTCGATACCGCGACCGCTTCCCCCGCATCCGTTGTCGGGCCGCTTCCACTTATGACAGTGCCGACCACAGGCGGTACGAGTGCCAACCCTGACAGTCAGTACGTCATCAACCTGCAACAACATCAGCAACAGCAGGCACCGCTGCAGCAACTGCCTATCCATTTGGCTGATCTGCAGCTGCATCAGCAGCAACAGCAGGTCCTGCAACAACAGCAATTCTTGATGAGCTACGGTGGTCTGCAAATTGACCAACAGCAACAACAGCAACAGGCGCCAATGATGTCCAAACGGCAGCAGCAGCAGCTGCAGCAGCAGCAGCAGTTGGCTCAGCTGCAGCTGCAGCAACAGCAACAGCAGCAACAACCGTATCAGTTGATTTTGGAACTGCCGAAACAGCAGCAGCAGCAGCAGCGGCAGCAGGAACAGCAGCAGGGGTTCACTTTCGCTGGTCAACAGCTGCAGGTCCAGCAGCCAAGCCTGCTGCAGCAGCGGTCGGTACAGCAAATCCAGCAGCCAAGCCTGCCGCAGCAGCGATCGGTACAGCAAATCCAGCGGGCACAGCAGGCCCCGCCGACCCAGTATTCACATCAGCTGTGGGTGCACGTCCAGCAGCAACAAACTACTCCAAGCAGTGCCTTCCTGTTGCAGAGAAAGCAGCAGGGGCAGCAGAGCCGTGAGGACCACCACCAGCAACAACAACGGCAGGGTCAGTTGATACCACAGACTGAGTGGCAGCAAGAGCTGCAGCAGCAGCCGCAGCAGTGGCTACACCCTTCTGGGCAGGCACAACAGTCGCCGCAGCTGCCGCAGCAGCAGACCCTGACATGGCAGCAGGATCAGGCACATGCTCGTGTTCAGATGCAACAGCAGCAGATTCAGTCACAGCAGCAGCACCAGAAGCAGCAGCAGCAGCTGGCTCTGCAGCAGACACCACAGCAGCAACTGCTGAACCAGCATGCACCTCCACAGCCGCAGTCAGCATCTCAGCTGCAGCGTGGCTCCCATCGTGCCGCGTCCACAACACCCGCAATACAACAGGCTGCTGGGCGGCACTTCTCGGATGCCACCCCACTGCAGCCAACTTTGCCCACATCTGTTGGTGGGACCACCCGGGTGGTGACTGTGGGCACTGTCGACACCAAGGCACCATCGGGAACTGGGGTCATCGGGCACCCAACAGCACCACAGCAGCCGAGTTCCACAGCAACAGGGCGCGGGAAGGTTGCTGGCGCTGCTAGTGGAGTAGTCGCTGCCGCAACAGGGGACATGGGACCTGCTGGTTCAAGCACGGGTGGTGGCTTGCCAGCTCAGCAGCAGCAACCGCAGCAGCAGCTAAATCAGCCACAGCAGCAGCCTCAGCAGCGGCAGGGCGCTGCATCCGCGCAGCAGGCAGAGGAGGAGGGCTCCCCCTCCACCTACCGGGCCCTAATCGATTGGCGGCTCACCTTCACATCGACCGTCATGCCTTACGAGGTGCTGCCGCCGGGTCACCCATCCAAGGGTGTGGAAGGCCTGCAGGAGCTGCGGCTGGGGGCGCTGGAAGTGCTGTTGGCGGAGACACCAGACGCCGCCAATGCTGCAGTGGAGGTGCTTCTGTCCCGGATGTGGGATGGTGAGCAAATCGCATGGCTGTCCTACCTCAATGGCATTCATGAACGGGCGTGCCTGCTGTGTGTGCACCCAACAGGGACACGGTGCATGGGGTCAGCGTACATCCATCCAGTTGGGCCGGATGATTCTTCTCCGGTGTAATTTGCAGCTAGGACTGGGCTCCCGTGTCGTTGCTTGCCTGTTCATCCAGCTCTACCACACATACACACATTCACACACATGCCGCGTCTGTGTGTGATGCGTGATTCCCCGGCCCACCCCGGACCTATCGCATATATACATGCTTGCAGGTGTCGTGGCTATGGACATGGAGTGGAAGCCGGACACCGCGCGGGGTGACTCGAACCCCGTCGCTCTGCTGCAGCTGTCGTCTGCCGGGCTGGTGGTGGTGGTGCGCACGTTGGCGTGTGGGCTGCCGGAGGCCTTCCGCAGGGGCTTAATGGAGGACAGCGACATTGAGCTGGTGGTGGCGGGCTGGACCACCAACGACGAGCGCAAGTTCGAGGAGAGCTTCGGCCTGCAGACCTTCTGGTGCGCGGCTGGGCTGCTGTACATGTATCTATCTAGCCGTATGCATGCTCATCATTTGGCATAGCATGCATAAAGCCGTACACACGCACGCACAAAGCCGCCGCTATTTTCAATCATGTTGTGCGTGTCCGCTCCTGCTGCCTGCCTGCTGGTCATCATACATGCATTTCGCTAGGTCTTGCTCATTGATGGTTGCTCAATGTGTATGAGCATGCATGATAGCACGCCACGCCACGCCATGCCATGCCATGCCATGCCCTGCTTCAGGTGCCGCATCACGGACATCCAAAAGGTCGCAAAGGCGTGCGGCCACTCCAAGACCGGTGTACGGGCGTTGGTGCAGGCGGTACTGGAGCCGTCCGTGGGCATGCCCAAAAGCAAGGTAATGCAGTGCGGACGAGACAAGGGTTCGTACCTACCTACCTACATATATAGTATAGAAGTGTCGCAAACAAAACATACATATGTGAGTACTACTTAATGTGAGCACGCAGATGGATAGATGCGTATAGATAGAAACCCCAGAACGCTGCTGGGGTTTATTTGTAGATGCTGAGCGAGCAGCGGGGGCATGCATTTGGCAGGGGGCAGGTGTACAGCTTCCGCGGTAGGAATGATGTATGGGTTATTACGTACATACAAAATAACTGACGTTGTTTATTGTCAACAGGGCCATCTAAGAAGCAATCCCGTGGGCTCCGGGGGTCCCGCTGGCCCCGGGGGCCCCCCGGGGGGCCCAGCGGGCCATCTAATAAGTAATCCCGTCGCCGATTGACAGACAGATGTTCGTCCTCGCTCCATGCATGTCTGCATGCATCCATCCATCCCTGCATCCATCCGCAGAAAGTCACGACGTCAGATTGGAGCGCCCCCACCTTGCAGCCCGAGCAGCTTAAGTACGCAGTCCTGGACGCCGCGGTGGGTAGTCGGACAGCGCGCTCACTTATTAATCGTGCGTACATACGCAGTAAATTGCATGGCTGGGCTGGTATGTATATCTCTGCAGTCGGGCGCAGCTGCTGGTTAGGTAGCATGCATGTCGCATCGTGTTTCGTTGATGGCGGGAGGGAACACTCCAGCGCGTCCCGCGCGCCGCCGCCCGCTGTTCCCCACCTTCCGTGATCATGGTACTCATGCGAACCCCTGCTTGTTATCATAAATAATAAATTGTGAGCAATATATTTATAGCTACCACTTGGTTGCTCGAGCTTACTTCATCTAGTTATCCGTCCGTACCGACCGCACCCGAGCGAATATGCATGCCGGCTGATTACTGCCTCCCTACGTAATAATTATGTAGCGCGCGGCGGGGGGTTCATTCGTTGCGGGGCGGCTGCGCTCAGCCCAATAACGCCCAGTAGATATATAGTACAGCGATGTACGAGGCTCGTCACCAACGATACCGCTCACCGTACATTCGTACTTGATCCATTATTGCACGCAGTGCACCGAGCATGTGTTCCGCTGCCTGGAGGCAAGGTTTTAATAACAACGAACGCGGCGCGCGTAGATAGCCAAGCGATCGGCGAGCAGATCGGGGAGCGAGCGAACGAACGACGGCGGGGCATGCACGCGGCAGGCGGCGGCGTACGTCGTGTGATGATGATGAGCGGGTGCGCGAGCGAGGACGACGGACGGAAGTATCCTCGCACCCCTGCTCGCTTGATTGCTCGCTCGTGCTTCGCTGGCTTACCAGCCAGCAGCTCCCCTACCTTACTTACTTCCGCCATCCAGTCAGCAGCGAGCAGCGGTGATTCGCGGGCCCGCCCAGCCGCCATCTATCTATCTAGCTACGCATGTATGGACGGGCGGAGGGCGCCGGCGCATGGCAGCAGCCCACATCGACAGCTAGCTACCCTCTATCTGCTGCTGCTGCTAACAAACATTTTCGTGAATGGCGCTGGACAAGCAAGTGTAATTGCGGGCTCCCTAGCGTGGCACTTTGTCAGCCGGCCATCTGGCATGCATAGCTAGGGTATGTATCCGGGCGGCTGTGGCCTGCTGCTGCCAGCTGGGTGCGGGCGGGCGGCGGGCTCGGACGGAAAGGAAGGTGTGTCCGGGGGGACGGAGCGAAGGTGTGTCTGGGGGGACGGAAGGTTTGACTTCTTGCAAAAACTGCTCGACAAATAAATCATTCTGATCGAGCGGCGGAGTATGTAGGGGGCGGTCTCGCTTGCCCGCCGGCGGCCAATCAAGCACGCAAGCAAGTAGTTTTTAGCTTTAGCTTTTTTGTGTGTGCGTGCGTGCGTGAGTGGAGCATGCATGGCTGGGTTCTCGCTTATTATTACTTTGAAGGTAGGCGGAACTTTGTTGCGGCGAACCAAAATTGGATGCTGGTTGGTGCGTGCGGTGCGTGCGGGCTATTCATGCGTGCGTGCCTGCTTATTACTGCGTGCTGCGTCAGTGGCTTGACTACTTAATCGATGTGCACGCGAAACGAAGGGGTGCGTGCTTCATTCGATCGATCGATCTCGCGATTGCTGTCTGTCGGTGCTCTTGCTGTTGTATGTCTGCGCGGCTTACTTTACGTACATTTTGTACGTATGTCTGTGGATGGCTGGGATATAAACTGTTGCTTGGCTACCGAGCGACCCGCTCCGTAGCTCGCTAGAGCCCATCCTCGCTCGGCCCAGCTGGGCAAACTTGCTTGTGATGCATGACCACCCAGCTAGCTACGTACTACGCACCGAACCATGCAAATAAACCTACATACGTACGTACGTACGAACGTACCTTGCTTTATTTAGGGCTACTTGAGTAACATACCCCGCCGGCGCCGTACCTGGTACATACGTACGGTACACACGCGTGGCCAACGGTCTCTCTATCTATCGGATGGACGGAGCGAGGTGCTCTCGCCAGCTTGCTTGCTTAGCAACTAGCTAGATGTGCGTACAGCAACCTGCGTGCTGTTTATTTTCTGGTCTTGCATATGCGTACACTTAACTACCGCTGCAGGACGACGGATGCCGGAGGATAGATCGATGGATGCGTGAAAAGAGCAAAGTACATACGTATCTGCTGAGCTTGCGTATGGGCTTATGCGGGTTAATGGCTGGCTGCATGCGTGGGCGGGGTAGGTGGATGGTGTGGGTGGCGACAGCATTCAAGTGGGTGTATGTATGCCGCGTCGGTGCGGGCCGCCGCCGCCGCCGCCGTGTCATCGATTTTCGCTCCTGTGCGGACGGACGGACGGACGGAGCAGTGCGTGTGCGCGGTCGTTTCGTTTTACTTCGAAACGAAGCGCTATATATGGAGCTTTCGGTGCTCTATCTGTTTCTATTCATCTATTTGGCTGCCTGTCTGTCTCTTCTCGCTGCTGGCTGGATGGGTGCGTGTCTTTCCGTGGATCGGTTCGTTCCTTGCTTAAGCAAGCATGCTTGCTTGCTTGTGCGTGGCGTTGCTTGAATGTGCGCGCGGCGGTGGCTGGAGGTAGGAAGCCGACGGTAGGTAGCGGTTAGCTGCATGCCGGGTGCGTGGATTAGTTACTGCATGCTTGCTTGGCCGCCGCCCGGGTTTATTTGTCGCTTGTGGTATGCACGTAACTAGCTCGCTGCTGCCAAGCTGCGTGTGCGCGATCGATCTAAGTATCTATCTTGGCAACCCTTCGTTGGCGATCGCGCGGCTGCTCGGCTGCTGCGATCAACTTCTAGCTAGCTTAGCTAGCTATTTGCTTGCCTGTTTATTTGCTTGGCGTTTTGGCGTTCGGACAAACTCGCTCACGCAAACCGACCGACGTACGTTATGGTGCAACCTACCGAGCGTGCTGTTCCTAATCCGTATGAATGCGGCACGTGGGCACGTACGCAGACTGACGTACGGATGAATTTATACTACACCAAAGAGCAGGAGGTGCGTGGAAGCAAGCAAGCAAGCGAGCGAGGTGGTGATTGGGTGCGTGGACCCGCGTGGCTTAACGATGCACGTACGCTTGCCTGGATCGATATCCGGGGCTGCTGCTGCTTTTTCGGCGTGCATGTGATGCATGGAAGCATGTATGCCGCGCGCGCTCCCCGCTTGCGCAACCACACGCACGCACGCATTGCACACCCGGCATTTGCGTGATGCTGCTGTACGCACGCAGCAAGGCGATCGAATACTTATTACATTCATGCCGCTTAAACTCCGACTGGCGACTGCTATGCTGCTTGTATGTGCCGCCGATGCTGCTGGCTGGATGGTGTACTTGGGGCTGCGTGTATGTGTACGTGCCTGCGGTGGAACCAATCGTACTTTCGCAGCCATACATTATTGCTCGTGCATACATACATATGTACGTATGCCGATCAATGTGCGGCGGATCGCGCGCTCGGATCGGGCCGTACAGGCATGGCATGCATCGATGCGCATGCCGTGTATGTGTGCCTGGATGCTGGATGCGTATATGCGGCTGGCTGGGTGGATGGATGGGTGGATGGATGGGTGGCTGGGCACGTGTGTGAGTGCGCGCGTGTGTACGCGCGCGCATGTATGTTTGTGTGTATGTGTGTGTGTGTGTGTTACATCGCTGACCGGGCCTGCTGGCACTGGCCAAGGGCTGCCAACCCAGCAGCCGTAAAGGAAAGACCGCACTCTCCTCCCTTTGCGGGGGACGGAGATAGAAGTGCGTGAGGGGTCACAACTCCCCTTGCTCGATCGACCTAGAGCACTCGCTCGCGCGTCCTGAAAGGCACGTACGGCAGCAGAGGCTCTACGGAATAGGGCCTCAGCCATGCCCTCTCGTCTCCGACGACTGGGCCTGCCTGCCTCGCTCGTGCAGCTGCCTGCGTGCCCTCGGTCGCTCCCCCAAGCAAATCCTTGCAGCACCTGCTTCTTGCTTCCCCTCGCTCCGGGGATTCCCGCCAATCGTAAAACTGGGCGACGTAGCCCGCGGTTCAACCTCATCAAAGCAAGTCGTCCTTGCAGCACCCGGGGCGCGTTCCTACCTTAACAGCTCGCTCGGATATGTGCCCCTGTCAGTGCAAAAATCCGTGTGTGTGCACGTGCGTGGCGCGTGTGCGAGCGAGACAAACATCCATACTTATCGGCTCTCACGCCCGCTCGGCATTATTATTACGTAGTGGGATGGATGGATGGATGGATGGATGGATGGATGGATGGATGGATGGATGGATGGATGGATGGATGGATGGATGGATGGATGGATGGATGGATGGATGGATGGATGGATGGATGGATGGATGGATGGATGGATGGATGGATGGATGGATGGATGGATGGATGGATGGATGGATGGATGGATGGATGGATGGATGGATGGATGGATGGATGGATGGATGGATGGATGATGGATGGATGGATGGATGGATGGATGGATGGATGGATGGATGGATGATGGATGGATGGATGGATGGATGGATGGATGGATGGATGGATGGATGGATGGATGGATGGATGGATGGATGGATGGATGGATGGATGGATGGATGGATGGGATGGATGGATGGATGGATGGATGGATGGATGGATGGATGGATGGATGGATGGATGGATGGATGGATGGATGGATGGATGGATGGATGGATGGGTGCGTGGATGGGTATGATTGCTTGCTTCGGGTGTGTGGTGGTGTGGGCTGGTTCGATATGACCTATCTAGCTAGATGGAGCGGGGTCGGTTCGCTCGTCGTCCGTCGGCGGATGTGAACCTCGGTCGCTGAGGCATCGCATGGGCCGCCGCGACGACGTCATACATTACTACTTGCTTACTTATTATTACTTGCTTTACGAGCGAGCGCGTCGGTACTTGACGCCCTAGCTATCTACCTGCTGCGACATGTATGTGCTGCCTCACCCGCCCATCACGCACGCACGCACGCACGGGCTATATATCACTGTATGTTTCATGGATCATACATGCAGATTGATTGCGCCCTAGCTTTCTACCTGTTACGTTGATAGTAAGTTCTATCTATCTGCAAACAAAGGTGTTCATCATTATTGCTTGCTTCGTTGCGTGCCTCGGCGCGGCGACGGAGCAATCTATCGCTGGAGGATCTATCCATCGCGCGTACGTAATGGATGGTGGATGCTGTCGGTGGTGTAGTCGTGCGTGCGTTGCACGCATACATGAAGGCTTGCCTGTTATTATTTATAATAATGCAAGGGATGGGCGGCACGCAGCCGAGCGAGGGTAGGTGCGTGTGGTTGCGTGACGCGCGCGGCGGGCGGGCGGGTAGGTACGTACCCGCTGCTGATCAATAAATAAAGCGGCCGGCGGCGGTGCCCCCGCGCGTGGGCTTGCTTGGCTGGGTAGCGTACATACGTTATGCAGCTCGATAGTGTTTGTCTAGCGCAGCAGCTAAGATGGCAGTGTTCGCTTTGGATCTTCTCCATCCGGCGCCACGTACGCCAGGCAGGGAGCAGGCGTACGTCAATACTACTAGCTAGTCCTGCAACTAACTGGCGTCGATCGCTCGATCAGTCTATCTTGCGCGCGCGCGTCGTCGTGTTTGCATGGGTGGATGGGAGCGTACGTCGTTGGCGCGCGGAAATGTCCAGCTATCGGCCGGCCCTCGCCATCGCCATTGCCTGCCTTGCATCGTCGCGCGCGCCGCTGCTTTCATGCGCTCCATCCGTCCATCCATACCATCCATCCATGCATTGCGGCGGGATGGACGCTTCGTTTATTTCTTGATGCACAGCCTGCTGCTGCTCGTGCGCGTGTGCTGCATGCAGGTCGGGCGGCGGGCCGGGTTGCTTTGCTAATTGCACACACGAAACCTGGGCGGACTTGCTTGCTTGCTTCCTTCTCGCTAAACACGCACAACGAAAACATGCGTACGTGTATGCGGGCCGGGTAGATAGGTCGCTCGTACATGCCGCCACCGGCTGGCTTGCTTTCGCCGACCAGCTGCCGTCGGTCCCTCGCTCGCTAGCTCGCTCTACGTCCGTGCTCTATCTACGTGCGTCGTCCGTGCACACGCACTTGTTATCTTTCTGCATAATACGTACCTACCCTAATCGTGAGGGCGGACGCATGCATGGATGCATGGATGGATGAATCGATGGATGGATATGCACCGGTTGCTTGGCAGCTTGGCACGCGCGCGGCGGCGTCGAGAGTCATCATACATCGAGAGTTTATTTTGGCCTGCGCTGCTGCAGGCCATCCACGCAACGCCCGTCTGTCTGTCCGTCCGTCCGTCCGCCGCGCGTCCCATCCGTCCGTCCCTGTTCTTCACGTAATTGGCTGGTTACGTAGTTGATTGCGCGGTTATATATTGTGTTATATTTTACGTATATTTCCGCACGGGCCCGGCCTACATACTCTCCCTCAGGTTTATTTCCGCGACGCAGTGATGTATGTCGGATGGATCAGGATGGATGGATTTGATGGACCCACCCGCATACGTACGCACAATCAATGCATGCGCCGCATGTATGCGCGTGCAGACGTACCGTGCGGGCACGTACCTGCCACGCAAGTTTAATGTATGTCAGATGCGTGCGTGCGCGGGGTGCTTGATGATCGATTATTGCTTGCTTGTGTGGGCTTGCTTGCTCGCGTGCTGCATGCTGCGGGTGTGCACTTCTGAACGATCGAATACCCTCGTGCTGTCGGGGGTTGCTTGCACGCCAATCTAGTTGTTTTGTTTTATATACGTTATTCACCATGTCGCTGCTTTTCGTGCGTATGTATGCGCGTCGGCCGGTGGGTACGTAAAGACAGTGGGTAGATACATAGGAACGGCGGGTACATCGCGCCTACCTACATACCTGGGGATCGATCGATCGATCGCTCGGCGGCGCGGCTTATGAGGTCTGCGCGTGCAGCAGCAGTTGCCTTCGTTCGAATGTGCTAGCTGTCGTCTGCTGTTGCGCGTGGTCGGTGGAAGATACGCCAAAAAAACACGCACTTGCTTGCTTGCCTTGCTTGCTCTATACAATATCTTCGCACGCGCGTCTGCGGCTCATCACCAGCCAGCAGCTCCGCGCGCAGGTTGCGTACGGAATTATATAAACCGCCCTGCGCTGATAGACACGTAGATGCGTGGGTCTTCGCTCGGGAGCTGCATGCGGCGGGTCACTTGCTTGCTGGCCGCTTGATTGCACTAGCTAGGGTACGTAAGGGTATGTAAGGTATGTGCGTGGGGGCGGGGCCGGCTGCTGGCTAGCTAGCAACTGCCGTTTCATCAGAAATATAGCTAGACGTGCGTGCTCGCAGGGCGGCCGCGCGCACGCAATGTATGTATGGGGCGTTTGAAGGTGCGCATGCGTGCATACATACGCGCGTGTGTTCTTACTTGCAGTAGTCTTATCTTGCCAGCAGCAGTACGTACTGAATCGTCTCAGCTACCTGATCCGTCCGTCCGTCCGTCGCGCGCTCGACTAGCTACATACGTAGTAGTTACTGTTTGATGACTTACTTAAAACTTGCCATATATGGGTGTTTTTGTGCAACAGCGAGCGAGCCTGCTCCGTCCTGCCGTTTTGCGTTGCGACGGAAGGTTTCGCCTGGGGCGGGTGGCCGATGTAGGTGTCGGTGGATGGCTGATGATGCTGTATGTATGTAGGGCGCTGGTGAGGAAGAAGACCTCCGGCCGTGTGTTGATGTATCTGGGCAAATATCGTATTTTCCAGGAGGCGGGGTGGATCTATCTGTCATCACGTGCAAGCTTGCGAAGGTTCCGCACGAACTTGATTATTAATGTCGTACCTTCACTGCAGTAATGGTCGCCGTACGTAGTCGGCCCGTTGGTCGGTTGCCTACCTGGTGATGTGGTGTGATGTCACGCATGTGTATGTGTCATGCCATACCTCTGTGTATGTGCGTGATGTGTAAATGCCGGCGGTGACAAACGAGACGAGCAAGGCCGCCGCGCGCGCCGCCGCCTCACCTGCTCGCTCGCTGGCCCGCGGTCGCTGTCTTCTATCTGTTGTTCCCCGCGTGCGTGCGTGCGTGGCCCTGATGGATATGGTAGCTAGGTGTTTCCTCAGCTTTGCGTTGTCCCTGGTGACGCACGACTGCAGACGGATAGATAGATAGATACGTAGCTAGGTAGGTCGACTCTGTAAGACGCAAAGGCTTATTACCGCGCGGATGATTGGGAACTACGTATATCCCCATTGGGTAGTTTCTCTCTACATATTCGTTGTGAGCGTCTGTACGTACGGCGCTTTGCCGTACCGGCTAATAACACGCGAGAGCGGCAGCAGACCTCGCTGTATGTGCACCCACCCACCCACCGATGCACGCGCACACACACGCACAAACCCAAACATGTTGCAAATAAGTACGAATCAGCAATTCCTATCTACCTATGTACTCTGCACTTCCTAGCTAGCTAGCTATGTGCGCTGCCCGTTGGCCTTGATTGCTGGCCTGCTGCGATGCGTGCCGCCAGCCACACGCGTTCGTTCGCGTCTGGAGCGAGACTGCTGCAGGGTGGGTCGCTCGCTCAGGGCGGGATGTTCAGTTTGGGGATAGATCCAGTGATGTGCGCGTGCGTAGCTAGGATGGAGCGAGCGGCGCACATACAGCCGCACACTCAAGCAACTCACGTGCGTGGGCCCCCTCGCAAACACGATCGATTTGCCTGGCTGGTTACATGGGAACGAAAGATCTAACAAGCAATCGAGGGACGGACGGAATGGGCGATTTGTGCGAGCTTGCAGCAGCGGTGTACGTACATACTTAAGTCATGCATGACGTACGTGGCTGGCTGGGTTGCGCATCCGTCCCGCGCGCGTGGTCAGCGAGCGTTTGTCTTGTCGTATCCATCCATCCACTCATCGACCCATCTATCAGTCCACCCGGTGACGGATCGATCCAGCTGCTGCTGTGAAATCATCATCAGTCGACGTGCGTGGAAGCCACGGGTAATGCATGATGACTACCAGAATTTGACACGTGTGCCGCGACCGAGGTTGATGTGTGGTAACGCACGCACGATCGAGTACACACCGACTGCGCTGTTCACTTCGCGCCCAGGCGCAATCTTCTTGCACCTACCGGGCGCCTGCTCAGGCTCGCCTGATCCTGCACTACGGGAAGCGCAGGGACGCACGTGCGTGCATGCACATGCCTGCAGTACGTCCCCTTTCTTACGTAGGTACTATGACTCATCTATCTTTTGCCCGCGCGATCTGTTTAGGCCCTATCGATCGGCCCTGTGGTTATTACCCTCTCGGAGGAAAATGAGACATGTTCAGTGTTCTTAGGATAGATTTCATCCCTTGGCTGCACAAGTAGGCATGTTGTGATGCATTGCGTGTGTTTGTGGGCGGAAGTGTGGGTGCCGTCTTGCCTTCCGTCCCGCAGCAGTACATTAGTTACTAAAACCCGGCATACCGTTGTCTGTGCGTCTATTGTCATTGCACGTGTGATAAGGGGCTTTCGTTATGTGCCGTTGATTTGCTTAAGTACGCCGCGCGGTGGGTAACAAGTCGATCAACGCGCAACGTGCATTTATCACGGTCATCGGCGCGCCATTTGTATGACGGTTTCAAGATTTTTGATTTTGCACAAACATGCTGTGTGGACGCCTGCAGCAAGATGAAATGTAAACATAGGCCGTGTACGGAGCACCTCGTCTTCGCGCAAGCAGAGGTGATCCATCTGCAAATATATTTGGGTTCCATAATAGATGGTCTGACGACGGTAAAAGACGATTACTTATGCCGACTGTATGACAAACCTGTTACAAGACATGTGATGAAATGGGCTGCAGAAGCCGAGATAATATTCCATATGGATCAATTGCTTCCAACATAAACCCATGTCCACACGTTTGAGCACAAGAAGTCCATGGCGACCCTTGACGCAGAGCTCCTTCAGTTGCGGTCGGCACTAAATGAGAAGGATCTCGAACTCATTGAACTGCGGGAGCAACATGTGCAGCTGGTGGTGGGTGCTGGAAATGGCTGTCAGTGACTGTCACAGCACACCTGGTCAACGATGTTTCCGACTCGATAACAGGCTCGGACTCATGAAGCTCGGAACAATTGGGAAGCGGCAATTGCCTCCAAAGACCGAGCAATCCTGCAGTTGGAGGAGGCTTTGGCGTCCAGGCAACGAGCCATTGAACAGCTGGTCGAAGCCACAACGCATACAGCCGAGGTTGACCTCCTGCTACAAGACAAAACAGCTCAGGTACACGAAGATTAGGACACTGACCTCCTGACATGTACCCGTAAGGCGTAGGCGAGGCCGTCCACAACAGGCAGGCCGCCCACGCGACCAGGCCCAGGCGGCCCACGCGACCATAGGTAGCCGTGCTGCTCGGTGCTTACCCCGCCCGTGCCCCAGACGAACCATCATCCGCGCCTCGCCTATCATTCAGCGAAAAGCGTTGGCACGCATGTCAACCCCGCGTTTTTAAAGCACTTTCCCCCATTGCTGGCGCTGGCCTGCCCGCCGCTGTTCAGGTGACCGCGCTGGAAAAGGTCTTGGGGGACGCTCGCTCTAAGATCAGCACCCTCAAAGCAACAGTCGCGGACCTAAAGCGACAGGTTGACGTGGCAAATGATCAGCTGCAGGCGCGCACGCAGGATGACATGCGTGTGGAGCAGCTCCGCAGACAGCTGACAGCTGCATTCCAAGGTACGGATGGGGTTGGCTTGGCGACGGCCCCGGGGCTGGCGTGTAACAGGGTTCATCAGGTGGCGGCTCATCCTACGACCCAGAGGTACCTTACACTGGGGATGACCTAACAGTCCACCAAGGCACTCAACCCGAACTTGGACGACGTGGTGTGCGTTGTGCTGGTTGCTCCACACGTTGGTCTTAGACCTCCCATCCGCCGCACTCGTCGCCTGGGCACCCCTCCCCACCTTTCCCTTTCCCCGCAAGCAGAGGAGCTGCGCATGTCGCAGCAACGCGGTGACATGCAGGAGGAGCTCGCGCGTGGCCTGGCCGCTGACGTGCAGCGGCTAAGAGACCTGCTGGCGCAGCGCGAGCAGGATGTGAGGGCGCTGACCGACCAGCAGGCGCGCACCAAGCTGCAGGTGGGCGTCACCCCATGCCCCGGCGTGTGCCACCACGTGTTCACATTGCCATGCGCGGCTTCGTCATTTCATGCGTGCCTGGGTGGCTAGTTCGACAGCTGTGGCCCAGTATGCGCTCCAGCGGACGATGGTGAGTGTCGCGTTGAGGTGACACACGTGAACCGTGGTTAGGAAGCACAGAGCCTCTTGGCCCTGGTTATGCACTTGAGCTGCCCGACCGACCGGACCCCGCCAGGTCCAGCGGCTTCAGCAAGAGCTCATGAAGCACAACGGCGGCGCCTCGCTAGAGGTCACGCGCGGGGCCAGCTTGCTGGAGACGGGCGGAGTGATGCCCTGGCCGGAAGACAGCGGCCCGGCGCCGCTGAGCGGCGCGCTCCAGGGCACGCTCGTAGCCGGTGCGCCGCGGCCGCAGCCGACATCGCAGTCGCCGCTCACCCCGGAGGACTCGGACCTGGAACGCATGTACGCAGGTACCATTATCATTACAGCGCCGGAGGGCGAGGGTGCGCGTCAGTGGTGCGCTGTCGCTCGCTTGCCGCGATGGGGCTACGATGCTGGGAGCCATGTCCTGGGGCTTAGCGCGAACCCAACCCAACCTGCAAGGGAGGTTCGTTTCAGGGACAAGATAGGGATTGTGGATGCAACCAACGGGGTTGTCAGGGCGGGGTGTGTCGAGGCCCGCGTGCTGCTGGTGGTAAAGCAGGTCGGCGTCGGCGTCCCCTGATTGGGCGTTCCAGAGCGGCTTACTCGGTGATCCAACCGCGATATGCCGCACTGCCCCTGGCTCCCTGTTCAGAGCTGGACGAGCTGCGCCGCCAGCGACAGACGCCTGGCCACAGGCGGGTCCCCTCGCAGCCCGGAGGAGCCCCAGCGTCGTCAGTTGCCGCGGCGTCACCGCCGAGGGTCACGATTGTCTCCCACCGGCAATCACAGTACCAGCAACTGCACCCGCCGCAAGGGCATCTGCGTTACCAGCCGCAGCTGTCGCCGCCGTCACCGCCGCCGCCAGCACCGCAGCCGCCGCCGCAGCAGCAGCAGCAGCCGCAACAGCCCTCGCAGCAGGCGCTTCTGGAGCAGCAGGCGCAGTTGCACGAGGCGGCCATGTCGGCGCTGCGGGTGCAGTTGGAGACGCTCAATCAGCAGTTGACCGCTGTAGCGGCGAAGCTGCAGGTGCGAGACGCCCAAGCCAAGAAGTACAAAGAGGCCGTCAAGGTCCTTAAGGTAGGGTACGTAAGGCACGGCGCATCCGCGCTGGCCGTGTGCGTCAGCCACGATCGGGCACTTGCATGTGTTTGATGCACAGAGACTCTTTGAGGCAGATGGGCGTGGAAGGAAATTCACTTCACGTATCAGTGAGCTGCCCCCCCTCTACAATTCACTTATGAAGCATGCAGACAGCTGTATAGGGCGATCTCCTTGACGGGCAGCAGCGTCGCTTCCCCGCTGTGCAACGCATGCCGGCAGGCGCAATTACTTGCCTCCGAAGGCGCGCTCTCGGACCGCCAATCGAAGATCATGGAGCTGCATCAGGAGCTCTCCGCCCTTAACCGCATGATAAAGGACTTGCCGCCGCCAGCGCCGTCCTCGCCGCGGCCACAGTTCGCCTTAGCAACTGCCTCAGCAGCAGCCGCAGCAGCTGCTGAAGCGTCGGCGGAGGAGGCGGCGGCAAGAGCTGCAGCTGAAGTAGCGTCTCTTACTGCGGACTTGGCCTCATTGAAGCAGCACCTTGCAGATAAGGACACGACGATTGCTGAGTTAAGAAAGCACGTGGCGGACCGGGAGGCGCTGCGGCTGGAGGCGATAGAGCGGGCCATGGACGCGGTGAGGCGAGCGGGCGCGGCAGAGGAGGCTGTGGCGCGCGCGGCGGATCAACTGCGAGACGGCATGGGTAAGGTCGCGACGCTGGAGGCGCAGCAGCACGCCGCCGCCCTGACCGCGGCGGAGGCGGCGCGCCTGACGTTGCAGCTTCGGGAGGCGCAAGAGAAGATCGCGGCGTTGGAGGCGCAGCAGCAGCAGGCGGCAGCGACGGCGGCGGCGGCCGCAACGGCTGCTGCAACGGCGGCCCAGCAGGCGGCGGCGCGTGTGGCAGAGGCGGAGGCAGCCCCAAAGTCAGTACTGGGGGGGGGCCGCAGCTAAAATGCAGTGCCCCAAGGCCTTGCAAGGGCCATTGATGCACGTGCTTGAAAAGGGTCGCTCCTACATTTGGGCTTTGGGTTCGACATGACAGCAGCGCGGCTTTAGTACCAGCCATAGGGTCCTCGCGGTCAGATGCACTCAAAGAGTACACGTCACATCACGCACAAAAGGCAAGGCCTCTCGGCACATTTTGGTGTGTGCGCCTCATTTCCGCGGTGTGCAGGCGCATTGGCGACGCGGAGGCCCAGGCGCGCGACGCGGAGGCACGGCTGGCAGAGGCGCTCCGCCAAGCCGAGCAGGCCAAGGCACGCCAGCTGGAAGCGCAGAAGCGGGTGGAGGAGTCCGCCAGGTGCCAAATATGGGGGAGGGCAGGGATTGGGGTTTATAGTCAGTGGTCCGGCCCCTGGTCCCCACATCCCGCACGTGGACACCCAGGCAAAGGTTCCGCAAGGCTCAGGCCGGGCTTTCGCCCCTCGCCGTGCCTTTCGTTTCGGTTGTCCTGGCCTTATGATGCTCCCGTCTGCATGCCGTGCGCAGGCAACTGGCCGTGCTGGAGGCGCGGCTGGATGAGGCGGAACGAAAATTAGCTGAGTACCGGCGGGTGGTTGAGCGGGCGGAGCAGCGGGCCGACCGGGCGGAACGCGGCGCTCGTGAAGCGGAGGGGCAGGTGGCGGATGCAGAAAGGTGCGGGGAAGGGTGCCAACTGATCGACGCATCCCGCGGAAAGTTTCGGGCCGGGGCCGCGATATGCTGTCCAGTTTGCAACAAGCCAACGGTAATTATGTCGGGTTCGGTAGCGGTGGTGTCCTTGATAGGCCGCACGGAGGCGGCGCGCGGCTCACCGACGATTGCAAGGGGCATACCTGGCTGCAGTCTGAAATGGTAGTCATGTGCGGACTGAGTAGACAGCCCTGGGAGGGTCTTCACGTGCGCTGGTTCCTACCTGTCCCTGTGTGCCCTCAACAATGTGCCAGGCGGGCAAGCCAGGCCGAGTCTTATGCTGCCACCCTGGAGCGGCGGCTGCGGGACACAGAGAGCAGGATTGCGGACGTGGAGCGGCACGCCAAGGACGTGGAGGCGCGCGGCTGTGAGATGGAGACACGCGTGAAAACGGCAGAGGTGCGCTTCGACACGCAACTCAAGGGTTTTGCAGCACGAGCCGTGCGATGCTGCAGCTGCAGCAGGCGGAGACCCCCAAGACCGCGTTGGCAACACCAGTGGTATTGCGCGGCGCGGCGGGCAGGGAGCTCCGCCGAGAGCGTTTTAACGGTCAACCGTAATGCTTGTTTTCCTTGGCGCGAAAATGTCCCCGCGAAAGCAGGTAAGGGCTCAAGAGGCGGAGAAGCGCGGCCTCGACTGCGAAACTCGCCTGGCCGCCAGTGAACGCCGCGCCCGCGAGGCGGAGAGCCAGGCGGCGGAGCTGACGCACCGCTGGCGGGAGGCGGAGCGGCAGAAGCAGGAGGCGGAGGTACAGGCGAGGTCCGCGGAGGCGAGCGCAAAGCAGGTGCGGCACAGGTGGGTCCAAGCGCCCCGGGGGTGCGCAACTGGTGACGCGCCCGGGTGTCTGTACGTGGTGCCTTGAGCTGCCGGGTGTCCTCGAGGAAGCTTCGCCAAGGTTTTCGCCTTGCCTGCGACGCAGCAACAGCTTGCCTTTGCACCGAGAGCATGAGCCATACAGGTACCCCAAAGCCCGCTGGTGCGCTGGCCAAAGGTCATGTATTGAGACACATGCTGGAATTTCCTGTTTCTGCCTCCAAACAAATTCGTGAAGGCGAAAGCCGACAAGGAGAGCGAAGTGCTGGCCGTCACGAGGTCGATGGAGGCGCGCCGGAACCAGGAGCAGCGGCAGATACAGGACCTGCAGGTGCGCCGTGTTGTGCAATCCACCAGTGGCCTGTCGACCGTTTTTAGACCTTTTGTGGACGCAGGCGCCCTGGCGCAGTCCGCGGGCGTTTGCGGGCGAAGTCCCTGATCCCGCACTACCCGAGCGTCCCGCAAGGGGGGCCGCCGCACAGCGGCGCTGCACGAGCAAGGGCCTCTGGCTTGGTCCCTGTTGTCCCTGTTGTCCTGACCCCTACTGGCCCCCGTGCCTGTCGTGACTTGTGTCCAGTCCATGATCGAGCGGATGACGCGGTCCCGGGACAGCGCCGAGGCGCGCGTCCTGGAGCTCGAGACCTCCCTCCGAGCGGCGGAACGCTTGGTGGCGTCGTTGCAAGCGGGCGCCTCCGCCGACTCCGTGCGGTAAGTCCCACGTGGCGTGGCAGCGCGCAGCGCTGGGCGTCTTTGAATGAGCAGTCGGCCTCGTTTGCGACGCGTCAGGTTTGGTTTGTGTGAAGAGATGTTGCGCAGACAGAGAGGCGGCCTTGCACGTTGGGAAGACGTGCGTGCGAGCACACATGATGTGTGTGTGTGGTGATAGGTAATTAGGTAGGGTGTTCTGACCCACCCCGGTCGCGCACCGCGCGCACTCGCAGGCCCGTGTACGAGGAGCGGATACGCGCGCTGGAGGAGGGACTGGGGAGCCGGGACCGAACACTGGCGCAGCTGCGGGATAGCCTGCTGCAGGCGGACGTCGAATACAAGAAGGTGCCGTAAGAAGGCTGTTGGGTGCACTTGGCACTGGCCGTCATGTTGCGGTTGTGAGGCGGCTTCGGGATCCCCGCGGCCATGATGGTTGTGCCTCACCACCGCCTGACGGCATGACGCCGTCCCGTGGGCCTTACCGGCCTTGCACCTGCCCGCCAGAGCTTTGCATCTGCCCGCCTAGTGGCCCGCGCAGCGCCATGCACCTGCCCGCTACAGCCTTGCACCTGCCCCCCTTGTGCCCGCCTTGTGCCCCCCGGGCAGAGTCTGCAAGCGCTCGTCGTGGAGGTCCAAGCCAAGACCGCGGCGCTTCTGGAGGCCGAGCGGCGCTTTTCAGAGCTCGAGGCCGTGATGCAGCGCATGGTGGCGCGGACGGGCGCGGCGTAGCCGTTTGGGGGACATATACCGTGTGGGCTGCAGCAGCGCTGTCATCCGGTGTATCGTGCGCAGTGAGTGCGGGCTCCGTATCAGTTGTTACATTTTTTGACCTGTGGTCGTTACTTACCTTCTCTTAACGTTGACACCCGCGGGACGGCAACTTGCCACCGAGCATCAACCCACAGTGAGAGACGGGGGGAAGCGGGCTCTGTCTGCAAATCAGCCCTGTGATGGGTGTGCTCGGCCAAACGAACCGCAGCACTCGTTTTCCCTTAACGAGAAGGTGTGCAATTACAAGTTGCAACCGACTAGCTTGGGGCAGTCCGTTCATTTATCTGACGGCGCAACCCGCCGCGGCAGAGGCGCCATGGTGGGGGTCGGGCGCCAGATTGTGTTCAACGGCATGCGGCACACGGCCCGCGCCGCGTTGCAGATACGGTACCGTATGTCGCGGGCCTTTCTTTAGGGGGCCTCCCAAAAGAATATCGTTTGGGGACCTACACCGTATAACGTCATGCGCACGTCCGAGTGCATATGCCTCCAATGTGCGTGCGCATGTGTAAAAAATGCACGCGTGAGTCGCCGCGTGAAGCCTTGGGTCGGCCGCCACCACCAACAGCATCACCGACAAGTGCTTACGACGGGCTCACCAACGGACTCGAGAAAAGCCAACGTGCCTGTTTGTTGATTCTGTTTCGAGATATGCAATTGCCCGGCACAACCGCTCGCCCGCGGGTTGGTGAGAGAAGGCCTCCCCCGTGAACCGGGAAGTGGAGCCCGCGAGAGACATCTGACAGCAGATAGATCTCTGTAGCTGCGGTACGACATCAAGATCAAGATCAACTTTGAAGGTGATGACACCCGCCTTCGGGTCTCGGCCTGCTCTGTGTGCACGACCCAGTGATTGCGTTGGGCCTCGAGCGCACATGACGCAACCACACATGTTGCTTCAAAGCAGCCCCCCCCCCCCGGTGCAGCAACAACCACTCTCCTTGCACCGCGTGCAACACCGTACCGCAGCCACGTCACTAACTTACAAATCCTTAGAAACACGACCGAAAGGCATGCACCGCACGTGGTGAAAAGGGTCATAAGTAACCACAAGATCCGTCCGTTGGTAACCCGCTACTCAACCGCCCTCAAGAAGCTACTGCGCGTCGCAGCGCCGTTGCCTCTGGAACACCTTCCCCCGACGAACACAGGGCCTCTTTGCCGTCCGCCCTGGCGGCGCGCGGCCGCCCTGGCAGCACCGCATCGTCGGCCCGCGGTGGCAGTGGCGGCGGCGGCGGCGGGCAGTGCAGCATCGCGAAGTCCACCCGGCGGGGCACCTCCACCACCACGCACGTCATGAAGCCGGCCAGCCAGATGATCAGGATGCGCGCCAGGCTGTGCGGGATGTGCAGCTGGTGCGCGGCCAGGAGGTAGAGCAGCGCGCAGTGCAGCGTGTGCTGCGGCAGGCGGCGCGCCGTGCGGACCTGCGGCGTGCGCGGGTGGCGGCGCGGCAGCGTCGGCGTCAGCAGTCCCCGACACGTACAAACACGGTACACACAAACAAACAAGCAAGCCCAGTTAAGCCCTTCCCCAGGCCATATCTGCGCAACTACCGTACCAGCAGCTGTGTGTGTCGTCGAGGGTGTCTGTCTCATCGCGTCAACCCCGCACCGCACCGCACCTGGTCGAAGGCGTTCCGCTGGATGCCGTCCATCAGCACCTCCAGCCCCAGCCCCCGCAGCCGCTGCTCCAAGCTGCCCGGCACCGGCAGCAGCCCCAGCGCCATCGGCAGCAACAGCACCGCCAGCTCCAGGTAGCCACACACCAGGACCCAGGCCTCCCGGCACGCCACAGCCCAGGGCGGGTCGGCGGGGAGGGAGCTCAGCGGGCGCGGCGGCGGCCGCCGGCGGTGCGGCGGCGCCGCGCCCGGCACCGCGGCGGCGGCGGGCGCGGCGAGCTGCGACGCACGCCAGGGGGCGAGGCTGATCGCGGCTGCGGCGCAGCGGCTCATCACGTGGCCCAGCAACACGATGGCTTTGGGGGCGAATGCGAGGATGCGGAGGAGCAGGTGCGGGCCCACGAGCTACGGGCGGGCCGAGTGGGGACAAGGACAATGTCGGGGGCGAATTGGAGGCAGCGAGGGAAAGGCGATATGGGGACACTTGGGGCAATGAAGCAGCGGCGGGGGGTGATGCGGATGGGTCAGATCGGGTGCGCGTACAGGGCCGCAGCGGCGGCGGTGCACGGGATTGCACGGCCGTATGTGCATACCTAAATGCGTGACCCCTAGCCCGACCCTGGCACTACCGTCGCCTCTCACGGGAGCACGTCACGTAGGGTTGGGTACAGGAAATTGGTAGACATTTTCAAACTGCGCTGCAGCCAGAGCGACGGTTCGTAGGGTGGGGGGGGCATCCTCCTCGCACGTGCAGAAAATTTGGAGGACTGATAACCCTAGCGCCCGAAGTCCACAACGCCTTTTCCGCGCACGGCGCAGCCGCCCTCACCAGCAGCTCGTGTCTGTCGATGGTGCCGGACACCAAGTACGGGATGAGAAGGCACACAACGGTCTTGGCACAGATGTACGCCAGCGTGTAACCGTCCAGCGCCAGTGCCTGCCGGGCGTAGTACAGGCCGTACTTGGCCTCCGGCATCCGCCGCCGACCGTCGCGGCCGCCACTGTTGGCGGCGGTTGTCTCTAGCAGTACCTCCCCGTCGTGCTGCACGCCGCTGCCGGCGCCGCAGTCAACCGCCTCGCCGATGTCGATGTGCTTCGCAGCCTCCGTCGAAAGCGTAACGGCCTTCACGAGCTGGGTCTCCGCTGCGGGGTGCGAGTGCGGGTGCGGTGCCGCTAGGGGACTGACGGGCGCTGCCGGGTAGCCGAAGCAGCAGTCGCGCAGCGCCGTCAGAATCCGACGGCCGGACAGCAGCGTGCGCGCGGGCGGCCCGCCGGCGGTGGCGGCGGCAGCGGCGCTGAAGGCGCTCCTGTCGGTTGCCGCCGCCGACGCGCAGCTGGTGTCGTCAGACGTGCCGCCCAAGCCGCCACCGTTGCTGATGCTGCCGCATAAGTGGCAGGCCGCGTCTGACGCTTTGATGGCGGCTGCGTCACCTGCTCACCGCCGACGGCGCAGCATCCACATCCCCCGGAGGGAGGCGGGGCGGGCGGGCGGGCGGTTCAAATAGCTGGCAGGCGCATACGGTAGCCTAGGGCGAACGGCAGGCCGCCACTCCAGCAACAACCGTTCAGGCGGCTTTTCTTCGAGCATACACACGTGTGCAACGGTTGAACAGTCAAAACATAATTGTTGCGCCTGTGTACTCGGTCGCACCCATCACAGTCCATCCCCGGGAACCACGTTGGTGCGGGAACTGAAGACCGCTACAAAACACAGCAGCTTCCGACGGTCATCGTCCTACGGCCATCGCCCTACGGCCACTCCTTCAATCAGCGCATGCCCCCAGGGCCAGCTCGCCCTCTGTCCCTGCAACCCACACCCCAACCGCACACCCACACCCACGAACGCTCGCACCCACCACCCACACCCACACCCACGAACGCCCGCACCCACACCCACACCCACGAATGCTCGCACCTGCACAAGCCGCCCACGACTTGCCCGTCTCTGCCGCAGCGACCGTCACCTCCGCCGACACCCGCCTCGAGCCGCACCCCGCCGCTGCCGCTGCCGCTGCCGCCGGCTCCTTCGCCTCTCCTCGCCCTCCCGGGCCCCCAGCCCGCGCCGGCAGCCCCTCAGGCGGCGTCAGCTGCCGGCCCGCCACCACCCCTGGAGCCGCGGGCCGCACCGCAGGCTGGGCATGCTGGGGATGATGGTGTGAGGGTGGCGGCAGCGGCGACGGTTGCGGGAAAGGCGCGCCCGCATCGTGCGATGTTTCGCCGATGGTGTGCGTGTTGAAGGGCTGCGAATCCGTGTCGCCGGAAGTGGACGTCAGGTGACCGAAGGACACGCGGCCGCTGTACATGGACGTGGCCGGTGCCGCTCCGAAACCGGCCCGGGTTTCGGGCTGCTGCTCTGCGGCGTCGGCGGCCGCCCGGACGCCCCGCCTGCGCGCGCCCAGGCTGGCGAGGCCGCCGCCGCTGGCCGTGTCTGCGCCATCTCCGCCGCCGCCGAAAGGCGCCCAGCCGGTCTGATGCGGCGGGGCCTCCGGCGCGTGGCCGCCGGACCCGCGCCGTCCGGACGTGTACGTCGCGGCGGCATCCCCGGTCCCAGGGCCGGACGCCGTCTCCACCTCTCCCTCGTCCTCCTCGTCCTCCTCGGCATCCCCGAAGGGGCTGAGACCTGACGCCAAGGCGAACGGACTTGGGATCACACTCCGCAGCGCCGTGTGCTGCGGCGCGGCGACCGCTCCGCCGGTCCGCGGCGGGGCCTGGCTGCAGGGATGGGCGCCGCTGCCGCCGCCGTCGCCCGTGGCCATGGTCGTGGAGAAGGGACTGGCAACCTCGGCGGCAGACGCCGCCTCCCAGCGTGCGGTGGGACCCCGCGCGCCCGGGTACGCTGCTGGGGTTTGCGGCTGAAGACTTTCATGGGTGGGGTCCCGCTGGGTGCAATCGTCCTCCTCCTCGTCCGACTCCGGCCAGGGCGCCATGGCGGCCGCGAAGGGCGTGAACAGGGCCGCGGGCAGCTTAATGGGCGCCTCCTCTCCCGGCCCAGGGGCGTTCACGACGGCGGTTCCGCCGTGCTGCTCCTCTGTCGCCGCCTTCTCCCCCGCCCCCGCCCCCGCCCCCGCCGCCTCCTGCTCTGCCTCCTGCTCCCGCTCGTCGTCAAAGCCCCACGGCACCATCGCCGCCGCGAAGGGCGACGGCAGGGCTGCGGGGAGCTTGACAACAGCCGCCAGTGGGTCCCTGGTGCCGCTGGCGGTGGCGCCGGCAGCAGCGCCACCACCACCGCCCCGCGTGTCACCGCCGTCGGGACTGGGCATGTGCCGGACCTGGTAGTGGACGTGGTGCGCCTGCGGGTGGTCATCGTGGTCTGTGGTGGTGTCCGTGGGCGGCGCAAGGGCGGCGTCGCCCGCGCCCTGTCCCTCCGCCGCCTCCAGGCAGTCCTCCCACTCCTCCGTGGTCGCCTCACTGGGCGCCAGGCTGCGGAGGCTGGAGAACGCCGACGCGTCGCCGGGCGGCGCAGAGCCGCCGCCGCCGTCGCTGCCGCCGCCGCCGCCGATGCTGCCAGGCACGGCCTCTAGCATGGAGGCACTCAGGGCCGGCAGGGCGGCTGGCTCCGTCTCCATCTCCATCGCCGGTGGCGCGCGTGGGCTGGGGACGCGGCGGGGCGCCGCGTGGGTGGACGGCGGCGGCGGCGCGGCGGCGGCGGCGGCGGCCGTCGTCGGCGCCTGGCCCCTGGCCGCCATCAGGACGTGCAGCTGCAGCGCGTCGTGTGCCGTACGTACGACAAATTGCGCGGAGGCAGGCATGCCGTTGGCCTCCAGGTACGTAACCAGTTGCTGCGCGACGCGCAGCACCGCCGCCGGCCCGTCGGCGGCCGCCGCCGCCGCCAGCTCCACCAGTTCGCTGCCGCCGCCGCCGCCGCCGCCGCCGCCAGCTGCCGCCGCGGCGCGCGTGGCTTCCGCCAGCTCCGCCCGCTCCAGCAGGTAGGCCATGTCGGAGATCAGCGGCGCGTAGTGATCACGCCACGCCGCGCCGCCGCACGCCGCCGCCGCCGTCGCCGTACCGCCGTACTCCATCCTCATCACCTGGCTCAGCTGCGCCAGCTCCGCCGCCACCTCGCTCGGCACGGACAGCAGCGTCGCGATGTCGTACAGCAGCGGGCTGACGGCGGTGGCGGCGCCGGCGGCGGGCGCGAAGACCAGCTGCAGCACCGACGCGCGCGGCTGCGGCGGCACCGGCAGCAGCAGCACCTGCGGCCCCTCCCCCAGCACGCACGTGAAGTCCGCCAGCAGCACGCCGTGCTGCACCAGCAGCAGTCGCAGCGTCTGCGGCACCGCGGAGTTGATCCCCAGCTCCAGCTCCGAGGCGGGTGCGCCGGCGGCGGGTGCGATGGGCACACACGGCGTCCAGGCGCACTCCACCATGATGGGCTGCGGGTGCACGCTGGCTGCAGCCGGGGCGGCTTCGCTTGCGCCGGGGCCGCCCGACGCCGGGGGATTGCCAGCGCCGCCGCCGCTGCCACGGTTGTGGTAGCCGCCGTAGCTTCCGGCACCGGCACCGTTGACGCCCCCGGCCGCCCCAGGGCCGAAGGGCGGCAGCAGCGGAGGGAGCTCCGCCGGCGCCCGGCCGGGCTGCTGAGCCACCATTGCCGCGCCGCCGACTGAGCCGTACGGCACTGACGGGCGTCCGGCCGCGCTCGGCGCCGGCACCCCGCCCCACGGCGCCATGCCGTCGAGCGCAGGCCCGGCAGGAAACGGCGCTGCCGCCGCCGCCGCCGCCGCCGCGGCCGCTGTTGCCACACCGTCGTCCGCAAGTTGCGGTGGCTGGAGTCCGACCGTCGGCGACATCTCCTGCGCAAAGCCCGGCGGGGGGCACTGCTGCGGGTACTGCTGCTGGTGGCACTGGTTGTAGTACGAGTCCAGCTGACCCATGGGTCCCTGCACCGTCCAGGGGCCCACGTGCCTCGCATCGGGCAGCACCGGCGGCAACGCCTGGTGCAGCTCCGGCGGCACCAGCGGCGCCGGCGTCGGCGCGGGCAGCCAGTCCACCACCTGGCCCGTCCACTCCGGCACCTGCCATAGCGGCAGCGACGAGGCCGCGTCGCCGTGCAGGGTCGACGACGCCTCCGGCGCCGGCAGCGCCGCGACGGACCCACAAGGGCCGTCGCCGCCGCCGCCGTTGCCGCCGCCGCTATAGCCCGCCAACGGCGCCTCCTCGGGCGCCGTCTGCTGCACCACAAACACGCCGCCGCCGCCGCCGTCACCGCCGTCACCGTCGGCCAGCTCCGTCGCCGCGGGTTTAAAGGCAGCCGCGGCGGCGTCGAACGGGTAGTGCTGCTGCCGCTGCTGTAACTGCTGCTCCTGCCCCCGCTGCTGCGGCTCCTGCCCCTCAGGTTGGGGCGATGGTCCGCTGCGGCGCTGCATCAGGGCCGCCACCGCCGCCGGGTCCAGCCCCATGGCGGTCGCGAGCTGCTCGTCCAGCTCCACCACCTGCTGCGTCATCTGACCGTCGAAGCCCCGCACCCAGGCGATCAACTGCACGCACCCCTCCACCACCACGAACCCGCCGCTGCGCGACCCGACGGCCGCTGCCGGCCTCCGCGGCGACGGCGCCGCCGCCGCCGTCGCCAACGCCGCGGCGGCCGGAGGCCGCGGGGCCAGCACCACCGCGGCGCCTGGGGCGCATTCGACGGCGGCGTCGGCGGGGGCCAGGGTCAGATGAGCCTGCGGCGCGGCGCCGCCGCCGAGGACTGGGAGGCCGCTGTGTGCTTTGGCGCCCCGGGGAAAGATCAGCGGCGCCACGGCGGAGGCCAGGCGTGTGGCGTACTCCTCGTGGCTGCCCGGCGGGTGGTGCACCTGCGGCGGGGAGTGGGTGGCGGGTGGCGGGTACCGTAGGGGGTAGTGAGTGGGGGCGGACCCGCACAACGGCACCGAGAAACCGTGGCAGCAGCATCAATTCCGGCCCCAACGAGTTGCGCGGCTGCTTACGTTTCAGAAGTGAGTTTCAGAAGTGAGTTTCAGAACTGAATCCCATCCGCCCCTGTGCGCGCACCTTGATGCTGAACGTCTGCATGAGCGTCAGCCCCTTGTACGACAGCTGCGGCCGAGGGCGGGCCGCGCCCCCGTCCCGAGCCGCACCCGGCGCGGCCGCCGTTGTCGCGACCGCCGCCGTCGACCTGTGCCCGGTGCCGGTGCCGCGGGGGCCGCCGCCCTCCACCTCCGCCCTCCGGTGGGGGGCCACGTGGAGGGAGACGGCCTTCAGGGTGCCGCGGAGGGGCGCGACGGAGGCCGGGGCCCGGGCCGCCGCCGCCGCCGCCGCCGCCGCCGCTGCGTGCGCATCGTGAAGGTCCGGCGGCGGCGCTGCCGCTGCGTGCCGCAGCTGGGCCCCCCTGGTGGGCGGGTGCGACGCTGGGGGCGGCGCCGTCACTGGTGAGGGCAGCGGGGGGTCGGAGGGCAGCGGTGGCGGGTGCGCGCCCCGGGGTGTGCTGCCCTCCGCGCTGGCACTGGCACTGGCGGTGCGGGTGGCTGTAGGCAGCTCGGAGGAAGGGGACGGGCCGGACAGCTGCGCCGCATCGTTGCCGCAAATCGTCAGGCTGCCGCCCCCGCCGCCGCTCGAAGTTGGATCGCCCGGACTGACGGACCGGGCCCTGGCAGCGCTGCCGCATTCACCGCCGTCAGCGCTGGCATCCCTCGCGGCCGGCGCGGCCGCACGTGGCGGTGCGCTGTCGTCGCCACGGTCGCGGGCGGACGCCTTCCTCGCGCGGCCACGGCCATGCCCATGCCCGTGCCCATGCCCATGCCCCTGACCGAGACCGTGGCTGCCCTTGGCGCTCTCTTGGCGCCGCGCGGCGCCGCCGGCGTGCTGGGTGCCCCCTCGCACCTCCGCCGCCGCCAGCCTCGCCAGGAAGCGCATCCGCAGGCACCGCTCCGACCACCACCAGAAGCAGATGGGCACCAGCGACAGCGGCAGCAGCAGCGCCAGGTGCCGGCCGGAGGCGGCGCGCCAGGCCGACACGGAGGGCACCTCCGCCGGCGCGGCCGCGGCGACACCACCGGCCATGGGGCCGCGCGATGTGTCCGCACAGAAGGCGGGGGTGTCCGCGCCGGCGGCGGCGCCGGCAGCCTCCGCCGCTGCCAGGGCGGCGCGGAGGGCGGCGTCCTGGACGTCGATGCAGCCGCCCAGCAGCGCCAGCACCAGCGTGCGGATGCAGCTGACCAGGAGCAGCGACTTGAACCGGAGCTGCGGGGCGGGCGGGGCGGGGCGGGGTGTTCATCGGCGAGTAAGGCAGCGAGACATCTCGCGCGAGCGAGGCCACATGCCGACGACACTCAATGCGAAGTTGCAAGCAAGGCAGGGCCTTTGACTTTCCCACCCACCCAGCCAGTTCCCTCCCTCCCACCCACCCACCCTCATGCCCCCTGTCATGAGCGCCACCACCGCCGTGTCCCAGCCCGGCCGCCGCAGCGCTTCCGCCACCAGGTGGTAGGAGCCCTGACGCCACCACCGCCGTGGGCCCGACAGCAGCAGCGTCAGCGGGATGGCCACCGCCCAGGACTGCAGCGGCGTCACCGTCAGCGCCACGGCCCGCCACCGCAGCCACGCGCGCCACGCGCGACCCGTGGGTCGGCTGGCGGCGCCCGCCGCAGCCAGCGCCAGAAGCCACGCCGTCACGAGCAGCATGCCGAGGGTGTTGAACACCACGCCCCAGTCGTGAAGCTGTGAGGGGCGCTGGAGGGAGTAGAACAGCGGGTGCGCCAGCACGTGGCGGATCTGGGGTGGTGGCGGTGGCGGTGGGCATTGTGGCGGCGGGCGCGGCAGCGGGTGCGGGCGGGGAGGGCACGGTGTACCATATATCCATATTGGTTTCGTTGGACATGTGCGTACGTGGGGGGGGAGGTGCGGGGGAGGAGTGCGTCTCGTGGTGGGCAGGATGTGGGTCGAGGGCGCCTTCCCCGACGGGTCGGAGATCCCAGCCCCCGATGCGCCGTGCGTGTAGCTCCCGTGCTGGGTGGCCCGACCCTCCATGCAACCCTAGGGTTTCACCCCCCACTCCCCCTCCCACTCCCCCTCCTCCCCTCCCCTACCCTCCTTCCCCCTCCTCCACGCGAATAGGCACGGATGCGGACGGCATGTGAGCTCGTGGCGATCGAGATAGCCGGCATCCCGGGTGCCCCCTCCCCCGCCTCGGCCCCCGGGGCGCCCCTCCCTCTAGGGTTCCTCTTACACGCGCCCCTGCCTGCCTGCCCACGTACGACCCCTACCTGCGCCCCGGAGGGCCCCTCGCAGGGGTAGCCCGGCAGCACCGCGCCCGCCGCCTTCTGCTGCGCGCAGCTCCAGGCCAGCGGCGCCGAGGGCTGCACCTGGTGGATGGAGCGCAGCGCGAAGGAGATCTCCACGCCCGTCGCGTAGAAGAGGTGCATCAGCAGGCAGTGCGCGAAGTTGCTGCGGGCGAGGTAGTTGCAGAAGCGGCTCTCCAGCTGCGCGTCGGCGAAGTCGAGGCTCCAGCCGCCCAGCACGCGGTCGTGCGTTGTGAAGGGACTACTGGCGGTCGTGGCTGCGGCTGTGAACCCGCGCGCGCTTTCGTCCGTGTTATTGCTGTTGTCGTTGTTGTTATTGGTGGTGGTGTTGCCTCTGTTGTTGCTTGCGGTGCTGGTCGTATTATTATTATTATTGCTACTATGGATGTCGTTGTTGGGCTGGCAGCTCATAAGCTGTTCAGCGCGCTGCAGCATTTGTACGTTTTTGGCGCCGGCATGTTCTCAGGGTGTCCGTGGCAGCAGAAGGCCCGCGCCTGAGAGAAGCGCCATCGACGCTGACAGAAGGGGCTTCAATCCCGGGTGCTGCGGCAAGGTCATCAACTGGATCGTAAGCGGCGGGACGCTGGTTTGGCTTCGGCCTGTCCTCGCAGCTGGTCTTTTTGCGCTCCGTACAGTCTTCAAAGTCGCAGCCAGCAGGTATGTCGCTCAGCCACATGAAGTGCTTTCCTCCAAAGCTAAGGGCCTCGTCTGGCGGCCAGGTGGCAACCTCGCTTTGCGATTTGGGGATCATCCTTGTACCTTGTCATGCTGGATTGTGTGTTGCTTTAGGTTGCACGTAGCTCATCGAGCGCTTCGGATTATTGAAGTGGATGGTGTTATTGTTGGATGGTTGTCGCCACCGGCTTAGGGTGCACAGAAGCCAGATTGGCACTGCGGGATGACGGGGCGCCCAATCGGATGGCGTTGGACGGTGACCCCTTCTGGGCACTTGTCGTACATCTAATTTCATTTTAGGCACGCACAGCTGGCAACGGTGGCTGTGTTTTCCCGGCGTTTCGTGGGCTGTCATCAGCACCAGGTGCGATAAACAACAGCGTTTGTTCCTTTTCCACCGGCTATAAGGGGGAAGAATGCCATAGAACGGATGCCTGTCGTGAGCGAGACGCGTGGTCTACATTAGGTTTTTATTGCAATATTTGGCCTCTGCGTGTTGTTGGCTTCAGAGCTGCAAAAGCAGACATGTAGCAGGAAAGACCCGTGGGTCGGTGAAGGGTTCGCTCCGTTGGGCTATGCGCGCCGTGCACGAAGGGTCAACTTTTCTCGTCCGTACGGACTAATTACGCGACCTACAGCTGTGAGCACAGCAATTAAATTCGCCCAGACGTTTCCATTACAACTGACCGAGGTGGCCACAACTTCCACTTGAGACGTGCGAGTTCTGTAGGAATCGAGAAGGAATCACGATCAGGCCTTCCGACCATCAGTCGGGGCGTCTCAGACCCAGCTAACGCCGCGCAGCGATCCCGATCGGTCGCACACAACAGCATCGTTGAGGCGACTGCCTGCCGGGGCTGAGGTCAGTTGTTCCTGGGCGCTTCCCCATCAGGTTCGTTCGAGTTGACGAGCGCGCTCAATTGCAGCAAGACACAGCAGCACAATCCGAACAATCATGATCTTTAAAAGTAAAGCGGCCCTGCTGGTGCGGCGCTTGCGCCCAGAACAGCGAGAAGGCGCCTCTCGTCCCTGGAGGGTCCGATAGATGGGCGGCGTCGAATAATCTCATCAACTCATCCTGATTCGCCACCGAAGGGGGCCACCAGCACCGCATCGCAGCGGAGCAAAATTTGGTGGCCTATCAGACTTCCATACCAAACGAATTCCCAAACATGGGAAAAACCAACAACACGCACGGCAGCATCGCGCTGCGCGGCGACTGCCACAAGTTCACGTGTCACAGTTCGGAAATATCCTTTGCCTTGGGTCGTCGTTCGCTTAGGGAGTTCAAAAAGTCCATCAACTTTCTTGCCCTCATTCGTTTCAGTCATTCGAAGGTGTGCAGTGCTGTCCAATAATGCCCACATCCCCCGCTGGCCAGTGCGCTCCGCCGGTCTGTCAATCCACCTCCCGCAACCATGCGTCACCTTAATTCTCCCCGACACCATCTTCCCCCCAAAAGCAGCCGCTTGTTCTGTCTCCTGCCCATCTCAACCTCTTCGACAACCCCATTTCAATCTCTTATTACATGGCGACACTCAAAACAGGTAGGTAAGCTCATCCCGCCGGCTCCTTGCAGTCATACCCACCAAGGTAAGCGCATGCTGCGGTCCTCTCCGACTCCACCGCACTGAGACCCCCTCCCCCGGGTGAGCCGCCACTGCGGAATTCCCCGCTCGCGAATCGCGCGCGACCCAGACCCAGACCGCGGAGCGGGGCGACCTCCCCCGTCCGCGCCTCGTGCATCGTTCTTCTTCACCCATCCGTCCCTGCTCCTCTCCTGCCTCCTCCTCCTCCTCCTCCTTTCCTCCCTGCTGGTCCGCCCGCCCGCCTTCTTGCGTCCGTCCGTCCGTCCGTCCGTCCGTCCTCGCGTAGCATCAATCATCGCCAAAGGCCAAACCTCTCTTGTCTTGTCACACTCAGAGCCCCGCCAGGATGGGCCGGATGCGGTCTTTTTGGTCCTGGGTGAGGTTGGTCGGAAAAACCACATCGAACTTAACCCGAAGGTTGCCCTTCCTGCCCGCGTCCGGGCCCTTGCTGATGGGCATGCCCTCGCCCGGCACCACCCGCTCCGACCCGGGGGTCACGACGCGGTCCAGGGCGAGCGGCAGCCGCCGGCCGTCCAGCGTCGTGACGGCGGCGCCGCCGCCTGTGAGCGCCGTCACCAGCGGCAGCTTGACGGACGCGACCAGGTCGTTGCCGTCGCGGGTGAAGGTGGCGTGGGGCTGTTGCCGTACTATGAACACCAGATCGTCGGCGGGGCGCCCCGGGTGCTCGTCGCCCTTGCCGGGGAAGGTGATCTGCATCATCATTACGGACGAGTCGATGAAGGGTTAAAGGGGTAAGAAGGCACAACACAGGATCGATGAATGCAGTTGTCAGAATTTGTCAGCAGTTGTCGGGAATTTGTCAGCAGGCGCGGCGAGTAAGTGGGCGCGCGGCAGCGAGACATTTCGCGTGAGGCCGCATGCAATGCGAAGTTGCAAGCAAGGCAGGGCCTTGTCGCCTTGACTCTCCCACGTCCCGCGGGCCACGGGGCGGGCGCTGGGTCGGAACTGGCTGCGCACTCAGCCGCCGCAGAAGCAGCCCACACCCGCCCCCGTCCCCGCCCGGCGCGTCCCTCCTCCCTCGCCGCTATAGCTCCCACCCACCTTGGTGCCGTCCTTCCAGCCGGGCCGCACATCTATCTGCAGTTCCTCCTGAACCGGCACCATCTTGCCGGTGGCGCCGTCCACGATGTGGCGCGTGATGCGCAGCTTCTTGGTGACGCCCTTGTACAGATCCTCCAGGGAGACCTGAGGAGGAGGAGGACGACGACGACGACGCGAGGATGCGTTTACGTCAACGGAGCAGCAAGGCGACGGCGAACGATCGAGGCGCGGCGAGCTAAACCCTAGGAAATAAACGGGGACCGCTGGGTGCTCCGTGGAGGCGCCCTTTCGCCTTCTTGCACGGTACGTCTTCGGCGCTGTCAAGGCGCACAACTATTTTTTCTTCTGCAGGCATTGGCATATACACACTGCGCGCGCTGTGCAGCAGCCCGTGCGCTGGCAACCTGGCATGCGTTTGCGTTGCCCGGAGCGCCCACCCTCGCTTCCGCCAGGCCCCGGCCCACCTTGAGCGGCACCTCCACCTTGGCGGGTTCCTGCGGCCGGGCGCGCATCCCGGGCATGCTGCCGGGTCGCCCGAACTGATCGGCGGCGTCCATCGTGTCGTCCATGCCGCCGCCGGGACCTCCGAACATGCTGAAGAGGCCCCCGGGCATGCCGCCCATGCCGCCGCCGAAGGCGCGCATGCGCGGGCCACCTCGCCCGCCCATGCCGCCCATGCCGCCCATGCCGCCCATGCCGGGCATGCCGCCCATGCCACCCATGCCGCCCATGCCGCCGAAAAACGATTGGAAGAGCCTGCAGGTTCGCGAGACGCAGGCACACGGGTTAGCATACATGCACCTCCGTGCCGCGCAGGTGGGGCGCTGCCATACAGCAGACGGGCACTCAAAGCGGACATCGCTCGAACCATCCGGAGAGCACTTCAGGGAAGCCGCACCGCACCATGTCGCACCGCACCGCACCGTGTCGCACCGCGCCGCACGACCGGGGTTGCCCCATTCATCCCAAGCGCATATGGCCGTCACCGCCCCATCCAGCACCGCCCCATCCAGCGCCGCACCGGCCCTCAGAAGCAGTGGAGTCAAAGGAGTGAAATCAGCCCCGTCACTTACTTTTCGGCCATGTCGGCATCGAAATGGTAGGCGCCGCCGCCGCCGGGGAAGCCGCCACCAGGGAAGCCCTCGGGGCCGCCGGGGCCGCCAGCGCCGCCGCCGGGCGCCCCTCCCTTGAGGCCCTCCTCGCCGAACTGGTCGTAGATCGCCTTCTTGTTTGGATCGCTCAGGACGTCGTACGCCTCCGAAATCTCTTTGAATTTCTCAGTGGCGGCCTCGACGTTGTTTGGGTTCTTGTCGGGGTGCCTGGGGCAGGCGAAGGTCAAAGCACCCAGAAGCACCGGGCGCGGAGCATGTCGGGCAGAGGGTTCAGGGCCACAGGAACGAGGGTGCGCTCCTCCGAACAAAGGGCTGACTGATGGGGACCAATGCCCATGTGGGTGATGTGTTGCTCATCGGCAGAAAGCTGACGTGCAGGAGCGCCCAAAGGTGCGTCCTTGCGCACGAGTGCTCATGTCCGGAACCTTTCGGAGCCTTGCGGGTGACAGAGGCTGCTTCGTGACTTTCGCCCCAATAGACCGGCTGTTGCAGATCTCGGAATGCTTTGAGCATTAAATTGTTGATGTCACGGAATCCAACCCCTCTCTCTCCGTCGCACAATGGTGTGATTGGTCATGAACGCTCACCACTTCTGTGCCAGCTTGTAGTAAGCCTGTGCAACGCAGGGCGGCAAAGAGCAAACAGTTAATGGCAGCAGACGAATTCATGTTTGCAGTCATTACATGGTACCTTTGACTTGGCTGCAACCTACATCTCGAAACGACCCCCGGGGCGCCGATGGTGTTGTGGACTCTCACCTTCTTCAATTGATTCTCATCAGCATCCTTGGAAACGCCAAGAATCTTGTAGTAGTCCTTGCCCATGATGATTTGGTCTTAAGACACGGTGTTAAGCTGGAAGACTGCACACCAAAGGCGATCTTGGTATAATAAAGTCGCTCTTTATAAGGATTTGAGAAAAAAGGCAATCAGTGGTATAGTGTTATGAGAAATTATGATCCTGGGGTCTGGGTAGGTCCCCGCTGGTAGGTCCAAATGAGTAAAAGCTTCCTGGTGTCGCTAACTGAAGCGTGGAATTGTTGAGAAAATAGATCATATACCAGGGTGCGGTTGTTAATGACAAGTTTAACGGCATAGCCCCATATTTATGTACCGTTCTGGACGGTTACGGCACTCGCGACGGTTCGCGACGGTTCGGGACAATTGTTCGAGATATTTGGCGACTCCGGGAACATCAGCTTTAACATCACTTAGTACAGGAGATTGTTATACGCCGCCGGCGACAATGATACCTCAGCAAGCGCCGAAACGGAGTCGCTCGTCGTGAATTTCCGTACGGCAAACAACTGAAGGTTTTCGAACAGCGGTAATCTTCGCAAGGCAAAAACCACGGAGCTGTAGCAAATATTTCAGGCGGATGTCTGCGTTTGGGTATAAGCTGCGTTGTACGATGAATTTGCGATGGCTTGATGCTTACCGAGCGTTGCCTGGGAGAACCGGAAAAGCTTAAGACGCTCTTGAATGAACTACATTGCCTCCCTGCACGTTCATGCTATAGGATGCCAAGGCGTTAGGCCCTGACTCAGGCTCCAAAATTTGGTCCGTAGCAGCTGTGAATCAAATGGGCACCTTAATAACCCCAGAATATGTGCAAGAGTTAGCCTCGTACCTCGATGTTAAAGACAGCAGTGAGTGGGCGCTTCCTTACGCATTGGCGAGCGCCCCTTTACCAGAAGGATGGACGTGCGTAATTGCGGACAACGGAACCGCTTCATTTGTTAACGAAGCAAGGTCAGGGTAACGCTTCTGATGCACATCGTTGATGCCTTAGCATGTAACACATCTTTCATGACAACCACGCCGCTACTGATAAACACTCGCTACAGTGCGCAAAATACATGCTAGGTAGATATACAGGCACTGCCGCTGTCTTGCGGGCGAGTCCCCCACTCGTCCGTACAGCATCATCGCCTTCCCAGCTTGCCGGGCCGGGCCGTCGAATATATCCGCCAAGCTCTCCGTCCCTCTCCCTCTCTTACTCTCTCCCACACACGTGTGTACAGACGTCCCTCCCCACCCCGGTCCATCTGTCCCTCAGGCCCGACGCGCCCCAGCTCGAGCACCCGCTCCTAGACCGCGCCGCACAAGCCCTGGTGCGGCTGCGCGCCTCCCCCCCTGCCGGCGGCGCCTCCGCCTCCGCCTCCGCCCGCCACCTCCTCGGCCCCTTTGAGAACCTCGACTCGCCCGCCGTAGAGCTCTTCTACCTCGACATCACCACCGGCGAGCACGTCCCCGAGTTCGAGTGCCCCCCCGGCGCCCTGGTGCCGCCCCTCCCCGACGACATCCTCCGGATCCTCACCACCGGACCGGATCCTGGATCCAGACCCGAATCCGGACGCGGCGAATCTGGATCCAGATCTGAGTCGCGGCCCTACCCTGACCCACAGGCTCAACAGCCTCAGGAGGACGAGCCGCCGCAGCAGGGCTCCTCCCCGGCTTCCCCGGCGTCCCCAACCCTGGAGCAGATCTACCGCGATGACCCCGGGGCTGCCGGTGGCACGGTCACACCCTCTGGGGTCGGCGGCAACCCGGACCCGGACACCACCACCACTGGTGGCGAGGCCGCCGCCACCAGCAGCCCCAGCGCAGGTTCAAGCTCCGACTCGGGCGCAGCCTCAGCCAAGGGGTCTCGGCCCGGGTCGGCGGCGGGCCGCTCGTCGCGGCCGCCGTCGGCGGCGCCGTCGGCACGCCCCGGCAGCGCCGCCGCCGCCGCCGCCGCCGCCGCCGCCGCCGCCGGGGCTCCGCGGGCGGCTCCCGCGAACCCCCGGGAGTCCCCCGCTGCCGCCCCGGCCGCTCGTACCAGCAGCGCCAGCTTGAGCAGAGACCCGAGCCGAGACGGCCGCCGGGCAAGCCAAGCGAGCACCAGCACCATTGGCGTGGAACCGTCCCGTGGGTCGGTCGCTGGCTCGGACACCGCCGGCGCCGCCGCCGCCGCGGCGGCGGCGGCGACCGCGGGGCGCAGCTCCCGGCCCGCGTCCGCGGCGGCGGCAGCGTCGCCGGTGCCGGCGGCGCCGGCAGCGGCCGTGTCCGCCTCCGCCGGCGCCGCCGGGATTCGGAGCAGCAGCTCGGCGGCTCTGGCGCCGGATGAGTACGAGTACGAGGAGGATGCCCGGGCGGGGTACCGACGAGACGATTTCACGACGGCGGGGTACGCGGGCAGCCTTAGCGACAGGGGCAGTGTGCTGGGGACGAGTAAGGCCGGGAGCACCGAGTCAACGGACAGCGTCATCGCCGCCACCGGCGGCGCCGCTACTGCTGCTGCCAGTGGTGGCGGCGGCGGCGGCGGCGGCGGGGCGCCGGCGGCGCCGCCGCTGAGCAGGTCCGGCAGCGCCAGCAGCAGCGGCGCCAGGTCGGGAGTGAGCGGGGGAACTGCCCGCAGCGGCAGTGCCCGACTGAGTGGTAGCGCCAGTCTGAGCGGCACCGCGAGTGGCGGCGGCGGCGGCGGCGGCGGGAGCCGCGGCGGCGGCGGCGGCGGCAGTATTGGCGGCAGCAGCTCGAATGGACGCAGCAGCGGTGGCACGGGCGGGATGGGGACGCGGCCGGCGGTGCCGCCGCCGCCGGGGCGCCTCACCTTCTACGGCTGGTGGTGAGCTCTCAGGGTCCCGGCTCCCCGGGGTCTCCCGACCCGTGGGTCTTTTGGGTTTCGGAGCTACTACCCGGGGCCTCCACGCCTCCGTGGTTGTGATGGCCCCTTCGATTACACGTTCTTTTGGTTCTGAGTTCGGTGCTTGGTTCCGGAACCATGGCTTTCTTCCACCTCGTCACCGTGCCTGAAGCGCTCTTGGTGAAACCACGCCAACCGCCTAACGTATCCGGCACACAACAGCAGCCGCGCAGTACGAACGTGGCCCTATACATCGCCGCCTCACCCCGCCGCGCTGCCACCCCTCCCCCTGCCCCGCAGGTTCGAGGACGTCGAGTCCCCTGACCTGACCTTCCGCATCTCCGCCAAGCCCACCGCCGGCGGCGGCCTCGCGCCGCGGCACTGCGCGCTCGTGTACGACTTCGCCGCCGGCACCTTCGCCCTCACCCTGCGCGACCCCGTCACGCCGCCCGCGCCCGGCCAGCCCCACGCCCGCGTCCCCGAGCTGACGGTCCCCGACCTGGCAGGCGACCAGGTGGCAATGATGGACACGGGCCGGCCGGCGGGCGTGTGGGACCTGCACCTTGGCGCCCGGCTGCGGGTGCTGGGCAAGCCGGTGGTGCTCAAGAACTCGGACCTGGCGTCGGCGCAGTGGCACGCCGGGTACTTCCGGCAGCTGTGCGGGCTGAGGGACGCGCTGACGCAGGTAGGGGAGGGCGTAGGAGGGGATAGGAGGGTAGAGGAGGGGATAGGAGGGTAGAGGAGGGGATAGGAGGGGATAGGAGGGTAGAGGAGGGTAGAGGAGGGGATAGGAGGGGATAGGAGGGGATAGGAGGGGATAGGAGGGGATAGGAGGGGATAGGAGGGGATAGGAGGGTAGAGGAGGGGATAGGAGGGGATAGGAGGGAATAGGAGGGGATAGGAGGGTAGAGCAGGGGATAGGAGGGGATAGGAGGGGATAGGAGGGTAGAGGAGGGGATAGGAGGGGATAGGAGGGGAAAGGAGGGTAGAGGAGGGGATAGGAGGGGATAGGAGGGGATAGGAGGGGATAGGAGGGGATAGGAGGGTAGAGGAGGGGATAGGAGGGGATAGGAGGGGATAGGAGGGTAGAGGAGGGTAGAGGAGGGGAGCGGGGCGGGCGGCGGGGGGAGGTGCTGGGGGTTCCGGCGGAGGTGGAGGGGTGTGTGGAGGTGGAGGGGTGTGCGTAGGCAGAGAGGGGGGGGTAAAGAGGGTAACGCGGAAGGAGAGGGTAGAGGATGAGCAGTAAGGGGCTTCTCGAGCGGAAAGTTGAGATCACGACGTCTCCTAACCCCTCCCACTCCCCCTCGCCCCCGGGTGTCGCCGGTCCCACGCCCCGCCCGGGAGTGCTGCCGACCCGCCATTCATCCCTCCTCCCCCGACCCTTCCCCCACAACACCGCTCCCCGCCTAACAAGTCCATGGGATATGCCGTACTGCCACTCGTGCGGTCCCGACCCCGACCCCGACCCCGACCCCGACCCCGACCCCCACCCCGACCCCGACCCCGACCCCGACCCCGGCCCCTCAGGAGGTCCAGAAGTACAAGCCGCGAGTGCTGCGCCCCGGACTGGTGTGTGATAAGGGCGATGTACGGCTCCAGGGGGGGCAGCAGCTGCGTCACGTGGCCCTGCAAGTACGGGAGCTGATCGAGGACCTGAGGCAGTACAGACCCGCCAAAGGTGGGTGGGTGAGGGCGGGGGAAGGGGGCGGGGACGCCACGGCCGGCCGTAGGGAACCCAGCAGGATGAGAGGGGGCGCGGCCGATCTGTTTGGAAAGAGACCCGCCCGACCCAAACCGGCCGATGTGTGTCGTGTAACGCCCGCAGGGGGAACCCGCGAGAGCGCGCGTGTGTGTATGCGGGCGTGTGGGCGTGTATCGAACGACGAAACCCGCCGTGTGTGTTAGCAAGGAGAAAAGCTGTGTGCGTGTGTGTGTGTGTGTGCGTGTGTGTGAGTGTGCGTGTGCGTGTGTGTGCGAGGACTGAGTGTGCGTGTGTGTGTGTGCGTTTCTGCGTTTGTGTCCCCGGGGGCGCAAGGGGCAGCCCGGCGGGGCCGTGTTGTGCGGGGTCACCCAGGTGCAAGCTGTGCTCGGCAATCGAACGCCCCCGGGCCCCAATGCCGCTCAGCACGCGCCTCCAAAGACACGACACGTCCCGCCGCTTCAACCCCCCTCCCCTCCCCTCCCCGCGCTGCAGCCGAGAGCTTTCTGGCGGCGCTACCCATCCAGTTCTGAGGGGGGAGGGGGAATGCGCTGAAGGTCGTCCGGGGTGAACCGATGGTGCGATGGGCTGGGGAGCACGGGCGCACGGTGGCCCCTCTTGGCGGCTCTTTCACGTCACTGCAGCCCGGGTGCGGGTGCGGGCCGGGTGGGGCAACCGGGGTCCTACCCGCGGGGCAGGGCTGGGCAGGGCAGGGCGGGTCGGATCGAGTGGGAGAGGGGAGGGGAGGGCGGGTGGGTTGTGCTGCAGACGAATGTGTGTGTGTGTGTGGTCTTTGAGGGCAGTGTCACTGCGTGTGGTGTCTGGTGTGGGGAGGGAGGAGAGGAGGGGGAGGTGAGAAAGCGATGCGCGCCGGGTCGGAGGCCCCGGGCAGCACCAGCCGCTGGTTTTGAGGCCTGTGGTGGCAATGTCAGGTCGCTGCCACTCTTGCTGCTGGTGGTGCTGGTGGTACTGGAAGGGGGTGGGCCATGCAGGTCGCTAGGTGGTTGTCAGGCGTGCTAGTGCGGGCGTCCATCCGCCGACCTGCGGTGGGACGTAGGCGGACACCCGCCTTATGCCGCGGCACCGCCTCATGCCCCGGCTGCCGAGAGGAGGAGGGGAGGAGGAGGGGGGAGGAGGGGGAGGAGGAGGAGGGGGAGAAAAGCTGGATATCCATGAAGTGCATTCACCACGCATTGTACTGTCATGTACTGCAAGGTACGGAACTGTACGGCAACTGGTCCGTCCGTCCAGCTGACGGGGGCCAGTATGCTACCGTATCTATCGCGTTGGGACCTGATCCGCTGAACGTGGTTTGGTTTGCTTGTTTCGTTGTTTGGTGAGGAGAGGGTTAGAGGAGCCGCTGCACGATATTGACCAAAAACACGCACTGACCCACGGGACAGTGCCACGGAAGGCACCCCTGCAAAAAATAGAGCGCGACACAATACGGAGGCAAGGCTGCCGGCCTGGCGGGTGCAGATCCCGCTTTGGTTTGCAAACTCGAGTTCATCCGCCCGCGCAGACTGCTGTACTGTACCGCACTGTACTGCACCGCTCCTCTGCACTCGCCGCACCTCCTCTCCCACTCGCGCCCCCTGGGTTGCGGCACTTCCCCGGGCCTCGCCATCAGGGGTCCCGTCACCGGCTTTCCCTCCCCCCGCGCAGCGCAGCGCAGCGCAGCGCAGCGCAGTTCAGTTCAGTCCTCCCAACCTGACAAGACAAGACAGCGCTTCAGTCCCCCCTCCAGAGAGCGCCCGCCGGCCTCCAACCCGCCGTGGCAGCCCCCTGCCGCTGGTAGTCGCCGGCCCATCGGCCGCCCGGGGCCGCGCGTCCAATCCATCATCACCACATCACCGCCGGCTGCATGCAGCTGCGACCCCGTCGGGCGGTCACAACAGAAAACGGCCGCCCTGTCGGGCAGTGCAGCGAACCGCACCGCGAGCCACTGCCCTCCGCTGTCTGTCCCTCTCGTGTCAGGTCGCGGCCTCCTCATATCAACATCCTCCGGTGTCCACAGCCTTCGCCACATACACATCATAATGATCATAGCCACCTCGCACCATGCCCCGGCCACCCCGCACCACCCCGGCCCCGGTGCGGCCGCGGTCAGGGGCTCCACTGCGTGCCCGACATGCTGTGTGGCTTGGTCAGCAGGCGCAGGAAGCGGTACGGCGTCACCACGATCTCGTACGGCAAGGTCAGGAGGGTCGACGAAGCGGCGCGGAGGAAGCGGTAGCCTGCCAAGCAATGATGAGGAGGGAGGGAGGGCAGGCGAAGGGAGCGGGTTTCTGGGCGGCTGGGGGCCCCGATGGGCGGCTAGGGGGCCGTTCGGCGTCCACATACGAACGAGAAAATCTCCCCTCCCCTGGGCAGTTTGGCACCTACCCCAGGACGCCCGCGACGAGTACCCAGCGCTGTACCGTATGTGTGCTGGTGGGCCAGATCGGATCCGGCGGTTTGTGTGGAAGTGAAAGCAGCCCAGGATCAGGTGGTGGTGGTGTTTTTGGTGGTGGTGGTGAGGGGGGTTTTGGGCCCCGCAGGCGTTGGGGGCATGCTTCAGAGGCATCTAGCATCCAGCATCCCTCCCTCCCCTCCCCTCCGATGGACTCGCCGCACACTCCCCCCATGCCGCATCCACCACCCACCGTCCACCATCCATCACCCAACCATCCATCACCCACCAACCCATCACCCAGCCCACATCAACCACAGCCGCGCGCTTCCACTACCCTCCCGTGAGTGAGTGACGCACCCGTCTTGGCCGCCACCCACATCAGCATGAAGGGCACCAGCGCCACCGTCAGTACCGCCGAGACGGTCCCTGCGGGCAGCGAGGGCGGCCGGCCGGCGCGCGGATTTCGAAACACACCCGGGGGTTTTGCTTAGGATGGGACAAACGACATGTGTGAAGGGAGAGGGGGCGAAGCCGTCTTCGTCAATGCTAACATCGGCGGTTATCGGTTTGTCGCCCATTTGCGATTTCGCTGTCTTTATTGACAAAGGGAGGGGGCGAAGCATCGGACGGCCCTCCAAACCGTAAGAAGAGGCAAGGGCGGGAGGAAGGGGATAGAAACGGGGCATGGTGGGGGTGGAAGAGGCTAACGGAGTATTTGACGCAAGAGGTAAGGGGGTACACATGGCGCCGCAGATGGGTTGACATCAGGTGAGCACCCCCGCAGAGCTGGTGTGTTTAGAAAAGAAACCCGCCCGCCCGAACTCAGGTGCAGATATACTTGTGGCTGGTGTGCCTGTGCCTGTGGTCATCCTCCTGCCCGCTGACGCCCCGGCCTCAGCGCCTCACGCACCGCTGCCCACGTAGCGGACCACCAGCGCGGGGAGCAGCAGCGGCGACAGCACCAGCAGCGTGCCCACCCGCAGCACACCTAGCCACCACTCGACCAGCAGGTGCAGCACCCCGGCCATGCTGCGTCGCCCCTTGAGCGGCCACACCCGGCTCAAGGTTTGGCTTTGGACCTGGGTTTGGCTTTGCTGGAGGATAGGATGGGATGGAGCAGAGTGCAGAGGTGACTCAGGGTCTCGGTTGGAGGTAGGGTGGAGGGGCGGGGATAGTTGACCGGCTGCCGACGAGCGCAGGGTGGGGGGCAGCTGCGCAGGGGGAGGCGGGCGTGGGCTGGCTGGGATGGGCCGTGTCGCCCTTCAGAGGGCTGGGCTGCCGCGTCGCGACTGGATTTGCAGTGTTCTAGGAGAGGCGTCCGCTGCGGCGCGTGTGTTGAGGACTGCTTTGGTCCCTAGGTAAAATCCGCTTCGATAGTTCGGAAACTGCTGGTGGGTGCGAGTACATCGGGCGAGTTGTGTGGCGTACGGCGGACCCATGCGCTTACACGAGGTCTTTAGGTTGTGCGCTGAGGGCAGTCCGGGGGCTCCCCCTCCTGCGGGCTCGACGCAACGCCTCGGGATGGCGACTTTGGATCTCGTCCCTTCTCGGTCGTAGCGGTGGTCGGCGATGGCCGTGAAAAACGCGCCCCGGACCCACCGGTCCCACCACACCTCATCGAGGCGTCGCACTCCTGCTCTTTGTTTTGTTTTGTTTTGGTGTGTCTGTGTGTGTTCGGCAGCGGGACGACGGGACGCCGCGCAGCGCACACGCCTTGGAGGCTCTCGCCTGAACTCGAACCATGGGTCTCATCACCAACATTCTGCTGGCGCCCATCCTGGGTGAGTCGCGCCCGTGTCGCGGCTGGTCGCGGCAACCGCCGCTCGACCGCGCACCTCGTCAGAAACCAGGCCTGGCGTTCGGCCAGCGCCAACGCAGTTTGTTGCGAAAGCTTGGCTAACGCATCCTTCGCGGAACAGGGCTAAACAATGCAATCGGGCAAACCTTTTTTTCCACGCCAGAAAACGTGGCCGCGTTGGGCGTGCGTTGAGACTGGCCTTTCAGCCGATGACCTCAAACGCCGGCAGTGGGCCGCTGCATCATGCGCGTAGCTGGCAGCATGGCTTGATGCTGGTGCTCTGCGGTGCTCTGCGAGCGACTGGATGGCTTGCAGCTGACGAAAAGTGCCGCCCGCCCTTGGCCGCTGCCCGCGGCGCCGCGCGCATGCAGGGCCGCTGGTTCCCTTCATCCTGATGTTCAAGCTCTTCTGTACCCTGGCCTTCCTGCCTGTCTTCCTCTTCCTGCTGCCCGTGCTCATCCCCTGGTGGATCGCCAAGGTGCGGAGACGAAGCCCGACGAACCTGCTGCACGGCTGAGACCAGAGAGACGTCTCTGGTTGTCTCATCCAAGAATGATTAATTGAATTATGTTGTTGGCAAGAGATCCCGTTAGTAATCTGCACCGTAGAAGTCGTAGCAGCGGCAGTTTGCTGTGTGGCTGCTGGACCGTGCTGGACGGGCTCGAATTGGGTCTTTTGGGTCCATAATTTGTGTTTTCAAAACCCGGTCGCGAGCGTGCTGATCCGCGTGTGAGATACTGTCGTACACACACCGTGCTGCAGCTCGTGCTCGTGTGCGGGTTGCGCGAGACAATCCTGCATGTGTGGATCGACTGTCCGCCAACTGCAGTCGACCGAGCGCTTCCTGCCCCCAATCCCTCTCTACCCGCAACCCCCGAGAAGAAGGGAAGATCGAGACGCAACACACACCACGCCCCCCTGCTCCCTGCTTCCTATTATCCGTGTCCTGCCGCTCCCCTCTTCCCCCCCGGGCCCCCGGCCCCCCTTTCACCCCCCCCTGCCGCAGTCGGCGTTCAAGACACTCACCTGCCTGGTGCTGCTGCCATTCGCGCCCATCCTGTTTCCTCTCAAGGTGCTGCGGTGGATAGTCTGAGGGGGGGGAGGGTACGTAGTTTGCTGGTAGAGAGTATGCAGCTAGGAGGGTCTGTGGCGACTTGCGGGTCACGGTACGCGGCTCGTGACCCTTCCTGGAGCGCCAGCCCGCCCGTTCCACGGTTTCCGGTTGTGAGCCGAGGAGGACCGTTTCTTAAGGCGTGTAGGTTTGGGTCCACCGGTGCACGGTAGGCTTCCAGGCGCAGTCCAGGACTCGGAGAACGGTCAGAACATACCTGCGTGGCGGTGCGCGGGCCCGATGCATCGGCAGCCGGAGGTTCCAACGGGCGGTGTGCAGCAGGATGTGAGGGACGCAGTCGGGCTTGAGGTCGGTCAGCGATGACCGCCAACGGTGGCAACCGCCAACGGTGGCAACTGCTAGTCGACGCGGGAAGGCCCACGGGCTGCGGCTTCGTCCTGTGGTCAGCGAGGTGCCTAGGGTTGTTGTCGCTGGCGGGCGTGCCCCGGGGCCACTGGCGTGCCGTCCGATGTCGGTGTCTTGGATCTGGCTCGCTGCCTCGGAGGGGTGGGGGACGCGTGGCAGCCCGGAGGGACCGGGGTTTCGCACGGGTCCACATTCTCTGTGTGTGTCTGTAATACCGTCAAGACCAACACGGCCGCGAACGGCGACGGCGCCCCACCTGCGGTTCAGCGAGGTAACGAAATAACCCTGCATGCCCTGCACCACATCGCTGCCCAAAAAGAGGAGAGGGATTTAGCTGTCAGCCAACACCACCACGCAACAGCATTTCCTGTGCAGAGACTTGTTTGGCGACGACGCCACGAGCGCACATACATGACCCGCGGGGTCCAATGTAACATCCTTAATAATGATGTGCTGGTGCCGCCATCGGCCCGAGCAACCAACGGCGGGGGTGGAATCGGCGGCGGTGCAAGCAGCGGCGCAGGCGCAGCTTTGGGGGCCTAAGCTATGCAGCGCTGAACCTCTGGGTGTATCTTGCGTGCTTTTGATTGGGTGGTTCTGTCGGGTTGGGTTTCCGCCCGACCAGGAATCCTGTGCTCGTGCAAATGTGATACTCTCGCACCATTCCATCTCCCATAGTGATGAACGACATGGTGGCGTTGGCAGCTGGTCCGTGAACGCTGGAGTACGGATGGACCTGTGGGTCTGCCAGACCACGTCACCCATAACCGAATTCTGGGGGAGTTTGTGATTAAGCATTTCAATGTAGGGAACATGGTAGTTAATCGTTGCGTGCACATTGCGGAGACGCACACAGCTGCGAATGCACGACATCCCAAAACGAACGCGACAACCTCAGCAATTGCATAGTGAAAATTTCTCATAGCTGACACTGCGATTGTAAGCATAGAAATTACTATTAGACTTGCACCGCAAGGGTGCTGGCAAGGCATCCGCGAACTACCGTGTTTCGCCAGAAAACCATCCACAATGCGTAGCACGTTCTTGAGCTACTGACATTTACTTGGTGCGCGCTAGCGTGTTGGCTGCGGCGCGCCCATCCTTTCGGCGGGCGGAGCCCGCGACGCAACTATGTCCCTTGAAATCGAGGCAACTGAGTACGTAGATAACGCGAATTACATTTTTCCTTGAATATGCTTTACGATATCTTTGTATCCTTTCGTGTAGTGTTATCAAGATCATTCTTCAGTTCTGCAAAGAGAATGGGTTGACCGAATCGTTCAATGCGATTCAGGTAATAAAACTACTCATGCCAAGCAATGGTCAGGACCTACTGTTCGGACAGCTGGTCAGTGCCTTCTGCAATGCTGCACTGCAGAACGAGTGCCAAGTTTCACTGAACACCGTCGACAGCGTTGAGAACTTCGTATCTGACATAAATAACGGGAGATGGGATGCTGTGCTGCCCCAAGTGGCGCAGCTCAAGCTGCCTCGCGCCAAGCTGGAGGACCTGTACGAGCAGGTGGGTCCCACCTGGACGCACTCCTCTGTGCATCTCGAGGGCTCACGCATCAGGCGACGAACGCGGACAGCCCTTCTGGGGTCCGGGCCCATCCCCCCGAGTCAGGAGCATCGGGGAAGAAGGTCTGGGTACGCTCAGCCCCGCCTTCCCGGCGTGTGTTCATCCCGGCATCCTCTCGGCCGACGTGCTCAACATGGACCCACCACGAACCCAACCAACGAATCCACACCCCACCCCACCACACCCCACCCCACCCCCCCGCAGATCGTGTTGGAGCTCTTCGAGCTGCGGGAGATCGACACGGCCCGGGCGATGCTGCGGCAGACGCAGGTGGGGGAGGGAGGGGAGGGGAGGGGGGGCGTGGGAGGAGCCGCGACCCCCATCCTGCCCTGTATCCGCCGCGGCGGCCCCCACCACCCGGGGTTGCGCGGCGCTGACCCCACACACACACACCAATCAGGTGGTCCTTACTTACCTAGGGCTAACCCTGGATCAGTCTTGTTGGCTGAGGCTGGTGAGCGAGCGAGGCGGGGTGGAGGGGTGGAGGGGCCCCTCACGGGGACTGACGGACCTCTGGAGAGGAGAGTCTCCGGATCCCGAGGGCCGTAGCTGCCCCTGACCTGTGAGGGCCGTAGCTGCCCCTGACCTGTGAGGGCCGTAGCTGCCCCTGACCTGTGAGGGCCGTAGCTGCCCCTGACCTGTGAGGGCCGTAGCTGCCCATGAGGGGCCGCTGAGCGCGGCAGCCCCCCTCACAGGTCAGGGTCAGGGTCAGCTCACCCGCATTGGTAGGTCAGGGCCGGCTGACCGCATCATGCCAGCAGCCATGAGCAGAGCTCTCACCCCACCCCAGCCCGCCTCCGGCACCGGCACCGAAACACCGCCCCCGGCACCGAAACACCAGTACCGGCACCGAAACACCGCCCCCGGCACCGAAACACCGCCCCCGCCCCCCCGACTCCCGCCCCCGCCCCCCCCGCAGGTGTTTCAGCGCATGAAGTTGGACGACCCGGAGCGCTACATGCGACTGGAGCACCTGGCGTCCCGGACGTACTTTGACGTGCGCGAGGTGTACGGCAGCGGCAGCAGCAAGGAGAAGCGGAGAGCGGCGATCGCGCACGCGCTCAGTCAGGAGGTGGGGGGCGTGGGTGGGCTGGTGGGGCCCTCGAGGGGGTGGGGAGGCCGCCTGTCGTGTTGGCGCTGGGTGGCGGCCCTGGGGGCGACGAGGGACGGACGGACGATCCTCATTGGGGGGTGACCTGGTGTAGGGGGCCGCATGGTAAGGACGACCCATCCGAGCAATCATAGGACATCGACGGGGTGGGGGTACAGGACCACCCCCTTTTTGTCTTTATTGACAAAAAGGGGGTACAGGACATTGGCAGACGTATTCAAACTGCGCTGCTGCCAGATGGCGAAGGTCCGGTGAAGAATCGACTGTACCAGGGAGGGATCTCCAGCGATGCAACGACGTCCTCTATGTGGGCCTCGATCGGACCGCTGGCGGCTGTTAACATACCAAGGAGCCCTGGGCCCCAAAGTCAGCTAAAATGCGATGAATAACATGAAAGAATCTGAATAACATGAAAGAATCTACCCTACCCAGGGGATGGGGTAGAGCTCGCTTGCAGCGCGATGAGTGCTGGGCAGCGGCCGTCCACCCACCCACCCACCCCATGTGGGAAGTCTAGGGGTCGGAGGGCGCCGTCGGGCGCCGTCAGCTGGGTCAACGGAGAACGGTCGGCCGCGAGGCGAGGAGGGGAGGGGAGGGGCAGCGGCTGCGGCTGCGGCTGCTGACACGTGAGAGGCCGCGGCAGGCGTCGTACGCCGTTGTGGTGAACGAACGAAGGAGCGGGGCCGCATCGCCGCTCCCTCCTCTTTCGTTCTCGCTCCCAACACGCCGGACATGGCGCCCCCCGCCACCCGACTGCCGCTGCAGGTGGTGATGGTGCCCCCCAGCCGGATGATGGCGCTCATCGGGCAGGCGCTCAAATGGTGGGGCGGTGGGGTGGGGTATAGGAAATTGGGAGTGGGGTGGGTGGGTGGGTGGGTGGGTGGGTGGGCGGTCGAGCGTGGGGCCGTGGAGCGGCCCGGACGGCACGGGGATTTCGGCACGAACCCGCCAGTGCTACAGAGCGGCTCAACGGCCGGGGGGGAGGGGCGGTGATGGGGGGATTCACATGCATCATACCGCAATGGTCCCCGCGGCTTTCTCTGTACGAGCGCCGGGTTCCTGCTGGAGTTGCGGGGCGTCGAGGTTAGGGAAGGAGCCGCACCGTCAGGTGGTTGCTCTGGACGCGCGCGGCTGATCTTCGACTGCGCGGCTGCTCTTGGACAGCGCCTCCCTGCCCCCCCCCCCGTTGGACAGTCCTCCCCCGAGAGACGGGCGGAGGGGGGCCGGGCGGGAGGAAGCAGGTCGGAAGGGACTGGGGGGGAGGGAAACAGACAGGCGGCGGATTCCCGAGTAGGGTCTGCCCGGCAGCCCACCTGCCCGTCCATGACCCTACCTGCCCGGTAGCCCACCTGACCCTACCTGCCCGGTTGCCGGCCTGTGTTGCGGCCCCCCGCAGGCAGCAGAGCCAGGGGTTGCTCCCCGCGGGCACCGCCTTCGATCTGTTCCGCGGTACGGTGCAGTCGGCGCGGGACGAGGTGGAGGCCTACCCCGCGGTGGTGGAGCACGAGGTGGGTGTGAGGGAGGGAATATAGGAAATTGGTAGACACATTCATCCTGCGCTGCCGCCAGAGAGCAAAAGTCCGGAGGAGAACCAACTGTACCAGGGAGGGATCTCCAGCTTGGGTGGGGGTGGGGGTCCGGGGGCCAGGGGTCAGCCAGGGGAGGGCGGGAGGCCCCCGCACGACCCAAATCGGTCGGCGCTTGGGAAGGGCGGGCATGACGTGGTGGTTTGCGGCTGGAGGCCCGTGCTCCTGCAGTCGGTGTGTTGGTCCCGTGTTGCCCCCTCTGCGGGTCGCACGGTATCCCCACCCTCACCCTCACCTCACCTCACCTCACCTCACCTCACCTCACCTCACCTCACCTCACCTCACCTCACCTCACCTCACCTCACCTCACCTCACCTCACCTCACCTCCCCTCACCTCACCTCACCTCACCTCACCTCACCTCACCTCACCTCACCTCACCTCACCTCACCTCACCTCACCTCACCTCACCTCACCTCACCTCACCTCACCTCACCCTCACCTCACCTCACCTCACCTCACCTCACCTCACCTCACCTCACCTCACCTCACCTCACCTCACCTCACCTCACCTCACCTCACCTCACCTCACCTCACCTCACCTCACCTCACCTCACCTCACCTCACCTCACCTCACCTCACCTCACCTCACCTCACCTCACCTCACCTCACCTCACCTCACCCCCCCCCCCCCCCCCCCCCCCCCCCCCCCCCCCCCCCCCCCCCCCCCCCCCCCCCCCCCCCCCCCCGCACAACCGCTCCCATGCCGCCCCCACAACCGCTCCGCCGTCATGCCGCCCTCCCCCACCCCGTCCCCCGCGGTCACCGGTTGCGCCCTGATTGCGGAACTCCTGTTTGTGTGCCTGCCAACCCTACGCCCGTCTGCGATGTCGCCCTTCCGTACACCCGTACGCCCGTACATTCTTGCATTGCTATTTCCGTCTACCGTTTCCTGGACCCACCCTCTTTCGCCGCGTCGCCGCCGGGTTTGCGTGCTCTTTTCTTCTTTTTCTTTAATTTAACCTTTTGCCTTTGCCTGCCGTTTGTCCGCCCTTTGTTGCCACTCACATCTTCCGTTCGCCTCGCCGTCCGTCCGCGTTTCGTCCCATTTGCGCAGGTGAGTACTACGTTCTCGATAATTTGTGCTGTCTGGGGTGTGGTCCGTCCTCGTGCTGTCGCGCGTTGGTTGGTCCGGGATGGGTCCGGCGGCGACGCGGTCGCCCGAGGTAACAGTGAGCGCACAATTCAGGTATGTATGGTAAGTAACTTGGGTCGCGTATTGACTCCTGTGCCACGTATCGGTTCCCCAATCCATACCCCCCAATTACCAGGCTGGTGACCCGGTCCCTGGATTTCGGTCCTTGGATCTCGTCACGGAGCTAACTCCCTTTTAATGGGAGGATTTGTGCAGTTAACCGTGGAGTCCTGGCTGCAAAGCTTTGGCGAAACGAGACACCCGTTCGCGCGTACTGCAGGTCGGCCGTCGCCGCACTGCTTTTATTTTGCGTGCTGATTTTTCTGGGTTAATTACTTTTCTATTTTGGGTGGGTATATGCGTGCTCGAGCCTTCACCGACAACAACCCCAACGATGCCGCCGCCATCGCCGAGCGCGCCACGACTGGACTCGACGCGCAGGGCTACCCACGCCGCCAGCTCCTCGCCAAGTTTGACGCCCTCATCCGCGCCGCCCCACGGTCCTTCTACTATGCCCTGCGCACGACCCACCCCGACCTGCTCCGCGTCGTCCGTCAACACCTTCGCCCCGCCTGACCGACTCACCGGCTAAACACCTCCCCTCCCCTCCATCACCGCGCCCCTACCACGGCTGCGGGCTATGATACAGAGGTCGCCGTCCGGGCAACTCCGGCGGTGTTGATCTCCGTCGTCTCTCTGCTTTCCTATAAATCCTCGGTTGAGCCCCGCATGCCACTCCATCGCCTCCCCCACACCCACCCATGGCGACACCCTCACCCCCTCGCGCCGCCCCTCCTCCCGCCCCTCGCCACCCCTCCCCGTCACCGCCCTACGCCCCGCCGCCCCACCGCCCGCACGCCACCCGCCGTACCGCACACGCGCCCGCACCCCCGATCGCAACCCCCTGCGCCCACGGCCTCTCATGCGTGAGGCCGCGCGCGCCCGGCCGGGCTGGTGGGGAGCCGATCACCCCGGTCCGCCACCCGGCCCTCTTGCGTCATCCCCGCGGTCACCGGTTGCGCCCTGATTGCGGAACTCCTGTTTGTGTGCCTGCCAACCCTACGCCCGTCTGCGATGTCGCCCTTCCGTACACCCGTACGCCCGTACATTCTTGCATTGCTATTTCCGTCTACCGTTTCCTGGACCCACCCTCTTTCGCCGCGTCGCCGCCGGGTTTGCGTGCTCTTTTCTTCTTTTTCTTTAATTTAACCTTTTGCCTTTGCCTGCCGTTTGTCCGCCCTTTGTTGCCACTCACATCTTCCGTTCGCCTCGCCGTCCGTCCGCGTTTCGTCCCATTTGCGCAGGTGAGTACTACGTTCTCGATAATTTGTGCTGTCTGGGGTGTGGTCCGTCCTCGTGCTGTCGCGCGTTGGTTGGTCCGGGATGGGTCCGGCGGCGACGCGGTCGCCCGAGGTAACAGTGAGCGCACAATTCAGGTATGTATGGTAAGTAACTTGGGTCGCGTATTGACTCCTGTGCCACGTATCGGTTCCCCAATCCATACCCCGTCCCTCAGATTCGCTTCTCCGCCAAGAGCCACCCCGAGGTGGCCCGCTTCTCTCCGGACGGCTCCATGCTGGTCACCGGCAGCGTGGATGGATTCATAGAGGTGCGCGGGGCGGGGGGTTGGGGTGGGGCGGGGCGGGGCAGGGCAGGATCTCGAGCAGCGAAGGAGAGCGACCACAGCAGAGCGACCGAGTTGCCGGCCGGCGCCGGTCACTCCTCCGGGCGGGCTCCCGGACTCCCAGGCGGACAGCTGGTCACGGGACAGAGCGGAGGCGGCGGAGGCGGGCCGCCTCCACCCCTTTAAGACAGCCAATTACGACAGCGAACCCGCAAAAGAGCCCCTAGATCCCCGCCCCTCCCCCCCTGCGGGGGGCCCCCGGCGTCACGGAGGGACTTCACCGCGGGCCACCCCACCCCACGTGCCATCAAGTCCGCTTCCCCCGGTCCCGTCTGGCCGACCCGTCCCTATCTGACCCGATCTGGTCCGGCCCTACCCAGTCCGACCCCGCCATCGCCCCCGGCAATCGCTGCCGCCCACTTCCCCCGGGCTGCGTGTGTCCCTCTCCCGCTCTCCCTCTCCCACCTGCCCTCGCCTCACCTGCCCTCGCCTCACCTGCCCTCACCTCACCTGCCCTCACCTGCCCTCGCCTCACCTGCCCTCGCCTCACCTGCCCTCGCCTCACCTGCCCTGCCCTCGCCTCACCTGCCCTCGCCTGGTGTGGTCTGGTGTGGTGTGGTCAGGTGTGGGACAGTGTTACCGCCCGGCTGAAGAAGGACCTGACGTACCAGGCGGAGGAGATGTTCATGATGCACGACGAGGCGGTGCTGTGCCTGGGCTTCAGCAGGGACAGCGAGATGCTGGTGTCGGGTAGGTTTGGGCGGGGGGGGAAAGTGGCCCGGTGGGGGGTGGGGTGGGGGGATGGGTGGGTGGGTGTGAGGAGGAAGTAAGGGGCAGGGCGGCCGGCTGGGGTGGGGGGTTATGAAGAGGCCGTCGGGGGGCCCGGGGATGGGCCTGTGGACGGGGATCCTGCAATGTGAGGAAGCATACCCATACGATGGGGCGCACGGAATCGAGTGAACCCCCCTCCCGCGCATTTTATCAGTGTGGGGATCAGTTCTGTCCAGGGGGGGGTGTAGTCGGGGTGGTGGTGGTGGGGGTGGTGGGGGTGGTGGGGGTGGTGGCGACCTGGCTGAAGAGGGAACAGTCGGGAGGGGCTCTGATGGACTGAGGCAGGGGGGCTCTGATGGACTGAGGGAGGGGGGCTCTGATGGACTGAGGCAGGGGGGCTCTGATGGACTGAGGCAGGGGGGCAGGACGGACGAGGAAGAGGGCAGAGGCGGTCCGCAACGGCCGGCGGACGCGCGGGTGCCGACGGCGGCCAGCGCTTCTGGTACTGGTGCTGGTACTGGTACTGCTGGGGACGGGGTTGGTCCGGGTGCCGGCCGGGTCTTCTTCTGGCCTGGGCAGCGCCTCCCCCTGCTGCACACCAACGTCACTCGCGCGCTCCTGACTTGGTGCCCGCCCCTCGCGCCTCCCAACCTCCCAACCCTCCTCTCTTCAGTCGAGTCTTTATCGGAGATTTGCTCTCTGGCAGCAGCGCAGTATAAGTGTGTCTACCAATTTCCGCTACCCCCCGCTACTTCCCGCTCCTCCCCCCCCCTTCCCCGGCCTCAAACCGGCCAGGCTCTCAGGACGGCCGCATCAAGGTGTGGAAGATCCGCACGGGGCAGTGCCTCCGCCGCTTCGACCGGGCGCACAGCCAGGGCGTCACGTGCGTCAGCCTGTCCAAGGACGGCACGCAGGTGGGCCCCTGAGGGGGCGGGGTGGGGCGGGGGGGTGGGGGGGTAAAGGAGATTGGTAGACGTTTTCAAACTGGCCCGGGGCACGGGCGTGTTTGCACGTGGCCCGCGGGGATACCCGTTTTGAGCCCCCTACACGAGTGCCCTCGGGGACGGCTGGCTGGCGGGGTTGCAGGCCCCCATGATTGGCGGTCACCGGTCACCAGGGAGGGTCGGAGCCCGAGGCCCCGCGGGGGGGTGGGGGGGAAAGGACTAACCACCGTGAGGAGGACGAGGGTGGGCCTCCCTGCCTCCCTGCCTCCCTGAAGTCCTACCCCCCCTCTGCCCCCTAACCCCCCATCGCCCTTTAACCCCGCGGGGGGCTGTACGGACACGTACACAGCGCGGTGCCGGGATTACGCTGTGTTTTGTGCCGTACCGTGTGCCCAAAAGCCCCCGCGCCCCCGCCCCCTCTCCCCCCCTCCCTCTCTCGCCCCCGCCCCCCCTCCCCCTCCCTTATCGCCCCCTCAGGTCCTCAGCGGGTCGTTCGACGGCTCGGTGCGGGTGCACGGCCTCAAGAGCGGCAAGATGCTCAAGGAGATGCGCGGCCACACCTCGTTCGTGAACGACGCCATCTGGGGCCCGGACGGCAGCCAGGTCATATCCGCCTCCTCGGACGCCACGGTGCGCGTGTGGGACTCCAAGACCTGCGAGTGCGTCCAGGCGTTCAGGTGGGTGAGGCGCAGGGGGGTTTGAGACGAGGGGGTGGGTGGGCTGAATTGACAAAAGTCATAAACCCGAAGAACGAACCCGGGTGGGTGGGCAAACGGGGACTGGGTGTGTGTGTGTGGCGGAGACCCGTCGCTCGATTTTGATCTCACGGTGTGGGTCAAGGGAGGGGACTTCGAAGGCTGAGTGCGGGGCCGCACGGACCCCGGTTGTCCCTGCCGACGTTGGTGGGGGTTTGAGCGGATGGCCCTGGGGCTTTTGGCAGGATGGGACTCTGAGCTGGATGGGCGTAGGGTTTTAAGCCCCGGGCCGCTACTCGGGCCGCTTGCTCCGATGTCGCCTCCTGTCAAACACCCCGCCCTCTCTCCCCGCCCCACCGCCCCCTCCTCCCGTTCCCCTTGTGCGAATAAAGACAACGAAACCGCAACAGAGCACGAAACCGATGGCCGTTGATGTCGGGGCGGACGAAGACGGCGAAGCGCTGACTCGGACGAAAGAAGTAGAAGCTGATGAGTTCCTCCCTCCAGTCTCCCCCCTTTCCCTTCCTTCGAAACGGTCTACCAATTTCCTGTACCCCCCCCTCCTCCCCCTCTTCCCCCAGGCCGCCCCAGACGTCCACATCGGGCGACGTGGCCATCAATAGCGTGCACCTCTTCCCGCTGAACCAGGACCAGCTGGTGGTGTGCAACCGAACGTCCACGGTGTTCATCATGACCATGCAGGGCCAGGTACGGCGCCGGGGAGGGGTGGGGAGTGGGGGGGAAGTTGGCGGAGGGCGGGGTCAAGGGGTTGGGGGTTTGAAGCAGCGCGGCACAAAGGCTTACTCGAGATGTCAGGAACCCCTTTCTTGGGCTGTTTGCCTGTTTCTTTTCCTTGCGGTCCGGCCAGCAAGCCCTGCCTACAAGGGGCCACCAGGGGGGGGACGCCCCGGCGGCAGGCGGGTGGGACGGGGGGCCAGGTGGCGGCCGCGTGACCCCATTTTGCGAGCAGTGCTAAAATGACTGGCCCGATCCACAGCGACCATCCCAGCACATCCCATCCCATCCCAGCCCAGCCCAAGCAGTGCGGCAGCACGCCGTCGCCGGTGGTGGTGGCCTCCACCCAGCCTGGACCGGCGACGGGCGGTTGCGGTCCTAGTTCCTCACGACGTCACCAGTCCAGCGTTTCAGCGGCAATGCGGACCGCGCTGACAGTGACCCATCCTTTGGCGGCGCGGTATCCGTGTTGCCCGTCGGAGCCGCGACCGCTTCCTCGTCCGCCTTTCTCATCCTCCTGCGGCCTCCTTTCACTCGGTGACCCCTTCAGCCTCCTTTCACTCACTCGGTGACTCCACCGGTGCTCCGCCGCCCCTCCCACCCGCTCGCCCGCGCGCCCGGGCCGGCCGCAGGTGGCCAAGAGCTTCAGCAGCGGCAAGCGCGAGGGCGGCGAGTTCCTGGCGTGCGTGCCCTCCCCCCGCGGCGAGTTCATCTACTGCCTGGGCGAGGACGGCATCCTCTACTGCTTCAGCGTCACCAGCGGCAAACTGGAGCACGTCATGACGGTGAGTGCGGCCCAGTTTGGGGGCGGGACGGGATGGGGCGGTCTCGATATTGACATTAAGGGGGGGAGAGCGGGCGGCAGAGCATCACGCCGCCGCCGCCGCTGCACACACTGCTGAGCGTGTGGGTGATCCATCTACGTGCTGCTGAGATGGGCCCGCCGCCTCGCCGCACCTTCGGCGGGAGCTGTAGTCACTGGGGGTTAAAATGATCAAAGAGCTGGGGGATGGGGGGGACGGGGGCCGGGGCCGCGCGCTGTCCCTTGCTAGGCTGCTGTCCTGCCGGCCGCAGCCTGGACTGGAAGGGGCAGGTTCGGAGGCGTACATTCTCCGCTGGGGGCCTGGGGCGCTGCTGGGCTGAGTCTCAAGGCATGTGGGCATCCTGGGAACTGAGGGGGGGCCCCTGTAGACCGGACAGCGGAAACCGGAGCAGCCTGGCGTAACACCCACCCTTAGGCGTCACGTGGACGGGTATGTGATGGGTGAGGGTCGAGCGCCGCGCCCCCGTGCTGCCCGCCACTCCTCCCCGCCGTCATAAGCTCATGACACTGAACCGCGCGCTTGCTCTCACCCGCCGGTGGTGGTTCGGGGCCGGGGACCGCCTGCCCCCGGGTGATGGCGGTCACCCGGTCTGCACAGGTGCACGAGAAGGCGCCCATCGGCCTGGCGCAGCACCCCCACCGGAACGTGCTGGCGACGTACGCTGGCGAGGGGCCGCTGAAGACGTGGAAGGCGTGACAGGCTTGGTTCGCACCACATCCGCCGCACCCGGCGCCTGTTACGTCGCCGTCCGCCACATCCATCACGGTGGAGCGATCGGGATCGGAGCCCGGGCGGTGGACTGATGAGCATGCGGGGATGCGGCAGCTTGAATGGTTCCTGAAGCAACACCCTCCGCAGCCTTCTTGTCCCCAGTTACACGACGTGTGTGACAGCGCCACGTGCAACCCCGTCCCGTCAAATGTTGACGCCTCTGTGGACGCGTGCGGTGTGTGCGTTCCCATGCGACATGAGCTGTTAAGTTTCTAGTGTAATCGTACACACAACGGGTTTGTTTCGAGAGTCGGGCGCTCTCGCGCTGTGCACTGTGTGGTTGGTGTACGGTATCAACCAGATGTACCAACCCATGCGCGGCCCCGCCCGCTGCCTTCGCGGCCGCCTTGACAGTCGGTACCGCGGCCGTCGTTAGAACTCTTTCCTGGACAGACTTATTCCTGACAGACTTATGTAAGACGCGGCCGTGCCAACCCACTATCGCCCCAGTGCACAAACAATGCCCTACAGTGCTAACGGCATAAGCTCTAAGAACGTGCGTCATGCACGTGTGTGCAGCAACGCGGCGCGGTCAGCCGGCGCCTGCGGACGACTCGCAACTTCGCCAACAAGTCCGGAGCGCCTGCCACACATGGAAACCATTCCTCAGACACGGACAACGGCGCAGCTCGCGCGCGCAGCCAACGTCTCCCAACTTGCACCTTCTGAGGGCAACCCACGACGTGACGTGAAGGCAATTCAACGTCCCGCGTCGTGAGGAGCCGTGGCGGACCGCTCCTGGCTCGGCGCGCTGTGTCAGATGCGCAGCCGGGAAAGGGGGGGCGCTGGACTCCACCCAGTCACGAACGTCACAGCGCGCCGGAAAGCCCCGCGCTCCGCTGCTGGGTCGGAATCCCCGGACAGCGCTCGCCCCGCCGCTGCTGGGCTCCGCCGCCATCCTCAGGAGAGAGAGCCCGCCGCCTCTAAGAGCATGAGCCGCCCCTTTCCTCCGATCAGAGCAGCGCGCAGATGAAGGCCAGCACCGCGGCGGACCCCAGCAGGACCTTGGACGAGATCTCCACCTTGGGCACCTCCAGCAGGCTGGTCCGGTCGGCGTTGTTGCCAATCTTGGAGTGGTCCCAGACAATGTGTCGCAGTCCGCCCAGGTAGTGGTAGATGATCGTGTAGGCCACTAGGAACTTGAGGGGGAAGGCCACGAGGAAGTTTCCGGCAAGGGAGGAGACGACGCCGTCGAGGCTGCCGCGCAGGGCCAGGATGCCCGCACCGGCAAACCCTGCAACAGGTGTGGTAGTTGCGGGGGAGGGAAGCTGGAGACAGCTAGCGGGATGCGTTCAGTCCCCCGTGTGACGCGGATAGCACCCGACTCACCCACCGACATCGCCACGCCCGTAACGCGGTTGGCGATGGAGCTAAGGGCGCCCATCGGAAACTTGTAGTGCAGCGACTTGTTGTCGATTTCCAACACATCCGGCGAAAGAGGCCGCTTTTTAATTAACTGCAGGTGGGGATTCAACCCCGGAATGAGTAACCGTGTTCGTGCATAGAAGCTGTCACGGTTGGGCAAGGTCTTACGTCAAGATGGTTCTTCGGCGTGCCCAAAAAGTCGGTTCCCTCCGTGTATGGCGACGGCTTGCCCCAGAATTCTGGAACTTTATCTCCGCCGATATGCCTGCGGACGGGATGCCCAAAGGTCGCATAACTTGACAGTCCCGAAAGCACGACGGCGTCGAGCGGGCAAGGCCTCGCCTGAACTGCTGTGCTCCAAACGAAGAGGAAGCAAACAGCTGCTGAAGAGCTCCTTGAGAGCATGGGGAGCGAATGAGCCCCAGCGCCTGTTTTGCTTGATTCATCTTATGCACAACCGAATAGCAGTAGCGCGGTAAGGAATGTCAGGCTCGATATGCAAACAAACTGAAGTTGTCGTCAAGTGTTTTGGTTTCGCGCTGCACCCGGAATTGCGCGGTACACAGTGTCGGTATACAACGGAATTCCCAAACACAACAGAAGTCGTTTGCAGCGTCAGTCCGACCATTCCAATTAATTGCTAAGAAAGACTTCAAAGTCCTGCTACCACGAAACTGTGGTCAGGCATATTTGCTGACGGCGACAACCATCTTTTACGCTGCGTCTTTAGTACACCCAGGCCCTGTGCACGCGCCTTGGTTAATTACAGGAATGCAGCGAATCCTAGCAGGCAAGGATTTTAGCTGCCGCTGCAGAGTGCTTAACGCTACACCCGACTCATCCCGGAACCGTTTGCCTTCGCAGCTGACACGGCCGCAGGCCACGCAGGGCTGAAAGCACATGAGTATGCAAGCTATGCTCTAGCAGGTGAGTCAAGTATATTGCTTCGTTACCACCTCGTTACCACCTGGCGCGATGTGATTGTGTTGACGTTGTCGCTCCTCGTGCTCTCCAGGTGCCACGCCTGTAGCCGTCTTTTCAAGCAAGGTAAGAAACAGGAATGGTCGATTGTCCGGTAACGGACTCGACTGCGCGTACTCTTTGCTTCATAGCACGTGCGACCCCCGGCGTCGAAACCCGTTCTGAGACCTGGACCGGTGCGCTGCCGATACGATTGCAGGGAAGCCTGTTGCAGAAGACGGCTGACTTCGTGTTCAGTCTTGCCATCCCCGTCCACACCCACATCTGCATGAACGCGGTCGTGACGGACTACGTCCCCAAAGCGGCGCGGGGTAAGCAGCCGGGGTCGCGCCGCCTCCTACACCCCCATCCCCTGCACCCGGCTTGCATCATCAATCTCTCTTTGGCACAGCCGCTTTCCCAACATCAAATTCTCGCTGTGGGTTCCTCCTGCACCCTGGCCCCCATGCCTACCTCTTACCTCCATGCTGCTTTCCCTCCCATGTCTATTAATTTCCTACACCCCGCTCCATCTGCTGTCCGATTGGCGGCTCTGTGCCCGTCAGGCCCGGTCCGCGTGGGCGTCCTGGGCATGTCGGTCATCACCTACCTGGGGATCATGAAGATGAACCTGTCCGGACCCGGGCTCACGGAGACCGTCAAGGGGCTGTGGCGGAAGCAGCAGAAGTAGGCAGTGCACGCCGCAGTGCCACCGGCCCCAGTGCCATTAGCAGGGTCCGTACGGTGCTGTCGGGGGGTTCTGCCGTCTTAAGGGGAGGAGCTCGGAGGGCAGCAGCCAGCAGCAGTTCAACAAAGCGGGTTGGAATCCAAGGTGGCGCCGCGGTCGTCCATTTTGGCAGAGGAGGCGCCGCTCGTCGGCGGCAGTGCAGCCTGGGACGCTGGGGTGACCTTCCGGGGGCTGTCCAGCGCCTGTGTGTGTGTGGGATGGCCGTGTCGGTAAGCAGGACATTGGGCTGTCTGTCACGGGGACGGGTGCGAGAAAGGGTAGCGCCGTTGTCGGGCCGGCCCCTGGGCGTGCGTCCGTGTCTTGCGTTGCACGTGGGGCCACGGGGTCGGGCCGCGCTGCGAGGCTGTTGAGGTGCGGTGCCGCGCTGGGAGCAGTCCAGTGTCTTTCCTACCCCGCCGCGGAACAGACCGTCAGGAGGGCCTTGCAGCTTATGGGGTTCCAGCACACAGCAACAGCAACGTAGAACACGATATGTCAAGAGTACCCCAGCGGTTGTACCACTGTTTGTGACGTTCCATCGAGATGCTGGGCGATACATGGGGACTGTTTGGAAGATGGAATGAATGATCGCAAGTCAAGCCGCTTGCCCAGGGTCGGGGCCAGCCGGTACCAACGGCACCCGCTGGGGCGCGCGCGTGCTGCCCGCAATCCATCGGGGCACTTGCCCCTCGAGCGTTGTTTGTGGCCCTCAAGAGTAATCGCGGGTGTCACTGTGTGAGGCAGTGCTGTGTGCGGCAGTGCTGCGGCGGCGCCGGTGAGGATCACTGTCGGGTGGTGGTGGAGGGTGGATGTTGGACGGGTTCTCAGGTGGGATGCGATGCAAACCAAAGCGACCACGAGATTCACTCGTGCATTGGGAGCGAGGCCAGTGCGCCCCTTCGTACGTCCTGTCGTTGCAACAGCGCAGGGCGGTGTAACAAGGGACCCGTGGGACCACGGCCTCGTGGCTAGGTAGCATACGACTGAGCGGGAGGGCCGGCTGCGCCTGGGCTTGGCCCCACCCTCCTGCCAATATAGGTCCCACCCTCCTGCCAATATAGGCCCGCACCCAATATAGGCCCCACCCTCCTGCCAATGTAGGCACCACCCTGCCCCCTCGGTTCGCGGCTCATGAGGTCCTCTCTCTGTCCCTCGCTAGCTCTCCCTCTCTCTCTCTCTCCCTCTCTCTCTCGAGGGGGGGTTGGGGGTCAGCGGCGGACGAGGTACACTCCGCACTCGAGGTGGTGGGTGTAGGGGAACTGGTCGAAGGCGGCGAAGCGGGCGATGCGGTGCGTGTCCGCGATGGCCCTCAGGTTGGCGTGCAGCGTCTCCGGGTTGCAGCTGATGTACACGATGCGGTCAAACTCCTGCGGCGAAGCGGGTCGGGTCGGGTCTCGAGCTCTCGACGCGCCGCACACCAAGCGAGAGTGTCTTCTGTGTTCTGTCGCATCCCCGGACTTCTGTCGCGCCCCACTCCCACTCCCACGCTACACCCCCCATCCCCCACGCTACATCCCGCCCCACCCCCTCCCACGCCACACCCCGCCCCACCTTGAGCAGCTGCACGGTGTATTCGTCCAGCCCCGCCCTCGGCGGGTCCACCAGGATGGTCCGCAGCCGCAGCTCCTCCCAGGGCCCCAGCCCCTCCAGCCGCCGCCGGGTCCCGCGGGCGCGCATCGTCTCCGCAAACTCCTCCGACGCCATCCGCGCCAGGAACACGTTGTTCACCCCGTTGGCCTCCAGGTTGTAGCGGGCGGCCTCCACCGAGGACTTGGCCACCTCGGTCGCCACCACCCGACGGAAGTTCTGGGCCAGCGGGATCTGCGGGGGCGGGTGTGTGGGTGGGTGTGTTTAGTGGTAGTGTTTAGTGAGGAACCCACCCAGAACCGCATATGTGTGTGTGTGTGTGTGTGTGTGTGCAAGAGGTTGGGTGAGGCCTCATGCGGCAGGGGGTGGGAGTGGGGGCGGTGGTTACAGCGAGGAACACTCAGATAAGCGGCCTGGAGGTGACGGTGGCGGGTCCGTGCGGTGGGTGTTGAGGGGGCTGTTGGTTGATTGCGCCCTCGGCGGTGTCGCGCCGGCCGTTGATACGGGTAGGTGCCAGTGAACACCGCTGTATGTGGGTAACTGCCAAAGCTTGTGACCTGATTTTGTTCATGCTCTCCCCCGTAATGGTAGAGTTCGAGATAAAACCCCCAAGACACAACCTTGAAGGGCCACAAAGTGCCCGATCGCCTGCGTTTGATAGCCTTGCGTGTTCATGTCGCATGCAAGCCCTGCCAGGCCGTTGGTGCAGCAAGTGGGTGCGACGCCGCCGTGCGTACCGTAAAGTTGCCGTTCCCGCAGTACAGCTCCAGCAAATCGTCCTGTGGCCCCGCAGCACTGACGCCGTCCGCCGCCGCCCCCTCGCCACCGCCCTGCGCTGCCTCCGCCTCCTGCTGCTGCTGCTGATCCCCCTGCTGCTGCTGATCCCCCTGCTCCCCCTGCCGCTGCTGCTGCTGGTTCTCCGGCCTCGTCACGTCCAGCGCCCACCCCAGCATGTGCTGACACACCGTCCCATTGGGCTGCGAGAAGGCGCCCTCCACCTGCTTCTGCACATACTCCCGCCCGCCCACCCGCAACCGCTCCAAAACGAAACCCGCCTCGTGCTCGAGCTTCTGTTTGCGGCTGCGGCCAATGATGTGCGGCCGCCGGCCCGCCGCCGCGGCGGTGGGCGTGGCCGCCAGCGCATCCCGCAGCCGCTCCGCCGCGGCCGACCACTCGGGCCCCAGCTTGCGGTGATAGAGCAGGGTCACCATGGCGTCGCCGGCCAGCGTGGTGTGGAAGTTGACCTTTGGCGGTTGGGCGGCGGTTGGGGTGGTGGTTGGGAGGCCGTTGGGAGGCGGTTGGGCTGGAGGGGAGACGTCCGGGGTGGCGATGGGTGCTGGCTTGTGCGATGTGTGGTGCGGCGGCAGCCGATGGGTGAGTTGTCTGGAGTCGGCTCGACTGCCACACTGGCAAGCTGGGCAGTGCAGCAGAGCACTGCAGCAGCAGTGCAGCAGAGCACTGCAGCAGCAGTGCAGCAGAGCACTGCAGCAGAGCACTGCAGCAGAGCACTGCAGCGGCACTGCAGCAGCATTGCCAGCACGTTCCCCACCCACTTGGTCTGGTTTTCAATTCTTTTTGACCCCCGCCCCCCAAACCCACCTGGAACAGCTTTGTCCGGAGCTCGGGGCACTGGCCGCACTCCCGCCGGACGACCTCCATAAGCTCGTTCAGCTGACGGGACGCCACCGGGAAGCTCTCCACGGTCACGCGGCGCGGACCCCGGGGGCGCTTGCGGCCGGCGGCGGCGGCGGCGGCGGCGGAGCCAGCGGCGGCGGTGGAGCCAGCGGCGGCAGCCGCAACCCTGGATGTCGCGGCCTCCGCCTCCGCTGCCGTCGCCTCAGCGGCGTCAGCAGCCGCAGCCGCAGCAGCAGCAGTAGCCTCCGCAGCTGCAGGACCTGCAGCTGCGGCCGCCGTGGAAGGGGCTGGGGAGGTGCCGTCGGCGGCGGCGGCGGGGGCCTCTACCTCGTCCTCAGGCGGGGCTGGGGAGTTATCGAACATGATGTACCGGAAGTTGCCATCGCGGGTCTCCACCGTGAATTCGGAGCGCATCCGGTAGTGGCTGTGCTGGCGGACATGCGGGAGGGGGAGGGGGAGGGGCGGTAGGGACGGTACTTGCCAGGCAGGGACGGGGATTTTAACGCAGTCATGCATCGAAACCAGACACTGTGCGGATGCTGGCCCAGTGGCCAGTGGTGGAACATTGCTCTACAGGTATGTGCCTTTTAGCTCAGTTGGTTGGAATTTTGTGTCGACCATCAGGAGTTTCATGGGAAGTGGGGCGACTGAGCGTTACGCGGCTCCCAACACGACCGTACAAACGCTCTGTGGGAGGCGACTTGCCTGGGAGGCGACTCAAAAACCTCCGGCTCTGGTGGGTTAAACTCGCTAAATAATTCTTTTAGCTTTGCTAGCTTTTCGTGGAGCTGTTCTCCATACTTGTTCTCGTCCACGCTGGTGACAGTGACGGGTGCGACGAAGCTCGAGGGCGCGGCCTCCGCCGCCGTTGGAGCTGTAACTGTTGCAGCAGCGGCCATGTGAAGTTTGAATCTGATAGGTGCGACTGTATGAACTGGCGCAACTGCACCACGCGCTCTGAGTCGCGCCGCCGAGCTCAAGACTCGCTGGTGCAATTGCATCGTCAAAACTCAAACTTTAATACATACTTGCAGCAACAGTTGGAAGCACGCGTAGCCTTCTTAACTCTTGAATCCGGTCTCAGAAACAGCCAACCGAAGTTGGTTGTCACTCAACAGCCGTATGCACGACAAGCTAAAACTTACCAGAACAAGCGGTACCGGTGAGCGTTAGGCATACCTAAGCGGACACGATGCAAGATGGCTGGGGCTAGGCCTGCCAACGTTTGCCATCGTTTATCGTTACGAGAATGTTGATGGTCAGCGTCCCATAAATTTGTCTTGGAGATCAGCAGACATTTTGAAATTCATGTCGATCGAGAAAATATACCAGTGTTTGCTCGCTTTACCTAAACGTGATGCGGAACAGGCTCTCCTGGCATTCCGCGCAAGCGCGGAAGCGTGGGATGTGTGCCTCAGCATTGCTAACGGCTCACACGGATCAGTGCCGCATGAGCTGTCAGTCTTCGCGCTTCAAACGCTGCACGCCTGCTCTCGGCGAGTCATCCCACATCATGGCGAGCCTGCAGCCCTGCAGGCCTTGCTAATCACCAGACAGCAGGCCGTACTGGCGGCGATCCTGCGGTTGGCTTGCGAGGGAGGACAGAAAGTCCACCTGCTGTGCACGACCCTGGCAGCCCTCAGCGTTCGCAATCCCACCACGCTGTGCGACTTGCTGTCCGCAGCGCTCCAGCAGTTGCCTCAGCAGCTGAGCGTCCACCTGCTCCTCGCAGTCGCGGAGGAGGGCGAGGCCCTCCAGGCGCGTGCAGGTAATGTAACCATGACGTTACAGCGGACCCCAAAGGGATCAACGGGGTATGTATACCAGGTCATGTAACCATTCACGGTCCAAGGTGGACCCGTATCCCGACCGGCGTGCTGGTGCGTGTGCTCATATGGCTCATAGCCCTTGGCACCCGCACGTCCGACGCCTCGCGCATCGGTATCATTGATCACATATGTCATCCTCCCGGTCTGCCGTCTTCCTGCCGCAGGCTCCGATGTGGAGCTGTGTGCGGGCAGCCACCACGTGCTGCGGGAGGAGGTGGCGCCCCCCGCCCTCGCCTGGCTGGCCGCTGTCGCAGCGGCCGCACACACCCACCACAACCACGACCACCACCCTCAGCTACCTCAGCCCGAACCGCACCCGACTTCGGAGCCCGGGCTGCATTACACTTCACAACCGCCGCAGCAGGCCCCACATCCCCAGCAGCACCATCCGCAGCACATCCATCACCAGCAGCACCAGCAGTTCCCGTCCCGCGAGCGGGTGCAGCTGCTGGTGGCGGTGGCGCGGTGTGTGGGCGCCTGGTCGCGACTGGGCAGTCTGTACTCGGCGGGCTGCCCCGCGGGGGCGGTACGGCAGCTGGTGGGCCTGATGCTGCACTACGCGCACCCATCGGAGTGTGGGACGCCGGTGGGGCTCCAGGGAGGGAGGGAGGGAGGGGGACGGAAGGAGGGGTGGGGAGGGAGAAATTAGCGGAAGCCGGAAGTTTTGCTTACGCGGAAGGGTTACTGCGACGCAAGCAGGCCGCGTGCGAGGGCGGAGGAAGGGAGGGTGGGTCTTTGTCAATGTCTACATCGGCGGTTATCGGTTTGTTGCCTTTTGTGCGGTTTCGCTGTCGTGATTGACGAAGGGAGGGTGGGTGTTTGCCGGAAGCCAGCTGCAGTGTGAAGGTCCCGCGATTGGTGCACGTGCGGCAGTTAGGTCATATCATCCCGCCTGAATGACATCCTGCCTGGCCTTCCAACCGTTTGCCGTACCGTACCGTACCGTACCGCAGGGGGCCCTTCGTCATGCGGCTGTCGAGGCACTGGATGACGTCATCGAGCACGGCCCTGACGCCCTGCTTCGGGAGCTGCACAGCCCCATGCTGCACATCGCGGCGGCGGCGGCGGCGGCGGTGGCAGTCGCCGCGACACCCGCCGCCGTCGACGCAATGTACGAATCCGTACAGCTGGTCTCCTCCTACGCCGCGGCTCGTCTTGGTGAGCTGGTGCCGGCATGTTGTGCGTTTGCGGCTGGCGCATGCGGCGACGTTGCAGGTCGGGATGCCGGCGTGGCGGCGGCAGCGGCGGCGGCGACATGGCCAGCGGCGGCGGCGGCAGATGCGGCGGCGCTGGTGGAGGCGCTCTGCCGGCTGGCCGCCGTGCCGACCTGGACGGAGGGCGGCTACCCTGTCAGCTGGCCGGCGATGCAGGTACTGGGGGACCTCGCACTGGGCTGCATCGCAGCGGCGCCGCCGCCGCCACCGCCGCCGTCGGCGGCGCCGCCGGCAGGAGTGTTCTGCGTCGCAGACCCGGAGGGTGGTGGTGGTGGTTTCGGAGGGCTCGGGCGGATGGCGGAGGATGAGATGCAGCAGGACGGCGGCGGAGGCGGGGCAGGTACGGCAGAAGCCGCCGCCGCCGCCGCAGCCGCCGCCGCCACGGTGGACTCCGCGGCACATGACGTGGCGCCGGCAGCCACCCCCCTGGACCATTGTGTTCCCGACATCACCGTCGAGCCGCGGCCCGGCCTGCCGCCGCAGCTGCACGTCCTGTACGACAATGTACTACGTGCCGTACTATCGTGCTGCGTGGCGTGGAGCCTGCCGGACACGGACGAGGACGTGGACGCGGCGGCTGCGGGGCGCGCGGGCGCGGCCGAGGCGGCAGCCGCATCTTGTGGCGGCGGCGGCGGCGCTCGCGATGGCGGCGGCGAGTGCGTGGGGCTGCTTCGACTGCCGCCGGAATGTGGCGAAGCGCTGCGAGGCTGCCTGCAGGCCTGCGGCGGCGTCCTGGGGCAAGCTCGGCAGCTTGGGATTGCCGTATCGGTACTGCAGAAGACCGCGGGCCGCGTTCCGTCGCCGGCGGCGGCGTCCGACTGGCGTCCAGGCGCGGTATGTACGGCAAATGGTGGCAGTGATGCTGCCGCCGTGCCCTACGCGCCGGCGGTAGCAGCAAGAGCGGGGACGGTGGCGGCGGCGGCAGCGACGACCACGTCAGCAGCGGCGCTGACGGCGGCACTCGCGGCCGTGTCGGCCTGCGGGACGTTGCGACTGGATGCGGAGACGGCGGCTGCTGAGGCAGCACATCCGTACAACGGTGGCGCCGCAGCGCCGACGGCGGCGGCGACGTCGGCGTCGTGGATACTGCTGGCGGCGGCGGATCATCTGCTCCAGCTCCAGGGGCGCGCGGCGGCGGGGCCGCCGACGTCGACGTCGCTGCCGACGCCGATGCCGATGGTGTCCCCCCGGGGCTCCTCGACTTGCCGTACCGCTCCGGCGGGGCTTGCCGTACCTTGCACTCTGCAATACTGCGAGGCTCTGGCGGGCAGCTGCAGTGCGGTGCTACAGCTGCTACATCTGCGCGCTGAGCCGCTACCCGCTTCGCCGCTACAGCCTCACCCCGAGTCTGGGATCTCGGAGGGTGCTACAGCCCTGGCGGGGGCGCTGTGTCGACTGGCGGAGCCGGCGCTGGCAGGCAGGCAGGGGGCGACCACGGTTGACCGTGGGGGTGGTCTGCGGGGGCAGGAACGGTAGGGGTAATGGGCGGAAGCGAGGAGCAGGGATGGCGAGTGTGTCCGTGAGTTTAGATAAAAGACCTGCCCGACCCAAACCAATCACCAATATGTGTCCGTGTGTGTGACCCCGTCCCGCACCCCGCTCCCCCGCCCTCCCTTTCCCACCCCATGTTCTATACACGACGCGTATCACCAGACGCCTGGCCCCCCGCAACCACGCCCGTTCCTCCACCTTGTCAACACTACGCGGATTTAACCGCCGCTGCCCCACCAGGGCTACAGCTGGAGGCTACGGCAGTAGCAGCCGCGGGCGCCCTCCGGGCGCTGGTGACGGCAGCGACGGCGGCGTCGGAGTCGCCTGGGCCACAGGTGCCGCCGGCGCTGGCGGCGGCGCTGGCGGATGCCGTACACGCGTTGCCGTACGACGCGGGGCCGAGCTACCGGGCGGCGGAGCGGCAGCTGGTGCTGGCGGCGGTGAAGGCGGCGGCGGCGGCGGCGTCGACGGCGGGGGGCGGGACCGCGTCACCCGCCGGCGGCCATCGGCAGCAGCAGGAGCAGCAGCAGGCGGAGTGGCGGTGGGTCGGGTGCCGCAGCGATGGGAGGGGATGTGTTTGTGTCGGTCGCTGTGTGGGGCTGGAACAGCGGCCTGTACGAATGTTGGGACGATGAAGTACACAGATGAGTAACCCATGAGTAAACGGGGGCTACAAGAAGCCAGCTGGAAAGGTTTGCGAGCTCCACTTCGCGTCAACGTTGGTGCTGTCAACGTTAGTCCTGCTGTTTAAGGATCGTGGTTTCAAGCCTTCGGGGTCATCGGCCCTCTATGGATGCCGTACACTGGATGCGCCCAGCCCGGCACCATTTCGCAGATCCGCTGGGGGTACGGTAGTGCCCGACACCCGAGTGAGTGTGTCTGTACCGTGCGTGGGGAGCGTGTTAACAACTTGTTGAGTGAGTGCCTGGGTGACTGACCCGTCCGTACGTCCGTACGTCCGTGTACGAGCGCAGGTCCGTCCTGCTCCAGCGGCTCCTCTCCTCGGCGGCGGCGGTCATCGCGCAGGTCGCCGCCGCCGCCGTGGCAGCTGCCGTACCCGCCGCTGCAGTACCCCAAGCCTCGCCCTCGCAGCCGCCGGCTGCCTGTGCCGCCGCCGGCGGCGGCGGCATGGCGGCGGCGGCGGCGGCACATGCCCTCCCCCGGAGTCACGACGCGGCCCTAGCCCGCCAGTTGTCGCTACTGGAGGCAGCGCTCACAAACACCGCCGCCGCCGCCGCCGCCGCGGCCGTTTTCGTGGGTCAGGCCTGGCCGCCGCTGCTGGAGCTGCTGCGGCGCGGCGCCGCGGGTCGGTTCCTGACGCCGCTCAGCCGGTGCCTCGCCGTGCTGCTGCGCGCCGCCGCGGCGGCCGGGCCCTCGCCCTGCCCCTCCGCCGCGGGGGGCCACACGGGCGGCGCGGCCGGCGGCGCGCGCGGCAACAACGCGTGCAGTGCCCAGTACGGCGACGGGCAGGGCCCGGCGCTGGAGCCCGACCCGTGGGTCGTTTCGGTGCTGGAGGTCCTGCCGGCATGCGTGGGCCGTCCCGGCGCGAAGCAGATGTACGAACCCGTGACGGCGCTGCTGGAGGTCTGCAGTGCCGCGCTGGATGCGTCGCCGGCAGGGCCGCTTTCTGAGCAGCAGCAGCAGCACCACAACTACCACAACCACCACAACCCCCACCGCCAGTCGCAGCAACATTCGCAACTCCAGCTTTGGCGGCAGCGGCACGCCGCGCTGGCGGCGCGCGCCTTGTACGACATTTTGTACGGCCATGTCGCGTCGGAGCTGACCGCGACATGGCGCGCCGCAGACCGCGACCCCGACTCTGCCGAGTGCCTGCTGCGCCTCGCCACGGCCGCCGTACGGTACGACACTCTACAATGGTACAGCACCACTGCCGTCGAGTCCCGTGGAGTGGGCGTGAACGTGGCTGCCGGCGCCGAGCCTGGCGGCGGGGCGGCGCATACCAGCAGTACGACAGGTGCCGTACTGGTGACGGCGGCGCTCCGATTGGCGGCGGGCAGCAGCGGCTGTGACCACCGGCGGGTGTCCGCCAGCGCGCTGAGCTGCACGTGTGCCGTACTTGAGGCGGCGTGTCGGCGGCGGCCGCGCCTCGCGCGGCCCGGCGTCGCGGGTGCAGCAGCAGCAGGGGTGGAGCATCCCGAGGTGCTGTCTGCTGTGATGCAGTTGGGGCCGCTGGTGGCGGCGGGTCTGCTGGGTGAGCACTTTGGTGGCCGCGTCCGTGTGGGTTTCGGAGCTGCATGGGTTTCGGAGTGCGACCCGACCGCGGCACCTCCAGTCCCGAGGGGTAGCACGTGGGCTGGAGCAGCTCTTGGGGTCTGCGCGGGTATAGGGTTATATGTATGTATGTATATTATATTATATTATATTATATTATATTATATTATATTATATTATATTATATTATATTATATTATATTATATTATATTATATTATATTATATTATATTATATTATATTATATTATATTATATTATATTATATTATATTATATTATATTATATTATATTATATTATATTATATTATATTATATTATATTATATTATATTATATTATATTATATTATATTATATACCGTGGAAGCTCGTGTGGGTGCATTGTTGGGGAGGCGGGAAGGAGGTCAGGAGGAAGGAACGCGTGTCCGACCTCCCAGGGCTGGTTGGGGCGCCCCCTAGCTCCTCGCACCCCGCAGCCGCCCATCCCCCTCCCTGGTGCTTGCGGCTCCCTCCGCTTTCCCCCGCCCCCTTCCGTCCCCCCTGGAGGGCAGCCGCCCTCCAGTCGGCCTCGCCGCTGCCCCGGGTGCAGCGAGTGGGCAGCGCCCTGGAGCTGCTGGGGGCCGCGGTGGCCACCTGCTACCGACAGCAGCAACAGGCTGAACCGGTGCGTCCAGGTGTGCGGACGTGTCAGCCACGCACACACACACCCAGACGCCTACCTAGAGACACCCCCCCCACACACACACGCATCGCAAAATAGGGGGCCCTTCCCCGTTACGCCCACTGTAGCAGCAGCAACAACAGTAGGAGTACCGTTACAGTGTGGATACCGTAGGCTGCCTGGTCTGCCTGTATGAACGTGTGTCGGCTCGGCCGCGGCCCCCGCCCCCTCAGATGGAGGACGTGGCAGCCGCAGCGGCGGCGGCGGTGGGCGCCTGCAGAGGTGTGTTGGCCGCCTGGCTGGTGGCGGCGGCAGCGTTCCTCCAAATGCCCGAACCGCAAGGTGAGGATGCGCCCGGGGGGCAGAGGTGGCGGCGGCGGCGCCGTATGGGCTTCGGGCATCCATCCTTTGGCCGAGGAACGGGGCCCTGCTCAGCTGCGTCCCCGGCATCCCCTGGGCCTTATCTCGCATCGCAGCCGCCTCCTCCTCCTTCTCCCACGACTGCGTGTTTCGGGGTCGCCCGCCGTTTTATAGCCCTGACGCCACAACCCCACATGTGCCGCCGCGCGCCCTCCCCCCGCTGGAGCATATCAGGTGCTGCCCTGGCGGCCTCGTGGGCGCCCCTCTTGGCGGAGGCGGGCGTCAGCGCTGCCGCTGAGATTGCCGCCGCCGCCGCAGCAGCAGCAGCATCGGGGGCGGCGGCGGGGGCGGGATCCCAGGACTGCTCTGCTGCTGCTGCTGCGACTGGGGGCGGCGGAGCCGGGGGGAGGGCTCTGCAGCGAAGGCTGCGCCGGCTGCTGCGCGAGTTTGCGGAGAGCCGGATGCGCGCCTAGGGCGGGCTTGGGTGGGCGGGTGGGTGGAGGCGGCTTTGGTTCCGGGACAGGGGTACGGACAGGAGAGAGGCTCAGCGCACAGTCCGGGGCTGTTGACGGCGCCCCGTGAAGAGCTGAGGGGATTTGATCATCAAACACACACCGCACGGGGATGTTGCGCGCTGTGTGACCCGTTTGGGACGCGGTGCACTGTTGGCGCTGCAGCTGGGGATTCGGCAATTCGGTTGGATTCGGTAATTCGGTTGGACTCCTGGTACGGGAAGAAGAGTACGGCTGGTGCTGCGTGCATCCTCGGTAGGTCACACTACGGCCCCAACCCACCATGTCCGTCGGGTACCCAACCAGACGGCTGGCATCAACTGACTTCGTACGTGGACACACATAGGGCCCCGAAGCCCTTTCACCATGTCCATGTAAGGCTACGTGGTACGAACTGGGTGGACCCAGCCACTGACCCATGGGCCCAGTACGGCAGCCCTTGAGCACGAATTTTATAAAAAAAGGGTCAGCAACAAGGCGCCGCCGCCCGACCTTGGTCCTGCCCCCCTCACAACACCACGCACGGAATCAGGTGCTCCTCCACCTCCAAGCCGCACCCAGACCACCAGGCCCCCGTCCCCCCGCCTGCCCCCTCCGACCTGGCCCCCAGAGCGGCACCCCCCAGGAGCCCTTCCTGCAGCCGCGCGTGCCACCCCCGCACCGCCTCCCGCACCGCCGGCTCCGTCGCCAGCGGCCGCGGCACCGAGAACCCGCACAGCGTCCCCATGTCCCTCTCCGGCATCTGCAGCCCCCGCCCCTGACCATGGCCCTGACCCATGGGTCTGGCCCCTCGTTCCCGCCGACCATCCGATGGTCCCCTTCCCCCTGAAGTACCACCACCACCACTGCCACTACCGATGTGACCCGTCCGCTCTCTGCCACCCCCGCTAGCGGCTCCGCCGCCGCCGCCACCGGGAAGGCTCCCCAGCGCCGCCGCCAGCTCGCCCGCCGGCGGCGCCGCCACCCGATGGAGCGCCAGACCCTGCTCGGCCAGGCGCTGACAGGCCGCGGCAGCTTCCTCCCGGCTCCGGATGTCGTACACGATCGGGTAGCCCAGCAGCAGCCCCTGGAGTGTGGGCTGCAGCGGCAGCCCCGGCAGCTCGTCCAGCTGCACGTGGTGTACGGAGGCCGCCGGGACGGCGGCGGCAGCGGCGGCTCTGCCGTGCTGGCTGGGTGCCGCTGTTGGTGTTTGCGACCCGTGGGTCGGACCTGCAGCCGCACCTGCCGCCGCCGCAGCAGCCTCCAGTGCTTGCACCAGCGGGCCCAGCAGCACGAACGTCTCCTGGGCCAAATGGCAGGCGGGGCGGGATGGGGAGGGATGGAAGGAGCAGAGATGGGCAGAGGAGGGGAGGAGAGGGAGGAGTAGGGATGGGTTGGCGAGGGGAGCAGAGATGGGACGAGGAGGGGAGGCAAGGCATACCCCAGCGAACCCCCGGCGGAACCCCGGCCCCTGCTACTGCTGCTACTCCTGCCCACCCCCTCGCCCCTCCCGGACTCCCACCTGCGCCTCCCCCGGAGACAGGACCCGGGGTCCGGGCTCGGGTCCGCGCCCGCCGGCCGTCCTCGGGCCTCCCTGCACCGGGTCGGCCTCCTGGCCCCCCTCCCGCCCCGCTGCTGCCCGGCCCTCGGCGGCTCGGAACGCCACCAGCAGCGGCCAGCTGTCCGGCCGCGCAGCCGCGCGCGCCGCCGCCTCCGCCTCCACCGCTTCCGCCGACGACCCGTCCGCCGGCGCCAAGCCCTCCCCGATGCCGGCACAGCCCGGCTGCCCCGAGCTGCGCTCCTGACGAGGGGCCCTCAGCGGCAGCAGAGCCCGCAGGTGGTCCCTCAGCGCCTCCAGACGGCCCACCAGGTGGCAGCCATCCAGGGTGAGCAGCGCCACTAGGGGGTGACAGGCAGGAGGGCAGGAGGGCAGGAGGGGAGGCGGGGTGACAGGCAGGAGGGGAGGCGGGGAGGCGGGACGGAGGCGACCCACCAGTCACCAGCAAGGAAATAACTTACCACATGTGGTTGCGGCGAACACGGCAACCGCGCCACCACCGCGATGTACTTCAGGCAGCAAAGAAATACCGTAACTACGAAAGAACTACACGCGCGCGCGCGTGTGTGTGTGTTTGTGTGTGTTTGTGTGTGTATGTGTGTGTGTATGTGTGTGCCACCGCCCTGACCCCCACCTACTTCTCCCCCGGTTGGCCCCACCGTCGCACCGGGCGCCTTCGCCGCCGCCGCCGCCGCCTCCGCCAGCTCCATGACGTGCTCCAGCGGCACCGCCGCGTAGTCCAGCAGGAAGGCGGGCCGCGCGCCGCACAGCACGACAGCCACCAAGTCGTACGACAGGCGGGCGGCCACGCGTCGTACTGTTGCATTGCGGCACGCCTGCATTCGCGGCATCGCCACCGGGGCCGCAGGGACGCGGGGCATTGTGAGCGTGCCGTCCGTGCCCTCACACTGGGAACCTGGGGCCTGCACCAGACGTACCTGACATGGAACGTCAATTTGTTTTACCGGCCTTGCAGCCACGCGGCTGCACCACCTGGTGAGCCCACGGTGAGGTACGGTCAGAGCCGTGGGGCGCTTGCCGGATGCCGGACACCGTACGGGATGCCGTACGTCCAAGCGCTCAACTGAGGGATCGCCGCGTCACACAAGCACACTCAAAACACATGCACGATCGGTACTTCTGACACAACCCGCGGGAAGCTCGTCACTGACCCACGGGTCATTCACACATATACGATAGCCCCATCACTGACCCACGGGTCATACACACGTACACGGTAGCCCCATCACGGATTGCGGTCGAGGTCAGCCCCCGGAGGTCCTCCCCTCACCCGCGCAGCCTCCACGATGTGCCGTACGGCGGCGGAGGCGGCGCCGTCGGCCATGAGCAGGCCGCCGACCCACGGTCCGCTGCTCAGCGGCGCAGACTGCCTCAGAGGCTCCGTTCCCCCCTCCGGCCCCTCAGTTCCTTTAGGGGGTGTCGTTGGCCGACCGCGTGTTGGTCGATCGACCTGCAGTCCCTTCGGAGAAAATCTTTGCGGAGCCCTTTTTACGGAACCGGAAGTGAGGGACCTATGTGACCCACGGGTCAGTCACCAGGGAAGCCCAATCCCGCACACCGTGGGCTTCGCGGCTCGTGACTGTTGGCGGAATGGGGTTGGAAGCTGCTGGAAGCTGAGGGCCGTCCCGAGGGGCCACTGGGCAGGGACACCAGCCCGGGGGTGTGCGTGCCTGGCGGCCTGGCGGGCCCCAACCCAATCACCCGGAGGGCAAGGGTGTGAAAAGCTGTCAAAACTTCCCGCGGGGCCGACCGGTTGTCTGCCAAAATTCGTTTCGATTGCGGGTCCAACTGCTGCTGCTGCTGCTGCTACTGTTCCTGCTGCTGCTGCTGCTCCTCCATCCGATGCTGCTGCGCGGGCACTCCCAGCTCCTGCTCCTCCTGCTCCTGCCGCCCCTCCTCCTCCTGCTCCTGCCGGGCCCCCTCCTCCTTCAACTCCTCCTCGTCCGGCTGCGGGTACCGCTCCAGGAGGGCTGCCGTTACCCGGTCCACTCGCTCTGCCAGAACCGAAACTGCGGGCCGGGGCAGGGGCAGGGGCAGGGGCAGGGGCCAGGGCAGGGCGCAGGGGCACCTCGGCGGTACAAGTCATGTCGCAAGAGAAACAAGACGTCGGCCCCCCGGAGGATGCCGCACCTCGCAAGCCGGCCGAGTGCGGGCGGTGGCCGTCGCACGACATATCGTTAGTTTCGCCGCAAACCCACCCCACAGCGCCTGTCCCAAGGGATACGCCGTTGTCCCACCGCTACTTGGGAATCCGCAGCCCGCTAATAGCACTGCTGCTGAAGCACTGACCTACCGTAGTTTTCAAAGTCGCCGAGCTGCTTGAGTCCCTCAGACACGTGTCGTACAGCCGCCGCCACGTCAGCCAGGTTGCGCTCCAGGGCCGCCACCTCCGACCGCACCCCCTGCGCCTCCGACTCGATCTGCGACCGACCCGCCCGGCGCCGGGAGGCTGTGCTCCTGTCTCCTGTCTTTACTGATCGGCGGTGGGGGCTCCCGTACGGCAGCGATGTACCCGGCCCCTCCAACACACACACACGCACCCTCTCGCCCCCCGGGAAACCGATCGCGTCCCTCCACCACTGCGACACAAGGCCTCCGCCGTGGCCAAAACTTCACATGTACGGCTATGTACAGCAGCTTCATTCCACTAAAACCTTACCTGCCCACCCGCTGGCGATGCTGCCACACAAAACCCACATGGAGGCAGAACAACACCATTTTTGGGTCCGCACCTGGAGCTGCAGTTCGTAGATCTGGTGTTTGGGCGTGTGGTGGGGCGTGTCCGCGCGCGCGTCAGGGAAGAGGTTGGGAGCGCGGGTTTTGAGGCGGGAGAGGGGCGGTCCAAGGGAGGTCAAGTGGGTAGGTCAGGTTGGGGCCCGGGGGAGGCGGAGTTTGTGAAACGGAGAGTCGCATGGGGAGGGCAGGTGTGGGTGCGGGCGAGGTGGGTGCCTGTACGGCAGCCGCGGTACGCCCGCGGTACACCCCTCGCCCGCTCAGTGACGGGCGTGGCTACACACCACGTGCCATGCAAGCCGGCAAAGCGCGAAAACAATACGTGGAAAACAGATTTTCACATTTTCACACCACTAGTGGAAAGGTCGTCATGCCGTACATCGCGATGGTGCCGGTACGCCTCAGACCCCCGGGGCAAGGGCCACACGGGTTTCCCCACGTTCGGGGTCCCCTCCCCACGCGGATTGCCAACGAAAACCGAAAACAAAGGGTTACACCACCGGAAAAAAGGGACGTCTGGCTGGGCGGACCACGCCGTTGTCCCGCGACCGAGGGTGAGGGGGATCGCGAGCTGGGGACAGTCTGGGGATCTCACCCGGGAGACGTCCACGTTGGCCAGGTCCACCAGCGCGCCGGCGAGGAGGGGCGCCTTGTCGAGAGCCGCGCGAGTTTCGGCTTCTGGGTGTTGAGTGGATTTGAATTTGAAGACAGGTTAGCGCTGCCCCAAAGACATGGAAGCCATTCAGGGCGGCATCCCCCCAACGCCCCGTTCCGCACCGTGTACAGCTTGGAGGGTCTGCCTGCGAGTCTCGTGCTCCTTGAGTGCCGCTCTAAATATCATATTGCAGCAAAAAAATTATTTCTGGGTTGGGAAGGTGAGTCCGCGCGGCGTTGAATGTTAATTGCATCAGGTGACGCTCCGAGACCGATGGTTGAAGTTTGTACAGGGCAACATGGCATGCAGGACATCTGACTTGTTTTCACGCACATCATACATTCATCTACATTCCCGTGCAGCGTCGAGACGGGGCGCAGCCACGCTTTACACAAAATCAACCTATCAAGTCTACCAACTTTACTTCTTCTATCATACCGCAGACTCAGTATCACAGCTGTGAGAGTCTTAGGGGCAAAAATGTCGAGCAGCGATGAGGAGCGGTTGGCGTCGTCTGCAAGCGCGTCTACATCAAGCGGCGCCCAGCCTGAACCTGCAGCACCCAGTCCCCCGGCGAAGAAAAAGAAAGAGTTTCAGCAAATTGCGATGCCGACACAGCAAGAGCTTGCAGCCCAGGAGTTCATGAACAACTGCTTTGTCAAGTCGGTCATGTCGGGGGCGATGGGCGGCCTTGCAGGGCTCGCCTTTGGGCTCTTCACGTCCTCAATGGAGAATGCGCACGGGGTACGCGGGCATTTCCAACCCCGTTCGCTTAGCCAAAAGCGCCTTACGGCAAACCTATCGGTTGGGTTTCCTGGCAGTTTTACGTGGTTTCCACGCCAGCACCACCACGAGCGTCACCCCTTTCCCCCTTGTTCAGCCTGTCACGGCATCAGAGTATCTGCGTATCCATCTGTCCGCCCTCTTGGGCATGTTATGCATCCACAGCGCACCGGCTCGCAGCATCCAATCCTTGGCCGCAGAGACATGCTGCTCCACCTCAGCGCTGCACTGTTCCGCCGCTCCCTCCTCCTCAGGGTATGGACACGGTGCCTGAAGCCACAGCGCAGAGGCCGACTCGGGTCATCCTAAAGGAGATGTTCATGAACATGAAAACCAAGAGCGTGTGAGTACGGCCAGTGCCGTACGGGCATCCCCGTCGGCTTTGGTGGCACGGACTGACTGTGGAGGGGGTTCCCCGTAGCGACAGGCGGGGTGAGGGGATGGGTCGAAGAGGAAAAGGCAGGCGCAGCGCTCCTCGTGCGGCGGCGGTAGCAAACTGACCTGCGGTGCCCAGCTGCGGCGGGCCCGTACGGGCCCGTACCGTACGGCGCTCGAGGGCCCCTAAAAAAAGGACGCAGCCATGGGACGAACGATGTGGGCCCGTGGGTCTTCCGTGACCCACCGTGACCCGACAGGGTCCGACACCCTTTCGGGGGCAACAGACCAATGGCAACAGACCCCTGCAACTACCGTTCGGGGGTTTGGTGTCTCCTTCTACCAGTCGCCCTCATTCCCCACCAATCGGCCGCACCGGTCGCCGGTGACCCGGATCCTGGTCCCGGCAGGTCGTACGCCAAGGGGTTTGCGATGATGGGCGCGCTGTACTCGTTCAACGAGTGTGTCATCGAGAAGTGGCGGGCCAAGCACGACAAGGTCAACCCGGCGCTGGCGGGATGCGTCACCGGGGCCATGCTGGCGCACAGCAGTAGGTCTCGGACCCGGGGGGGAGAGGAGGGGGAGAGGAGGGGGGAACCGGGGGGTCGCTGTATTTTGCGCTTTCGCTGTCTATCTCATTGACAAAAGGGGACCTGGGGACAGGACAGCCAGTACCAGTACCCCTTGGGTGACTTCTTCGCGACTTCGCCGTCTTTATTGATTTTATCCAAAAAGAGGAAGGGGGCCTTAAGTGTTTAGCGAAGAAACTCGCCCGGCCCATGGGTGTACGGTAATCGTAGGCAGGCAACCTCACCTGCATCTCACCCCCCACCTCACCCCTACTCACCCCCCACCTCACCCCCTCCCTTACCCCCACTCACCCCCCACCTCACCCCCTCCCTTACCCCCACGCACCCCCCTGCAGCCGGGCCCACCGGCATGTGTTGGGGCTGCGCCTCCTTCGCCGCCTTCTCCACAGCCATCGAGTACTGGATGGACTCCACCTAGCGCCCCCTGTAGCGGGTGCTAGCGCCCCCTAGCGCCTCCCAACGCGACTGTTGCTGGGACCCTAAATCCTAGCGACGGTTGCTGGGAGGTCTTGACTTATTTGAGTGCCGCTGTCGGCCTTCACCCGGCCCCCCTTTGGGGACACCCTCCAGACGTCCAGAGGGGCAAGGCGTTGGACACCGCCGCGTGCGGACGGGTGGAGGGTGGGGCGGCCTGAAACAGCTGTGAGAGCTGTGGCAGCTGGGTGGGCGCTGGCGTGAGAGCTGGCAGCTGGGTGGGTGGGTGCTGGTTTGAAATTTGGTTTGTCGCCTGCTGCGCTCCGAACGGGACATCCACAGCGCCGCCGATCCACAGGCAATGCCGCAAAGTGGTACTCACGGCCGGTGGATGGGGCGTTGGATGGGTTGGCACCGTGTCTAGGCGGCGCTAGGGTGGGCAGATCTGTCGGACAGGGAGGTCGAGCGGGCCGGCAGGGGGCCTGGGTGCGTGACGCGCGCCAATGGGTGTGGGAAGGCCCCCAGGGAGGGGGGGGAGCGCATGATGGTGGTGATGGATGCACGGATGAGTGGCTGGAAAGCCTCTCAGCGCAATCTTGGAGCCATGATGGGATGTGCGACGAGGTTAGTATATTCATGGTGATGGCTGCCGCCATATCCCCCGCCGCGGCAGGGTGTGTTTAATGAGAAACCCGCCCAGCACCGCCCAGGCCCATATACCCGCGGCAGGGTGTGTGTTAGGATCCTGACGTTAGCTGCGGCATGAGGATGGCGGGGGCTTTGATGGCGGGCGGCTCTGATGGCGGGCGGCTACGATGTCGCCCCATGTCGCGCCCGCCCGACCATGACCAGGGGCGTCAAGCAAGCCGTACCGCACGGCATACGGCACCACCAGCGCCAACATGAGCCAGCCAGGAGCCGGCACTCAATCGACTGTAACGAGATCCCACAACACTGCCACTGCTACGACTGCTCTCGGTATAACGCGATGCACCCACCACACAAGTCGACAGTGACGGCCTCCAGGACTCCATGACTCGTCCATTCCGTACCAGTCGAGTTCAGCTGTTCAGGGCCTCGACGGACGGACGCCTCTCGGCCGTCCGTATAAGGCCCTCCCGGCCCCCGAGGGCCTTCCCCAACAGAGTAGTTCCAGTCACTTCCAAATCATTGAGACAGTGGCTGGCTGGGGGAAGGGGGGGCTGATGGGGCGGGGCGAAGGCGCGACACAGGAACCAGACGCCCATCTGAGAGGGCGGAGATGGCACCTACCCTGCACTCCGTCCACCCGCCTAAGTCCCAACCATGAACCATCCAGGCGCCCATCCAGACAGACCCACGGTACGCATCACGCAGCCGCCCCCGCAGCTCCCGCAACCCAGACCGTCCGGAGTCGGGCTTAATCTTCTCCCCTCCTTGTCTTCCTCTCATCAACTCGCTGTTACCCCTCTCACCCGTCGGCCCCCAGCCCGCGATGGCTCCCCCCCCAAGTCTCCGGCCACAAGCTCACAAAGGTCCGCACTCGGGAAATCCCGCCCCCTGGGAAGCGCCTTTGGGGCCCCCTGAATCAATACACAAACCTACCCCACCCTACCCTATCCTGCCCTACCCTGTCCTGAAACCTAGTTACCGGCGTCCTTTCCCACCCTTACCGCCTTTCCCCCCGGCTGCGCCCTTGCCGCCTTTCCCCCCCGCCGCGCCCTTACCGCCCCTGGGCCCGCCGCGGCCCCCGCCCCCGCCCTTCCGCCCCTTGCCACCTCCCCCGCCACCTCCCCCGCCCCCGCCTCCTGCCTTGCGGCCCTTCTTGCCACCCCCGCCGCCCCCCGCCCCCTCGTCTTCCCGCTTCCGTTTCGCCTGGCGCCGCTCCTCCCTCGCCTCCGCCTCCATAAGCCCCATGGCTTTGCGGATATCCACGATGTCATCGGTCCGCTCCTGGAGGAACTTGTCCGCCAAGCTGCCGTTTGAAGGGGCGGGCGGGCGGGGCGGGCGGGGGGGATGAGGCGCGGGGCAGGCGAAAAACCCAAACCATAACGGGCAGCCCCGTCAATAGCGGTATCGGAGGCGATGAGCCACAGCGTGTGGAGACGTGGTGGCCCAGGTGCCGATTCCGAGTGGATTCCGAGTGGATTCCGAGTCGGGCACAACCAAAAACAAACCAAAAACTCGCAGTCGCCGCAGCAGATTCATGCCCAGATTAATCACTATCAGCAGCAGTGGCGGCAGGACCAGCCGCAGTCAGCCGCAGTCCCCCCCGCCCGTCCCACGCATCGGTTCCCCAATCCTTACCCCCGCCCGTCCCCCCCGCCCGTCGCCGCTCCAAAGCCCGCCCCACCTGGAGACCTTGGATCGCTCGCCCTTGACGTCCGTCACCGACATGAAGTTCCGCCTCTTGCCCAGCGGCGCCCGCTCCCCGGGCTTCTCCCCCCGCAGCCGCTTATCGAACTTGCCGATCGAGGCCGTCGAGATGCCCGCCAGCCGGGAGGCGCTCTTTATCTGAGGCCGGGAGGGAGGGAGAGGGGGTTAAATTGAAAAAGAAAGTAAACCCGAAGAACGGAGGGAGAGGGGGAGGGAGAGAGGGAGGGAGAGGGAGAGCAACGCCACACGAAGGACGCGGTTGGTGTGGGCTGTTGGGCTGTTGGCACCCGAGTGGGCCCAGATGCGGAGGTGCTTTGCCCCCGGGGCGCACCCACGCGCCTCGCAGGTCACGTCACGTCACGCACTCCGTCTTATCACCGAGAACCATACCGCCCAACCCCCATAGCCCAGCATTAGTGAAACCCCGCCACGCCGTTCCCCCACCCAGCCACCCACCCACCCACCCACCCACCCAGCCACCCAGCCACCCAGCCCACCCAGCCAGCCCCGCCTAACCCCTATAGCCCCACCTTGGTGAAACCCCGCCACGCCGGTCCCCCACCCAGCCCACCCCGCCCACCCCGCCCCTCTCACGTCCTCCTTGAGCTCCTTTCTCCGCAGCGACTTGTCCACCCCCTTGCCGACCTTCTTGCCCCCCTCGCCCGGCAGGGTGGCCGCCAGCCGCAGCGACGCGGGCAGCGCCCCCTTGCCGCCCTTCTTGGCGATCATCTTGAGGTTGGCCAGCTGGGAGGCCTTGTTGGCCTTGACCCGCTCGCGCTTCTCAGCCGCCAGGGCCGTGAAGGGGTCCTCGCCGGGCTGTGGGAGGGGGGCGTTGCGGGCGAGGGTGGTAGGTATGCAGGTAGGTGGGTAGGTAGGTAGGCAGGCAGGCAGGCAGGCAGGTCGGTAGGTCGGTAGGTCGGTAGGTCGGTGGGTAGGTGGGTAGGTAGGTGGGTGGGTGGGTGGGTGGGTGGGTGGGTGGGTAGGTAGGTAGGTAGGTAGGTAGGTAGGTAGGTAGGTAGGTAGGTAGGTAGGTAGGTAGGTAGGTAGGTAGGTAGGTAGGTAGGTAGGTAGGTAGGTAGGTAGGTAGGTAGGTAGGTAGGTAGGTAGGTAGGTCGGTAGGTCGGTCGGTAGGTCGGTAGGTCGGTAGGTCGGTCGGTAGGTAGGTCGGTAGGTCGGTAGGTCGGTAGGTCGGTCGGTAGGTCGGTAGGTCGGTAGGTCGGTAGGTCGGTCGGTCGGTCGGTAGGTAGGTAGGTAGGTAGGTAGGTAGGTAGGTCGGTAGGTCGGTAGGTAGGTAGGTAGGTAGGTAGGTAGGTAGGTAGGTCGGTAGGTCGGTCGGTCGGTCGGTCGGTAGGTAGGTAGGTAGGTAGGTAGGTAGGTCGGTAGGTCGGTAGGTAGGTAGGTAGGTAGGTAGGTAGGTAGGTCGCGTGTATACGTTTGGGAGGAGGAGATCAGGGGGCTGGTGGGCGGGGTGGTGGACCCCCGGCTGATACCCCCCGGGTGGAGGCCACACCCGGGTGTACGGCACCGTCCGAGGTCAGGACCTCACAGCGGACCTCACAGCGGACCTCACAGCGGATGACGGGTCCACAGCCGGGTACCGTAGACCAGGTAGCGGCGCACTGGCGCTTGATCAGTCTGGATCTGGATCTTGGTACTGGACCTTGATCTGGATCTGGACCTGGATCTGGACCTTGAGTGACGCCGCAACTGTACCGATAGGGCCAGAGCGCCCACAGCCGCCGCCACGCCGCCCCCGGCCCGCCGGGGGGATTCACCCATCCCACTAAAGACCCCACACCCCCTGCAACCGACCCCTCCAGACACATACACAATACCCAGATCCGTATACATGTCCTGCCGTACACAACACGTGGGTCCCTCCGCGGACCTCATTCTCATAACCCCCCGCCCCTCGTCGGCATACCCTCTTCCCCACCTTATCCGTGGCCTTAGCCTCGATGATGGGAATATCGTTATCGTCGTTGACTCGCTTGTACCCGAACCGCCGCCGCCACTCGCCCGTCGTCTCGTCGTACGCCAGCTTGCTCCGCTTGTGTTTGACGATGCCCTTCTTGGCCGCGAACTGCTGCCACTTCGTCAGCGGCTTGGCCTTGGGCAGCGGCTGCGCGCGGGGCAGCCGCGTGGTGGGCGGCGGCAGCAGCGCCAACCGGCCCCCCGTGATGGGCTCCGCCGGCAGGTTGAACAGCTGGGTGACCAGCGCCTGCACCGGGGACGGACGGAGAATGGGAGCGGTCGGCAGGGGCCGGAGGAGGAGGGGGGGCCATGTAGGAGCTTGGCAGACATATTTACACTGCGCTGCTGACAGAGCAAATATCAGACAAAGACTCGGAGGAGGGGGGCCGGGCGGAGGGGCTTGGGGGGACGGGAGCCCGGTTGAGACAACCGGAATCAGGAGCAGGGCCGTCGGGTACACTGCCGCCCGGTGGTCAACCCTAGGAACCCCGGGCAGCGGTATGCCTGCCCAGTTTGGGGAGATGGCGTCCTACCCTCCGCTGCTGTTGGGGGGTGTCGGCTTTCCGCTAGCTGGCCCCATTTTGAAGGGGCCACGGTGTTCGTTAGTCGGGTGAGGGTTGCTCCACTAGCGGTCGCTGGGCACTGTCACGAGCCAGGCGTGGGTTTCCCAAGACCTCGAGAGGGTGCGGCGCTGGGTGCTCGCTCCAAGGGTGGTGGTGGTAGCTAGCCGGGTGATGGGGTGCCTGTGTGGGCGACCTCCCCCGTGCTTGGCTTTACCGTATCCACTTCTGGGGATCCCGCCCATCTGCTGTGCCTATCCCTTTGGTAGTGTTGCCCCGCCGTGCGCCTCTGCTTGCGTAGGTGGCTGTCTGAGTGGGGCTGCGGCCCTCTGTATTTGTTTGTCGCGGCGTTGAAGGTGTGTGGGTACCTTGGGGCCGCTTTGTCGGTGGGTCCCGGTGGGGCTTACCCTAGTATACATACACCGTCGATCCCTTTTCGGGTTCCGCTGTAACGTTCATTTCTTCAACCGCCCATGCCCCAGCCCTACCCGCCCCCCGGCCTCCATCGCTGCCGCCGACGCGTCATCCCGCACCCTGGGCCGCACCCCGGCCTGCCCCACCCCTACCAGCCGCTACACACCCCCTACACCCCCCACCCGGACAGCGCCCGATCCCAAGTGGCGACGAGGAACGGTCTGATGCACCGCGATGGCAACAGTAGCTGCTGCTGCTGCTGCTGCTGCTGCTGCTTGTCCTGCCGGTGCTGTCCGCCGCTGTCCACCGCGGCCCTGAGCCCCGGGCCTCCCGGCGCCCTCGCCCCGGCCTCTCTCCCTGGAAGCCGCCACCTTGGTCCGCACCCTCCCGGTCCCTTCATAGCAGCCCTAGGCACACCTCTCCCGGACCCAACCCCGCCAGCCCAGCCAACGACATCCGATGCCGCGCCGCACCCTCCCCGCACCCCCAACCCCACAGCGCCATACCCTGGTACAGCCCAATCCTTCACCGGGCCCTGGCTGCTCCGGCAGTCGGCGAAGTTCACAGTTGCCTACCAATTCCCTACCACTACCCCCACCCCACCCCACCCCACCCCACCCCACCCCACCCCACCCCACCCCACCCCACCCCACCCCACCCCACCCCACCCCACCTGGTACAGTCGATTCTTCACCGGACCTTTGCCATCTGGCAGCAGCGCAGTATCAATACGTCTACCAATGTCCTGTACCCCACTCCACCTTCCTGTGCCCCACCCCACCTGGGTTATCCCCCGGGCAATCTCCGCGCAGGTGCCATCCGGATCCATCGTCATGCGGTTCATGTCCAGAGCGGCCGGGTCAAAGGCGCTCAGATTGCCCACATCGAGGTCCAGGTCGCCCTCGTACTCGGCTCTGGGGTCGGAGGGGTTGGGGGGTGGGGTGGACAGGGTGAGGGAGGGGCATTTGGTAATGGGTGAAGGGCGCGGGCGGGAACCCGCAGCACACGGGCGAGCCAGATGCGTTAGGTGAATCCGTCGCCTGCAGGTCGTCTGTTAAGGAGGCGAGGCAGGTGGAGTGGGCAGCTCGCCGTAAGGCAGTTCCAGAGGGGCCTTCACGGAGCGCAGCGCAGGCGGGGTGTCGGTGGGTTGGTTTTCCGCAAAAACCGCAAAACTCTGACCCGAGGACGCTTCGTTGCATTTGCAACAACCCGCATCGTCCGTCCCAGTATCGTGTGTAACCAGTGACAAAGTGCTTATTGCTGGGGTGATGTGGGCCGAAAGGTACCCTCAAAGGACTGCCGCGCAGCATGCGAACGAGGGTTTCGAGCCGCGCGGCACCCCGGTATCGGCTCGTAACAATATGCGCTCACCCCGTGCTAACACCAAGCTGCTCAAGAGTTACTTTCACGGGGCCGCCACCGTCCCCGTTGGCGTCCGCCATTGCTAACGGTGCGGCGGCGCAGCCGGTAAAAGCACTGGCACTGATGTCTTCAACAACTAATAAGGTTTACAAATATAGAATCTTAATGAAGCAAAAATTCCGTTGCTTGCGATTGTCTGAATTCCGGAAAGAAAACAATATTTACCAGCGTCCAGTGTATCAAAGAGATATAATATGTTCCTTATAACATGAGCTTGGTTTACAGTCAAAAGAAGTGTTGCAGAAAGGTCTCTGTTGGGCGGTAGTTGTACGGCGAGTCTTCCGCCACTCGCGAAAGACCCATTGGGTCCGTATGTTGCATTGCAGGCCACATTCTCGTCTTGACGTGCAGAATAGTGAGATCAGTCCAAAAGGGACGATCGTCATCTTGATTGAGACGTTCTGAACCTGGCTCTCGCCGGCGTGTTGTTGAGGGCCCGTGCGCTGTCATTGGCCAGCATGGCGACACTCAAGCGCGGTATTAGCAGCGCGGCTGCTGGCGTGGGGCGCGCGACGGGCCTGCCCGCAGCATCCATCCCCGTTCCTGGCGTGGTAAGCCCTTGGACCTCGGAAAGTGCCGAGATGCTGCGACAAGGCACCTAGTTATCCTTAAATTTCATTGCTATTAACTCATCACGGGTCTGCGCGGCCCGATTTGACCATCCGCGTGTATGTGGTTGCGGAGATCGTCCTCGCTGCCCGTCAGCCATTGCTTACACCGCTGCTGTGTCCGTGTAATCGTACATGGCAATAAACGTTTGTCGGTCTCTGACGGCCGCGTCGACAGCCTTCTTGCGGTCTCGAAGACTTCCTCCCTCTGTCAGCGGGCCGACGACAGCGACCCAACCCACTCGGTTCGCTCCAACGTATGCGGCCCACCCATCGCGACATCCTAACCCCCTTCCCCGCCCCAACCCACACCCGCCCCACACCCTTTCAACCAACCAACTGAACACACCTTTCCCGCCGCACCTCCAGTCTGCATCGCCAGTCCTGAGGTCTGGCCTCCCGACCTCCCCGCCTCTGCTCCACTCCATCTCTGCAGCCCGTACGCCCCTTGGCATCCATTCCTATGAACGGTGTCCATGTAAATGCCTTTCGCCCCTTTGACCAATTTCCCCTTTGACTCCTATCGGTCCTCCCCCCCCCCGCATGCCTCCCCTTCGGCTCCCCGCCCTTCCCTCGCCCTAACCCCCCTCCCTCAGCGGACGGCTCTGCGCCCCTCCGCCTGCCCCTCGACGGCGCTGCCCTTCGCCGCCTCCCCGCTGCTGGCTCCCGCCCTCCGCCGCCTGCCAGGTATGCGGTAACGTAACGTAACGCCCACCACCGTCACGACCCGCACCGCCCCTCCAGGGAGGGGGCCGCGGCACGCGGTACGGGACACTCGGCGACACGGCGGAGGGGGGGTGTTGGGGGTGCGGTGTACGGCCTACCGGAGTGGGCTCGTGGGTCGGTGGGCCCGTGGGTCGGTCGGAGGCCATGCAGTGGGGTGCGCGATAGTCCTTCCCCAGGGGCCCCCGCCGCCGGGGCCGCTGTGTGTGGGGCGGGGGAAGCGGCTCGGCCCGCCAACGTGGTCACATCGAGGGGAACAGCATCACAGCTCCTCCCCCCCCTCAACCCGGGGATGGGGGAACGATGGGTCAGCGACACGGCCGGGCGCCGTTCGGGTGGCTGCATCTCGGGTCTCACCGCGACCTCCAGTGCGTCAGCGTTATCGTCCATCGTCCCTTGTACGATATCATGGTAGTACGGCATATTGAAACGGTATGTCTGTTGGCACCTCTCCCCCCGCTTCATAAATATGTCTGTACAACCAGTTTCCTGTACTCGCTCCTCTTCCGGTTGGTTTCGGGGCGCAGGGGCGCTGCTGGGAGGACGGCGGCCCCTGGTGGCCCTGGCGGCGGCCGCCCCCGCCGTGGCCCCCTCCTCCGCCCCCGCCCCCGCCGTGCCCGTGGTGGAGAAGGCCCACGGCTTCACCCTGCAGCGCCAGCAGTACGTCAAGGAGTACGGCAGCCACGTGCTGCTGTACAAGCACGACAAGACGGGTGCGTGCATAAGCGCCCCCCGGGGCGGGAGGGCGGGCGGGAGGGGTTTTAGAGCCTAACCCGGTGGGACACCCCCCCCCCCGGGCGTGCGGGTTGGAACCGCCTGCCCGGCCGCTCACCCTGCACCCAGTCGCGTCCCGCCACGGGAGGGAACCACTCCAGGGTGGGGTGGGGGGGTTTTGGGCGTCCCAAGCCACGAGGGCGCCTCGTCGCCCGTCCCGGTGACCTCCGCTCCCCTCCCTCCCTCCTCGCAACCCTAGGGGTGCCACAGCCAAAGGTGGCCGCACTGTCTTTGGCACAACACCCCTCGTCGGTCCCCAGCACCCCTCTATGTGTTCCCCCTCGGTGCTCCTTACCGGACCGCATCCCCCCTCACCACCAAAGCATCTGTCCTGCTCGGGTTGGGTCGGGTTCGCATTTTCCTTGCTACTGCACCGGCGGCAGCGCGGCCGCGCCGCCACGCGCCTCTCTATCTTTCCGTTGCTATGCAGGTACCGCCCCCACGTAAGTATACTGCGTTGTGCTGGGTGTGCCCGGGTTCGTTCTTCGGGTTTATTTCTTTTTTCAATTTATCCCCCCCACCAATGTCCTCTATCCCCGACCCCCAAACAACCAACCCCCGACCTACCCCCACCCCCGCCCAGGCGCCGAGCTGATCTCGGTGATCAACGGCGACGAGAACAAGACGTTCGGGGTGGTGTTCCGCACCCCCGTCAGCGACTCCACCGGCATCCCCCACATCCTGGAGCACAGCGTGCTGTGCGGCAGCCGCAAGTACCCCATCAAGGTTGGGGGGGCGCCGGGGAGGGCGGGGGGTAAAGAGGGGTGGGAGAGGGGGGGTGTAGGAAATTGGTAGATAGGTTCAAGGGGACGGGGGAGATGGGGGGAAGGGTGGGGTCTGGGGGGTAAAGAGGACGCAAACATAACCCTGGGCTGCAAGGCAGGTGTAAGACGGTGGGGGGTGCGGGGGAGGGGCCGCTGCGGCCCCTCTCCCCCCCCGCTCCAACGCGACCTCGGCATTGTCAGGTCACAGGTATCGTCTCCCGAGTCCACAACACACACTGGGGGGCTTGGGCGGCTCTGGGCGGGTTTGTCATCCTACACTCCCCCACCAGCGCAGTTTCTTCAAAACGCGCTGCCAATTTCCTACATTCCCCCTCCCCCTCCCGCCCTTCCTCCCCTCCATCTGCTCCCCTGTCCCGCCCTCCCTCAGGAGCCCTTCGTGGAGCTGATGAAGAGCTCCCTCAACACCTTCCTGAACGCCTTCACCTACCCGGACCGCACCTGCTACCCGGTGGCGTCGACTAACACCCAGGTGGGGGCGGAATGGGGCAGGGCGCGGGGCGGGGCGGGACGGGGGCGGGGACGAGGACCGGGGAGGGGAGGGGACGGGAGGGGAAGGGGAGGTGAAGGGGAAGGGGAGGGAGGGGAAGGGGAGGGGGGCAGGGACCTGGGCCAGGGCGGGGGCTGGGACCCCAGCTGCAGCGGTGGGGCCGCAGCGGTGGCAGGCGGGACGGCTCCACCGGGGGCCCCCATGTCTCGGGGCCGGGGGGCGGCTGCCCTCCTGCCCTTTCGGACGCCCTCCGATGCTCTCCCTGCGTGATGCCGTAGCCCCTTTTTCCCCGCGAGAAAAACCCCAACCTCCCAACCCCCCAACCTCCCAACCCCCAACCTCCAACCGCCCCCAGGACTTTTACAACCTGGTGGATGTGTACATGGACGCCGTGTTCCACCCGCGGTGTGTATCGGACCGGCGGGTGTTCGAGCAGGAGGGCTGGCACCTGGAGCTCGACAACAAGGAGGTGTGTGGGGGGGAGAGGGAGGGGGAGGGGGAGGGAGGGGGGAATGGGAGCGGGAGGGGAGGGGAGGGGCTGGGAGGGGCGAGGAGAGAGGGTGCCGCTGGGGAGGGAGGCCGGTGGGGGGGGGAAGATTGGGAAGGGCCGGGACGGAGGCGTGTCTGGTCCCCGGGGTGCCGCGGTGGAGGGCGAGGGAGGAGGTCTCGGGGGCAGACCCGCGTCTGAAGTGGGCAAGGCAAGCGGAGGGGAGACGGGGGTAAAGAGGAATGGGGGGGCGTTCAGTCCGTCTGCCTGTCCGTCCGTCTGTCCGTCTGTCTGTCTGTCAACGACTTTCAGTCTTCTTGAGCGGCCCCACCATCCCACCCACGAGCCACTCAACGGGGAACTGCTTCCAACCCTCCCCCCCACCCCCCACAAATTGTCTACCAATTTCCTATATCCCCCCACCACCCACCCCACTCCGCCACCCCCCCACACACACCCCAGGAGCCCCTCACGTACAAGGGCGTGGTGTTCAACGAGATGAAGGGCGTCTACTCCTCCCCCGACTCCAGGTTCTACCGGGTGGTGCAGCAGGCGCTGTTCCCGGACAACACATACAGGTGGGTGTGGGGGGGTGTCTGGGAGAGGTGTCTGGGGGAGGTGTCTGGGGGGGGTGGAGGGTGGGAATTGTGGTGCCGGGGGGGGGGAGGAGAGGCGGGCGCCGGAGCGCGCCCGGGGGCGGTCTGGAGTTTGGGGCCAGGCCAGGGCGGTGAGCGCAGGCAGGTCCCTCCCTCCCCTCGGGCGGGTTTGTCGCTGAGCGAACATGCCCCACCTCTTTCCCCCCGGTTGTCGGTTGGCGGTTGGCGGTTGTCTCCTCGCAGGCACGACAGCGGTGGTGACCCCGAGGTCATCCCCGACCTCACCTTCGAGCAGTTCCAGGACTTCCACGCCAAGTACTACCACCCCTCCAACGCCAGGTGGGGGGGGCGGGGGGGGGGGCGGGAGGCGCCGCTGGGGGGGGGGGGGAAAGGGGGGGCGGGGGGTTTGGGTGGGGAGAGGGAAGGCAGCGGCCCTTGACAGCCCTTCACGCCCTGCTGCCCCGCATCCCCCCCGAGTCGGACCGTCGCTCTGGCAGCAGCAGTAGCAGCAGCAGCAGCAGCAGCGCAGTTTGAAAATGTCGGTCTGCCGATTCCCTCCGGTGTACCCCCGCCCCCCCCCCCACACACACAGGTTCTGGTTCTACGGCGACGACGAGCCGGTGAAGCGGTTGGCCCTGCTGGACAGCTACCTGGCCGAGTTCGAGCGGCGGGAGGTGGACAGCAGCGTGGAGACCCAGGTGGGGGTTAGGGGGAGGAGCTGCGGACGTGTGTACCTACCTACCTACCTACCTACCTACCTACCTACCTACCTACCTACCTACCTACCTACCTACCTACCCACCTCGGACTGGAGTGGCGTAATAACTGTCAATTGAATGACCGCCCACGGCGGGCGGCCGGGTGGCACTGCGGGGGAAGGGAGGCGTCTTGTGAGCGGATGGCGGCCCCAAGGGGTGGGTGGGGGGTGGATGCCCGGCGGGGGGGGGGGCAGCCCGGCTGCCGGGCAGTGCGGATCCGTACACCCTGAGGAAGGGCCCTCGGCGCCGCCCACTCCCTCGTCCCTCGCCACTCACTCACCCATCCACCACACGAAGCCCCCCTATGCTTTCCCCTGCTTATCCCCACACCCCACCCCAACCCCAACCCCAACCCCAACCCACCCCCACCCCCCGCAGAAGCTGATGCACACGCCCCGGCGGGTGACGGAGCACTACGCGGCGGGAGACGGCGAGGAGGGCGAGCAGAAGGTGGGGGGGGAGGGAGGAGGGGCGGGCCACGGCAGCGACGAGGGGGGTGGGGTGGGCCCGGACGTTTGGCCGGATTCGGCGGCGGCGGGGTTGGTGGGGTGGCAGCAGCGGGCGACTGTACGGCCCTCGCGTCAGCACTATCCGCACCCATGCGCTGCGGGCCTCCCTCCCTGCCCTCCGTGTGTTGGTCTCTAGAGGGGCGGTCTGCTGCTCCACCTCCACACGGGGGGGGGCGGGGAAGCTCCGAAACCTCCCCCAAACCAGGACGCAAAGCTCACCGTATGTGGGTGCCAGCGCCGCTTCTACTCCCACCGTCAGCCATTCGCTGCCACCCCAATTCCCCCCGACCCCCAGGCAGCAGCGCAGTTCGCAAAATGTCTACCAATTTCCCATACCCCCCCCCCTACTGGTACACACACACGCCAGGCCGCCTCCCCAACCTCCCTCCCTCCCTGGCAGCAGCGCAGTATAAATATATCTACCAATGTCCTATAACCCCTCCCTCCCTCCCTACCCCTCCGCCCCTCCGCCCCGCTGTCCGCAGGCCTACGTGGGCGTGAGCTGGGTGCTGTCCGACACCCCCCTCGACGTGGAGACGGAGCTGGCGCTGGGCTTCCTGGACTACCTGTTGCTGGGGACCCCCGCCGCGCCGCTGCGTAAGGCCCTCAACGACTCGCGGCTGGGGGCGGCGGTGATCGGCGGCGGTGTGGACGACGACCTCAAGCAGCCCTGCTTCACCGTGGGGCTCAAGGGGGTGGACGCCGCGGATGCGGACAAGGTGGGTCCCGGCTGTGTGTGTGTGTATGTGTTAGCAAGGAGAAAAGCTGAGCCGCTGTGTGTGTGTGTGTATGTGTGTGTGTGTGTTTTGGGGGGAGGGGGGAGGAAGGGGGGATGAAAGAGGGCTGTCAGAGAACTCGCCGTGGGGGGGGGGAGGAGACTTGTTGTCAGCCAAGGAAGAGGAAAGCTCGCATTCAGCGCAGTTCAGCGCAGTTTGAATGTGTCTGTATCAATATCCCATACCCTCCTCCCCCCCCCACACACACACGCTCGCGCACTCCTGTTCTGCCTGCATACATAACAGACGCTCTCGCTCCCCCCCCCCGCCCCCGCAGGTGGAGGCTCTGATCTACTCCCAGCTTGAGGAGCTGGCCGGCAGCGGCTTCTCCTCCACCGCCATCGAGGCCGCCCTCAATACCATCGAATTCTCCCTCCGCGAGAACAACACCGGCTCCTTCCCGCGGGGGCTGTCGCTCATGTTGCGGGCGGTGGGCGCCTGGATCTACGACCGGGACCCCTTCACGCAGATGCAGGTGGGGGGGTGTGCGGGGTGCGGGGCTGGGGCGGTGGGGGTGCGGGGTGTGTGTGTGTGTTGGTGCGTGTGTTATGGACGATGGACGTCGTCGCATCCCTGGAGAGATCCCTCCCTGGTACAGCTGATTCTCCACCGGACTTTTGCTCTTCGGCAGCAGCGCAGTCTACCCATTTCCTACACCCCTCAACCCCTCAACCCGCCCCTTCGCCTCCCCCCTCCCCCCCTCAACCCGCCCCTTCGCCTCCCCCCTCCCCCCCTCAACCCGCCCCTTCGCCTCCCCCCCTCCCCCCTCAACCCGCCCCTTCGCCTCCCCCCTCCCCCCCTCAACCCGCCCCTTCGCCTCCCCCCCTCAACCCCTCAACCCCGCCCCTTCGCCTCCCCCCCCTCAGTGGGAGGACGCCCTGGGCTCCTTCAAGGCTAAGCTGTCCTCCGGCCAGGACGTGTTCGGTCCCCTCATCCGTTCCTTCCTGCTGGCCAACCAGCACCGAGTGACGGTGCAGCTGCTGCCCGACCAGCAGCTGGCCGCCGCCACGGAGGCCAAGGAGCGGGCGCGACTGGACGCGGTGCGGGGCGACATGAAGGAGGAACAGGTGGGGGGGTGTGCGTGTGTGTGGGGCGTGTGGGGGTTGGCGGGGGAGTGGGGGCTAGGGGTCGGGGGGAGGGATGCCCGTGTTTGAACCTCCTTTTTCTCATTTTAATATTTAAGTGCTTCCTTCCCAATGTTTGGAACCTCATCCTCTGTTTCTCATTCAAATTGCTCCCCCTCCCCAAGGTATTGCAAATAATTGATTGCCCTTCCCTTGACATGTGAAAAACCCCGCCCCGCCCGGCCCCTACCCTGCCCCTGCCGCCCCGCCCCGCCCGGCCCCGGCCCGCCCCCCGCCCCCCTCCCCTTCCCCCCCCCCCCGCGCCGTAGCTGGAGGCAGTGGTTGAGACCACCGCCGCCCTCAAGGAGATGCAGGAGACACCGGACGCCCCGGAGGCGCTCAACTGCATCCCGGCGCTGCAGGTGTGTGTAAGAGAGAAGTGAGCCGCGAGAAGCGAAGTGTGTGTGTGTGTGTGTGGGTCTGGGGGAGGAGGAGGAGGGGGGGGTAAAGAGGGGGTAAAGAGGGGGTAAAGGGGGGGATAAAAGGGCAGAACCCGGGACCCCCAGACCGCGGCGCCTTTCGTCATCCTCCCTCTCGGTTTGTGCTTCTTCTTCTTACCCCGCAACCCCCCCCCCGGCCCATGTCTCCCCAAAACACCCGCACCCCGCACCCCGCAGCTGTCCGACATTCCCCCCACCATCACCAGGATCCCCACCAGCTCCAAGGCTCTGGCGGACGGCGCCACCTTGCTAACCCACGACCTCTTCACCAACGACGTGCTCTACCTCGAGGTGAGGAGGGCTGGGTGGCTAGGTGGGTGGGTGGGTCCTGGCTGGGCGGGGGGGCCCTCAGCCGCGCAAACCAAACCCGGAGTCGGCCAGCAGCCCTCGCCCCTAGCTCACCGCCCCCCCTCTCTCTGCTCTCTCCCCCCCGCCCTCCCCTTGCTCCCATCAGCGCAGCGCAGCTTCCTTCCATGTGTACACCTAACCAATTTCCTTGACACCCGTCCTCCCTCTCCCCCGCGCCCAGCTGTCTTCCTTTTTGACCCCTGTGCCCCTCCCCCCCTCTCCCCCTCCCCCCCCAACCACCCCGCGGATCCCTCCCCCCCCAGGCCGCCTTCGACCTGCGACCGGTCCCCGCCTCGCTGCTGCCGCTGGTGCCGCTCTTCTGCCGCAGCCTTACTCAGATGGGCACCGCCTCCGAGAGCTTCGTGCAGCTGACGGAGCGCATCGGCCGCAAGACCGGCGGCATCTCCATCTACCCTTTCACATCCGCGGTCAGGGGCAAGGAGGAGCCCGTGTCGTACATCATGGTGGGGCGGAAGGGGGGGGAACCGGGGGTTGGGGCTGCGGGGTTGCGGGGGGGGGGTGCGGGGGTCGGGGTTGGGGCTGCGGGGGGAAAGGTTGCGGGGGTCGGGCGCGGGACGGCTGGGGGAGAGGTGGGGGGGGGGCAGACGACAGAAGGGCTGTTTGAAAGGAGGCCTGGGTCCAGACTAACCGACAGGGGTGGGTGGGGGTTAATGCCCGGGGGAAATGTCAGGGGGGCAGGTGAAGGAAGGTGAGTACTGCCCCTGGAATACAGGGAGGGGGATACACGGGGGGATGCACGGGTTGTGGGGTGTGGGGTGGGTGGCTCGAGAAGTAGCAGACTTGAGGCCGCCAGCTCGTGATGACATCTCGTGATGCCGCCGCCCTTCACCAATATCCCTGCCGATATCTGAAGCGCCCCCCCGCCCCGCCGCCCGGCGTGTCTCTCTCCCCCTTTCCGCTGTCAGATCCGCGGCAAGGCCATGGGCGGCAAGTCCGGTGACATGTTGGAGCTGATGCGCGACATCCTGCTGACCGCGCGGCTGGACGACCGGCAGCGCTTCACTCAGATGGTGGCGGAGACCAAGGCGGCCATGGAGAGCGGTGAGGGGCGGGGGAGGGGGGCTTGGGTGGGAGGGGGGCTTGGGTGGGAGGGGGGAGGTTGGGGAGGGGATATAGGAAATTGGTGGACATATCTAAATGGGGAGCGAAGGGAGGATAGCGGTCGGGGAGCGGGGGTTGGAGGTTGAAGGAGAGAGGAGGCGGAAGGTCGGGAAGGCGGAAGGTCATGGAACACAAAAAGGGAAAAAACACCCCAGTGGCACAGATGTCCGATCCACGTGCTATCCTCCCATCCACTTGCCATCCCGTTGTCGTGTCTCTCATGCCGACGTCCTCCTCCCTCGCACTACCAATTTCCCAATCCCCCTTCCCTCCTCCCAACCCCGTGGCAGCAACGCAGTTTGAAATGTCTACCAATTTCCTGTGCCATTTTCCCCCCACTCCCCACCAATCTCCCTTACCCTGTGCCCCTCCGCCCTCCCCTCCCCTCCCTTCCCCGGGGCGCAGGTATCATCTCCGGCGGCCACTCCTACGCGGGCAAGCGCCTGGCGGCGCAGCGCGGCCTGGCGGGCGTGCTCTCCGAAACCATGGGCGGGTTGTCGTACCTGGAGTTCATCAGGGGGCTCGCCAAGAAGGTGGAGACAGACGACGGCTGGCAGGTGGGGTGGGGGACAGGGGGGGGGGCGGGGGAGGTGGTGGGGGTGGTTTAGAGAGGGGAGGGGGCGGGGGGGAGGCTCGAGGGGTTTGAGAGGGGGGTCGCGTCGCGGGGGAGGGAGCACCGCGGCTGGGCCGCACGATCCCGACGGAGCCCTCAAAACCCACAACCCACACGGCTCCTGTCGCGCTCCCCCCCTCCCCTTCCTCCCCTTCTTCTCTTTCTTTTTTCACTTTAACCCCCCTCCGCCCCACCCCCCCTTCCTCCGCCGTTCCGCAGGCGGTCAAGTCCGACCTGGAGGCCATCCGCACCGCCCTGCTGCAGAGGTAACGGAGGAGGGAGGGGGGCGGGCCGGGCGTTGGTATTGGTCCTGGGGATGGGAGGGTCCTGCTTGTGGGAGCTGCCCCCGCCCCTGGAGGAATCTCTGCTGCCGGGCCCCCCGTGTATCTGACCCCTTCCCCCTCCTCCCCCTCCTCCTCCTCCTCCTCCCCCTCCTCCCCCTCCTCCTCCTCCTCCTCCTCCTCCTCCTCCCCACACCCTCACTTTCCCGCGCACACCCGGGTCCCCTCCCCACTCACATTCAACACACCCCGCCTGCAACCCTGCAGCCCTTTACCCCTCCCCCGGCGATCTATGGTACTGTACCAATGTCTCTTCGGTCGAACCGTCACTCTGGCAGCAGCGCTGTTTGAAAATGTCTACCAATGTCCTATATCCCCCCTCCCTCCCCCCTCCCCCACCCTTCCCTCACCTCCCCCCTCCCTCACCTCCCCCCCCCCACCCCTCCCCCCTCCCTCCTCCCCCCCTCCCCCCCCCACACCCTTCAGGAACGGCGCCATCATCAACATGACAGCCGACGCAGCCACGTTGTCCTCCGCCGAGGGCCCCGTCACCGACTTCCTGGCGGCCCTGCCCTCCGCCGCCTCCGCGAGCAGCAGCGGCAGCTGGACTAATGAGCTGCTACTGCCGCGGGTCAACGAGGCCCTGACGGTGCCCACCCAGGTGTGTGTGGGGTGGGGAGGGGAGACCGTATGTGAGCGGGTGGGGTGGGGGTGGGGTAGCGGTCCTGGGTTATCTGCCGAAGGGGAAAGCGGTGAACACCCCCTGGCAGCAGCGCAGTACCAACCCGTCCACACAGTTCCTATTACCCCCCTCCTCCCGGCCTCCCCGCCTCCCCTCCCCCCCTACCCCCCCTCCTTACCCCCCCCCTTCCCCTCCCCAGGTCAACTACGTGGCCAAGGGCGCCAACCTGTTCGCGGACGCCGGCTACGAGCTGAGTGGCGCCGCCTACGTGGTGGAGAAGTACCTGGGCAACACCTGGCTGTGGGACCGGGTCCGCGTCGTGGGAGGCGCGTACGGCGGATTCTGCTCCTTCGACTCGCACTCGGGCATGTTCACGTACATGTCGTACAGGTAAGCGCGGGCGGGCCGGGGGGGTTAGGGAGGGAGGTTGCCGGTACGGAAGGGGGTGGGGGCGGTGGTCGGGTTGGGTAGGTGGGTAGGTGGGCGTGGGGGAACCAAGCAACCAACTTGATACCGGAGCAACATTTGCTGCTCTGGAGGGGGGAGCTCACTGCTCTGGGGGTCTGGGCGTGGCCAGGCGCGGCGGAGATGCGTGGGATGCGGGGGAGGGTGTCCGTGTGTGTGTGCGTGTGTGTGTTTTGTAACGGTTACACATCACATCGCATCGCATCATGAGACATGACCCGTGGGTCGTTGATCCGCCGACAGGGACCCGAACCTGCTCGACACGCTGGAGGCGTACGATGGCTCTGTGGATTACCTGCGCTCCCTGGAGCTGTCCAAGGACGAGCTCACCAAGGTACGGCACCGCAACCGTAACCGCAACCGAAGGGCGGAAGATGAAGGGCCGGGGCCGGGGGCCCCAGCAAAGGGGGACGGAGAGTCCTGGCCTTTCCTCGCTTTTAGAAAACAACGCCGTACCGTGTTGCAACATTTGCGAGCCGTGCCGTACATGTGCTGATCCCCCCGGGGGGTATTTTCTCATACCACGGGTTGTCCCACGAGGGTGATAACACACACACACACACACACACACGCGCACATGTCTCTATGTTCCCATGCCCCTCAACGCAGCCCCCGGCCCACACACACACACACACGCGCGCACATGTCTCTATGTTCCCATGCCCCTCAACGCAGCCCCCGGCCCACTGCAACGCGTAGGACCTGCGATGTACGGCATGTACGACATCGTACTTCCCTCCGCCGCCATCCAACCCAGCCCCCCCTCGTCCCCTCCTGCCCTCTCGGTTCCCCTCCCCGCCCTCCCCAGGCCATCATCGGCACCATGGGCGACATCGACGCCTACCAGCTGCCGGACGCCAAGGGCTACTCGGCCCTGGTACGGCACCTGTTGGGCGTTACGGACGAGGAGCGGCAGATCCGACGGGACCAGATCCTGTCCACATCCACCCAGGACTTCAAGTGGGTAACGGGCTGAGGGGGAAAAGGGGAGGAGGATAAGGGGAGATTTCGGGGGAAAATTACACAGGAAGGGGTAACGAAAGGGAGGGCAATTTGCGGGGGCAGTGAGAAGGAGAGCCGTCCGACGAGGCTGGCGACGGTTATAGGCCGTGCAGATAGCATAAGGAATAGGATATCATAAGGAATGGCAAACCCTAAACAGCCCTGCGCGCTTCCTCCGACCCTCCCTCCCTCCCTCCTGGCTTCCGCCTTCCACTCCAGACAAACACACAACCTCCCAACCTTACCTTTCCCGCCTTTGACATAAAGATAGCGAAACCGCAAAAAAGCAACAAACCGATAAACGTCAATGTTGACCTCTTCCCTCCCCCCCTCACGCTTCGCTCCCAACTCTTCCCAACTTCAGGACCTTCGCGGACGCCATCGCGGCTGTGAGCGGTCCCGCGGGTCGGGTGGTGGCGGTCACCTCCCCGGAGAAGGCCAAGGCGGTGCTCGAGGAGCGGCCGGCCTTCTGGGAGGTCAAGAAGGTGCTGTGAGGTCCCCCAGCGGAGGTGAAGGAACAGGAGAAGGTGGACGAGGAGGTGGTGGAGGAGAAGGTGGTGGAGGAGGTGGTGGTGGAGGAACAGAAGGTGGAAGAGTAGGTGCGGGTTGGCGTGTCGTGTCAGGGGTGGGCTGGGGTGAGCTGTTGGGCGCGGGCTACAGGCCGACCCGTGGGTCACATAGACCCGTGGGTCGCACGACGGGGTCGGTCGATCTCGCCACGCCCGTCCGTGGCCTGTTGTACCGGACGGGTTTCGGAGCGGCGTGCAGACCGAAGCTTGTGGCAGGGCGGGATGTGACCGCAGGGGCGGCGGTCGCTGCGGTCGTGCTGCGGTCGTGCTGCCGAGTTTTGAGGGCCGCGTGGCGCTCCCCGGGGGCAGACGGCTGCCGGATTCGTCCGGGTGTTGTCGGTTTCGGAGTCGGTAGAGAGACAGAGAGGGACTGAAAAGAGTGAGTGAGCGTTGGTGGCTGTATGATCAAACCCCTGTTGTATTGTTCTTGTGCGGTTTGTGGGGACGACCCCCCCTTCCTTGTTGTACGATCTCACGCCCTATCGCGGGGTGTGCGGTATGTCGGGAGAGAGAGAGAGAGAGAGAGAGAGAGAGAGGGAGCGAGGGGGCTAGGGGCTACCTGCCTAGCGGGTGCGGGACACCGTTCCGGACAGATACATGGCGATGCGCTCTCACCACCTGCCGGTCAGCGGTCATGAGTCCAGGGGGGCCCGTCGTGGGGGTGGAGCGCACCCGTGGGTGGACGTGTATCTGTTGAGTGCTGAAGGACGTCCTGCGCCTCCGATGTGGCATGTGAGTGAGAGGGGCAGGGTGTTGAGAGCGGGGCTGGTCGCTGTGGTGAAACAACGACTATGGAATGTATGGTTGTTGTTCGTCTGTGGTTTGATGGTGCCCTGAGGATGCGAACGCACCTTATGTTATGTTTGTCCGCGCCGTGTGTTTTGCCGCTGGGATGTGTACTCGTAAGGCTCCAGCCGCGGGCGTGCCGACGTGGCGAATGTGCGTGCCGCAGAGGTGAGGCCCGGTGTTTGCTGCAAGAGGTTAAGTTCGAGAAGGCTCTTCTTCTTCAACTTAATACCAAACGTCTTGTCAATTCCTACCCTAACGCCTTCGATGGGCGCAGCTTTGTGGGCGGGAATCGTGGGCGGGAAACATGTCAGTTTGCCGACGAGCACGGGGAAACGGAGAAGGCCTGCGTGCAGCGCGTGCTGTGCACCCCACGTCTTGATTTGCGACAACCTGCGACACAAACCAACTGCGAAACGCCAGCAGCACAAACGAATGTGACTATTCCTCACATCATCAGGGCATATTCTACCGAGTAGGGCAATGAGGAGTCATCCTTCCGAGACCGCAACCACCCATGTCACCTGGGCAGTTGGGTTGGGGCGACCTCGAGGCAGACCGGCAGCACCCGTCTAGGCGCCGGGGGCCAGCCGCGGCTGCTGCTTGACGAGCTCCCGGAGGCTGCCTGGAGTGGAAACAGAGGGGCTACGTTAAGTAGCAAGTCAAAGAGGGACTGGAGGATGACAAGTCAACTGTACCGCGTCTGGCGCCGAAGCCCGGGCAAGGCGGAATGCGATCTCGTGTGGCGGAGATCCCACCCATCCCACCAGGGCGCCGAGGCAACTGGGAGGCCAGTTGCACCTCCGCACCGCTCCGCACCGGCAGCGCAGGACCCGGGTTCTGCCAAGGAAATTCACTGGTATTGACTCCCGGATTTGCAACTGAAGTTAGCGACAGTAGGCGACAGAGCTGGTGGGGCATTTAGCAATGTTTGCAGCCAAACCTCCAGCCCCAACTCCACAAATTTGTCAAGCATGCGACGAAAGTCATTGGAGAAATCGCACTGTGACGCAGAAGTGGCTGGCTGCGGCCAAGGCGTCGCCCACAGACTGGGAACATTTGTTCGGTTTCAGCGTCAATCGAGAAGCACCAGGGCAGCTGTTCCTTGTAACTATAACTCTCGCTTTGTGGTAATTACGGTCGCAGGCTCGTGCACAAAAACCAGTCCCATTACCATTTCTAAACCAGCAGTAGTGACCTCGTCACCTCGTACGACATCAAGGCCTATGTTCACCTGCGGCTCGCCTTCTTCTCACCAAGCTGTTACATAAAATCAGGACCAGCTCAAAATCCGATTTTTGTCCTCACACTCGCTCAAGCTTCGGAGTCCGTTCCCGGCGTTGCAGGCCTGCATCTTTGACTCACTTTCTACATCACTACTATGTATGGAAGGAAAAGCTTATGTACGTTCCATGCTCAAGGCGTCAAGCTGAACTCGCGTAACGAGGCGGGGATGGCCATTAATGGCCTCTGTCGGGTCCTTGGTCACAGCCGAATTGCCTTAAACGTCTGTGCTGATCTCATGACGTTGAACCGTCTGCAGGTGGCGTTTGCTGGCGGCCATGCTTACGCTCCATTGGATGTTTCAGGAGCCCTTACCAAGCTGAAACTGACAATTTTCGTTGATATCATTGCTGCAAAGATGATGTGAAGATCTGTCACGGTCACCTGCATGACGAGTCGCCAGCGCAGCTAACTCTTCCGTGAGTGCTGGATTACATGCTGCAACTGAAACTCATTTTGGCGCAACGGAAGGGCGAGACCATTGTGCCGACACAACGCAACTTGCCTCGGGGTGCCTGCTGGTTGCATGGGTTTGCGTCTATGCTTGCAGGCGGGCTCATCGGAAGGGGAGGTCCGCCAGGGGTGTGGGTAAGTCTCCGACTCGATGGCACGTCCGTACCGGCGTATGTGCGCCGCGCCCTTCAGGGTATGAGCGCTCTTTGCGTACCCATGTTGCTGGATTGCGTACCCATGTTTCTGGGTGTGGACATGCAGCGCGAGTTAATGCACTGACCTAGGATTTACGTCATCCTTCGTAGCCGCAATCAGTGCCTTCGGCACCCACCCGTCAACCTCTGCACCGCTCTGCACTCTGCCTAGGGTCCAGAGCTCCAGACGACCCAAGGACAGACCCGAGCGACCCCAGAGTTACTGGCTGCAACAAGAACTAACCGCGACGATGCCCAGCTGGCTGACGTGAATGAACCCTTAGACAACTCTCAGTCCCACAACGAAGACGTTGTCGAAGACCGCTGAAATGGGCGTATGTCAAGATCATCACCGGCTCGACGAAGGCCGCCATCGCCCCCCCCTCGAGAGAACGGTGGGCGGGCGCTGATCATCAGCGTGGGTAGCGCGAACAGGGCTGTTTGCAGCACCGCCGCCGCTGCAATATTGACTGTCGACCGACGCCCGACCTGTGCAACCGCCGAGACCGCAAACACCAATACGGTACCACCCGGGAAACTGGGTTGGAGGACCCCACGCCGAACTGACGTTGCTACCTGATGGTGGAAATGCCGTTGCCACACGAGATATGGGGGAGGAGCATCCCGCCGCGAAATGCCGTTGCCATGACAGGTATGGGGAAGGTGTCAAGGTCTTGACGTCCAGACCGATGACCGTACAAGAGGCGACGTGAAGGTGTCAGCTCCGGAGCGTTGAGGTGCGTTTTGTAGGCCAGGTAGGGTGCCGTTGCTTGGACGGGTCGGCGGAATGGGGCTGGGGTGGACAACGCCTATGCGTGGCCGGGGTTGGGGCGGGCTGGGGATGAGGCCTATGCGTGGGAGAAGGGCCGGTTGGGGGGGCGGTACATGACGCAGCAGCGCTGCTTGGGACCCGCGGGCGGGGGTGTAGAGGGGTCCTGGTCAGCTGGAGGGCACAGCTTACCTGCGCTTCACTTGGCTCGAGCTGCCCGCTGGGTGCTGTGCTGTGTGCTGCGCGTGCCGGGGACATTGGGCACAGCGCCAGGAGGGCTGCGGATGGATGCTCGTCCCGATGTGATGTGACAACAGGGAGGGCTCCGCAGCCCCCAGCCAGCCGTACATGTCCGGTTCAATGCACCGCGAAGTATGTGCTCAACGACTTAACAACAACTTTCGGGACAGGGGGCGACCACCTGGTACGCGTCAGCGAGCCGCCCGCCTGCAAAGACCCATGGGTCATTAACGAACCCTGCTACCGTACTGCCTCTAATTTGACAGCTTCGGGCTGCCGCCACAATACCTATTTTTAAGACGCCCCCGCCGGCCCATCTTCATTCCATGCGGTGTCTGCCACGGTGCTGCCGTACGTACTGTCCGGTAAACCCGCCGTAGTGCCGTACACACGCAGGGCCCTGCCTCCACAACAACATGCCGGCATGCCAACATGCAATAAGCGATCCAAGGCCAGGCACCAGGGCCGTACGTATGTGCCACCACCAGTGCCATCGCCTCGTTCCCCCCGGGGCCACACAACGGGGGATGATATCTCCGGTGCCGTACAGTCCTCCACTCGCCGTACAGACCTCCACTCGCCGTCACGAGTCGCCTAGGGTCTAGCTAGGGTTTCATAAGCTCCAATCCTTCTTCTCGTACACCGCAATCGTGCGGCCCTTGGCCGTGAAGCAAATGAAGGAGCCGGGCTTGCGGTTGTCGGCGCTGCGCCGCGTCATGGCGAAACCCGACCCCGCGGGCGCCGTCACCGCCGCCCAGCTGCCGCCGTACGCGCTCTCGAAGGTGCGTCGGATGTCGTCCTGCGACCACTTGCCGCCTCTCCTGAGCAGCGCCGCTCGCGCACCCACCAGGGCGAAGGCCTGCATGTCCGGGGGCATGTCCGTGTCGTGGATGACGGCCTCGCCCACATCGGCGGCGGCGGCGGCAAGTGCGGCGGCGGCAGTAGGTACGGCGGCGGCAGTAGGTACAGCGGCAGCGCTTCCCGCCGCTGCGATACCGCCAGTGGCTGCCTTGGGGTGCTGGTTGCCGGTGGACTTGGAGGCGACGCCGACGGCGGCGGTGACGTCATCATCAGCAGCTGGAGGGCGCTGCTGCGCCGCGCTTTGGCCGCAGTAGGACGCGGAGAGGGTGGCGGCGCCGCAGCCGCCCGCCGGTCCCAGGTTGCCCTCCCGCACCAGTGCCGGCGGGGTCTGCAGCCCCCGACGGCGGGGCGCGTCGCACAAGGTAGGTAGGGGGCGCATTAGGACGGTCAAAAGGCCCGATGGACCCATGGGTCAGTAGGAAGGCGGTGGCGGCGCTGCTGCAATCAACTTCACCGGGAAAGGGGGCTGCTACTGCTGCTGCTGCTGCTGCTACCAAGGGTGGAAAGAGAAACTGAGCCGCGAGTGGAGGGTGGAGGGTGGTGGGTGCCAGGGGTCGAGGATGCGGCAGCGTGCAAGCCACCGACAGGGCAACAGGAGCCCAGGGTTAGCAGTGCACGTATTGTACGAACCATTGACCAGTACGGCAATGGTGTACGACACACGCACCCGCGTTTGGGTCCCTACGGCCCTACCTGAGTGTTCGAGTAGTGGAGAAGCTTCCGTACCATCTCGTTCGTGGCGGTCCAGTTGGAAGCAATTGCTGACTGCAGGTGCACGGCGGTACGGACAGCCCACCGTCAGTGTCGTACATCATCTGATACATAAGGTTGTCTCTGTACGAAGCTTTGTTTGGGGCAGGGTGAGGGGCAGGGTGTGCATGAGCCCGCGGACTCTTATTGACCAAAGCGGCGACAAAGCGGGGCGATCCCGGATCGCCGTGCTGAAGTGTACGGCGGGGTGTGCGCCTCGCTGTACGGCTGTACGGTCCAGTGCTGAAAGTAACGGCCGGCCATCCCGGCAAGTTTAGTACTCATCAGCACGCGGTCAAGTTACGTACCACCACCACCGCTTGTATCAGTACCCCCATCCAGGTGGCCAAGATGACGTGCTTCCGCCACCTGGCTAGGAGCCATTTTGTCCACTGCATTCCGGATTCGGGGGGCGGGGGGGGCGATGGTGGGTGCAGCGAGGGGAGCTTTGTCTGCAGCCCCCAAGGGGAACACGTCATAGGAAAGCGGGGGCGCATTAGGCCGTGGGACAGGAAGGCTGTTGCACCTTGCAATCCCTTCCCTCGAGGGGAGGGAAGGGGGCTGCTGATGCTGCCAGGCGTGGGAGGAGAGGAAGCTCCGAAGCCGCCGACCAGCCGCATCAGGCGCTCAGCGATAGATAGATAGGCATGCCCCATTTAATGTGCACGTGGGCATCCACCAGTACGGTAATGATGTACGACACAGCACCTCCCGTTTGCATCCCGTACATGCGCACCCGTACAGACTCACCTGGGTGTGTGAGTAGTGGGCACAGTTCCACGCGGTCCCGTTCCTGTCGGCCCCGCCGGAAAACAGCTTCGCCTGTAGGCGCAAAAGGACGGTCCGCCGTTAGTGTCGTACATTACCTAAGGCCATTTCCGTACGACGTCAGTGCAGGCGCGCACGCTCGCGCTGAGCGACCCGGCAAGAAGAGCGAGGCGTGTGGTTTCGGAGCCGCGCTGTACGGCTCTCTCTGCGGCCCGGTGGGTACATGATGGCCGCTGCCATTCAGTGTAGGCAAGGTGAGCAATTTCGCACACACACATACACACGATGAGGAACGTACCAGCATGGCACTGTTGTCTACCACCGCCAGGCCCAAGCCCGCCGCCGCAACGCAGGCCGAGACGATCACCGCCGCGACCACCTTATCGACCGCCGTGGACATGATGATCCTCTGCACGTGCAGTGCGGCGGGGACAACTCACCGTCAGTGTCGTACATCACCTGTCGTACAACACATACGAAAGGCCATCTCCGTACAACGCTTCGGTGGGAATCGGCCGAGCGCCGAGCTGAGGGTGGGCTGAGTGACTGAGTTACCCAGTGACAAGTACGGCGACTCTTGAGCGTCAAGTACGGCGACTCTTGAGCGTCAAGTACGGCGACTCTTGAGCGTCAAGTACGGCGACTCTGATCTGTACGACGGAATGTACGCTACACTGTACGGCTCAGCAGCGGTGTGGTGTTGAAGCGGTGGCCATTCATGTTTTGATGTAGACAAGTTGTTAGGCATTTCGGCAGGTGGTATCTTATTAAGGGTGGTATGGTACTTACCACCGCAAAGCCAAGAAGGCATGCCGCCAGCCCCGAAAAGCCGCCCCCCACGACGCAGACCAGCCACTCGACCCAGGGCAGGGGAAGGGGCCGGGGCTCGCACTGCGTCTCGGGTTCGGGGGTCCTGTCCACCTGCAGTTGCTTCTGCAGCTCTGAGATGTGGCCCTGCTGCCGAACCAACACATCCAACAGGGTCTGTGGGGGGGAGGGGAGGGCGCGGGCGGCGGGGAAGGGTGGTAGTGAAACTAGTACACTCACGACATGACAGGCAGGTCGGCATCAGCACGCGCTGCAGACTGGTCGCGTAAGGACTGAGGATGACAAACAGAAACTTTAAATACAGAAACCACGCAAACAAACTTGTAGGCTTCCACACAGGACATTGTCGCAACGAACCCTTCGCAACGAAAGCAAATAATCTTTCTTTTTGTGACAGAAGCAACCTAGGCAGGCGCAGCTGCGAGAACGGTCCATATCCCGGTACCTTTCGCGAAGCGCTTTCATCGCCGGCCGAGGCCGCCCCAGCCGCACCCGAAGCCGCAGCCGCGCCCAGGGTGGCAGCAGCAGCAGCAGGCGGTGTCTCCTCAGCGGAGGAGCCGCCCTCCGCCGCCGCTTCCCCCGCGGCTGCCGCCCTCGCGACCCGGCGGAGCTGCAGCGGATGGTGCAGTGGCAGCGGCTTCTGACCCGGAGGAAGCGCACCGGGAGGGCTCCGGCGCTGATGAAGCCTCGGCGGCTGCACGCGCGGCCGGCAGTGCGCCGCGGGCAAGTGGAATACGTGGCTAGGGCGGACGAATGCTGCAGCAGTCAGCTGCTGGGCGCAATTCGGTGAGACGGGGCTGGCGCTGCGTGAGGCGCAGCAGCTGGCTTGGGAGCAGGACTGCATTTGCGCAGCAGCTAGAGGATTTTTGTGCTTCGCTAGAACGATGATTCGCTTGGTCAGACTTCCAATGGCTGATACTTTAGTTTATTGTAAACCATTCTCAAGAGAGAGACGGGAGGAACATTTTTTCTTCCGGGGCCCATCTCCGAAACCACTGGATCCGTTCACGTCACCGCTCAAGCAAAGCCCGCGAGCCGCCCCCTGGCTGGATCGATGGTCATGACTGGATCGGTCAGCAGCCAGCCAGATAATCTCACGCGGTCGGATGTGTTCGCTGAGTTACATGATTAATGATCGGTTCAATTTAACGTAATGAATGTGTTCATCAAAGGTCAGGGCAATCGACAGGCGTCAGCAAACCGTCCCACGGGTCATCAACCAGCTACCATGCCTCATGCATGATTGACTGCCGTACCTCCCGACAGCAGTCCAAGTGCCCAACAATCTATGTCTTGAACACGCCACAGGCCCCATCGTCATTCCATCGTGTGTCTGCCAGCCACGGTGTTGCCGTACCCACTGTCCGGCACACTCGCCGTACTGCCGTACACAAGCAAGGCCCTGCTTCCACGCTGACATGCAATACTGTATATTTTTCTAATATAATTTCTCTTCTAAAAAATATAATTTCTCCTCTGCCGCTACCGTACAGACACTGGAAAGGGACTCCTCCCTCCCCCACCCGCTCACCCCGGCGGCGGTTTATTTTTTTCAATATAATCCCCCGGCGGCATGCCCGTCCAGGTGTTTCAGTACCGGTACCGGTGCCGTACAGCCCTCCACTCGCCGTCACGAGTCGCCTAGGGTCTAGCTAGGGTTTCATAAGCTCCAATCCTTCTTCTCGTACACCGCAATCGTGCGGCCCTTGGCCGTGAAGCAAATGAAGGAGCCGGGCTTGCGGTTGTCGGCGCTGCGCCGCGTCATGGCGAAACCCGACCCCGCGGGCGCCGTCACCGCCGCCCAGCTGCCGCCGTACGCGCTCTCGAAGGTGCGTCGGATGTCGTCCGGCGACCACTTGCCGCCTCTCCTGAGCAGCGCCGCTCGCGCACCCACCAGGGCGAAGGCCTGCATACCCGGGGGCATGTCCGTGTCGTGGATGACGGCCTTGGCCCCAATCGTGTAGTGAACCTCGGCGGCGTCGGCAAGTGCGGCGGCCGCGGCTTCCGCACCGCCGTTTGCTGCGACGGCGCCCCACGGGTCGGCGCCTACGACGCTGGCGGTGACGTCATCAGCAGCGGAGCTGCCCCGGCCCTGTTGCCCTCCAGCCGCAGTGCCGCGGTCTGCAGGCCCCGAGGGGGGAAACGTCACAGGTAAGAGGGGGAGGCGCATTCGGCCGTGGGACAGGAAGGCTGCTGCAATCCCATTGTTTACTATGCGCAGGGGGAGGGTGCTGCTGCTGCTGCTGCTGCTGCTGCTGCTGCTGCTGCTGCTGCCAAGGGTTGGGGGCGGGGAAGCACCGAAGCCGTCCATCGATTGGGCACCGGGCAGGTCATGCCATGCACGGCAGGCAGCCATCAGCACGGCAATCGTGTTGCACGACACAACGAAACGACTCCCGGCAGCACCCGTACGGCCCTACCCGACTGCGGGCACACCCCCGTGCTGCGGTCCTGCTCCTGTTGAGAAAGGCCCAGTTGAAAAAAAAGTTCCTCTGCAGGCGCACGGCGGCGGTACGGACAGCAAACCATCAGTTGTCGTACACCACGTGTCATTCGCAACCTTCAAGGTCATCTGCGGAGGCTTCGCGAGGGGTTGTCACCAGCGCAGGCTCTCCCTTCGCAACCCGGCGACAAGCGTGGCGATTAAACATTATTCCCGTGATGCCGAACGCACGCACTGAAATGTACGACAGGATGTGCACCACGCTGTACGGCTCTACAGAGTGCGCGCGGTGTGTGAATGAAAAAATTGCCGGCCATATCATGATGGATGTGGGCCAGTCAAAAAGCACTTCAGCCCGCGGTACGGCACGTACCGCAAAGCCAGGTGATCACATCAGGCACCGCCAGTTCCCCGAGGGCCGCTCCCACGCAACCCAAGACGGCGGCTGCAGCGATGACCAGCCACGCGACCGCCTTGAAGCCGAATATCGTCTACGGGCGCAAGACGCAAGACAAGAAGGACAGCCCACCGTGCACCGTCAGTGTCGTGCACATCACCCGCCGCTCACAAAAGTTCGAGCGCTTTGGTCGGGGGAGTGAGCGCCGGTTGAGGCTGGGCAGGGCGGGGTGTGGGCCCGGAGACTCAACTCGCTGGTTGAGCAAAACGGCGATGAGGACGGCGATTCCGGATCGCCTTGCTGAGAAATGTGCGGCGGGGTGTACGGCATGCAGTACGGCTCTACAGCGGGGTGTTCACATGATGGCGAGGCACGCGTGCAGTCATGGGAACATGTATGTGTACGGCGAGAGAAGCCTTTCAGCACGCGGAAACGTACGTACCGCCACGCCACTGAGGACGCCCCCAACGACGCCGGACACTACGGCGGCCAGCAAAACGTGCCAGAGAGAGAGACCGAACTTCGTTTCGGGCTCGGGGTCGGTTGGTGGCGGCGGCGCGGGGGCGGGCGCGGGCGCGCTCCGCGCCGCCGCCTCGCGGAGGGCATCCTTCTGCCGCCTCTCCTCCTCCAGCTGCCTCTGCAGCTCCGAGATGTGGCCCTGCTGCCGAACCAACACACTCAACAGGGTCTGCCGGGAGAGGGGAGGGCGCAGGCGGCGGGGTAGGGCGATGGTGAGGGACGAGTTTGCATTTTTACCACGGGCAGGTCAGCCAGCGACAGCTCCCTCGCCATCGGCACGCGGAATGGTCGACAAACGATACGATTTCAAACTTTTCAGTTACACAATAGGACAAATAGGCGTACTTCGACACAGAACATTTTCGCAACCCTCCGCATCGGAAGCAGTCTTTTGCAACAGAAGCAACCTAGGCGCGCTCAGCAGCGCTGTCCATGTACCAGTGTCACGGCAATTAATCATCCTGGGTACTTACCTTATGTAATAACGTAACAACCTGTGCCAGAACCTATTCCAGTACCTGTCGGACTTGTCGCGAGGCACTGGAATTGCCAGCCAAAGCAGCCGCAGCCGCAACCGCAGCCGTAACCGCAGCCGCTACCGCAGCAGCAGCATGCGGTGTCCCCTCAGCGGAGGAGCCGCCCTCCGCCGCAGCTGCCCCCGCGGCTGTCGCCCTCTCGACTCGATTGAGCTGCAGCGGATGGTGCAGTGGCAGCGGCTGCTGACCCGGAGGAGGAGGAGAATGCGAACCGGGAGGGCTCCGGCGATGAGGCCCCGGCGGCTGCACGCGCGGCCGGCAGCGCGCCGCGGGCAAGTGGAACAAGTGGCCAGGGCGGGCGAATGCTGCGGCAGTCGTCAGCGGCTCGGCGCATGTCGGCGAGACGTGGCTGGCGCTGCCAGAGCCGCAGCAGCTGGCTTGGGAGCAGGACTGCATTTGCGCAGCAGCTAGCGGATCGCTTTGTGCTTCGCTGGAGCGCTGAATGTCGGAGGCTGCTAATTCATCATGTGGTCACGTGAGAGAGACGGGAGGAGCATTTTTTCTTCCGGGGCCCGTCTCCGAAACCACTGGATCCGTTCACGTCACCGCTCAAGCAAAGCCCGCGAGCCGCCCCCTGGCTGGGTCGATGGTCATGACTAGATCGGTCGGCAGCCAGCCAGATAATCTCACGCGCGTCGGATGTGATCGGACATGGGTACCCAGTTCGTTGAATCATCCATATGGGGTATATGACCTGTTTTTATTAATGATACGTATGTACTTGAAAAAGATTGGGGCAAGGCCCGAGCAGTCGGCAAGCGTCAGCGAGCCGCCTGCACCGACCCGTGGGTCATCAACCTGCTGCCGTACCTCCGGCAACCAAAGGCCCGCCGTTCCTCACGCACCATCCCATCGCGGTCTCGCCGCGGCGCCTGGGGCGTCCCATGGGTCGTGTCGTACACCCCTTCCTGCGTACGGGCATGCAGCACATGCATGTACATTTGCAAACGCTTTCAGGGCTGTGTTGACCGCACGACGTCGTATCACCAGGCTCTTAGTCCACCAGCCGTGCTGCGCTGCTGCCCCCATCAATGCGTACGACTCTCGGTCATTCCCCACCTCTGATCCCGAAATTCCCGACCTGAACCTCTTGCGTAGGCGGCCGTACAACACGGCGCTCCAAACGCCCTGTCCAACCACCCGTACGGGACTGTACGGAACGGATCAAAACATCAAATGGTCATATCATTGCACCGCTGCTATGAGAGCTGAGCGACAGCCTCAATCGGCTGCTGCGGCCTCAACCGGGTCTGGCGAGGAGCCCTGCTGCTCGGTGTGCGTGTGCCTGTGTACCGCATGTACTGTTCGGGTGTGCGGCGTGCCGCTTCGTTGAGCCCAGCCATGACGGAGCGATGGAGCCCTGTCCTGTCGTCGCCGCCGCATCAGCAGCACCACGCGGACGCGTCGTGGGAGAGCAGTCGTACTGCCGTACTCCACGCAGGATCCTGCCCCGAAACCGACGTATCGGTCATGCGCCGCGCGCTTTGCAGGACCCGGCGCGAAGTAGCGCTTTGTCATGCGGTCATCACTCGAAGCAACACCCAGCGAAATATGAACGAGGGCCCTCCGCCTCCTCCTCCTTCGCCTCCTCCTCCTCCTCCTCTCCTCCTCCTCCTCCTCCTTCGCCGCCACCCACTCGGCACCGTCGGCAGTTCACCGTACGGAATAGCTTAGACGAACGCGACGTCCCTGTATGCGCCCCTACCCGCCCGCCTAACGCCTTGCGCCCGCCCACCCGCCCGCCCTCAGCCCGACTGCTGCCGCCTCTGCCGCCTCCGCAGCCTCTGCCGCCTCTGCCGCCCTCAACCCCACTGCGCCACCGCCAGCGGTTCATCATCACCCACGTAGTCGTCCTCGTACCCCCTCGCCACGGGCGCCGGGGGCGGTGCCTCGGCCTGTGCAGGCTGCTGCTTGCACCCAGGCCCCTTTACCCCTGACGGCTCCACGGCCGCGCCCTGACCCGCTGCTTCCATGTCCCGACCCATGGGTCGCGGGGGCGGTGAGCTGCCCGCCACAGACTCAGGCCCCGCTGAAGATGCGCTTGCTGCGGCCGGCCCCGAGGACGGGAGAGCCGTCGCAAGCGCCGCTGTCGTCACCGTCGTCGTCACTGCGGCGGACGTCCCTGTGGACGGTTCACCGGCGCTGGGCGGCGCATGCAGTGCCGTGGCATCAGCGGCCAGTCCCTTGGGCTCCGCCTCCGCCGCCACCTCCTCTCCCACCCCCTCATCTTCCATCCCGGGGAAAACGTCCCGCCCTTCCTCCTCGTGCTCTCCCTGGAGCGCCGCATCGCCGTCCTCGTCCTCGTCGGCGGCCCCCAGCACCTCGCGCTCCAGCTCCTGGATGCGGCCAGGCGGATGCGGCAGTCCGTGTCACGACCGATGAGTCATTACACCAAGGCCACTTTTTCCTTTGTTGGGTCAGGGCTGTTGCATAGCCCCATCGTCGTCGGCTGTTGTCGGGGTCGTTGCCTCGCAGGCCTGACTAATGGCAGCCGCTACTTGTGCGGTTTACTCAATCCAGCTGAGTATTACGCACCTGCAGCTCGCCCTCCAGTTCCGCTAGCTCATCGGGGTCGATGTCAACGTCGTCATCCAGACCACCCTCAGCTTGAAGCTTTCCTACATCGTCATCATCAAGAACTTCATCATCCAAAGCAGCAAGCTGTTGTTCGAGACGAATTTCGTCCGCCAGCAGGTCGACACCGGCTGACAGTTTTAGGGCTGTTTCCTGTGCCGCCTTGAGCTCAGCCTCCAGAGTGCCAGCATCGATTCCCAAGCCTTCCTGTTGCTGAGAAAACAAGGAACTGCCCGAAGGTTTCCCTCGTGCCCTCTTGCCATTTTTGTTTGTCGTGGAACTGAGCTTGTTGCCCATATCAGGCCCAATAACAAATCGAAATACTGTCAAACCAAATTCTCGCACTGTGCTTGTATCATGCCCATCAAGCGAGCAATTGTAGCAAGCTACCGCATGCAAGAAAGTAGCCCCGCAAGTTTATACACATAATCAGGCGTGACACCAGTCTTTGACTTTTAGTTTGCAGAGGAATTGCGGGAGGAAGATGCGATATCGGAGGCGGTTGGGTCGTTGCTGATCAACTGATCTCAGACAGCTGGTGTCCTGGCCCAGCAACAGCCCCAATGGTCACCACGGTCTGGGCAAATACATCCAGCTTACAGTTATCGCTGTAATGTGACATTCATTTATCTCCAGAATTAGTTAGGTTTGCCGGTGTCGTGAAATGGTGGTCACGACCTGTATCGTGTGCCGGTGGAGGGTTACCGAGGCCAGAGCGCATTGCAACGGGGAGGACTATGCCTTCCTGTAATACCCCAGGCAACATCCATTATCAATGAAATGGCGGGACGCCAGTCGCAAGACCTGGGCGACGGCCGATGGGGTTGTCAAATGCGCGGGCGGTTCCGTCCTAGCAGCGCCCCTCAGCGCCCGAAATCCACTGAAATCCACTGCGCATGCTGCAAGCGCCTGGTCCTGACACCCACGGGCCATGTAACGGCAACGTAAAGGAATAATTGTAAGCAGGGCGGATTTGTAAGAGCACCAAGGGCACCGCGAAAGGTGTTGGGCCGGGGATGTCGGACGATCAACGCTTCATCACCTTATACGGTAGCTGATGACGCGCCAAGCGATTCAGGAGAGCACACAACATAACATCACAGCCGTAACTTTCAATACAGTCTCTCACACACCTCGTCCACGACCAAATTCTTTATCCCATACCGCTTGAATTCCATTCCGCTTGAAAGCGTCGTTCGTTGAGCTCGCTTGGGCAGCAGGATCCAGGAGGCTTTGTCGCTGACATACACAGGCACTCGACATGTGGGCCAAGGTAGGTTCGCCGTCGTCTCACCCAGCTCCGCCAGCTCTGCCGTTTGGCCGGTTTTGCCGCCATGTGACGCCGCGCGGTGCGCCCGCACCAACTCCGCACGGCCCCAAGGACCTGGCCGTGGACGACTCGACTTCTGAGGTTTCGACCTCTTGAGGTTTCGAACTTGAGAGGTTTCGTTCTCTCTCACCGCGCCCTTTGCACCGCTCCGCGGTCCGCGCCCCCGCGCGCGCGCAGCTGTCCAGGGCGCTGGGCCTGGGCGAGAGCCGCGCCGGCTCCCACGGCGCCGCGCGCCGTTCGCACCCGGGCGGTCCCCTCCACTCTCACGCGCACGACGGCTCCTCGCTGCTGGAGCGTCACGAAATCAGTCTGGATGAGATGAACGATTTCGACAAGGACCTCCACAAACTTGCGAAACACGTCAAGGAGTACAGGATGTCCACCGAGGGTGAGAGTCGTAAGTGACTAGGGTTAGCGGTAATATCCTTTGTTCCGAGAGCTGCGCCGCGCGGCGGCCGGGGCCGCACGGCGCGGCATGGCATTGCCGCGGCAGCGACCCGTGGGTCGGTGGGCGATGCCGCGCGGCACAGAGGTAGCGGATGATGACGGTCCTTTCTTCCGCGCTGTCCGCCCTCTGCGTCCCTCACTGCGGAAAGCACGAATTCGCCGTCCTCCGTGATGGCTGGTGTTGGTGGCCCGCCATCGCGTAATCCACACAAACAAGGCGCGCTCTCAATCGCCAGTCAAGGCGCGCGCTCTCAGTCGCCAGCACGGCCGACCCACATCGTCCCCTCTCAGCACGTCCTCAGAAATGGCCCGCGCCCCTCCGTCCCTCCGCCTTCCCCGGCTCCTCCCGCAGTCTTCCTGAGGGGCGTGGGCTCCTTCCTGCGGGACTCCCACCTGCCCGGACTGTACGACATCGTGGCCGAGCCCGGCGGCGGCGGGGGCACCCGCCTGGCCGCCGTGGAGCCGCCGCCGCCCGCCGCGCACGAGCGTCTGTACGGCAGTGACTTCCACTCGGCGCTGCTGACCTCCCTGGAGCAGCAGCTGGGGGAGAGGTTCGAGGCGCTGCTGCTGGCCATCAGCGTGTGGCTGGGTACCTTCGAGGACGCCAAGGCGCGTCCGCGCACCCCCGCCGCGTGTGTGTGCGCGTGTGTGTGTTTTTAGCAACGCAACCCACCCGAGACCGCACCCAACCCAGGGCCCAATATACCTACCAAGGAACCGACTGTCCCACATGTACGGCATGTGCCCCCCGCAGCTCCGACAGGTCTACGCCCGCAAGCTAGAATCCAAGATCCACTCGGGTCGCAAAGCCGTACATGCTGCCGCCGCCGGCGCCGCCGCGGCCCCTACGGCGGCTCCCGACCTGGCGGCGCCCGAGGCGACTGAGGGCGGCGAGGGCGGCGATGGCTCACCCGCGGTCGCCGCTGCGGGGCCGGCGGGGCCGGCGGGTGGCGGCGCGGCGGTGGAGGGCGGTCACACCGGAGGAGGGGCGGGTAAGGCACGACGGGGGGCAGGGGCGGGGGCCGTGATCTGCAAGTTGCTTCCTCTGATAATGAGCTCTTTGCGACAGCCGGTCGACGCAGTGTCGTACTGTGTCGCCCGACGCGTGCGTCCCGCCCACCCGGTCCCGCACTGCACCGACCAACGGCGCCAACGACCCAACGACCTCCCCTCGCTCCATCACGGCCCTCCCACCCCCCAGCCTCCGCCGCAGGCCCCGCAGACCCCGCCGCCGCCGCCCTGGCGGCCGAGTTCGAGCGGGTGGAGCACCTTCTGGCGGATGAGGTGGCCTGGCTGGTGCGGGGCGCTGCGCACCTGCGTGCCTGGACAGCTGGCTGCCTGCAGCAGGGCGCGGCGGGCCTCCTCTCGGCCCCCCCGGGGACCCCGGTGGGACCCGCGGGGCTGCTGGAGCCCGTGCCGGCACGCGTCGCGGTGAGTACGGCACGGGGCCGTACATCGTACCGGGCTGCAAAGGCCGTGGATTTTCCCGGTGGATAAAAACACACCCACGCCGGGAGGCGCCGGGGGTTGCTGTATTGCCCGGCCAGGACACGGCGCGCAGTTATCGGGGGGGGTGCTGTGCAAACGGCGCGGCCTGTCGTCGTTGTTTATTGGTTGTTGCTGATGCTGCTGCTGATGCTGCTGATGCTGATGACGTCACCTCGCACCCCCGCTCGCGGATCGTCCGTCCGTCCGCGCTCGCCCAACGGCTACCCCCCCAGGCCGCCCCCATGCCCCGCCGCGCCCGGGACAAGGGCGGCCGCAAGTCGTCCTCGGGGGCGGCCCCTGCCCCCCCGGGGGATGCGACCGCCAGCTCGGCCGTGACGGCCGGGGTGGGCGGCATCGGCGGGACGGCGGCCCGCGAGGAGCCGGGGGACACGGCCACCAGCCGGCCGTCGGCTGCCGCTGCGCCACCCGCCACCGCCGCTGAAGCCGCCGCCGCCGCGGAGGCGGGCGCCGCCCCGCGTGGCCTGGGGCAGCAGCAGCAGCAGCAGCAAGTGGAGGCGGCGGGGGCGGGGCCGAGCGCGGGGGCTGAGGAGGAGGAGGAGGAGGAGGAGCCGGGCATCGGGCTGCAGCTGGCACCCGGCTCCGAGGTTGCGGCTGCTGAGGAGGGCGGCGCGACCCTGGAGGGCGGAGCGGACGGTGGGGAGGTTCGGGGGGGGGGTAAGGATTGGGGAACCGATGCGTGGCACAGGAGTCGGTCAGGTTCGGGGGGGGGGGGGACGGGCCACGGGCGGATGTAGTGAAGTGTCCAGGGAGGGAGGGCGGAGAGCGAAACAGGGGGGGGTAAGAACACATACAGTTGGGGGGATAGAGCGGTCACGGAAGGGTGTTTTGAGCGGGCGGACCGAGTGGCGAGGTAGCGGTTGTCAGTTGGGCGGTTGGTGGAGAACGGAATCTTCCGGCAGCTGGCGGGGCCCGCACAGCCTTACTCACCCACGTACGGCGGCAGCGGGGGGCACGATGTGTGCGGCGGCTTTGGAGTGGCACCGCTCTTCGCAACCGCCCGCGCCCGGCGTGTCGATTTTGTTTATATTTCTTCGATGGCGGAGAGTTTGCACCACAGGCGGCCGATGCACCCGCACCCCATGGTGTCGTGACGGTCTGGGTTGGGTGCAGGTACGGCTGAGGGTACGGCAGGGCAGGTGGGACTCACCGCCCCGCCGCTGGACGGCGCAGCCCCCGCGGAGCCACCGCCGCCGCCGGCTGCCCCGGCGGCGGCCGAGCAGCCGCTGGAGACTGCCCGGGTCGAGGAGGCGGTCGGGGAGGAGGAGGTGGAGGAGGAGACCGCGGAGGCGCAGGCGCAACCGCCGGCGGCGGCTGCTGCGCCTGGGGAGGAGCGGGGGCTGCTGGGGGCGGCGGCTTCCCCAGGTATGGCGGAGCCGCCGGTGCCGCCTGGCGAAGGCGCGGTGGAGGGTCGCGCCCCGGACTCCACAGCCGCCGCCGCCGAGGCCGCCGCCGACGACCCCACTCCGGGGTCCGCCGCCGCCGCCGCCGCCGCCGCCGCCGACCCCACCGCGGCGGAGTGAGGCCGTCGAGCTCCTGACGTGTACTGTACCGGATGAGGATGAGCATGCGGATGAGGACGTCATGAGGATGAGGATGACCCGGCGCGTGTGTGTTCAGCGAAGAAACCCGCCCGGACCGCCCAAGCCGGCGCGTGTGTGCAACTGTGCATGTGTGTTTTGTGCCGGTGTAGATTCTCCCACGGGCTGTCTACCTGCTGGCGTAATCGTTGTATGTTGTGTGCATGGGCCATGCATGGGGTGCGTGGCTGCTTGATGAGTCAGCGCAGCAGCCGGTAGGCGGCTGGCCAGCCCCCGGGGCCGCCTGCACGCGCTCATGTGTCTACGACAATCGATCTGCCTTGTGCGTCTCTGTCTGGAGGGGATGAGCACATACGGGCGGCGGCGCATACGGTGCGGTGCATGGACTTGTGTGTGATATGTTGTGAGTGCCACCCAGCAGACCGGGCCGGGGAAGGAACGGGGGCAGGTGGAGGTTTTACAGCCTGCACCTGGGGCGAATGGACGACGAACGACTGGCACAGGCTCCATCCCGGTCGCAGGTCGTTCGTCCGGTGCCATCCACCGAACGTATAAGCCACCCACGCATGCGCATGCGACGCATCGAACAAGGTAGTCCTACGTACCTTCGGCGCGTGCCTCAAGGGCTGAGCCGCAAATAATTCTCGCTGCGCTTGGATCTCATATCTTACCTCCTTCCTCCGCGTATATGCGTATATGCGTATATGCGTGTGTCGGATATGCATGGCGGTTTGTTGTCCCGTTTTGGTAGTCTTCATGTGTGGCGATAGAATGCGGCAGACCGACCCCTCAGTGAGGGATTATCGGTCCACCGCCGCGTGTGGCTGCTGGGGTCATACGCATGCATGCATGAGCTGGAACAGGCTGGAACACGACGTAAGAGGGCATCTTTACGTTTATTTAGAGGATGGTATCGCCTAAATCATCCAAGGCTCGTTTTGTAATGACAACAGCATGCTTCATTTCTGGGCTGTATCTGCTGTAGCCGTTTATGCCGAGACTGGTCTCAAAACCGCAGCAGTAGCAAGGGCGTACGGCAAATTTAGAGCGGCTTGACCCGCTATTTATAAGTCGATGTTTGGCACAGTTATAATTAGAGGCAGAACCCGCATCAATCTCTCCATTGGCTCGTCGTCAGAGGGTCAGAGATGAGCATGAAAGGGCGCTGATAGGTTTTGTTAGAAGTTTCCTAGTTCCGACTGGACGGAGGAATCCGTGGCCACTCCGCTGAAAACTACAAATTATATTTGTTTGTGAAGGCAGAGTGTCGTCGAACACGGCGAGGCAAAGGCTGGTCCAAATCGGGATAGATGGGAATTTTCACCAGGTACGTGGCTTTCAGCTCTAGGCGATGCATATCCACTATTTAACAAAATCATCCCATTGTTCTGCAGGTTTGTTGGGGATGTCCTCGTGGGATGCTTCAGCGGATGCCATGGCGCCGACTCCATCGATGGATCATCGACGTAAGCGTTAGGAATTTTTTGGCGTTATGCAATCATTTACGCGGATGAAAATAGATATCATTTATGTCATAAGTAACGGCGCATACCAGCATAGCAGTTTTAGTTCTTTCGCGACCAGGAGGTCCTCATCAACTCTGAATAGTAGTGTGCATAATGGTGGTTAATGCACAAAATCGTGGTTAGTATGACTCGCTCCTTCTCATAACCTGCATCATCAACGGCCTTTCCGACCGCATCTTGAGCGGTAGACCATTCAGATAACACCGCCATGCACGAGCAAGCGACCTCTGCACGACGCCACCTGACGCCACCGCACCCTGCATCTGTACGCATCCGCATGTGTGCAAAACGCACGTCCCGGCTGCGTGCCTCACCGCTGCGCACCGTCCTTTCCACGCAGGCGCCCTCCTCCCCCGCCTCCAGTCCACGCCCCCAGCGACCCCCTGCAGCCCGCCCCGCGCCCCAAGTCCGTCACCCAGCAGGCCGGGGAGGAGGGGGAGGCAGCCGACGCGACCCTGCTGCACCCCTGCGGCTGCTGCTGCCCCCCCTGCAAAAGGGCACGATGGCTCGCACGTCAGCTCCCCCCGGTCTGCTGGGGTGACGCCCCCGAGCCCCCCGCCCGGCCCAGCCCCACCAACTCCAGCTGCTGCACCGCCGCCTACACCCGCGCCTCATCCGCCTCCACCTCCACCGCCTTCGGTAAAACCAACTCGGATGCCGCCTCTCGGTTTGGCGCCGACGATTCACACGGCAGCGGTCAGAGCAGCGGTCAGAGCAGCGGCGCGACGAGTATGAGCGTGGACGGCATCGTCCCCCGGGTTGCCCTTTCGAGGGGCCCGGCGGCCCTGCCCACGCGTGAATATGCCAACACTGACTGCTGCTACTACAACAACAGTTTTAACTACCGCAGTAGCAACCGTCGTAATAATAGCAGCAGTAGCAGTAGTAGCAACCTCCTCCTGGACGACCTGCCGCGGTTCCACCCCGGCTGTGTGACCCCCAGCAGCATCATGACCAAGGCGCCGACGGCCCCTGACTACGTCTCCGTGTGGCGACTGAGGCTGGGGCCGGTGCAGGGGCCGGGGCTGGGGCCGGGGCTGGGGCCGGGGCAGGGCCGGGGGCAGCTGTCAGTGGTGGCCAAGGTGATCCCTTGCCACAGCGACGAGCAGGCGGCGAGGATTGCAGCGAGGAGGGCCGCCACCACAGCCGCCACCACTACAGCTGCCGCAAACGACTGTGGTACCGGCGACGGAGAGGGCAACAGCATCGCCAATCGCAACAGCCTCAGGAAGGGTCACTGCGACGCGGAGGCGGCCCTGGCGAAGGCGGCAGCCGAGCCAGCGGTCGTTGTCACGGTGGCGGCGGCCCGCGCGGAGGCGGATATGATCCAAACGATCGCGCGCGCCGCCGCCGCCGCCGCCGCCGCCGCGTCGTCATCCTCCTCCTCAACCTGCAGCGCTGCCGTACATCCCCGGGACATATTCGTCCAGCCGCTGCACGTGATCGTACGGCCGTGCTCTCTGGCGGGCTCCGAGCTGTGGGGCGGTCACGACCTCGAGGTGGTGACGGTGTACCCACGGGTCGGTGGCGGCGACGCGCTGTCGTACCTCCACAACCTGACGTGCGACCTCATCGCAGACATGCAGGACCCCGCGGGCCCCCTGGAGCCCGGGCGGGCCGCCCTCACGCTGGCCCAGACGCTGTACGGCATGGCGCTTGACATGTTTTGGCTGATGGACCAGGTGCACCAGCTGGGCTTCATCTTGCGGGGTGAGTGGGGGGGTTGGGGGGGGTTGGAAAAGTGATTGGGGGCGTGAGTGGGGGATTGAGGAGGGGGTTTGAGAAGGTGAGTGAGGGTGTCAGTGAGGATGTCTGTGAGGGTGTGAGGAGAGTGTGAATGAGGATTTGAGTCGGGCGGGGCGGGGCTGTGGGCGGAGCGTTGGGAGAGGTGAAGGCGGAGGACCCGGTGATGCTTGTCTGGCTGACTGGCTGACTGACCTGTCAGCCCAGGCTTGCTCCTCTGTCCTCTCCCGCTGCGCTTACGGTATCGACGCTGCCCTTGTTGCCGCCGCCGCCGCCGCTGCATGGCGGTATGGCGCTCGCAGACCACAAGCCCGAGAACATGGTGTACGACCGACTCACGGGGCACTACTCGCTCATCGACGCCGAGTCGGTACGGCACTGTCCCATGGGTCTCGTGCTGCCGGGACCCAGCCTCCACACCCCCTACTATGCGGCACCCGAGCAGCGATGCCCCGAGGATCTGTACGGCAGCGCCGCCGGCGGCGATGATACCAGCCCGGGCGGCTTCACTTGCTGGTCTGACTCCCGCAGCGACGTGTACACGGGGGGTATGAGCCTGGTGGCGTGTGTGTGCGACACGCTGGACGTGTTTGCGGCGGCGCTGGGACTGGATACGGCAGAGTACGACAGCGTGGTGGGGCCGCTGCTGGATCTGTTGATGCCGCTGCGGCTGCTCGTGGAGGCGTGTGTGCTGCCGGGCGACCCGGGGGAGCGGCCCACGGCGGCGGCGGTGTTTGACACGCTGTACCGCTGCCTGCTGCCTGAGCACGTGGCGGGATGGAGGACGGGGGCGGGGGCGGGGGAGGGGGAGGGCGGCCGACGGGGGAGGGCCTCCCGCTGCCCCTCCCCGTCCCAGAGGGAGATGCGGAGGTGGGGAGGGCTCGGAACAAACGTTAGGAGAGGGATTTAAACATTGAAGTTTAACTTGGAGAAAGGAAAAAGAAGGGGGAAAGGAAAAATCGGGGGAGAATGCAGGCGACGGAAGACATGGCGCATGGCTCCAGGGGGGAGAGCCTCTCTCGGGTTTGGGTCGGGTTGAGCAGCTCGCCAGCCTGTGAGGGGCAGTGGCGCTGTGGCGGCAGTTGGGTAGGGGAAGTTACGGAGGGAGCTACGGCGAGCTCGAGATTGCCGTACGTACGTACGGAGATCCTTGAGGCACGTGGCCCCCGGCGGCCTCTACGACAGGGCGGGAGGCGGGCTCGAGCAGTTCGGGGGTCACTGGAAAGGGGGGGAGTTGAACACGGGTGGGTCGCACGGGTGAGCGGAAATGCGAGTGCAGGGCGAGGCCGCTTTCGTGGCTGGGTCGGAGCTCGGAGAGGAGGACGAGGAGGAGGAGGAGGCTTGGGACGCGTTGGGAGTCGCAGCTCCGACTCGGGGGGCCGGGGGCACCGGGCAGCAGCTGAGGCGTCTGAGCAGGAGACCGGACGGCGGTGGGCACTGGGCCGCGTGGTGGTGGGCGGTTGCAGGTACACGTGGTATTGGGTTTGGTTGTCGGTACAGCGTGGGTGTTTGTGTTTAGAAACGAAACCCGCCCGCCCGTGGTGTGTGTGTCGGTACAGGGGGTGGTGTTTGTGTGCTGCCAGGACTCGAATCCGAATCCATCCATTATCATCATCATCATCATCATCATCGTCATCATCATCAAACCACAGATGAAGCTGCCGCATCTGAAAATTCGGGCGCTGACGGCGCCGCATTCCTCATCATGGCGAGACGCTATATATCTCTCGCGCAGGACCCAGGAGAGTCCGCGTCACGGCCTGTACGGCGGATTTCCGTACGGCTTCCGGGACACATCGTACATATCACATGTTCAGGCTGTGACGGGCGCGGTGCGGTTGGCGGTGCTTGTCATCTGGCTGAACGGATACACATCCGTTCATGTCTTTTCTTGTCTGTTACGCGTAATGATTTACACGGAGTGATGCCATTTCGACGCTTTTGTGGCTCTCTCTGGGTTTGAATGCCCCCTGGACATGTCGGACTGTAAGTGAGCAAGTGCCTGGGCGACTCTGCGGCCCTTCCCCGTCATTCCAAGACCCCCAAACCGCTGTTTTAGCCCCAGCGGCCAGCCCCAACGACCACAGCCCCAGCGGCCCCAGCCCCAGCGGCCAGCGACTGCGCCCTCCGTCACCCACCTCTGTCCCGCCCGCACCCCCCGGGACCTCCTCTCCGACCAAGCACACGGCTCCACAGGTGACGGGTCAGGCCAGGGCAGGAGGTCCCAGCAGCACGTTTCCCCCTCACCTTTCCGCCTTCACTAAAGGGGCACTTTCCCCTCCTCCTTCGAAGTGACACCGCCTCGGAGGGGAGGGGACGGCTCCACGGCCCCCACAAGGCCCACCACGTCGCGCAGGATCGGTCCCTTCCCACCCCCACCCCCCTCCCCCAACCCCCACACTTGTCCTCCGTTGTCACCTCGTGGGAGGAGGGGCGCTGGGGAGGGGAGGCGCTGTGAAGCAGTGAAGGCGAGATTTGCTTCAGCCACCTCTTTCATTCGTTGTCGCCAAACACAAGCCAGAAGACGCGTTCACGAGGTCACATCAAGTTCAAGGAACCAGTCAACGGAAGAAAGCGCCAACCCCGGAAATCCCCCCTTTCACCCCCGCCCACCCCCCACAACCACCACCAACCCGACCGCACACCCGGCCCGCCCACGCACAACACCGCCGGACTAACCCTCACCCCCCATCCCAATCCTTACCCCCCGTCCCACCCCCCAGCTCTCCGCCGGGATTAAGCCGTGGCCTCTAAACCCCACATCCCAACCTCATGACCTGCCCCCTGTCCGCGACTGCAGATATCGCCCCGGGGGCCGTCCCATCCCCTGCGCCCAAGGTCGAGCACCCCCCCTCGCCCAAGGTCCAGCGCGCAGCACCCCCCTTCAGGCCACCGCACCCTCCCCAACGTCAGTCAATCCCGATCAGTCGGGAGGAGGGGTGAACCCGTTCACGCGAATGGGCCAACCTCCCATGCACCGGCCGCACATGAAAACACATCTGCTACTGGGCTCGGTCGGTCGGGTTGCATTTCCAAAAACACTCACACACACACACACCCATGTACCCGCATGGCCCCCCGGTGGTGGCGGGGGGAGCCGTCGGGGCCCCGAGAAGGCGCCCAGGAGTCCGTCCGTCCGTCCGTCCGTCCGTCCGTCCGTCCGTCCGTCCGTCCGTCCGTCCGTCCGTCCGTCCGTCCGTCCGTCCGTCCGTCCGTCCGTCCGTCCGTCCGTCCGTCCGTCCGTCCGTCCGTCCGTCCGTCCGTCCGTCCGTCCGTCCGTCCGTCCGTCCGTCCGTCCGTCCGTCCGTCCGTCCGTCCGTCCGTCCGTCCGTCCGTCCGTCCGTCCGTCGGCCCGGAGGCCCGGATGCGTCCTGTTGAGACAGAGGCCCTCGCGGCTGCCCCCCCCCCCCGCAGCGGGGACGGCGCACCTACTCGCTGTCGGGGGACGTGAGGCCGGGCCCCACGGAGCAGCCCTCCTCCTGCTGCTGCTGCTGCTGCTGCTGCTTGTGTCCCCCCAGCGCCAGGTCAAACACCTGGTCGTAGCGGCTGACGAAGTGCGGCTCCAGACCCTGGGGGCCAAGGAGGGAAAGGGGGGGGAGGGGGGTTTGAGGCCGAGGGGGGGGCACTGGGCAGAAGGGTAGATTGCCGTACACCCCCGCCCGGCCATGACCCCCCCCCCCACACACACACCAGGCAAGCTTCGCAACACAGACTCCCATCCAGTCCCCGTTCTCCCCGCCGCCCCTCCCCCCCAGCCCCTCACCTGCTTGAGCTCCTCCGCCAGGTCCTCGTACTCGGGTCGGTTGCCCTCCGGGAACACCACCACCCGCACCCCGCTGCGCCGCGCCGCCAGCACCTTCTCCTTCACACCGCCGATGGGCAGCACGCAGCCGTTGAGCGTCACCTCGCCTGGGGCGGGAGGGGGGGAAGGGGAGTATGAGGGGTATGGGGGGGGTATGAGGAGCATAGGAAATTGGTAGACACGTTCTAACTGCGATTTTGCCAGAGCAAAGGTCCGGGTATGAGGGGGGGTATGAGGGGGTTGAGAGGCGCCCCCCCCGCGGTGGTGGCGACCGGTGTCGCCCGGGTCCCCCGGGGAAGGCCTCGGCCGCCTGGCACTACCTGCACCTTACCCTAAACCCTAAACCCTAAACAACCTACCGGGCAGGGGTGTCGGGTTTGCACGACCGCTGCACGACCGCAGCAGCGAAGGCCCTCGAGGCCCTCCCCCTCCTGCCACCGAACACACGCTCCCTCCCCCACCCCCACCCCCACCCCCACCCCCACCCCCACCCCACTCTTTTCAACTTAACCCCCCCGAGCCGGCTGGCCCCTCCCCGCCCCGCCCCGCCCCGCCCCACCCGTCATGGCCAGGTCCGCCTTCACAGGCCGGTTGAGCGCCAGCGACAGCAGCGCCGTCACCAACGTGCAGCCCGCGGAGGGGCCGTCCTTGGGAGTGGCCCCCGCGGGCACGTGCACGTGCAGCGCGGCGGCGGCGAAGAAGGCGGCGGCGGCGGGGTCGCGGGCCGCCAGGAAGTTGCGCGCAAAGGTGTGGGCGATGGTGGCGCTCTCTCGGAACACGTCGCCCAGCTGGCCGGTGGTGGTGAGGGCGCCCTTGGCCTCGCTGCCGGACACCTTGGCGGCCTCCACGTACAGCGTGGCGCCGCCCAGGGGCGTCCAGGCCAGGCCCATCACCACACCTGCGGGAGGGAGGGGCGGCAGGCAGGGTGTAGGACATTGGCAGACGTATTGGGGCTGCGCTGCTGCTGCCAGATGGCGAATGTCCGATAGGGGAGGGAGGGAGGGAGGCGGCGGGAGGGGAGGGAGGGCGGGAGGCGGAGGAGGCGGAGGGGGAGGAGGGGGAGGAGGGGGAGGAGGGAGGGGGGCAGAGCGGATGTAGGAAGGGAGGGAGGGCAAGAATGAGCGGCAGGGGGGATGGCTTAGTGGCGTTTTTGCGGGTTTGCTGTTTTGGTCGAGGATTGAGGAGGAGCGGGAGTGGCAAGTTGGGTTGGGTGGCGCTTGTGGGTGACGCCTCCTGACGCCTCCTGACGCCTCCTGACGCCTCCTGACCTGACCTGACCTGACCTGACCTGACCTGACATGGCCAGGCGTTGAATCCGTCAGGGCCACACCCCCACACAGCCCCAATCCCCCACCCAGCCCCCACCCCGACCCCCACGCAGCCCCCAACCCGCCCCCCACGCAGCTCTAAGCTTTTGTCACAAAGGCCCCCGCCCCCCCCCCCGGCCCCCCATTCACACGGACACCCACCCGGGGGCGTGTGTTCGTAGAACTTGTCCTTGGCGAAGGGCGCCTGACCCACATACTCCTTCAGGTGCTCCTTGTGGATCACGATGGGCGGACCGTCGTACACCACCCGTACGGCGGGTTTCCCCGTGCTACTGCCGCTGCTGCTGGCACTGCTGCTGCTTCTAATGCCAGCACTCGCCGGGGGTGCCGACGATGCCGACGGCGGCGGCGACGACGTCGTCGAATCCCCAGACGAGGATGAGAATGAGGAAGAGGATGAGGATGATGATGAGGAGGAGGAGGTGGGGTCCGAAGATGTTGACGTCGACGATGATGACGGCGACGCTGACTCGCCACTGCTGCTGCTGCTGCTGCTGTCGCTACTGCCCGCTTGCTGTTCCGCCCCTGACGCCGTCCCCTCTGTCCCCTCTGCCCCCCGCTCGCCCTCCTTGACCGGCCTCGCCCCCGCCCGGACCAGCTGCAGCGCCGCCTTTCTCAGCAGCTTGTCGATGTGCTTCTTGAGGTTGCGCACCCCCGCCTCGCGGCAGTACTCGGAGATGAGCGCCTCCAGCGCCTCGTCCGTCAGCGCCACTGACCCATGGGGCACGCCGGCGTCCGCGGCGGCGGCGGGCTCCAAGTGGCGGCGCGCGATGGCGCGCTTCTCGTCTGTAACGGTGCGACCCATGGGTCACCACATCGGACAGAGCGGGGGCCACGGCGTGAGTACAGCAGCGCTGGAACGGACCGTGGACTGAGGAAACAATGACGAGTGCGAGGGCACAGCAGGTGGTGTGCCCGCGTGCGTCCTTAGAGTGTGTTTAATGAGAAGCCCACCCAGAACCGCCCAGGCCCGGCGAGTGTGTGTGTGTGGGGGGGGGGGGGTGTGTGCAATGCCGCCCACTCCTCGAGAGCCGTAGTTTTGCTGACGCAGGGACCCAGTGTAAGCCGCGCCTGCGGCTGGCTGGAGGGACCCGCGGGAGGGAGGTTTTTCGGCGACCTGACACTGGAGGTCGCCTGGGCCCCCCCGCACCCACGTGCTGACGGCCCCCCGCACCCACCCAGCCAGCCACCCAGCCAACACCCACCCAGCCAACCACCCAGCCAACCACCCAGCCAGCCACCCCACCCCCCCACCCCCACCCCCCCACCCACCCACCCACCCACCCACCCACCCACCCACCCACCCACCCACCCACCCACCCTGCGCGTAGCCCGACAGCCGGATGACCTCCATGCGGTCCAGGAGGGGCCCGGGGATGGTGTCCAGGGTGTTTGCTGTACACACAAACAACACCTGTAGAGGGGCGGGCGGGTGGGGTGGGGTTGCACGTTTCAAATTTCAAACAGCGGCCAGGCAATGCATACCTCCCGCGCCGGCCCGCCCGCCAAACCCTGCATCCCCCACTATGTTCGCGACCCACCCACCCACCCGCCCACCCCCCGCCCGCCCGCCCGCCTGCCCGCCCGCCCACCCACATCCTCCCTCCCCTCCCTTCCCCTCCCCTTCCCCTCCCACCCCGCCGCCCCCACCTTGGACAGGTCCAGCGGCAAGTCCAGGTAGTGGTCCAGGAAGGCCGCGTTCTGCTCGGGGTCCAGCAGCTCCAGGAGGGCCGACGCGGGGTCCCCCGAGTGCCCCCGGCCCAGCTTGTCCACCTCGTCGATCAGCACCAGCGGGTTGGAGCTGCCCGTGGACTTGAGGCACTGGACCAACTTGCCGGGCATGGCGCCCACGTAGGTGCGCCTTTATGGGGGAGCGGGAGGGGGGGGCAAGGCGGGGGCGGGAGGGGAAGGGATGGGGGCGGGGGAGGGGGGGAAAGGGTGCTTAGGGATTGAGAGCCCGGCCACGCGCCTCTTGTCCAGCTCCCACCACTGCAATACCAGCTGTTCATCGCCCCGCCCCGTCCGGACCCGAACCCGCACCCGCACCCCACCCTACATCCATTTCTTTCTTTAATTTAACCCTACACCCCGCCCCTTCCGTACCCCCCCCCCCCCACACACACACACACCTGTGCCCCTTGATCTCCGCCACGTCGTGCAGTCCGCCCACTGAGAAGCGGTAGTACTTGCGGTTGAGGGCGGTGGCGATGGAGCGCCCGATGCTGGTCTTGCCCACTCCAGGGGGGCCCACCTGACGATGACGACCACCCGGAGGAGGAGGAGGAGGACGGCGGCGGGTGGGTGGCGGTAAGGGGGGGGGAGGGGAGGGGAGAAGAGGAGCAGGAGCAGGAGGAGCTGGTGAGGGGCCGAGGGGCTAAGGACGGGAGCTCTGCAGGAGCTGAACGAGTGAACCTTCAAGGGGCCGCAGACACGGCTGCTGCTGCCACCCCCAGCCCCCCCCCCGCGCGAGTCCGGGTGCCGCCCTCTGGCAAAGGCCGCACGGGCCGCATACGGGGCGGCTGGGGGGGGGCCCGGGGAGGTGGGCAGGACTGCCTGCAGTGCTGGATACCTGGCACGCTTACAAACCTGCCCTACACCAGGGGGGCGGGACGGCCCCCGGGCCATCCCGCTCCACCCCTACCACCCCGACATCGCCGCTCATCGACACCGCCGCCCCCCTCGGGGGCTCCCCAGCCCCCCTTTCCAGCCCCCGGCCCCCTCCCGGGCCCCCCTCCCCCCCCTTAAGGTCCCCTCACCAGGCACAGGATCTTGCCCTGCGCGCTGCCCCTCAGGTGCGACACCGCAATGAACTCCAAGATGCGGTCCTTGACGTCGTCCAGACCGTAGTGCTCGTCGTCCAGGACCTGGATGGGGGGCCGGGGCGCGGGGGCGGCGCGGGGCGGGCCAGAGTGGGCAGGGCGAGGGGGTGCGAAGGAGGCGGGAACTGAGGACGAGGGGGAGGGGAGGCAGGCGCGCTGGGGCGCGGTCGCGGGTAGTCCAGGAGGGCCGCTGCGTGAGGCGCCAACCACCAAGTCTTGTAACCCCTGGATGGCCTCTCATGGACACCCTCCTGGATACCCTCATGGATGGCCTTTCATGGATTTATACCCTTATGGGACTTGGCGGATTGAGCCGCGAGCCGCCTTAACGAAGTCAACGCACCTGAGATTGTCCCTGCCCCCTCCCCCCCTGGCCCCTGCCTCCCTCCCTCCCCCTCCCTGTACCTGCTTGGCCCTGGCCAGATCGAACACCTCCTGCGTGGTGGTGCCCCAGGGCAGGCTGGTGAGCCAGTCCAGGTAGGTGCGGGTGATGTTGAACTCGGGGGACACGGGCTCGAGGCCGCCCAGCTTGTCCAGCTCGTCCTGCGCGCGCGTGTGTGTGTGTGTGTGCGCGGGGGGGGGGGAGCGGGGGAATGTGGGGGAAGGGGGGAGATCGCTGTTTGGAGGGCAGTGGAAGGAGTCCGGACTCAAGAGAGATTCAGCGCCAGGCGGTTCATTCGAGGCCCTCCGCCCCGCATCCACCAGACGGACTGACGGACGGACGGACGGACGGACGGACGGACTGTGACTGACTGACTGACGGACCGAAGGGCGGGTGGGTGGGCGCTCGCGGGGCATCCGGACCAAGGGGGTAATCGTCCTCCTCACCGTCCAGACCGTCCAGCTTTGGGGTCAGACTTGCACCACCTTGCCTCACCTCACCCCTGACCTCACCTGCACTGTCTTGGCCACGTCCGGCGGCGCGGCCGCCTTCTTCTCGTCCCAGCGCGCCTGGAACCTGGGGTTGTGTGTGTGGGGGGGGAGGAAGAGACAGTGCGTGTTGAGTGATTCGAGACCCACAAATCATCCGCAGCGTTGGACCGGCCCGGGTTCCGACCCCCACCCTCAACACTCCCCCTCGACATCCCTGTTTGGGCTGTCCTTGGCTTCAACCCTCCCCCATCACCCAGTATTCTGAGTGTTCCGGGGTGTGCCCGGGTTCGTTTCGGGTTTCTTTTTTTCCTTTTAACCCTCCACCCGCCCCTTTGTTTCAACCCCCACCTTCAACCCTCCCCTGCACCCCGTCTTTAACCTTTCACCCTCCCCCCTCCCCCCTCCCCACCACCCCCCGGTACCTCTGCAGCAGTGCGCTCTTGTCATCCCTCTCCAGCCCCAGCTCCTTCTTGATGGACTTGAGCTGCTCCATCAGCAGCATCCGCCGCTGCTCCTTGGCGATCTTACCCTCCACCTGCACACACACACACACACATCAGTTTGCGTGCGTCGTGCGTCTCCGTATTTAGTATTTGCGGTATGATTTGCCTTGCGGTGGTGAGTTTTTCCTCGCAGGTTCTATGGTAAGTCTATTGCCACCTGGGATCGGGCGGGCGGGCGGGTTGCAATTCTAAACACACACACACACACACACAGAGGGAGGGGGGAAGGGGCGGGGGGGGGACCCAACATGGGGTGGCGGGGGGGGGGTTCGCAACTCGCGGATGGGGACAGGAGGACCAGAAGGAATGGGTGGAGGTCGGGTGGTCGGGTGCGGGGAGCTCCGAGGAACAGGGAAGGTGACGGAAGATGGGCCATAGGGCCCTAGTCATCAGGAGCAGGGGAACCCCGAAATGCCACGACACGCAGCCGCAACCCGTGGGGTGCAGGTCGTACAGCATGTGGCTCTGGGGGGGCCCGGCAGGGCCTTATCAGTTCTGGATTCAGTTCTAAGTTCAGCGAAGCTGCGGTATGTCTCCCCCTGAGCGGGGGATAAAAAGGAAAGATAAACCCTAGAACCCCGAAACAACCCTTTCGGGGCAGTCTCAGACTCCATGACGTCACCCCCTCGGGGCCCCCTCCGACAAAGATTCCAGGAGGCCCCCTCGCGCCCCCATCACGGCTCCCCCCCACCTGCTCCCGGATGTCGGCCTGCAGCTTGCAGAGCTCGACCTCCTTCTTGAGCAGGCCCAGCACCATCCGGGCCCTGGGGGCGGGAAGACGGAGGGCGGGGATGGAGGGCGGGATGGGACAGGGCCGCGGGGTACAAGGAGGCTGTCATGAGGGGTGTGCAGCGCTGAGGGCGGCTTCCGTCGCAGAGCGTCCGGAACCAACCAGAAGCCAAGGTGGCAGCGGAAAACAAGCCGACGGACGAGGATGGGTCAGAGCCACCCGCGACCCGACCCGGGGACGAGCTGCGCCCCTCGGGACCCCCCCCCCCCGTGAGCTCCCGGCCCCCGTCCCCCCCCCGCAGTTTTAAATGTCTACCAATTTGCTGTACCCTCCCCCCACCCTCAACCCCCCCAGGCGTCTCACCATACACACGTAACCCCCCGCTCCGGCCCCCCCCCGCCCGCCCCACCTCTCCGGCACGTTGAGCTGCTCCAGCACCCCCTGGAGCGTGGCGTCATCCGCGCTGGTGAGACTGGCGGCTGCGTCCACCAGTCGGGACATGTCCTGCAGGTCGATACTGCCCGCTGGCGGGGGGAAGGGGGGAGGCAGTCGGTGGGGGGGTGTGAGGCAAGGGGGGAGGGAAGTCTGGAGGGGATCGGAAGTTGGTGGTCATATTCATGCCGTCAGAAGTAAGGGACGAGGACGGGGTGCTTGGGGCCGCAGGGCGGCATCCGCCACACACGTCCTCAGCAACGCATGTAAAATCGTGTGTGTTTGGGTTTGCGTGCGAAGCAGTGACGAGCTCATCAGAGGGCTCCTGGCAAGCAACGTCATATCTTACGAGCCAGTGAGCCACTACTCACTCAATGAGAGGAGCGTACGGAACTGCTCGCCGTACAACGGATTCAGTTGAAGTAGATCACGCATGGTGTTGACGATCTCCATACTGGTCGCCTGCAGCGGCCCCCCCGGAGCCGGAGGGGAGGGGGGGGCGGGGCACGGGACCGGTCGGTCAGGGCCGGGACCAGGAGGGGTCGGGTGGCCCAGGCGGTGGTGGGGCGCGCCTACGAAGGACGCATGCCTGGCTGGCGGAACCCCCGGGACTGGTCGGCCAGGGCCGGGACCAGGACCAGGAGGGGTCGGGGTTGGGTCAGGACAGGACACGGTGCCGCATCCAATGTTACAATCATCAGCAAAAGGGCGGAACCAAGGGGTTGGCCCGTGGGTGGAGTCGCTGGGAGCGGGGCCGACGAATCCCTGGCCCCACCAACCCAGGGTCACGGAGCCGTGCAATTGTACGGACATGCTTGCTCGTACAGGATCCGTCGTACCTTGAGGATGTCATCACTGGTGTAGAACTCGTCCCTCAGGTGGTCGATGTGGACTCGCAGCGGGTCGGACGAGATCTGGGGGAGGGGGTGGGAGGGGGGCGGGGTACAGGAACTTGGCAGGGGGAGGGAGAGTATAGGAAATTGGTAGACACAGAAATTGGTAGAAATTGGTAGGGGGAGGGAGGGGGACCACGACGCGGGGCCGGGCGCCCGGGGCCGGTCCCGGGAGGAGCCAAGTGGCAAAGGCCGAGAAGGGAAGGAGAGGGATGGGAAGCCGTTCAGGCGAGGAGGGAGCGATAACCCCCCGGGCCCCCGGATGGCAGGAGGCTGAGGGCTGGGTGTTGGGGTTGTGCAGAGGGCCGCCAGGGGCCACCCCCGCCTGCCCGCCTGGCCCCCGCCCGCTCCAGTCTGCCCCCCCTGTGTTTAGAAATAAAGCCCGCCCGCCCCGCCGAACCCAGGCGTGAATATACTTACCATATAACCTGCCCCTGTGTGTATCCTCGCCAGCCGGTTCCGCGCTCATGCCCCTCACCGCCCTCTCCGGCCCTCACCGCCCCTCTGCCGAACCTCTGCCGTCAACACTCACCACACCCGTCTTGCGCACTCTCCGGTGGCCGAGCAGCAGCAGCTGGGCCGAGTCGCCCCCATCGCCCGCCAGCACCGTGTGAACCTGACCCACGGGTCAATTGGCCCGGGAGGGGAGGGGGGTCGACAGAGTTCGGGACCAGAGGGCCGGCAGACGGTGGCCACAGCGAGGGATCGCACAGCGAGTGTGGGAGGAGCGGCGGTCTGGGTGGCGAGTCGGCCGGCCGGGGTGTGTTCTCGCCGGGCAGACCCAACCGCGACCCCTTCCCACCTCCAGGGGAGCCATTCACGCATTCAGCGAACTCGGCCGCGGGGCACACGGACAGGGGCTCGGTGCCCTTCCCCCTTTTGTAGAACTCCCGACACACACATAACCCAGTTGAAGATGTGGTCCCTTCTCCCCTCAATGCCCTAAAACCACGCGTCACCGCGTCGCCGCCCGCCCGCCGCCTGCAGCGTCCCGGCAACGCACCCATCCCTTCGCGGACCTTCCCGAAGGCCCATGGCCTCTCCGCCTTTGGCTGCCATATCGCCTGCGTCCTCACCCTCTCCTCGCCATGGCGGCACCCGTTGCAGCTGCGCCACCCGGCTCAACTTCACCCCAAAACACAAACACACACACACCTGCGCGAACGTCCCGATGTCGTACAGATGCGACGCGGCGTTGCTGGCGGGCTCCTCCCCCAGCAGTCCCCCCGCCCCGGCTGTCCCTTGTGCCCCCCCGGTCAGGTGCGGGTGACCGTCCGAAGGCCGCTTCAGGAAGGCCCCCACGTACGCATGCGCCCTGAGGCCGCCGGCGAGAAGTGGGCAGCGGGGGGGAGGAGGGGGGCAGTGTACAGCGTGTTAAGCGTGGGCGGCGGACGGGACGTCGGAGGGCAAGGGGCGCGTGCCGAGGCGAGGCGAGGCGAGGGGAGGGGGAAACTGCCGGGTGTCCAGGGCCCCACGAGCCATCCTCCTCCGCTGCACCTATCGCCCTGCGCTGCCCCGCCCTGGTACGACGGGTGCCGGCACCCGGCGCCAGCGTGCACAGCGGGCTGGTCCGCAAGAGGACGCTTGCGACGCGCCGCCGGCAGCCTGTCGCCCCGTGGCAACGTCGACCCGTGAGCCTGTCCCCTTGCGGCGGCCATGTCCGCTGGACCCCCCCACCCACCCAAGTGTGTGTGTGTGTGTGTTTCAGCCCCATGACCGCAGCCCGGCTGGAGCGGCGGTGGGCAGCAGCGTCCGCAGCAGGGCCCACATGCCCGCTCCTGCCCCTGGACGAGCCCCACTTCGTCCCCGCCCGCCTGATGGCCACCAGCTGTGGTGGGTCCTCACCCCTGCGTCTTGACCTCACCCCTGCTTCTTGACCTCCAGGATCTCCTTGACCAGCGCCTCGTTCTTGTTAATCATAACGGGGGTGTATATCCCCGGGAACAGCGGCTTGCGGGACAGCTCCACCACAAACACCTTGTGGTGCTTGCGCTCGGGGCCTGAAGGCACCAGCGCATCCTCCGAGCTGCCCTTAGCACCGCCGTTGCTGCTGCTGCTGCTGCCAGAGCCGCTGCTGTCCTTGGAGTCCGCGCTTTCTTTCGGCTTGCCGCCGAGGCCGGCCCTGTCGTCACACAAGCGCGTCAACGTGGCAGCTTGGCGGACACCCGATGACGTGGAACAAGCGCTCGCGTTACGAAGTTCTTTCCTTCAGGCCAGCGTGCAGTTAAGGCCCCTTCGCACCTCCAAATCTTGCCCAAGAGTCCAGATCCGCTGGAGGAGTCGTCGTTGTTTGACGAGTAATGCGCCCATTGCAATTCATATAAAGAGCATCGCTGCAAGTACGATCCTTGCCGCTTGCTAAGTCTTAGAAGGTTGCGTGCGAGAGCTTGCGACCTCATACTGTCGTCGGATAGTTCGTTTTATCCAGCCAAAATTTCAATGCATTGATAAGCAAGCCATGTCAGCTTCTGGTAAAGATAAAGACGAGATAATTGTTGGATGGGAAGAAGGCAAGTAGATCGCAAAGTATTGGTAATCACCTGCCGTAAACTCATCACCGCCTGAACCCATAGACCATCCAGGCGAGATGGCATACATCGTTATTCACCTTACTTTAATGTTGTTATGGAGTTTCATCTAGAAATAGCATCATCATCAACGCCATTCTAGAGCCTTCTTCAAGTCGCACTTAGTCATCCCTCACACCTCTGAAAGCGATGAGGCCGAACTGTTCTCAAAGAATTGCCGTCACATTACGTTTGGCATTACACCTGCGGAATAGTCCCATTCAGAGAGCTCAAGGAGCTTCCGACCCAAATACGTCCGAACGAGACCGCAAGTGTTCAGGTTGACCGTATGTGCAGTACATCTGCGACATTGCAGACTCGCCGTTCCGACGCCCTCAATCCCTTCGGGCAGGAAGCGGCAGGAGCACGCCCAGTTATCACCAAGGCGCAGGCTTACGCAGCAGCCGCTACATGCATGCACATCCGCAACCTAGACGCAGCTACTGGAGGCTGGAGAGGATCGGGGGCTCGGGCTTACGTCGAGAGTTGGCTCTTGGGGGCGATTCTAATTAAGGCCCGATGGCTGGAAATCCTGGAAATCCTGGCATCTGGTCGGCGTATTCATACTCGGTCTCTCCTTTGCTGCGCAAGTACCCTGCCTGTTCCTGACGAGCCCGGCCTGCAGGCCACAACATCGCCGCACCGCTTGATAGAAGCGTCGATTCAGGTTTAAGGTTCACATTACTGCGAGCAGGGTCCTCCCGGCGGTCTGGTAATGCTTCCCGTATTGGAACCAAACCTACCAACCCTGCGCTCAAACATAACTACCTTGACGCCGTTCCATACCAATGCATTAAACAGTGTAGGTTTGCTTGTCCGGGCTTGACCTTGGCGCCGATCCGAGCTGCGCCCTTCTCCCAAATGTCCCTCCACAAGCACGGAGGAGAAGATACACGCCTATCTCAAACCATAATCACTGCGTTATGTATCAAGTGTTCCTAATGATTTTGCGTTGTCGCAAATATTACAGGGACGTGCATGACGAATGTTAAAACCGAACAACGACCAGCGTACAAGACGACGGACTGTAGCCCTCTTGGGACTGGCGTAACAATGTGTCGCGTTGCCCGGAAGTCCAGCTTCGCAGAGAACATAATCTCAGTCTTCGCATACGCATGTAAATTACAAAGTGAAGAAGCATGGCGCCGCATTCCAGTGGGCCCAAGAAGTTTGTCGACTTAGGTTGCCTTTCAAACGAAACCGTCGTTGTACTTAACTCGCTAGGATTTCACACAACGACTCCTGTCCAGGAGGCAACGATTCCATTGTTTTGCGGTCATAAGGATGTGGCTGTCGATGCTTGCACAGGCTCGGGAAAGACACTTGCTTTTGTTCTACCGGTTATCGAACGTCTCAGGAAGCTGGAAGATCCCCTCAATAAACATCAGGTTTGTCAACTTCTGTAGCAGTGTCGGCGGCCGCTCCCCACGCATATGACGTTGCCGGCATCCCTCATCCATCCAGGTTGGCGCAATCATAATCTCGCCGACTCGTGAGCTGGCGAAGCAGATTTATGGCGTGGCGGAGCCTTTCGTCAAGAGCGTTCCGAACCTGACGTCCATGCTGCTGGTTGGCGGGACGTAAGTGAACGACGGCTGGGTTCCGGCCAGTGGCGGCCTTGGTCAAATCGCTTGGCCTTTGGGCGGCGGCGCTGCTGCTGCCGGTGGTGGTCCAATGAGACAGCTAATCTTATGGATGTGTCTTCCAGCTGTCGGGGCCGCCACAGCCCCCCCTCCTCGCCAGCCAAGCCGCCTGACCGCCGTGCTGTCGGGGCCCCCGCAGGGACCCCGCCCAGGACGTGGCGGCGTTCAAGTCCCGCGGCGCTCACGTGCTGGTGGGTACCCCCGGGCGCATCGAGGACATCCTCAAGCGCTGCCCCACGGTGGACCTCAGGCGGCTGGAGGTACGGCAGCGCGTGTATGTACGAGCGAATATTGTACGTGCTGACATCCCGACCCCGGCACCTGCCCCCTGACCTCGCAGCCCCTCGTCCGCCCCTGCCTGCCCCGCTTGTGACGTGACACCTTGGGGCCACACACCCACGCGGATGGGGCCCGCCCATCCCCTGCAGCCAACTTGACCCGATGTTCGGGTCCCAGGTCCCGTACCCCGGGTGCCGAAACACCCCCACTGCCCCACACCCGCTCAACGCGTGTCCCAAACCCCCAATTCGATCTGCCGACCGTGACCATCCCTCGCCTTCCCACCTTCCCACCACTTTCCCACCTCAGCCCTCAGCCCTCAGCCCTCAGCCCTCAGCCCTCAGCCCTCAGCCCTCAGCCCTCAGCCCTCAGCCCTCAGCCCTCAGCCCTCAGCCCTCAGCCCTCAGCCCTCAGCCCTCAGCCCTCAGCCCTCAGCCCTCAGCCCTCAGCCCTCAGCCCTCAGCCCTCAGCCCTCAGCCCTCAGCCCTCAGCCCTCAGCCCTTCCTTCCCTCTGCCCTTTTTTGTCAACAAAGACAGCCCTGTGCCCCCCTTCCTCTTCCCCCCTACCATTTCCCTACGTATGTTTTCCCTCGCAATCCCGACCCTCTTTCCTCCTTCCCGCCTTCACCAATTTCCTATATTCCCCTTCACCCGTCCCCCTCCCGACCAGGTCCTGGTTCTGGACGAGGCTGACCGGCTGCTGGACATGGGCTTCAAAGCCCAACTAGATGCCGTGATGGCCCGACTGCCCAAGCAGCGCCGCACCGGCCTCTTCTCAGCCACCCAGACGGAGGCCGTACAGGAGCTGGCCAGGGCGGGGCTCCGAAACCCGGTCAGGATCAATGTGGCGGTCAGCGTCGCGCCGCAGCAGCGCAAAGACGCCGCGGCGGCGGCGGCGGCCCCGGTTCCGACCCGGGGGTCGGAGGCGGAGGCGGGGCGGGGGCTGGATGCGAAGCGGCGGAAGGTGGCAGCGGAGGCGGGGGCGGGGGCGCCGGGAGGTGATGCGGCGGCGGAGGCGGCGGCGGACGGCGGTGAGCAGAAGACGCCCAACAGTCTGAGTATCCAGTACGTGATGTGTGAGGCGGATGAGAAGATAGCCCAGCTGGTGAGTGTGGGGGGCATTGGGGGCGGGGCGGTGGGGCCGGGTCCGGATATGGCGGGCGGGTTAGAAATGTGGGGTAGACTCGGTGGCGGTGTACTCGACCCCTTGTGCCCACCTGGGACAGGGCCCTCTGATCCTCATGCAGCGCCCACTATCTTTGAGGCGCTGGGGACCTTCCCGGCATGCTCCAGGGTGGGGTCGTACCCACTCCCTTCCTTCTACCCTCCCCCCTTGCAGTGCCACCCCCCCGGTCCTGTGGCCATCCCCCGACAAGGGCGCCTCGCTCCCACCACCTCCCCACCCACCCTCTCGCCAACCCGCCCAACCCGCCCAACCCGCCAAACCCAACCCCTCCCGCGCCGCCCGCCGCCCTCCCCCAGGTCCGCTTCCTCCATCTGTACGGCACCAGCCGCAAGGTGATCGTGTACGCTCTCACGTGCGCCGCCGTGGACCACTTGGCGCTGGTGCTGCCCCGCCTGCCGGGGACCCGCGGGGTGGTGCTGAGGGCGCTGCACGGCCGCATGAAGCAGGCGGCCAGGGAGAGGGAGCTGGAGGCCTTCAGGGCCTCGCCCGCGGGTGGGTGGCCTGGCCGGGGCTGGGCTGGGGTGGGCTGGGATGTGTGTGTGTGTGGGGGGGGGAGATGGGGTGGGAGGACTCGCGCTCCATGTCCTTGCACCCAACATCACCGCTGTTGCACGGCCCCCATCCCCCAAACCGCTATCACACAAACAGTCCCCCTCCCGGCCCCTCTCTCCCCTCTCCCCTCTTCCCCCCACACCCCCCACACACATACACACACACATACACACGCGCACTCCCCCCTCCCCCCCTCCCCCCCCTCCCCAACCACCACCACCGCCACCACCGCCGGCCCTGCGCAGCTCGCATACTCCCGGATTGCGGCACTTACGTTCCTGTGTTTGCCAGCCCCTCCGCCCGCCTGCGACGTCGCCCTTCCGTACACCCGTACACCCGTGCATTCTTGCACCGCTATTTCCGTCTACCGTTTCCCGAACCCGCCCTCTTTCGCGCCGCGTCGCCGCCGGGTTTGCGTAATTTAACCTTTGCCTTTGCCTGCCACTTGTCTGCCCTTTGTTGCCACTCACATCTTCCGTTCGCCTTGCCGTCCGTCCGCGTTTCGTCCCATTTGCGCAGGTGAGTACTACGTTCTCGATAATTTGTGCTGTCTGGGGTGTGGTCCGTCTCAGTGCTGTCGCGCGTTGGTTGGTCCGGGATGGGTCCGGCGGCGACGCGGTCGCCCGCGGTAACGGTGAGCGCATAATTCAGGTACGTATGGTAAGTAACTTGGGTCGCGTATTGACTCCTGTGCCACGCATCGGTTCCCCAATCCTTACCCCCCTCCCCCCCCCGGGGCAGGTGCGCTCCTGTGTACCGACCTGGCCGCCCGGGGCTTGGACATCCCCGACGTGCACTGGATCGTGCAGCTGGACCCGCCCCAGGACCCCTCCGCCTTCATCCACCGCGTGGGGCGGACCGCCCGCATGGGCCGCAGCGGCAGCGCGCTGGTGCTGCTGCAGCCCCACGAGGAGGCGTACGTCGAGTTCCTGAGGCTGCGGAAGGTGCCGATGTCGGAGGGCAACCAGCTGCCGCCCAGCACGCTCCCCCCGCCGGCGGCGGCGGGGCCCGGCAAGGGGGCCTCAGCCCGGGGCGGAGGAGGCGGAGGAGGCGGAGGAGGGGCAGGGGGAGGTGGGGTCGGAGAGGGCGATGGAGAGGGTGCTGGCGGTCAGGACGCGGACAGGGAGGAGGAGCGGCCGGAGGGCGGCGGCGGCCCCGCCGCGGGCGCGGCCGGGGGCCTTCAGCCGGGCACCGGCGGCGCGGCGGAGGGCGATGACGGCGCTGACGCCAACAAGCAGGGAAAGAAGAAGAAACGGAAGAAGGGCGGGCAGGAGGGGGGCGCCAATTCCCAGGCGGGGCAGGGGAAGGCGGCCGGGGGAGCGAACAACAACGGTGCAACCGGAGGAGGAGGAGGGCCCCCTGCGCAGTCGACGTCGTTGTCCGATGTGTGGTCGGCTCTCCGACGGGCAGCCGAGAGGGACCGAGAGGTGATGGAGGCCGCCACGCGGGCCTTCGTGACGTACGTCCGGGCCTACAAGGAGCACCACTGCAAGTTCATTTTCCGAGTGCAGGTGGGGGCGCGGACGGGCCGGGAGGCCAGGGGTTGGGAGCGCGGAGGGGGGAGGGGAGGGGAGGGGCGGGGGTTTGCAGGAGGTGGGGCGGGGCGGGGTTACGCAGTGGGCATGGAAATTTTACATCCGCACCCGCACCCGCACCCGCACCCGCACCCGCACCCGCACCCGCACCCGCACCCGCACCCGCACCCGCACCCGCACCCGCACCCGCACCCCCACCCCCACCCCCACCCCCACCCCCACCCCCACCCCACCCCCACCCCCACCCCCACCCCACCCCCACCCCCACCCCCACCCCCACCCGCACCCCCACCCCACCCGCACCCGCACCCGCACCCGCACCCGCACCCGCACCCGCACCCGCACCCGCCGGTATCCTCTAGGGGTGGATGGCGCTGTTTCCCCCGGGACCCGGGACCCGGGACTCGGGACCCGGGACCAGGGATGTGAGATGTGGGGTGTGGGGTGTCTGGGCGAGGCGGTGACTCGCTCCCCGAGGCAGCAGAGGGGAGGGGAGGGGACGGATGGGGCCCGCGCCATCGCCCCATGCTATACAGGCAAACAGGAGCAGCACATAGGGAGATGGAGGCGGGTGGAGGCGGGTGTTCGGGGTGGGGTGGCAGGGGGGGGGTCGCGATTTCGCTGTCTGAATTGACAAAAGGGGGGTTTCAATACACAGCTCTGCACCTGGACAACCAACCCCTCCCGCCTCCCGCCAGCAGTCCAGCATAAATATGTCTACCAATGCATCACCTCCGCAAGAATGTCCTTCCCCGCCCCCTCCCCCGCCCCCTCCCCCGCCCCCCGCGGTTGGGGTGATATGCTCAGGAGCTGGATGTGGGTCGCATGGCCGCGGCCTGGGTCTGCTGCGGCTGCCCAAGCTGCCCGACCTGAAGAAGCCCCGCGGCCTGGAGAACTTCATGCCCTCGGAGGTGGACCCCGCCACGGTGCCGTACAGGGACAAGGCGCGGGAGAAGCAGCGGCTCAAGGTGACCTGGGGGCGGGGCGGGGCGGGGAGGGGCGGGGAGGGGCGGGGAGGGGAGGGGCGGGGAGGGGCGGGGAGGGCGGGGAGGGGCGGGGAGGGGCGGGGAGGGGCGGGGAGGGGCGGGGCGGGGCGGGGAGGGGCGGGGCGGGGAAGGGCGGGGAGGGCGGGGCGGGGCGGGGAGGGGCGGGGAGGGTCGGGGCGGGGCGGGGAGGGGAGGGGCGGGGAGGGGCGGGGAGGGGGCGGGGCGGGGGGGGAGGGGCGGGGAGGGGCGCGGCGGGGCGGGGAGGGGAGGGGCGGGGGGGGCGGGGAGGGGCGGGGCGGGGGGGGGGGGCGGGGCGGGGGGGCGGGGCGGGGAGGGGCGGGGCGGGGCGGGAGGGGCGGGGCGGGGCGGGGAGGGCGGGGCGGGGCGGGGAGGGGCGGGGAGGGGCGGGGCGGGGAGGGGCGGGGAGGGGCGGGGGGGGGGGGGGGGGGGGGGGGGGGGGCGGGGCGGGGGGCGGGGAGGGCGGGGGGGGCGGGGAGGGCGGGGCGGGGGGGGGGCGGGCGGGGAGGGGGGGGGGGGGGGCGGGGAGGGGCGGGGCGGGGCGGGAGGGGCGGGGAGGGCGGGGCGGGGCGGGGAGGGGGGGGGGGGGGGGGGGGGGGGGGGGGGGGGGGGGGGGGGGGGGGGGGGGGGGGGGGCGGGGAGGGGCGGGGCGGGCGGGGCGGGGCGGGGAGGGGCGGGGCGGGGCGGGGCGGGGCGGGGCGGGGAGGGGCGGGGCGGGGCGGGGAGGGGCGGGGAGGGGCGGGGAGGGGCGGGGCGGGGCGGGGAGGGGCGGGGAGGGGCGGGGCGGGGAGGGGCGGGGAGGGGCGGGGAGGGGCGGGGAGGGCGGGGAGGGGCGGGGAGGGGGGGGGGGGGGGCGGGGAAGGGCGGGGAGGGGCGGGCGGGGCGGGGAGGGGCGGGGAGGGTCGGGGCGGGCGGGGAGGGGAGGGCGGGGAGGGGCGGGGAGGGGCGGGGAGGGGCGGGGAGGGGAGAACATACATTGGGTACATGTACGATATGTTTTAGACGGATATATATGTAATCATATACCGTATGTATATATATATATATATATATATTCATGGGGCGGTCCAGGGGCTTGGATGCGTTCGAAGGGGAGACGGTCCGGTTCGGTGCGGCGCACTGTAGAGCAGGGCAGGGCAGGGCAGGGCAGGGCAGGGCAGGGCAGGGCAGGGCAGGGCAGGGCAGGGCAGGGCAGGGCAGGGCAGGGCAGGACAGGGCAGGGAGGCCCGGGAGGGAATTGGCGGTCATTGGGGATTCGACGGCGATGAGGTGGGGTATACACCCCCCAACGGCCCAACGGGACGGGGGAGAGCACCTCCACCCCCCCCTCTGCCTCCACCGCGTTCCAACCGAAAGGAGGGAGGGGCTCAGGCACGTCTGCCGGCGGCTGTGCGCGGCGCCTGCTAGCCTCCAGGCCGCGCCCTACTTGAATGTCAGTGCGGAGAGCGCCGTTGTCCGTCGCGTTCACAGAGTCCACCAGCGTACGGCGCTGTTGCACACATACTCACCAACTGACCGACTGACTGACTGACTGACTGGCTGGCTGACTCTTGACGCCGCCGCCGCAACGCTGCCGCTGCCCTCCGCAGGCGCTGAAGCAGCGGCAGGAGGCCGCAGCCGCCGCCAAGGGCGGGGCGGGCGGTGTCGGTCCCGGCGCCAAGCGCAAGGGCGCGGCCGCCGCCGCAGCCGCCGCCGCCCCCGACGCGCCCCGCCTGACCGCAGCCAAGCGGCGGCAGCTGCAGCAGATCGACGAGGCGGCCAGCCTGAACGCCGAGTACAGGTGCGTGTAAACAGCGAGCAAGCGCATGTGTGGACAGGGTTTGATGATAAGCCGGCCGAGAATGTGTATGTGTGGGGGGTGGCGGCGGTTGGGGAATGGGGCCAATGGGGCGGTTTCCACCCTAACAAAGCAGCCCGGTGTGTTTAACAAGAAGCCCACCCATAACCGGCCGGTGTGTGTGAGGGGGCCGGGGGAAACAGGGAGTTAGGTAGTTGTTGGGCACCCTGGCTCTAGGCGGGCGGGCGGGGGAAGGCTGCTTTTCGCCTGTACGGAAGGGTGTATTGTGTGTGTGTGTGTGTGGGGGGGGGTCCTTCCATCGCGGGGGGAGGGAGGGTTAATGGAAATTGGTAGACATTTTTACGCTGTGCGGGGAAAGGGGGGTTGGGGGCCGGGGGCGGGCCTCCATGGCCTGCTCGTGTCGGGTGGGTTGGTATGGTGAAACCCCCGGGGGGGGGACCTCAGTCGGGGACCTCAGTCGGGGATCCTCAGGCTCCGGCTCCAGCCCCGGTCAACCCGCCCCCCCCTTCGCCTTCGGTGGCGGGACGGCGGACGGCGTAGGGGGCCCCCCACGCGCCCGGTCGCACCCGCGCGCGCGCCTCCCTTCCACTGCGCGCTCTTGGGGGGGGGTCCCCGGAGGGTGGCAGGCCCTCTGTTGAGGCCATCTGCGCCGGCCCGACCCCGACCCCGACCCCGACCCTGCCCTGCCCAGCACAACGCCGCAACCTGGCCCAGTCTCCCTAGACCTCCCTTTGGCTGTCCACATTTCATTCGATGCGAAGCCCGCTCTCCCATCATTCGATGCAAACCCCACCCCCTTCCAAGTGGACTGCCCACCTCCTCACCGACCCGCTGCGCCACCTCCTCCACCCACCCACCCGCTGCGCCACCTCCTCCACGCTCCCACCCGCCCCCAGTCTGCTCAAGAAGCTCAAGAAGGGCAAGATCTCGGATCACCAGTACGATGTGGCAACAGGGCTGTCGTCAGATTCGGATCTGGATCTGGCGGATCCGGAGGGTGGAGGTGTCGGCCCGGGGCCGAGCGGGCGGGCGGGTGCCGCCGCGGCCGGCGGACCTGGCGACGGCTCCGGGGAGGGCGCGCAGGAGGGCAGGAAGCGGCGGGAAGTTGGGCAAGGGGAGGCCGGGGGGAGCGGTAGCGGTGATGGAGGCAGTGAGGATGGCGACGGCGACAGCGACGGTGGCGGAGGGAAAGCGCGAGCGGGAGGGACAGGAGGGGCAGGCGGAGGGAAGGGAGGCGGGAGAGGGGCGGGAGCGCGGGCGCCGTCTGGGGCGGGGCGGGGCGGCGGGGGCGGCCGCGGGCCGGGGCGGGTGGTCAAGCAGCAGCGAGGCGCGCTTCAGTCGTATATCGACAAGAAAGCTCGGAAGAACAAGAAGAAGAAAAAGAAGGGCCAGCAGCAGCAGCAGCAGCAGCCGCAATAGCAGCAGCCGCAATAGCAGCAGCAGCAGCAGCAGCAGCTGGCGGCTCGGGTGCAGGCGGCTCGGCCCACCGATGCCTACTACGCTTTTCCCGCTGGGGACGAGGGGCTGCGGAGGTGGGGGTGGGGCGTGGGTGGCTGGAGGCTGCTTAGCCCGAGCGCGTCCTCTCTCTTCTCTGGTGGTGAGGGGTGGTGTGGGTCACTGGGTGCGAGGAAGAGTAGAGGAAGAGTAGAAGAATCGAGAAGGGCGGTCACCCGTCAGGAGGCGAGGCGAGGGGGTCTTTCTCGGGTCAGGTTGCTCTTCCGAGTGCTTGCCGTACTCGGTGACGGCCGTTGGAAGGCGGAGGCCGAGGCGTGCTGCGGGACGTGCAGGTGCCCTTGTACGGCACTCCAGGACGAATAACTAACATCCACACCCAAGCCGACACCGACACCCACACCCACACAGGCTATCGTTAAATCGTTACTTTGCGAAGCCCGACCTCCACCGCCCGCCTTGCTCCACCGCTGTAGTGCCCCCCTGTCTCTCAGAGCCCAACCATTCAGCCAGACAGCCAGACAGCCAGTCAGGGCCACTCCACAAGGCCCTCGATCCACATGCCAACCAACCAACCAATCGGCGCCCGGCACTTCGACCGGTCCGCCCTGCACGCGCTCGCCAAAACCCCAACACTACGATCGATGTCCATGCAGTTAGTTGTCCCCACGGTTACTCAACGGTTTCGTCGTACACCATGACACGTCGCATGCCGTACACTTTGGTGAGCCGTACGACCGCCTGCTCGGCGCGCACATCCCCCAGCCGCGACCGCACCGCCACGTAGTCCCACTGCTCCTCCAGCGCCTCCGCCTGGGGGCGCCGCAGTGCCGGCAGGGGGATGTGTATGTACGGCAGCGCCACCCCGTCCACCGGCAAGGTGCGCGGGGCCGCCCCGCCGCTGCCGCTGCCGCCGCTGCCGCCGCTGCGGGCGTGTGGAGTCGGGGTCGGGGTCGGAGTGGGGTGGGATGGTTGTTTAATGCCGGGTTGGGTAGATGTTTGATAGTTTCTTGTCTTCCGGTATGGTCTAGGGGTTAGGATCCCGCGCTTTCACCGCGGTGGCCCGGGTTCGATTCCCGGTATCGGAACAAGTTTTTCCAATCTGGGGGCTGCCCGCGGCTGAAGGGGTCCTCCAGCCCCAACGCAACCCCCTCAGCACCATTTGCCACGTTCCCCTCCTTCCCTCCCTCCCTCCCTCCCCCGCCCCGCCACTCCCCCGCCCCGCCACTCACCCGCCCTCCCTCCCTCCCCCGCCCCGCCACTCACCCGCCCTCCTGACCTCCCTCCGCCTCCTCCCCCGCCACATCAAGCACCACCAGGCGGCCTCTGCCGCTCGCCTGAAGGGCCTCCGCCGCCTCCGCCTCCGCCGGCGCCGCCCCCCGTGCGGCCGGCCCCTGCCGCCTCCGCGCCTCCACCCCGGCTACGTCCAGCAGCTCCCCGCGGCCCACCCGGGGGAGGGCGTTGGGGTCCAGGTAGGGGCTCACAGAGGGGCCGGCAGCGGATGAGGAATCGCCAGGGGTGGCGGTGGGGCCAGCGGGAGGTGCCGGTGCTGGTGCCACGGCGCCGCCCGGAGATGGGTCGTCGTCCTCCTCCATAAGGCCCGCTGAGGAGGAGGGGGAGGAGGAGAAGGAGGTGCGGCGGGAAGCCCGGGCCGAGTGCAAGGGGACGGAGGAGAGGGTCGGCGTCAGTCGGCGATGTCAAAGCCCCGGACGGGCACAACAGCTCTCCCTCCCTCCCAGAAGGTATCCGCGGTTGTTCGCTGTCGGTTGGCTCCTTCCCGGCCGTAGGTTGCCAGCAGGCGCACCGTGCGGCCCCCGGGGTGGGGAGCACACCGTTCACGCCATTGCCGCGTCTTGCGCTCCTGCCCCAGCCCAGCCCCGGCCTCTGCCCGGTCCCAGCCCCTGCCCGGCCCCGGCCTCTGCCCGGCCCCAGCCTCTGCCCGGTCCCTCCCCATCCCTTGCCCGCAGCATTGCATGGCTGTGTCGGGCCCCATGCCCCTCTGCCGCCCTCACCCCACCCCCTCGTGCCCCCCTCCCCGCCTGGGGACCAGCCGGGATGGGATGGTACCTCGCGCGGGCCTCATGTCCCAAGGGTTGCCCAGATCCGCCACCACATCCTCCCACATCTCGTCCTCATCGTCGTCCCCGTCCAGCTCGTCGCCCTCCTCCCCGGGAGGCCGCGTCAGCGCATCCGCTGTCCCCCGGCGGGCGGGTCCCGCGACCTTGACGCCGTACTCCGATGCCTGGAAGGGCACGAGGAGGGCCTGGTCAAGCCTTGTCGGTGGGGCCTGCCGGGGCTTGCCATGGTGTACACCGTTGATCCCTTTCTGGGATCCGCTGTACCGTTCATTCGTTCTTTCATATACAGGTAGGCGGTTACAGGGTCCCTATAATTTTAGCAGCAGTTATGTTGTGTTGTGTTGTGTTGGGGTTGGGGCGCCTCACCAGCCGCCTCATCAGGTCGGCGGGGGAGAGGTCGGGTTCGTTTCCGGCAGCTGCGGTCCGACACCCGCGGTTGGTCGGGCGAGGTGGCGCCCGCAGCAGACTAGGTGATGTCGGGCATAATGCGGTCATGTTGCCCTGTGATCTTAGGTTGCCGGGGCGCTCTGTGCGTGCGATGGCGACGCCTGCGCCAGCGCCAATCGCCTTCGTATGCATGCTGGGACACGCTAGTCTGTACAATCGTAGGTTTAAATAACTTGGTTAAGAGTAATATGTGCAATGACAAATTGTGATCGCAAAGAGAATGTGTAAGTTAACAGTCGACGACCTATGGTTCACGCTTGTCCATTCTAGCCATGGATTCACTGTCGCAATGCAGCCAGTGCATCGGCTTGTCGCCTGTTTTTCATTTGCGCGCTTTCTTCGACATCGTCTGAAATTTGCGGTTGACAGTACGGTACTGAAGTACAAATCATCGCAAGCTGCAAACGTCGTTAGCTTTCTCTGCTTCCAGAGCTCGAAGCAGAGCGCTGCAGTGGAGGAGGAGGACGTGCAAGGCAACTCTGCAGGGGCCGCCCACGGCGTCCGTGCAAACCCCCATACTTGCCCGGCACGAGCTGCATCTACAGCGACAGCTGCGCTGCACTGCGCTGCATGTGTATTTCCCGACTCCAACACCTCTGTCGCCGCTGTGGGAGCTTCGGTGCGGTCTCACGAGCCGCCGCTGCGTCGCGTCATACATGACGCCGCGCGACCTTGGGGGCGCAATCCTCATGCCGGCGCTGAATTCATGCAACGAACTAAACCGGAAGCAACTACGTGCTTGTTTGTCTGATTATCTACGGTTAAACCATTCAACCTTTACCCTAGAGCTACTGAATACTGAATGACGTTACAGCGGGCCCCGAAAAGGGATCCACGGTGTAAAAGGGTGTAAACATGTACTGATCCCCTTTGGGGACCGCTGTAACGTTCATTCATTCATTCATTCATTCGTGTATGTATACTGAAAATGGGAAGCTCTAGTCTCCTGAATGAATGGATGGGCTTGGTGGTCTGCTGACAACATCCGGTGCCCCATGGGTCAGCTGCGCCGCGCGTTCGCGTTCACGTGATGTCGAACGCAAACAATAGATGCGAAACTTTGGACGCCTCTAGTTTCGAGGCTCATTGCCCGGATGTGCTCGCCCTTTTGGATTATCTTCAGATGCTTCCATCCCATGCCGCCTCCGGACTCGTCGAGGCTGCTCACGTCAGCCTTTTGAGCCTGCCGTACGCCCGCGGGCAAATCTTTTTGGCGGCCGCAAAACGGAACCGCACCCCCGCCTTCCGCTCTGTGCTGCCAGCCGCCATCAGCTTTGTGGAACAGGGCTGAAACAAAGCTCTTTTCCTTTTTCTCCGGGCGGGTTTGGTGGCCGCGGTTCCATCAGCCGCGATTCCAACGCGGCCCCACGTCATCTCGAGAGGCGCGGAACGAAACCATCTCGTCGCGCGTTTCGAGAGACCAGCGCCGCGCTGCCTGTCGCCCCTCAGCCAGCCGCCTGCGGCTACTTTTCCACCGATGGGCAATCCCTACAGCACGCTGTGCGGCGGAGAAGGCGCTTCCCGGGCCGCGGACGCGGCCGACAGCGGCGCGGCCGGCGCGAAGGCGCCGCCGGCCTCGCCGCACTCCGCCGCGCTGGGCCTGGATTTCCTGACCCACCTGTCGCTCTTCGCGGATCACAGATCCAACCGACATAACCCACATAACCAACACCCGCCGCCGCCGCTGCAACCGCCGCCGCCGCAGCAACCGCAGCAGCTCCAGGGCTCCTCCTCCCTGGCCCAGCCAATCCTTTCGGACGCAGCCGCCGCACTCTACGCGGCCGCCGCGGCGGCGCTCGGCGCCGCCGCGCCCCCCGCCGGCCAGCCCTTCGAGCTGCCGCCGCCGCACCTCCTGGCCGCCCAGCTGCAGCGGTACGGCCTCGACCCCGACGACATCAACCTCACGCGGGGGCTGCGGCGCTGCGCGGCGGCGGCGGAGGCGGCCGCGCCGGGGCCCGCCCGCCGGGTCGGGTCGCCGCCGGGTCGGGGACCAGTCGAGACGGGGGGAGGCGGCGGCGGGTGCGGCGGCGGCGGATCAAGCTTGAGCGCGGGATCCTGGGGGGCCGGCGGGGAGGGACGCGTCGGAGCAGCAACAGCAACAGCAGCAGCAGCAGTGTCAGCAGCTGGGTGGGGCGAGACATCGTGTGGGCAGCGGGTGTGGTGCCAGTCGGGGGGAGTCGCTGGCTTGGGCCCACCGCTGCTGACGGAAGGTGCGTGCGCGTATGTGTACGGACGTACGGACGTACGACAGTCGCCCCGCGGGATTGGTTTGGGACGTCGGGAGGGACAACATGAATGTATGCGACCGCACCACCGGCTCGGGTCAGGGTGGGGCGTGTGTGTTCCCTTTGGGGGGGTCCGAATGCGGCATTGCGGGATAGGGACTTAGGGAGCGGGGTGCCGGCGTGGGAAGAAAGACAGATCCAAAGGAACCCAGATGGATGGAGGCAGTACGAACCCAGATGGATGGAGCCGCCGCCCACCCGTCCAGCGCGGCGCGGCCCACCGCCGCGCGGCGCCCGCAGCCTTTTCGCCCACCGCCAGGCCCCTCCCTCCCGCCCTCCCGCACCTGCCGCACGCGGCACTCCAGATGAGGAGGAGGAGGAGGCCGAGGAGCTGCTACTGCCTGCACCTGCGGCCGCTGCCAGCAGTGACAACCGTGGCCAGCTGCTACTGCTGGGTGCCGTACACATCATGGACGCCGGCGAGAACCAAGGGGTGGGCGCCGCGGGTGAGATCGCTCCCATTCGGGGGGATGGAAGGTTGAGTGTGAGATGAATGAATGAATGAATGAATCAACTACGGTAATGGATAAAATGATGATTTGTATGGATGTTTGTTATTGAAGCATGTTTATGTACATCACATCACGTCGCATCACATGTTCACATCACCATCACATGTTCACATCACCATCACATGTTCACATGTTCACATTACATGTTCACGGCACTTCACGTCACGTCACTTGCCTTGACCAGGTCGGGCGCTGCGGGCCGAGTGGGACATCCCGCTCAGCTCGGGCGCCTTCACGGACAGATCCGCCAACGAGCCGTGCGGCTGCAACGTGCGCGTGGCCTCGCCCGCCTTCAAACTCGCGGTGGGCCGCACCGGCGTCCCACCCGCAGCGGCCACCGCAGCCGCCGCCGGTGGTGGTGGTGGTGGTGGTGGTGGTGGTGGTGGTGGTGGTGGTGGTGGTGGTGGTGGTGGTGGTGGTGCTGCTGCTGCTGCTGCTGCTGCCGGGGCCGGGGCCGGCGCGGCTGCGGTGGGCACCGGCGGCAGCCCCGACGAGGAGTCGTACTGGTGAGTCATCGAACTAATGGTCGTACTGGTGAGTCATCCGGATCTTTGTGCGGTGTGGGACCGTGGTGTGTCGTGGAGAGTCATCCGGATCTTTGTGCGGTGTGGGACCGTGGTGTGTCGTGGAGAGTCATCCGGATCTTTGTGCGGTGTGGGACCGTGGTGTGTCGTGGAGACGAGGATCTGGATCTGGATCTGGATCTGGATCTGGATCTGGATCTGTAGGAGGGGGAGGAGGAGGTGGAGGGGCCGGTCAAAAGGCGGTACGGAATCACGATGTTGGTTTCCTAGGTTCCGCATCTGCATCCGCATGGGTGAAGACATCGATTTTGAGTGCTCGACAGGTGAGGGCGGCGGGGCAGCAGTGGGTCGGGAGCCTCCGGGAATCCGTCGCCGGAGAGGACTCGCCGATCCCCTGGAAGCCTGCCGTACCTGGAAGCCTGCCGTACCTGGAAGCCTGCCGTACCTGGAAGCCCACCTGGAAGCTCGGATGGTTTAAATGTGGCGATAGGCATTGTCAGGCCGTATGACTGCTCTACTGACGTAATAAGTGCCTAGAGAAGACCCGGATGCCCTCGGATATCTTTGTGCCCTCGACCGGGTCGCTTCATATTTGTAGGGCAGCCGCCCCGAGTTGTCGGTCTACACCTTGTCGACCAAACCCAGAAACCCACCGCCCTCCCGGCTCTCACGACCGGACCACAGCGCATGCCCTTAACCTGAACCCCTACTGCACGCCCGCAAAAGGGCAAACTCCGCTGCCCGTGCCCCTCCCCGCGCCCACCCCGCCCCACCCCGGGTTTGGAAGAGCCTGCGAATTTCGTATACCCCGCCCGCCCCGCCCGGCCCACCCCGCCCAGGCGCCTGTGCTGGGCCCTATTCGACCACGAAGCCAGTCGGGTCTCCCTATACTTGCTGCACTGCCCCGGCCCCGGCACCGGCCCCGGCCCCGGCAGCGACACCGCCGAGGCCGAGGCCGAGGCCGAGGCCGCCTCCGCCCGCATCATGAGCCGCCCGGAGGCGGCTGCATCCACATGCCTCCCCCGCAACGCTTTAAAACCAACAACTAAGATTCAGGACCGCGGCCGTGTCCCTGAATCTGGATCTGGATCTGGATCTGGGTCTGGATTCAGCCTGACCGCCAGTCCCGTGGGGCCCTACGGCCCCATCGACTCCGACCCGCTGGACCTGGGGGCGCGGGACTGCCCGCAGCAGCAACCGCCGCCGCCGCACCAGCAGCCACAGCAGCCACAGCAGCAGCAATTCAAACAGGGGCTAGGGAACGGGAACCCGGGTCGGGCCCGGGGGTTCGCTGCCCGGCAGGAGCTGTGGCTGACGTGGCGGCTGGAGGTGGCGGCGCTGGACAGCGACGGCGGGGTGATCCGCAAGATTATTGTGCCAGGTGGGCGGGTCGGGTCTGCGGCTCTTGATGTTGGATCTGGATCGGATCTTCCGTACGAGCTTACGGACGAGCTTACGGACGGGAAAGGCTTCGGGAAAGAGGCTTCGGGATGGGTTGGCTTGGGGCCCGGGGGCCCTCGTTCATCTCAATAGTTAGTCGAAGTCAATATTAACAAATTCGTCAGCCAGATACCGCCCCATCCCTGCCTGCCTCACCCGCAGGCGAGCTGTCGCACCTGTTCCGTCCGGGCGATCGAGGCTGGGGTGTGCAGGGGCTGCTGTCGGCGGCCGAGCTGGACGGGCTGCTGGGCTGCAGCTGCAGTCGGCTGCGTGTGGGCGCAACGCTGGTGCACCCGCCGCTGCCCGCGGAGGAGGTGCTGGGAGGGCGAGGCGTGCCCCCCGCATTCATGCGCAAGGCCGCGGCGGTGGCGCCGACCCAGGCAGGCATTGGCGCGGCCTGGGGTGTTCCCGCCGACACGATTCAGGAGGAGGCGGGGGAGGAGGAGGAGGAGGAGGACGGCCTGAAGACACGACAGCAAGCGCCGCAAACGCCGCAGCGGCATCCGGAGCAGCAGCTGCTGGGTGGTGGGCAGGTGGCAGCGGCAAGTCTTGTTGGGCGGGACGCGCACGACAGGGACTGGCAAGCGGTGGTGGTTGCGCCGCAGCTGCAGCGCCTCCGCGACGCGTCCGATTGTGAGGTGCTGCTGGTGAGTCAGTGTCAGTGGGAGTGAGGAAGTGTCAGTGGGAGGGAGTGGGAAGGCGAGAGGGAGCCGTCGCGACCTGCTGACTCCGCATGCAGCGTACTGGCAGCTTGGGGAGCAGGCTCAGTACTCGGGGACGGGGGGGGGCAGTAGGAGCTGCACAGTCGGCCGGCTTGTGAGCTGCGAAGGCAACGCGGCCAGGGATATGTGCGTGTTTACCATCAGCCATCCGCCCCCTTCCCCCTTCCCCCTTCCCCTCTCCCCTTGACCGGGCCTCCGCGCTGGCAGCAGCGCTGTAAGGATATGGCCACCAATGTCCTGCACCCTCCCTCCCCCTGCCCCTCCTTCCACCCCTCCCCTCCTCCCCCTCCCCCTCCTGCCACCCCTCCCCTCCTCCCCCTCCCCAGGTCAGCCTGAGCCCCCGCATGGTGGTCGTGGACAACTTCCTGCCCGCCTGCCTGTGCGACGCGCTGAGGGCGGTTTCGGAGCCCCGCCTCATCCGCAGCCGTGTGTCCACGGGTGGGTTAGAGAGAGAGGGGGTGAGGGGGCCCCGCGCGGAGGAACGCACACATGCACCATCATCTGGTGTTGTGCACAGGGGGGACCCCGATCTATCTTCAAGGGAAAGGAACCGTCAGTGTGATCTCCTGGGATGCCGACTGGGGTGGGGACGAGGACTGGGTTGGGGTGTTACCCTACTTGAAGCATTGCGCCGGCCCCGGCTGGCCCCGGCGAGGGAAGGCATGTCGAGGCAATGGCACCAACAAGCTGCTTGATTGGCCAGGGGCGCCGGTCAACGTGGTCCCATCCCTCGCCACCCCCGCCCGCTCCCAAACCGCCCTCCTCCCCCGCCAGGCGCTGAGACCCCCAGCCGCGTGAGCCGCTCCACCTTCTTCACGGGCGACTCGGCCCGGCTGGCGGAGGTGGTGGCGGTGGAGGCGCGCATCCAGCAGCTGATGGAGCGACCCGAGGTGACGGGCGGGGGCCGACCCACCCTCGTCAAGAGCGAGGCGCTGCAGGTGGGGCCGCGTGGGGCAAGACGGAGGGAGGGAGCCGGTCACGGCTTGGAAGCCGACGACCCGACGTGATATGTTCTCGGGGGCAGCCAGTGGGGTTCCTCGCCCCGCGGAACACAGCTCCGCGGGCCATCGCCCCCCTGTCTGCGCCTCGGAGGATGAAAGGCAAACGCAAACGCGGAGTCGTGTTGCGGCGGAGTTGCGGCCGCGGGCGGCTGCGGACACGTCGGCAGGTGACGTGCGGCCAGCACAGGTTACCTCAGCGTCGTCGTCGGCTACCTGCGTTGACGATGTTGCAGTGGGTCATCGGTGACAGCCGCAGTCGAGCCTCTGCCTCTGGTCCTCCCTCCACCCCGACCACCCCGAGGGCTTCTTTCTTTTTAACCCCTCACCCCATGGACCTCCCGCCAGGTGGTGAGCTACGACGAGGGCGGCTTCTACAGCGAGCACTACGACAACAAGGCGGGCGGGGTCATCCAGCGGGCCGCCACCATCATCGTGTACCTGGACGATACCCCCAGCGGCGGAGCCACCTCGTTTCCAAAGTGGGTGCGAGTGGGGAGTGGGTGCGTGTGTGGTGCGCGCACAGTCGGTTGACCCTCCGGGTGCTGGGGTGCAAGTCAAAGTCTTCGGTGTCCGGGTGCTTCTGTAGCATGTGTCATTGTCTTAGGAATCGCGCCATGTAGTGGGGAGCAAGCACGTCACGGGCTCACGGCGGCGGGGCGTTTCCAAGGGGTGCGGGGGGCTTTCGGTGCCAAGACCGGCGTCGGATGGTCCGTGATGGGGGGTACGGGGTGGCGACGGGATTGACGGCCAAGGAGGGCAGGGGGCCTTGGACTAGAGGGATCATGGATAGCGCGATTGACGTTCGTCCAAAGAACGTGGGTGGGAGGCGGGGAAGACAGCGTAGCGGGGTTGGACGCGGCGGAGTGGGAAGGGACCGCGGCAGTCATGACCTCAGGGATGTCTAGACGGCTGATGGCCCGAGGATGGCCAATAGATTATGGGGTGTAGTACCGCATTCTGGTTGCGCCAGAAATCGTGCCGCGGGGCGCAGCCGATACCGCGAACACACGGCATGACATCCATATACCTCGCGTTAGTGGACCGCCTGAAGTGAAATAGTTCAACTAAGGGTCAATCCAGAGACACCATTACGCAATGGCCACGTCATGTCGGCGCCACGACCATCTTCAGATTCTGTTCTCTTCGTACCATACGCAGCTTCTTGACTATGAACTGTATATCCCCAACCAAGATACCAGACCCACCAACAGGTCGCTTCACCAGGGAGCTGATCCCTTTCCGCCGCCTGCGCCCTGTCCCCAGGTCCACCGGCCTACCCTCCCTGGACGCCCTGGTCCGCGTCATGCCCGCCCTGAACGCCATCCCCGAACTGACGCAGCAGCTCCACGCCACGCGGGTGGCGCGGCCCGGCTTGCGAATCCACCCCGCCAAGGGCCGCGCAGTCATCTTCTGGTGAGCGATCTGATGGCGGGACATCTGCTTCGAAATGCAGCCCGCCCGACCCAAACTAACCTCCACTATACTTACCATTCAACCTGCGAATTGGAAAACATGAAAACAGCAACAAGGCAGCCGCGCCATCACCGACAAAAGTTGCAGAACAAAACAAGACCCGGCAGGAAATGGGCGACCCGGCAGTAACCGAACCGAATTATTATTAATGATACCGACCTAGAGGACATGTGAAGGACATCGTCTTGTTGGCCCCAGCACATCCATCGCGACAGACAACGCCAAGGCCAGTGCAACGATACACGCACCCGGACGGACCCGACACACAACCTCAGCAGCATCGCACACAAGTGTGTCGTTCACCATCAATGAACACCACCAAAAGACGGATAACGCATGGCATGGAGCGAGTCATCCCACGACCGTTAGCACGTTAACAAAATCGTTAGGATACTGACTCCCTCAATTCATGGCCCACGCAGACAACCACACCAGAAAGCCTTCAGAGCAGGTTCCCAGTGCACGGTTGAGCACTGACAAGAAAGCTGGGCCCTCTGCCGGCTATATACATGCAGCAAGGGCACATCACCGCCCTCGAGGTTCCCCCTTACCTTCCACCACATGCTTGCACCGCAACGCTACCACCTTGGCTCCCCCAGGTCCCGCCTGATGGACGGCACCGAGGACCTGGCCTCCCTGCACTCGGCTGAGCCGGTCCGCCAGGGGACCAAGTGGATCTGCACCCGCTGGTTCAAGGAGCTGGTACCCGCGTAGCTTGTCGTCGTCTTCGCATACACATAAAACACCGCCTGGTGGCTGTGGCTGAAGATTGCTGAGAGTTCGTCCGGACGCCCGTTTAATTCGCGCAGCGTGCTGTCCGTTGTTGCCGGTCATGGAGTGTTCCTAGATAGATAGCGTTTTGAAGCACGTAGGTCGCTGGCTGGTGCGCACAAGGTTTGCACGGTGCTGTCGTACGGTGGCAGTAATGACATTGCGCCTATCCATGCTCATTTGCAATACATTGAGGGTTGCAATTGAAGGTAAACTCAAGGCCTGTTTTTAATCCTGACGGGATGTCTCAGATTTGCCCACGTTGCCGAGTCCCGTCACGACCCGAGGCAGCTGTCCAACATGTGGACGAGCACGTAACCCTCCACACGCGGCTCACCTCTCCAGTAAAGGCCTGCCGCTGCTGCAATACAAGGGCACTATATCCAGTAGAATCCATCGAAATGGCTGTGCCGCTGCTGCAAAATCCCGCGTGCTGTCAGCGCCCGTTCGCCGCTTTTCCATCCTCACCGTGTTGCTCGTGGCGGCAACTGCCGCTGCCCTCATCATCGCTGACAATGCTCTGCTGCCCGTCTCTGCAGCTATAGCTTTCAGGGCCTCTCGCGAGGTTCACACACACAAAGAGAAATTGGGGACAGATGGATCACACGTACAGTGTTACAAACTGCACTCGCCGCTCCCCAGCCCCTTCGAGTGCTTTAGATGATGCCGATCTTGTTGGCAACGTCCAGGGCATCGTAGTCGGCCGTGAGGCAGACGTACGCCTTCTTCTGCCCGTCAGGCCTGCACCATTGAAAGGGCAAAGGAAGGCAAAACCCTTTGTCAAGATCTGTTCGTGAACGCCAGGAAATGGGACAAGGGCAAACCCAACGACGTGTCCGCCAAGCTAGTTGAAAGGACAGGCCCCACGTACCTGATCAGGGTGTTGACCTTCTTAGTCTGAATGTCGTACATCCGCTGCACGGCGTCCTTGATCTGCTTCTTGTTGGCCTTCAGGTCAACAATGAAGACCAGCGTGTTGTTGTCCTCAATCTTCTTCATCGCCGACTCAGTCGTCAGCGGGTACTTGAGGACAGCATACTGATCGAGCTTTTGGAGCGAAGGCGTGCTGCATAGGTGGGCCAAGGCGTAGGACGGGCAACGCTTTCAGAAACACTAGCCATCCCGTTGCAATTCCAGAATCTATTTAAAGATTCTGACACAACAACAGGCTGAGTTGTAACGTCGCATTGCTGGTGCAGGACGGGGAGGCTCTTGGTCCCCGCAGCCCCCTGCTGTGTTCCTTAACCCCCGCGAAGGGACGGGTCCACGCTTCAACGGCATGTCCCCGCGGCAAGCACTCCTGCTCCTCGCCCCCATTCCTCATCACGAGAGGGGCTGCCGTTGCTCCTGTCAAGCTGCGCCTGTTCTCCGTCTGCTATGGACGCCCGCTGTGTCCCATAGCTATCAGCGAACCAAGCGTGCGCAAAAGCTCCGACGACCAGAATGCCAAAAACAACGCTGATCAGTATAGGATATATTAATGACACCAAGCATAAGCTCCGCTTGCTCCTGCCCGCCGCCGCCCGACGATGCCGCAGCTGCTCGCCGAGCCGCCCAACGACAACTGCGCTGCTGCGTCATTCTCTCTTCAAGCATGAACAATCCAATTCCACCTGCCCTATACACACTTACTAATATTGCAAATAAACAAGCTCACCTGATCCGGGGGTACTTGCCCTCCCGGGTCCGCTGCAGGGTCTTCGGGCGATGGAACACAACCGAGAACCGGGGCTTCCGACTCTTCTTGAAGCTGCCCTTCTTAACAGCCTTGGCAGCCTTAGAGGCCACCGCCTTGGCGTCGCCCTTGCCTGCGCACAGGCGCAGCCATCGTCAGTCCAAGCCCTCAAGTACCGATGCTCTAACCTATCGTTAGCTTAAAAGATACACTGGAATGCATATATATTTGATTTCTATTGACAGCGCCATTGTTGACTACACAAATATGCAGCGCCGCCAAGCAGATATCAGCAGGGTCACACCTTTCGGGGCCATTTCCTTATAACGGGCTCCTCGAAGGTTGGAAAGAGAGAGGTCATGTCCGCGCTACCTGCTTTGGCCCTCCGCAGTTGGCAAACAGTACGACACCGGGAGGCCCTCGTAGCTATATTTGTTTTCATACAACTTAACGCGTTACTGAAGCCCTTCTGAAATATTGACGAGACTATATGTTGCGCCTTCTGTGAGCTTACCCGTCGAAAGCCGACAGAACCTTGCCTGGGCTCTCACATACCACGGTGTCACTGATAATGCACAACTCAAGCCTTAAACAAATCATTAAATAACAGTACGTCGCGTACCAGAATTGATAATGCTTTACCAGGTTCTTCAAGCTAGTTACGGCGAGTTTTCTGTCGCAATTGCGCCCGCGCTCTAACCACCATCGCCGACACTACTCGGATGAACACCCCTCGCACGCAGATGCGTACGCTTGTGCAAATGCAGCATACCAGGGTTGGACCCCGTATCTCCTCCCGCGTCTCCCTGTGGGTCCGTGCTTGGCCCGTGTGGCCCGCTGGCACTACCTTTGTCGCAGATCTGGAGCCAAATGAAACCATCACCACTACAATCCATTCAGACACCCCGATCGGCAAAGCGTCGCGCCCGAATCCTACTGGCTCTGCGGTCGCTCCTCAGCCTGCTGTTTGGCTTTGGCCTTCCAGTTGACCTTCTGTCCAAGGAAGTAACCCTCGAAGTCATGCCCCTCCTCCCAGAACGGCTGGCCCAGCATGGACACTGCCAGGGCTCCGCTACTTCCCAGCGCAGCTCCCAAAGCCGCTGCAAACATCACTGGCCGCACCCGGAAAGGCCGCAGCAACCACAAGGCGCTGGCGGCCCCGGCCGCCGCGCCACTGGCTGCGAAGTTGTGCCACGTGTGCTGCCCCCGGAACTCGCCCAGGTAGTAGGCACCCGCGTAGTATATCCCTGTAAGGAGGCCCACATGCCCACAAGGGCCCGTTCAGGCCTCGAATTAATTTGGAAAGCTTATGCCGAAACTGGGCCTATACATGTCATTGCGACGTTCCCCTCATGCGGCCGGTAATGTGATTTGAGCAAAACACAGTGGTTTTGCCAGACATGGGCGGCATCCTGCCCCTTCCTAAATGGTTGCAAATGATTACCATCTCTAAGGCGTAATGGCGTATAAGAGGCGTACCTGACACCCCGGCGATGACCGACACCTCCTGGCCGACTCGCAGGAAACCGTACTTCAGCATTTGCGAGTTCCGGTACCCCGAACGGAGTGAGGACGGCAACACTTTAGAACGGGGAGGGAGGAACACCTCCAGCTCATGCCTGCGCAAGGGTACAAACACCGCCAGACACGGCGTGGCCCGAGGCCTTGTGAGCCACCATCTGCCTTGACCCCAAACACCAACGGCCAGGCGCATGAACGTTTTCCCGCACTAAACACCCCGCTCTCCCCCGTCGTCTTCCCCACGCTCACCCTATGGGCCGACAATAACGTGTGCGCGCACATACTTCACCTGTTCAGGTACTGCTTCAATGTGCAGACTCCAAGTCCAAACCCCGTTGCAAAAAATGTTTTGCGGTACCAGTCCGGGGCATCACGCCAAAAGAATACGTCATAGAAGGTGTAGTAATCGGGTCCCTGCAAAAACTCGAATAATCAAATTGGGCCTGCTGTAAAGCCAGTGCTTCTTATTTAAGTTGTTGAAGTTACGGTACCGTGGTGAGGGTCGCCGACGAAGTGCTGGGGTCGCTACCAGTGCTCTCGGCCGCGGTCATCGTTACCAAATTACCAGAATCCTACTGTACTAATCAGTCTTCGATAATTTAAAGTGCAACAAGAGATGATGCCTCGCAGCACCCACAAATCCGAAAAAACTGATGCCTCACGGTTCCAACACAGCAAGTATAGTTGTTGATGAATGAAGGACTGTTCGTCGAAGTAGAGTCTATGGCGCGTCACAGCGTACTGCTAAACATTAAATCGTCGCTGAACAGCCCTGAAATTCTGGCCTCCGTGATACAGCCGAGACAGAAAGCTCGAGTTACAAGGCAACAGTGATAAAAATCCTTGTGCATCAGCCAATCAATGCAGCGTCGCACGAATGCACGATCGAACGAACCAACGGTATGGTCACCAACCGTTAACAGCCGTCGCGACGACGACAACGCCGCCAGAAAGTCCCACTTCCCTCATTAGCAACGATACAATATTTCCGGAATTTAAACATTTAGTCCAGGGCCGAGAACGCCGTTACAAAGTTGACAAGGAGACAGCACTTCATGGCTGTTGCCGATCACTGGGCGTCCGCCGGTCGTTGGGCGGCCGGAACGCCTGGACCACGGAGGCCACCGTCTCGATGTACGGGCCCCCAAGAAGCTGTATGCAGTAAGGTATTGACTTGAAGACCTCGTCAAACGTCTCCCGGATCGACTTGGGCTTCCCCGGCAAGTTGATGATGAGCGTGGTGCCCCGGATGCCCGCGGTCTGACGGGAGAGCACCGCCGTCGGCACATACCTGTTCGCACAAAGGATCCGACACGATGCGGCACAACATCAAGGCGCCGTGACGAAAGGTGCAGCACGCAGGAAGTGGTACGTCATCCAGCGATGTGGGTCAGCGGATCAACCTGTGGGTGGAGCCGATACGTCATCTGGGACACATGCCCGCCTGTCAGACCCCTCCTCAGTCCAACGTATCCGGAAGGTCACGGCCGGCCCACGAGCCAAGATCTGCACAATTCAATTCGCTCCCTTTTGTATAGCCGCGTCCCGGCACCCCAACCCGCCATCCCCGCCCGCCATCCCGCCACCTCCACCACGCTCCGCTGACCTGAGGCTGATGGCCCTCATCTGCTCGCCGTACCCGGGCATCATCCGGCTGCACACCGCCTCTGTGGCCTCCGGGGTCACATCGCGAGGTGCGGGACCCGTGCCCCCCGTGGTGACCACCAGACAGCAGCCCTCCCGGTCAGCCTGACAGGACAACGGGCAGGTCAGACAGGAGCAGAGGGCAGGGAGGGAAAGAGGGAGGAGGGGAAGGGTGATCGCGACCTGGGTCCGGAGAAGGGGTGGGAGCAGGGAATAGATCGGACCTATCATTTCGGCCAGCCCCATGCTGGTCGGCGTGTACAGCGCAAAAACCCTTGGCAGGGGGTTGGTTAAATTGAAAAAAGAAATAAACCCGAAAGACAAGCCCAGGGGGCCCAGGGGGACGGCCAGCATGACTGCCTCCGCGGTTTTCCAGGTGGAACTGTCAGGCCATGACCGCTCACCCCCTACCCCACCCCATACCGCCTTTCTGTACCGAGCCCTCATTCCGTGTACGACTCGGCACGCGCGACCGACCCCAACCGTCGTGAACTCGCGTTCACGTCGTCCCAAACTGGTGACTGGACGTCGCCCCGTGCGGCTGCTGGACATCGGGTTACCCTGTCAGGGTCCCGTTCATGGAACAGTGCGCGACGCAAACCCGGGCCGTCCTGGGCCTGTGCAGCCTTCTTTGACACTAGGGTGCCGTGGCAGGCCACCTGATGCTGCAAGCCCCAAGGCCATCATTAAGGGCCTTGCTTGCTGGCATGCTTGCGCCGAAGAAGTCCGGCCTGTGCCCCTTCTCACCAGATCAATCAGCGCCTGCTGTATTTCAGGCTGCTCGTCCGCAACTACACGGTACACAGCCTCCCAGGGAGACTCCACTGCCTCCGCAAAGAAATTCAAAATTGCGGGGCCGCTGAGGTCCTCGTAGACACCAGCACTTGCCCGATCGCTAACAGTGAGCACACCGAACCTTGCGGGGTCGCCTATGCTGTCCGGGGAGCCGCCCCGGAGCTGCGGCGTGGTCGTTGCCGTTGAAGACATATTAGCGCTGCACGTTCCGTAAGACCACGCCTGGGTCCCAGGAAAAACACGGCTCACGGCTGCAGCTGTAGTAAATATTCACTGAATGAGAATGCGTGACTGACACATAATAAAAAAGGATGGGATGACTCTGATAATTGTTCCTTCCGTTGCTGCTGCGGGTTACAAATGACCTACCTTACTGCCCAATTTCCATTAATTGCACGGGAGGATTGCCGTACCGCTGTTTCTCAGGGCAGATATAACAATGGCAGGACACACTTGGGGACGACAGAATTGTAAATTCTTACGACTGGTGCGAAGCTTTTGGCCGTCGGCAGCTTTCTTGTTCTCCAACGTGAAGTGCGCGACCCAGTTTCTCGTAGGACCCAAAATGCTGGTTGCCTGAAATTTCTCTTTCCTATTACACTTCACCCACGCACCTAGAGACTTCACAACGATGTTTAAGAAGCTATTTGGACAGAAGGCCCCACCCAGCGCGGTCCCGCAATCTTCCGCGACTGCCGCGAACAAGACGATTTCCGCCATCCAGAATTTGACGGAGCATGAAGAGTCTCTTGAAAAGCGGAAGTCTTTGCTGGAAAAGCGACTGGACGCGGAGCAAGAGAAAGCGAAGGAGTTCTTGAAGCAGAAGAAGAAGGCCCAAGCGCTGCAATGCCTCAAGAAGAAGAAGCTGCTGGAGAATGAGATCGCAAACCTTGATAACATGATTATGCGCGTGAACGAGCAGCGGATGATGCTGGAGGGCCAGCGCACGACGACCGAGGTGGTCTCCACGATGCACTCGGCTGCGATGGCCGCCAAGGAGAACATGCGGGTCATGCGCGTTGAGAACGTCGATAAGGTGGTGGACGAGATTAACGAGACAACAGACCAGATGCGTCAGCTCAACGAGGTGTTCGCGAACCCGCTAGGGCTTGGCGCGGACCTGGACGAGGACGAGCTCCTGGGCGAGCTGGAGGAGCTGGAGGCGTCGGAGCTCGACAAGGAGCTACTGGAGCCAGCACCCGTCCCCGTGGCCAAGGTGCCGGCAGCCGAGCAGAAAATGCCCTCGGTCCCGACAAAGCAGAAGCAGCCGGCGGCCAAGACGCAAGAAGAGCTCGAGCTGGAGGCCCTGCAGGCTGAGATGGCGTTGTAAGGCGGCTGCAGCGGAAGCGGGGAGCAGGATACCGGTTCAATAGGTTTAGTTTACATAAAACAGAAGGCTGGCTAACGAGGATATGTAGGGGCAGGAGCGTAATTTGATATCAGGAACACTAAGAGTGTCGCGGGCGGCGGCCTAAATGCAGGATATGCCTTAGGGCAGCACGGCTTGGCAGATGCGCGGGTTTAGCATACACGTTCGGGGTGGGAGGCTTTGCCAACTGGCATTGTGGTCGGGTGGGGGGTTAGGCTGACATGCGTGTGCCGAGAGCTGGTCTGAAATGTTCGTCAGCGCAAGGATGCAATGACATTAAGACATGCAGCTTGCAGGCAGCATGGGCGGGGTAGTGGCAGATAGATACGGAGTTACCTGCAGGGCATCCCTGTCATGTTCCTCGGTCTTGTCGTTCGTGCTTGGATGTTCGTACCTCGACAAGACATTGTGAGAGGGCAAAACGCACTGAGCTTGCGCGTTTGGCGGGTTCTGACTTGTTTGCCGAGGTATGCACTGCAGTGCGACGCTGTAGGCGGTGGCTTGCTGCAGGCACGGCAGTTATGAAGGGTGGTCGTTGACGGTTGGACTGACAAACATATTTCTTTCATAGGTGGGATTGATCATTAGAAATGAGTGCCTCGACAACTGTGTAAGCTAAACGATTGCGGGCGGCCGCAGGCGGTTGGGGTCGGTTGATTTGTCGTACCGGGACGTTGTTGAAGTGTTGTTTTCACACATATAGAGTGTCTTCTTTCCTGGCATGAAACAACCTGGCACCATTTTTGCAATCACCGTCATGGCAAATTTGATCTCTGTTCTTCTCCGGTGTCGTTCGTAATTAACATCCGGCGTCACTCGTTTATGTGCAGAATTGATTGCATCACTTCATCATGACCAGTGACCTTCTCGATTTGTTGCCTCCGGCAGTTCGTGACATAGTGAAGGACTTGCCCGAAGATGAAGCTGCTCAGGTTATTCAAAAGCTGCTCGTACAGAACCAAATTGAATTCCGTCCACTTAGCGAGTCCGACCTGCGAAACATAAAGGTACGGTTCCAACTCTCGGCGTAAGCGAATGCCGACGTGAGCAACGGGGGCCGGTATGGGGCCCGCAGGCGAGGACTGCAAGCGATAGCGAATTTGGCTTCAAGGCTGTCGACGTGGACTTGACCTGGCAGGAGCTGAACAGACCAAAGTAAGGTGCGGCGCGAGTACACCTGATTGCTTGGGAAGACCGTATTACGGCTTTACGGGGTCGCGGCATACGCAGCCTGGTGTTGTGTAACGCAGGCCCAGGGCCTTCGCTCGGGCAAGCCATTCGCTGAACACCCGGGGGAGGGGTGGCATCTACGACAGCTGTGTCCGGCCGGCCCCAATGCCAGAGGCCCGGCAGATGGGCGACAACGGTTGTAGCCTATACATGCGGACAACGACATTCGAATCAGCGTCGATCAGGAGTGGCACCGAACTCAACGCCTTGGCTAACAGCCTTAGTAACGACGTAAGATCTGGATTAGGATCTGACTGGTAGGGAGAAACGCCCCGTCACTTCTCCCGCCCGCCCTCCCGCCCGCAGCTACGTCTCCCTGGGCGCCTTCGCGGAGCATGAGGGCAAGGAAGTCCCCGTGGCCTTCGTGGTGGCGGAGATCTGCAAGCAGCCCAAGGGGGCGGCCCAGGAGACAGTTACCGATACCGCCCCAGCGCGTGCCACTATCGCTGTACCTGCAGGTGCAGCATGCGCGCAGGTGGGTGTCAGGAAATACTGGGGTTGTCATGGAAAGAACCATTTGATTCCACGTTCTTAAGAGTATTAGTGGTATGCTGGTCGCACAAGGGAGGGTCTTTCATTTTTGCGGACACGACAGCGCCTCGAGACCTCAGCGACTGAACGTACAGGCCCTAGCTAGGGCCGTCTCACAAAGGTTTGAAGGCTCGCTGGAAAGGATGAGCAATTTACCTTTCGCAGGTACGAGCGGGAAGCGGGAAACCCTAACACCGTACATCCTGGGAGGTTTGTGAGACGGAAATGAAGCAGGCCACATGTCCGAAGACTAGGTGAATGGCTTGTGCTGATGGGCGCGGAGACTGCTTTGGGGGATCTTGGATTTGAATCATCATTTTGAAGAGAACGGCACCTCTCCCCAGTTTGCCCTGTAGCAACCCGGCTTTACATTCCGACGCCGTCTCTCCCGTTTCCCCATCACGGGCACTTCGTTGCCTAGTCTGGACTACGCCATCCTGTACCATCCGACATATTTGGGTGTGGTGCGCTTCCTAGTACAGCGATGCTGTTCGACTTCTTGGCGCAGAGGCTGCGCCGCTCCCTTGGCCTTTGGACGCCCTCCGGGCTTTGACATTGCCTATCTGCCTGCCTGACTGCTGTCTACCTTGAACGATTCTTTCCGACTTTTTGACATCGATAAAGAGCTCCCTGTAATTGAGCGCTCCCTGTCCCCTGCGACGATGGGTTCCGGCCGCCAGGAGGCGGAGAAGGGCCCTGGGCACAGCAGTGGCACCACCGAAAGGAGCAGCCGGGGCCCCGCTGTCCGGGTAGACGGTGCGGCTCCCCTGCGGGCGAGTCCCCGGGAGCTGGCAGCGGCCATGCGGGCGGCGGGGTGCGGTCCCCGGGACCTGGCAATGGCGATCTGGTACATCGGAGTGTCGTACGAGTACCGACGACAAGGCCTGGGATCGCAGCTCCTCGACCTGGTTCGGGAGGTGGCGCAGCAGGCGGGGTGAGAGGCATCATCAGAGGCACAGACCTTTTGTACGGCATTTTACTTTTTTCGGCAGCATCCCGGCCCACCGAATCAATGTTGTCAGAAGTGGGAGGGCAACTAGGGGCTGTGCGCCGGGGAGTTGGTCCCTGGGGAAGTTTGGGGTGTTACGACGGCAGACGCCCTTTGTAAGTTTGCTCTTTACGCTGCCGGGCCGTCGTTCGTAGCTGTGTCGTGTCACCTTGTTTAGGGTTGACTGGTCGTGTGCGCGTGCATGCACTTGCACAGCAACACCAGCAACACGGGACAGCTGATCTGGGCCACATCGCTTCCATCCGACGCTCGCGAACACACTCGCACCAAAGCCACCTCATGGCGCTGCGCGGCAAGCCGTCAAGCTCTCAATCCCTCCGCCGTTTCCGCAACCCCTTCCACCGCTGTGCACCACTGCCGTAGGTGCAAGTCCGTCCTGCTGCACGTGGCGGACTACAATCCCAACGCCATAGCTTTCTACACTCGCTGCGGCTTCACCGCGGTTCCCGAGGTGTTCAAGCCGGGCGAGCGAGGCAAGCACGTGCTCATGCACCAGGCGGTGACGGGCTCGGTGGACGCGGATGACGTGGCGGCCGCCGCAGCAGCGGCCGCGTCGGAGCACAGTATACTGCCGGGGGCAGGACCCAGTCAGGGTTTCGGGGCGAAAAAGAGTAAGAAGAAAGGGGGCAAGGGAGGCAAGCGGCGGGCGGTGCCGCTACCCACGGATGCTGGCAGGAGCTGGGGCCCCCGGCCGCGGTTGGCTGTCCACCTGGGAGCCACGGGGTCAACATCGAGTCCGATGTACGGCGTGATGGGGGGTCAACGCTCGGGCGGAGCCGCGGGCGCACTCGCCGGGCCGCGTGTTGCTGGCATCGTGCGGTCAGGCATCCGGGCGGGAGGAATTTCAAGGGCGGCGGGGCGAGGTGCGCCAGCGGCCCGGGTCAAGGTTGCGGCCGCTAGTGCTGTTATATGCATCTGACGGCACGGCGCATACGCCGCCGTGGTGGTGTTGTAATGTGCTGCGAAGATATGTGCAAATAGGGATTCCAACCATCCTATTTCCAACCATTCTTCGGCGTATGATATATCCTCAGCTGCTGCAATAGCCGTACCTCGTTCACAAGACGTGCACCCGTCGCGGTTGAAGGTGTCACGAAATTGCCGCGGTGTCATTTGCACACGGAATTGCCGATCGAGTTGCGAGCTGGCGACGCGCGAAAATTGCTGCGTGCAGCGGAGCTGCTATGGTATTCAAGCGACATGCAAGGTCATATGTGGGCGTTTCGATCAAATTTGTAACGGCGATCCGCTGTCGTTGGCGTCCGAACAAGTCCCGTCGTGTAGGTATTAGGACACCAGCAGAGACGGTCGGAGTTGCATCAGCGAGACGGTCGGAGTTGCATCAGCTTCTTGTATTGTAAATTTGCAATTTGCGTAAGGTCCTCCTAAGATTGACGGAAGCTGCCGAGCCCCGAACGCCCGGTCACACAACCAGTGAGCTTTCGGCGGCTTCCGCGAGTGCAATTCCCTTTTCGATAGAAATACAGGGCGCGGAATTTCCTTGCTGTTCTATTTTCGCCATGCCTGAACCTGATTGCTGCTCACGCTGATGACAGTGGAGCAGTCCTGCAACTGTTGCGTTACTCAGGCGAGACAGATCGCTTAGCAGAAATGTGCGGAACAAAAGTTGCTGGGCCTTGCTATTGAACGAAAAGCAACAACTTTGTTTATTGCATGTGTCCGGACAACTTCTCGTTTCGCCGAGACCTTTTTCAAAAAGGAGAGTCGCAATGCACTTTACCGACATCTAGAAACACGGGGGGTGTCGGTTACAGACCCGTTGGGCTTTGCGTTGACAAGAATATCAATGGTCGCACAGTGGAGAATTGCGCAATTTGGCGGACACGACAGTGCCTCGACTGTTTGGCGGCTGCAAGTAAAGGTCTAATCTAAGGAATGACCGACTGTCTCAGAATTTGCCGAGCGTTCATAGCTTGCTCAAAGCATAAAACAATTTTGGTTGCGGAAGGAGTTAGCGGAAGCGCTTCGAGACGAAAGTTGTTATGCGGACTGCGTTGGTGAACTCGTTTGTAAGGAACGAGACTCAATTGAGCCGGTCTGTGCTTTCGGAATAATCTAACTTCCCGCGCACCTGCTTGCGCCAGCCTATTGCCCCGTCAGCCGGTTGCTGAGTTGTCGGCCGGGCTGGGACCGTACCAGACGCAATATAGCCGCACAACCCTGTCGTGCATCATCTCCAACGCCGTACAGCAAAGGCTCCCGGCTTTTGCTCTACTCCCGGCACATTGCAGGAACTTTGTAAACTTGCGAGTCACTATGTAGAGATTCATTATTTGTACAAGCAATTATCCTCCCAGCTTTGCGAAAGTCTTCCGAAAAAGCGTTCTTCCGAAACGATTCTTGTCGCATGGCGGAGGCCAGCGGTGCGCGGTTCTCCTGCCTGTTGGGTTGCTCTACAGCAGTAAATGCGGAAGGAGCAGCCTGTGTTTTACCTTCGGCGGCGTCCAGCGGATTGGACTCGGCTGCTAATGCCCAGCAAAGACGTTGGTACTCGGTGCTGGCGGAGCTGCAGTCCACGGAGGCGCCCATGGCATCTCCTGAGAAGGACGTTGAATTTGTAGCACGTCTTTTGCGCGAGGCGTTGCAATGCGTGCAAGGCGACGAACAGTGGAATTGCTCGGGCATAGCGCAGATGCTTCAGCGGTAAGTAGCAATGTGTTGGACACATCTATTGCTTATTCCTCCTATGTTAGTTCTTGGCGATAATTAATTATTCTTTTCGACTTTGCAGCGCGCTCGAAATGTCCGAGCGGGGCTGTGTCCACTCCGCCCGGAAAGCGGCCGTTGGCTTGCTAGACTTCCACAAAATGGTGGAGAAGTATCGGCAAGTGGTGGCTTCACGGACAAAGTCTTCAAGCAGCGGTCACTCCACCGGCTCAGGTGCGTCTGTTGTCTTCGCGGCTTCTCGAGGAAATGTTCAACAGCAGCAAAGATCCCTGGGATGACTTGATATTTCCTTCTTAGCTTTCGTGACGTTCAGCATGCTTCAGACGCGCTTTTTTGGGGTGCGTTGTCGACTTTCGCAACAGGAGCCAGCGCGGGCGAAAGTTCAACCGCAGCCTAATGGCACTCAAGTAGATAATGTGTTTACAATTTGGTAGATCGTGACGTGCTCAGCTACATGCCAGGTGTCGGCGCTATGGTCCGCGCCCCCTTCCGAAACCTTTTGGAATTCTTCTGCGCGCAGGCAAACGCCAATGCAGCGATGACATGGACTCCGATTTCTCAGAGGATGCGTGCGGGCCCCTGAAACGTCAACGGACAAGCGGCCTGGAGGAGTGCAGTGCGCCGGAGGAAAATCACAGGGAGCACAGAACCTCGGAGTTCGCAGTGCCGCATTTGCCCGCAAAGAAAACTTCTCATTCTACACCTTCAGCGCATTTGGTCGCGCCGCCCAGCGCGTCGGCAGCTTCCACTTCAGCCGTGTGGACCGGCAACTTATGGCAAAATGTCCCCAACGGTCGCGACCTAGTATACTGCAAGATTAGCGTGCCGCTTCCTGTGGATTGCGCTAAAGAGCTCTCAGCGAGCCAAGATTTGGAAGTGGTGCAACTGGCGCCGCGCCGAGGTGTCAAGCTGGGGCGGCATCGCGTCTGCAAGTGCACCATAGTGGAGGCGTCGGTACCACAGCTGGCGAAGCTCAAATCTATGGCGCAAAACGAGCTTGTGGCTCTCGCACCACTGGAGAACCACGGGCTCATAATTGTGCCTTACCTGGACAACGGGGGGAACGTCCGGTTAGTGTGCTTCTGCCTGGTTCTCTAACAAACCTCATACGCACCAGCATCCCACCCATGCTTCTGGTAGTGGGAAGACTTTCCGTTTCCGATCCGGACTGAGCCCGGGCGGCGGGAGCCAGCTCGTCGCTCTAGGCCGCGGAGCTGCATGTACAACGCTTACGAGTTGAAGTGATGGTCTTGGGGCCGTCTCGGTGCACGCGCCGCGATGCACCATGGTTGCGCGTGCAATTGGGCACGACGTTATTTGCTGTTTGAGAGAAGGTATTCCTTTCCCGATGTTTGCTGTCGTGCTGGTTGGTTTGAGTGGTTTCGGATTTCGCGGCGAGGGTGTGCTTGGGACTGAGCAGTGAGTTGACGGTTATTTTATCGGCGGAGGGGCTGCAATGACTCTTTTGCGGAAGTGAAAAGTGTTGCGGAGCGGACGTGAAGGGAAGAGTGACGCTACCACAATTCGCTGGTTTCGTGTGCCACGCGCGTCTCCTGCTATGGCAGTGAGGCCCTGGTCTGTGCTTTTAGACCGGTACTTGTACCACCGTACCATCGCGCCTCCCCCAAGCTTAGGTTAGACATTGCTCTTTTTGGGGAAGTCCTGTTTGGACTCGTAAGGCCTGTCCCGGTTCAAACTGAGATCGTCTATTCTCCAATTCGACTCGGGGGTTATGGGTGATGATTACGACTAATATCTGATTTCTGTCGGAGTGGCTACTGGATGTGGAGGGTTTTGCCAACTGCACACGATCAATGGAGCGATACGGTTTGGGTGTTTTGAGCGTTGTCAATTCCTCATCCACATGAGCGTGTTGCCGTCATGCGAGAATGGATTGGTTTTGTTTGCGAATCGGTGCGGTTGCATTGCATGCGGCTGCCTGCAGCAGCACGCGGACCTCGGGACCGACGGAGGTGTGAGTCTCTGGCAGCGGAGGCATGATGCGGGCACCCGCATCCGTGTCTGTTTGTCATTTTGTGTGGCCGCTTGAACGCCTCGTCTCACGGTGCTGCGGAGCTTCCGTACCATAGCAGCGATTACTGAGGTACCTAGGGGCGGAAGAGATTGTGTGCCCCACTGTGCTTTACCGTGTGCTTCTGTGTTGCGGCGCCAGGTTTTTTGCTGCTTCTCACGCCTATCTCCAACCACGATTTGACGGTTGCCTGCGCACAGAAGTGCCCTAACGGATTTAAATGATTTAACGTATTCCTGAGAGATGTGATGAGGCTGCTGTGGTTGTCCCTCCCATGAACTAGAGGAAGGGTCCCTTAGGGTGGGCCTGATCGCTCTCCGCGTCTGTGATCACTTTGTGTTGTAATCGGATGATGCTGTCGTGCTGGTATTCTATCGCGGTCTTCAGAGCGGAGGCGTGCGTTGCGAGTCTGCACAACTAAGCTACGTCTGATGAATGGCATGGTTTGAGACCTGTCCGCACAACCCTTGAGCTGCTTCCAGGGCAGCGGTTACCTTGTACAAGACAACAACCAGTAATATCTCGTCCTTGCGAGGGAAATATCGCTCAGGTGTATTCATGTGCCATTTCATGACAAGTCACAACTTACAACACGGTTACAAATAGCCAGTCCTGGTTGCCGAGCCAACGTCCCTCTAGACCTGCCGTCACTACTGACGAGCAACCGCTGATAATACAGATGGGACCGCCAACGTCTCCATGCACCATCTGGAGTTGACCTCTCATCACATATGCCTAGTACGGCAGTGCGACACGACGAGGGAGCAGTTCCGAAATCCTGTGCGGCTCGCTGCGCTCCCCGATTCGGACTGAAAATTTCTAAAATGCAAAAATTCACACGTTCCGAGTCGCAAATCAGCCGACTAAGCTTTGTATCCCGCTTTCGCGTCTGATTTTGCGATCGCGCCTGATTCCCAGTTGGTTACCGTTGGAAAGTTCAGCGAATCCGACGCCAGCTGCCAGAATAATGCACGAAATTGATACGTATTTTGCTGCCCAAGTAATAATCGCGTTCCGAGTCGACGAGGTTTTCGAGTGGAAGCAAAAAGGAGGATGGTTGGGCTCGAACCTTGCACTGACTCGTTCCCAAGGGCGCCCCGCCACCAAAACTACAGGCGAACTACAGGCAAACTTGAGGGAAACCCCCGTATATCTCGTGAGAGCGCCCGACTAAGCGGGTGCGTCACAATAACTCGTTCATCCTGTCCCCCTCAATCTGGGATGGCGGCAGCTCATCGTCGTCCTGGCTGCCCGCCGCCGACTGCCCCTTCTGGTTGATGCGCTCGACCAGCGCGCGCACCCTGCCCTCGGTCTGCTCCGCACCCCCCGCCGCACCCCCAGTCGCACCCCCAGCCGCATCCCCCACCGCCCCACCAGCCGCCTGCTGCTCCTCCTCCTCCTCCTTCTCCTCCTCCTCCTCGCCCTTACCCCCAAACGGCGGCAGCGTTGGCTCCTCCACTGCCTGGCTCTTGGAAGTTGGCGCACTTAGTGAGATGCCCGTACGTGCTGATGCCGCTAGCTTGGCCTGGCGCTTGGCCTCCGCCGTGTCCTCAAAGGCCTCATAAGAGCGCTTGCTGCTCTATCTCGCTGTTGCCCACGGCCTGCAGTGCAGCCGCCTGGGTGTATAGCTCCTTATAGCTCAAGAGCGCCAGATTTCTGAGTTGTTTTGAACGTTGACACTGGGACAACCGGCACGGCGGGACTCGCTGGAGTGCAAGACGGTGGCTGGGGGGCACGCGCGGGCGGGGCGAAGGGGCGGTTCGCTGAAACTCGGCAAATCCAAAACGCAAAACTCAAAACCATTCAGGAACTGCGCCGAAACCTGTGCAACCAGGTGGTGGCAAAGCCTTAGAGAAGCTGCCAGACTGTAGTGACACACGGTTATTGATGTGAGTGGGGTACCTACACCACTGCGTGCATATTTGTGCGGGGCGGACGGCGGAGATGTTGCACAATGGATGCATCATGATTTTGGGGGTTTATAAATGGAAAATGAAAGAGAGAAAGCGCCATGTGTGGTGCCGCGGTTGGCCGTGGTGAAGCTCGCCATGGCCTAGGGGCTGCGAGAGGGAGGGAACGACGAGGCGCACGCGCCAAGCCACAAGAAAAGACAAAAACGAGCCCAAAGCGCACTGCATGCGAGGTTAGCGCTGACAACGTCAGTAGCAGAGCGGTTACTCACCTGCGCCTGGCTGTCTGGGCTCCGGGCATGGCGCTGTCAGAGGCCTGGCCAGTGGCTATGTACGCTGGCTGCCAATGTAAAGGGGACCCGCCACACCATCCGGCGACATCGACAAAGAAATGGCCCAACGACGGAGTCGCAAGCCCAGTTCCCGCCCGTACACGATAGAACACGATTTTGGGGGGCTACTGGGTGCCGGCGCTTGGCACGCATCACGACTGGAAGCTGCGCGTTGCACGCGGCGGCAACTGAAATCTTTAACAGAAACAGAGTTAGAGTTACGCGTGCCCAAACGTGCGTTGATGGCGCGTACATCTGGTGTGGAAATGAGCTGGTGACACCTTCGCGTACTGATCTGGCTCTACTGAGCCTGTAGACGCCACATCTACTCGGCGACGCTCTGATTGTGCCAACGGGTAACTGATGGGGCGCGTGGTTTCTTCGTCTTTGCGCCGCCCTGGATGTTGATGTGTGGAATGGTCTACCGCAGGGGCTGAGTGCACACGAAATGGCATCGTGGCTGCTGTCCAAGCCGCTACCTGTGGGCTCCCTCGCTGGTGCTCTGCGCGAAAACTGATGCATAGTTGGGGCCACGATAGGCTAAGCCCTTTACCAGATGATCCCTTTACCAGATGGGTCCGCTGTAACATCCTAATAATTAAAAAGATGATTTTCCCTCCGATGGGAGGCAGCCTGGCATTTTCATGGCCAAATTACCAAATACCGGCACTGGATGGGCCTACCCTTCCAGCGCACGGCCTATCCAGTGGTTGAGCCATGCGACCGCGTGCATCCCGGTGGCCCAACACCGCCGCCTGATGCGTTTTCGTACGGGCTGCTGGCCTTCGGTGGTCCCCAGGGAGATGAGGAAATGCCTGCGATGCGATATGGGTGCCATCGAAGACGAGCGGCACGTCCTATGTGTCTGCCCTGCGTATAGCAACCTGAGAACTGAAGCTGGGCTCTCGGGATCTGACATGAGGACCCTTATGCTCACGTTTGACCAGGTCAAATTGGCTCGCCTCCTCGACTAAAGCTTAGTCGGCTGATTTGCGACTCGGAACGTGTGAATTTTTGCATTTTAGAAAAAAATTTCACTCCGAATCGGGGAGCGCAGCGAGCCGCACAGGATTTCGGAACTGCTCCCTCGTCGTTACGACTTACCACAAACGAATTACAGCCCCAAAGAACCTTGGCTGCATGGCCGCATTCGCCCCAAAAGAATAGGTACATAGTCCATTCAGCCGCACCATACCCACACCATAACGTATCTCTCACTCGAAGCAAAAATTTGCGCATACAGCGCGTAACTGAAACCAAGCAAACATTGCACTCTGCCTTCTTCAGAAGCATCCGTGTAATCAAACGGCACATGACCAACAAGCAACGCCTTCGAAAGCACCACAGCACCACGAAACCACCAACGTCACTCATGCGCACGGGATGATCATGGCTGCTGCTTCAGCGAGTCCTGGTTGAACGCGAACTCAATCTTGATGCGATCGAAGATGGACTGCGTGGGCAACGTGGATTGAGACAAAGCAGGGCGGGCAAGTACCCGTCATACCACGAGCCGGCGTGCGTGTTGGCGGCCGCTTAACGCTATCTCCCCAGCCGGCTTTACGATATCTTCACCGGCCGGCTTTACGATGTCCGCCGTACAAATCCCTGCCTGGTCCCCTTACCCGCCCGGCTGCAGTGTGGCCGCAGCTCCCGCACTCCTTGAGGTTTCGACTCCCGCATGCTAACGCACCCTCATGCATGTTATACTAGCTCTTGTTGCCATGCGCCCCCCAGGCCCCGCACCTTGTTCATCATCGACTCGGGCCGATCCCGCAGCAGCGCCTCAATCTCTTGGTACGAAGGTTGCTCCTCCCGTGTCGCGATGCAGTCAGAGCTCCCGCCGCGGTTCACCACGTGGATCTGCCACCGGTTCGGGTGCGCCTTCAGCGTCCTGTAACATGTGCGGCAAGCGGGAGCGTAGAAGTTTCGCCACGTGTCGCATCGCCCTCCATGCCGGTGATAACCCTTGTTGCATAGAGCCACCGATTGCTGCTTGCTGCGTTGTGTCCCCGCCTGCGGAAGAGGCATGCATGTCCCAGCGCCGATTCCTACCTGATGGAATCGCCGTACACTCGTAGCTGCTTGAGGCAGTAGGTGGATTGGAAGCTGTCGATGAAGCGTTCCGCGTCCGCCTTTCGTTGGCCGAACCCAAAGTCCGAGACGAGGTTGCCTTTCGTCTCCCACTGCGGGTTAACGATCAGCACCAGCTCCGGGGCGTTGGGCCCGTTGCACAGCTTTGTCAACTGCGAATGCACAGTAGGTAGGCGTGGCCAGGTTCTTCGGGTCAAAAGCAGGTCGAACCTCTCGGTCATTGCGTGACAGGCATCGCACCCTGCCACGACCCAACACATAGCGTCTTCGGGTCCCGCACATCTGAAGTGACCCTAACTGGCCCTGTGACCTTCCAGCAATCAGCACGTTCATGTGAACCGACGTCACAGCCCGGTCTAAGGCATCCCGTAAACTGCTTCCCCGTGCGGGCGCGAATGGTCCTCATCTTAACGCTACATGGCGCGCCTCCGGGTTAAGGTTGCACATCAGATGCTGAACACATGGCCGCGAGTCATGCCTGACAGCCTCATGCCTACGTGATCACATCAGGCAAATCGGCCGCGGCAATCCGCGAGAGCGGCGATTATGAATGGGCGAGTTCAGCAAGTGCAGGGAGCAGCATTCCCCGGCCGGTCGACTCAGTACGAGGGGCACGTAGGCAGACAACAACCACACAAACCCAATACACACCCCTGCAGACCTTGACGTGCATTACAATGAAGCACAATACGGCCACTCCCTACACACACGCATGTGCGACGGTGTCCTTGCGTCGTCCAGGCGTACCCTCTCCCGCACCTTGTCGAGCGTCGCAGCTGTGGGAAACAGCACGCATGCCAAATTTTTCCCAGTCCATGCTCCCACCGCATCCCCCTGGTCCCAGATTTCAGCTGCCAGGGGACCCTGTAGTCCCTTGACTTGCTTGACAGTGCGCAAAATGGACTCCACCATAGGCTGCGCAGCCTTGAACTGCTGACGAATGCCGCCAGGCCTGCAACATTTAGCTAAATATTAATCATCCCTGTTTGCCATAATGGTCGTGGCCAGGTCACAGGCTGATACTGACCAGTCGTCGAGGTCTGTGGCTCCGATCAGTGGAAGCAGCAACTCCAAGCGCTGACGGCGTGCGCCATCACGCCAGGCAGTCTCTATAGCTTGCGCTGCTTGTTGCGCTTGTTGTACAGGTCCGTCCGGGATAGGCACGACCCGGTTCACCCTGTCGACAGACGAGCCGAACCTTTAACGGGAGACCCTGGGTCAGCTCGGAAGGCGCGACGCACCTCACTTCCGCCGAATCGCTTGCACTGGCCTGTGGACAAATTGTCAAACATCGGCCACCAAAAACGACGCGCCTGCATCCTGATTGCCTGTGCAAACAGCTGCCTGTCCGTCCACAAGCTATGCGTTTTTGCAACATGATTTATGACAATTCAATAATTCAGCGTCTGAATGCTGCAGGTGCGAACAAGTGTTAAAGACCACATACGCCAAGGACATACACGCTCTAATTTTGCTGCACACAATATGAAATGTGGATTAAAGGCGATTGTTGCGGGACTTCACTAACAGAGTGTTGCTCCTCAACCACTCTTTCGTACGTGGTTTCGGACGGCCATAGCTGCGCCAGATTGAGTGCCCGAGCGCATGCATACAAACATCCAAGACGAAACGCTTATTGTATAACCATAGACTGGATATCCTTGTTGGAGAGGAAATACAAGTGGCCTGCTCTGTAGTTCGCGGTAAGGTGAACTGATATCCGAGATCACTCGCAGTCTAAGTTGGGGTGATGGGGAATGCGGGCGGGAGGGTTGACAATGAGCTTAGCGCTCAGCACCGGGAGGAACCGTCCCGTACACAGAAAGCAATGCAACCTGAGCTGGCTCACGGGTACGTGGGCTGCGCCGGCGACATAAGACGTCATAAGATCGTCCGTCAGGCGCAGGGGTCCTTAAGGTGGATGCTCCGTAGAAATCTCCCGCTCTCGGGGTGAATGGCATCGGGGTCCACACACGGGAGGGCTTCACACACCCCCACTCTCGGGATGCGCTGATTACCAACACAAGGATCTTGGCACGCGGTTTGTTCTCCTCTGCCTGAGACGAATTCCCTGTTCCTGTGTCGTGGGCGTTTCAAAAATCGAAAGACACAGGGTTTCCGAATATTCGGCGGCTTCAATTTCCATCCAGCGCACGTTCAACCTGACGCCGGGACCACACGTCTGACGGCGGCACCGCAGCGGAGCCCATGTTGCGGGGTCGTGGGGAGCTGCTCATGGTTGTCGGGTGAGTGCGGCCCAGCTGATATAGAGATCGACTATAGAGGTTGATTGGGAACACGAGCCAGGACACCCAGGGGGCGCTTGAAGCCGCGATCCTTGCTGCAACCGAGCACCCCTCAAATCGGCGCTGCACAGAAGCGGGGCAATTTACCAACACCTTGCCCACGCTTGGGCTCCTCCACGCAGGCTCGGAATGCTTTCTGGTTGGTACATTTTCGGTGTACCGCTGCGGGTAAGCATAGCAGCATACGGCATCAGCAGTCGGTTGCAGGCCGACCGCAGCAGGGATTCCGTGTGTCAGCACATCCCTAGGTGTGTGGCTGGTCCTGGGCCTCCCAGAAGGACGCACAGTTGCACCTTGGGTACCCGCCTCCCGGTGGCCTGTTGAGCTGTTGCGGGGGGCGACGAAGCTGCACAATCAGGGGTGTTGTCAGGCGCGACCGGCCTTGAGGTTGTTCAGGTCAGTCAGGACGTTGTCCGCCTGACGAGTTCCACCTGAACCGCATGGGTTGCTCACGCTCCTCACACGCACCCCGGGTCCTGCGGCCGGCCTCGTGCTGCTGTGCACGGCCCTCGATGAACAGGACGCATCAACACGGCTGAAGGAGCAGAACCCGGAGGAGCCGCGGCAAGAACAACGACAAACATCAGCGTCGCCTGGGAATGCACCCGCAGCAAAATAGCGTCGGTGGGCCAGGTCGAAGGAGCCCTGCGCAAGTACGCTGCCCTGCGCGAGGCCCGTTGGCTGCGGTTGCGGCCGTTCCGGTGTGAACGGGACGGATGCAAAGGGGAGTGGGGCGAAACCAGGGCCACCTGGATCATGTTTCCGTCCAATGGTTTAAATCACAGGGCCGCGCGCCGCGCGCCTTATGTGTCCTTTCTTTTCGCGTTTCTTTCGGTTTATGCGCGCCTGCTGGATTAGAGGTTGTGCCGTCGTACTACGACGCACACTGTTCCGAATGGGTATTCCTCGGGGAGGAGGGGTGTGGCAATGTGCTGTCCGATGTATGGTTTTTGTGGTAGTTGGGCATCGCTCAGCAGCTCATGGTGCACTTTCGAGATTTTGCGACGGTTGCGGGCACGGCTCTGCTGAGAATGTATGACATTTCCTTGTGACATGTGCTGCATGTTAAATTTCGCTTAAATTTGTAAGGAAATAAGCCTGGGCATGACTGACCCGCTGCAGCCCGCTGCAGAAAGTGCAGGTAGGCACGCTGTCCGTCGCTTCGGCGGTGTCCCTTTTCCGGCGTTGCACGACCAGGCTATCAGCTGCCGTGCATTTGCATACTTGGCAGACTACAGGAGGGACAGACGAGACTAACTTTAGCAAGAAATCCAGTGAAACATAAGAAACATTCAGCAGCTAAAAACGGGTGCCTCCACTGAATGTAAGCCTTCGGGAGCCCGTTAAAATATATTATCTCTTGATTCCAGATTGAGCGTGTATGCAAGTCCGCAAGCGCCATAACCGTGGCGTCCTCCCCAACGGCTGTACGGGCGGGTCCACAGTCGACGCTCTGCGATTTGTGCCAATGCTCATCAACTGCCGATATGCAGACCACTTCTTAGTAGCCTGACATCTAATTTGCACACGCTATCCGAAAGTCGTCTGCACACGTCGTCTGCAACAGTTCTCTAATCCTCACACATGCATCCCCTCGGACGTTCGTAATGTGTTAAAACTAAGGTTAATGCGATGTTACAACAACTGATTTTAGGTAGTCTCGCGGGAGGGGTGCGTTTGAGACGCTGACCGAAAAGTCTCGTAAACAGCATGGTGCCTGCCCACGCTGTCCTAGTTTTAGCCCTTTTGGGCGCCTCAATCCTCCCTTCCCAGGTGCGCTTCTCAGTTTATGGATCGGGGTTGTTTGACGTCGCTTGGGGTCCTGGCCTGGGCACACGCCTTTGTGCAGTCGAATAGTTTCAATGCAGTTGACTGAGTTGGGTCATGGAGGACCTTGAGCGGAAGAATTGTCGGTATTATTGAAATGGTTTTTTGGGTGTTGAGGCCCATTCGGTGCTCGGCTCAGATGATCCATTGCCGTTGCCCCTCCACGTCCCTTCCCAGGGTGACTTGCCCAACCAAGCTTATGCCTCTGGTCTGCGCGAGGGTAGCGCTAAGCGCGGCACGGACCTCGCCCGGGCGCCAGACGGCAGTATAGCAACCGATGCCCCCCTACCGACACTCCATGCCCACACCGGCGTCCGCAGCGCAGCCGACATTGCTGCTTCCGCTCGCCACAGCAAGGAAGCTGGCTCCGATGCCGCCGCTGCCACTGACGCGGGCGCCTCCCTCAGGGACGCGCCGCCCCCATCCGTCTCCCTATGGCTCCTGCTCGCGATGACCATGGTCATGGCGCTGCTCGCTGGTGTGGGCGCCCTGCCCTACCTCTTCACCGGCAAGCTGGATCCTTACTGGTCTGGCATCGCAAACGCGGTGGGCTGCGGCGTCATGCTGGCAGCCAGCTTTGACCTCCTAGAGGAGAGCAAAGCGTACAGCGCGCTGCTGGTGCTGGGCGGGATCCTGCTGGGCGTGCTGGCCATGGCCTACAGCCAGGCCTGGCTGTCCCGCTACGAGGACGTCTCCTTCTCCGACCTGCAGGGCGCCGACGCGCGCAAGGCCATGCTCATCATCGGAGTCATGGCGGCGCACGCCTTCGGCGAGGGCTCCGGCGTGGGCGTGTCGTTCAGCGGCCCGCGCGGCTGGGCTCAGGGCCTGCTCGTCACCATCGCCATCGGGCTGCACAACATTCCGGAGGGGATGGCCGTCGCGACAATCATGGTGGCACGCGGCACGCCGCCGCGCACGGCGCTGTACTGGACGCTGCTGTCCGCGCTGCCGCAGGGCATCGTGGCGGTGCCGTCTTACATGTTCGTGGAGACGTTTTCGAGCCTGCTGCCCATCGCGTTGGGATTCGCGGCGGGTTGCATGATCTGGATCGTGTTCGCGGAGCTGATCCCGGACGCGTTGGAGACCGCGGAGCACGGCCACGTGGCGACCGCGGCCACGTTGTCGGCAGCTGCGTGAGTTTAATGTAGCGGGATTCCTGCGGGGAGCGGGAAGCGGGGGGGGAAGAAATAGAGGAAGGGGGAGAGAGGCGCGCTGACGGGGCCGCCGGACTGGTCGCGGAGGGCCCGGTAGGCGAGGCTGAATGAGGTCGCCGGGGAGGCCGGAAGCCACAGGGGCTTGTGTGGAGCAGTGAAGGGCAACGGGCTCACCCTACAGGACACAGGACTACGGGTGGAGGCGAGTGCCTGGGGTGGTGCCCGAATCGGGGCGCGCCACAGGCCTGGGGTCGATGCATCCTGTTCCGACCCCCTCATGGGGTCCGTGGGGGGGCGGTCGGGCACCTCACGGGCGGCGAACCGTGGGATCCAATGTCGGTCTTCTCCTCAGGCATTAAGGGACCGACTAAGGGACCGACGAGGATACCTGCTGGCTGCAGGACGGGCGCCCGGGGAAATGCAATTGCTTGACTACAGGAACGGATGGGATTCCGCCAAGGGTTCCAGGACGCATTCACCATGACTGCAAGCGCGCTCCTAGTCGCGTGGCAGGAGGACGACAATGACCCGACAGACACCCCACCCACCCATCCACGCACGGCCACGCAGGTTGCAGTGCATCAGCATGGTGATCGCCAAGTTGGAGCGCGCCGACGGCACCGTGGCCTCCCCCATCGTCGCCGACGTGTCCGTGCTGCTGCCCGACCTGCTGCTGCTGCTGCCGGCCTTTCTGGCGCCCTGCGCCGCGGCGGGGCTGGCCGGCTCGCTGCTTCCCTCCCTGCCCCTCAGCATGGGCGTGTCTGTGGGAGCCGCCACCTGGGCCGGTCTGGCGGGACTGGCCACCTCGGTGCTCAGCCACCACCACTTCGCAGAGGATCACGGACCCGCGGGTCACTACCTTGGGAAACACACGGCCGTGCTGTGGGCCGCCGCCGGCGCGGCCACGTGCGCGGGGCTCTGGCGCGCCCTGGGCTCGGTGGCGCTGCCGGGCGGCCACCACGAGCGGGGCGAGTCGAAGGACGCGGAGGGGATCAGCGGGTCAGTGGGCCTGGATATACAGATGGCGATGGCGGAGGCGGGCGGAGTGCGAGCGGACAAGGCGGCGCCGCTGCAGCACCATCAACAGCATCTGCACATGCAGCCGCTGACACACGGGGGCGCCGCGGCGCCGGCCGTGTACAGCAATGGCTGGGCAGGGCCAGCGGGCGGCGATGCGGGCCCTGCCGGGCAGCCGGCGCTAGCGGGCGCGGTGGTTCACGCGACGGGTGTGGCGGCGAGCCGGGGCGCGGGCGGGGGGCGGGAGGGTCTGGAGCGTCGCAACGGATACGGCGGCGGCGCAGGCACGTCGCTGCACATGGCCATGGACGGGAATGGCGGCATCGGCTGGCCGCAGCAGGGGGCCGCTCTGCACTGCCAGGGCAACTGCAACTGCCAGGAATGCGACGCCAAGGTGAGGCCGGATGTGCAACCCCACTTTGGTTGGAGGGAGGCCGCGCGACGACAGGATTCGGACCGCAGCAGCCTGTCGCGGTTGTGGGTTGCGGGTCAGGAGGAAGGCAGCGGATCTCACATGACTGCCGGGGCCCGCCGACGCGGAGGTTCGCGCAGCCCCGCGCAGTGGGGGTGGCTGTGCTGGGGTCCTAACCCCGTGCTCGCCTCAATCGCGATGGGTGCGCCTGCGTTGGCCTAACGCCTGCTCCCCCGCGCAGAATGGATCTGCTCACACCAAACCACCACATGCCCCGCGTCGTATGCCATTCCACCGCAAACCGCGAGGTCGGCCCGGCCGGCTTTGATAAGCCATGGAATCTTTTCTTTGCTTTGGGAAATAATGGGGATGGTATATACGTTCCGATACACCACTCACGGAACGCGCCTCGTCCACCTCCTACGCCGACCGCGTGTGATCCATGTGATCCATGCAGCACCCTGGCTCCTGGGGCGCCCCCTTGGACCTGCTGCCCGCCGCGGACCGGCCGCTCGAGTGTGTGCGTGCGGCAGCGCTGCTGGGCCTGATGCTGCTGCTGGCCGTGGTGCCGGCGGCGTTCGAGGTGGCCGAGGTGCTGCTGCACCACCTGGGGGATGCCTCCACACTGCTGGTCCCCGTGGTGCTGCGAGGTGCGTGACGGTGACGGGGTCAAGGGATATAGCAGGAACTTGATCGGCGGGCGGGGTGGCAGGGGGAGCGGCGCCGGTGCTGGTCGCGGTTGGGGGCGGGGTCGCTGGCAAGCGGCGTGTGATGGCCCTCTGGGTTGCAGTGGGACTCGAAAGTGACGGGCTCCACCAGGCTCCGGGCGACCAGCCGCCGCGTCATCCCCGGCGGCGGCATCCCACGCGCGGCACGTGCACCTGCTGGGAGCGCCACGTGATGTCCACATGATGTCCGCGTCGGCCTCCCTGCCCACCTGGGAGACCTCGACGGTTGCTCACGTCATCTCGTCTGAACACGCCTAGAGCCTTGCATGATGCCCCAGGCTGGCGGGACTGATTCGCCTCCGCTTGGGTTTGTGCCGCAGGTTTGGCCCCCGGCGTCGCCTGCGTCGGCATTGCGCGCGCTGTGGCGGGGAGCCCCGGCTGGCGCCTGCCCGCCGGCGCGGCCGGGCTGCTGACGGCGGCGCTGTTCGTGGGGGTGTCCGTGATGCTGCTGCCGCTGCCGTGCGGCAAGGTGCCGGCGGAGGACATCGTGTTCGACCCCTCGCGCCTGGGCGACCGCCTCAAGGCCTTCGCATCGGGAGGGCTGCTGTTGGCGTCGGTGGGCTACATGTGGCCAGCGGCAGCGCACTTCAAACCGCGCAAGGTGCAGCTCGGGGTCAGCCTGGGGCTGGGGCTGGGCGTCGTGCTGACGCTGCTGCATGCGGGGCTGTGCGCGGGGACACCTTATTGCTTGGCGCCGCGGTGGGCCACAGCACAAGGGCGCCTCTGAACCGCCCCGCGCGCGCTAAGCGCGCGCGTGGACTGTTGGGGCATGGGTTAGGGCTTATGGGCATATGGGGTCCGTCGGGTATGCGCTCGTGAGATTGGGAAGCAGGGCGGACTGGGCGCGAAGAGGGCAGCACCGATAACGACTTCCTGGGAGTTACCACGGAGTTGTCGGTTTGGGTACGGCAGGGTACGGGGGGGATCCGTCGCACCAGAACACTGTACATGGCGGGCGCGATGATATGAGCCTTTGGTGCCAGCTCCGCTGTTCATTTCGAGGCGTTGCGGATGGCGCTATGGGGAATAGAGGCGCTGGGAGGAGTTCTTGCTTCACGGTGGGTCTGGGAGGGTTGAAGCGGCTTCCGTGGAACGTGAGTTACGGCAGCGGGTGGTGCTTGCTGTAACGTCCTGGGTCAGGGCGTTGTCGCGGCCGGCAAGGTGCCGGTGCGTTACTTTACTTGAGAAGAGATCCGTCCTTAGTCAGGGTGTCCAGGGGGGCTTAGTGACGTGGCGGTTAGTGTCCGTGCGGTTAGTGTCCGTGCCGTTGCCTGAGTGGCGGCTGGTAACGCAGAGTCTGGTGCGCACAAGTGCCGCGGTGGCGGGGCAGATCGATGACCTAGAAACGTTTCATTATCGTGCCGTTTGCGCCGTCGGATTAGGCAATAGTTTGCATAGGTGGTCGGAATAAAGCAACCAAACCGCGAGCCCATACGTTGTGAGGAGGTGGAGTTCAGGAACCGTGACGAGGCCGGCGTAGCACGGCGCAGCGCTGGCTTTGCTGACTCTGATTGCCATGGAATTTGTTCCGTCGTTGGATGCTAAGCATACAGCGTTCCGGTATAGTGCACAGGACGGTGCAAGATCTATTCGTGAGTGTCCGACATACTGGAGTACAGTAGCCAACGGCGTATGAGAAGTACTGCGATGCCACTTGTACAAGGTTAGTTGGCTCCTTCAGATACCTGAAACGGCGGGGTGCGCGCACGCTGACGTGCGGTGCTGGTGCGGACGGCAGACAGCCAAACTTTGGTGGCGGTCGAGGAGGGATGTGCGGTGCATGGTAATATGTCTCTTGAGCGTCCGCCTTTCATTTCAGGTTAGGATGCGACGTTGGCACGTTGCGATGGCACATGACTTCACCGCGCTGCCTGGTCTCAAGGTGAGGAAACGAGGAAGTGGAGAGCTCGTTCCGCGCCGTACATGGAGACGGTCAGCCATATGGTCAAAAGGAAATTTCGGAGCGAGTTTACCCGACTGAGACGGAACTCGGGGGGGTTCTTGCCAGGCCAGGCCCGAATGCAGCGTTCGCAGTGAGACAGCAGTCTAATGCCCAAGTAAAAAATACGCAGTGGTCAAATGTTTGTCCGTACAGTTATCGTACCTGCTCTACCTCGTCATGCACGATGCCACCAACCCGCCGGCCACGAGGCTCTCTGCCCGGTGCAGATTATGCCTTCACTAACAACCCTTCACGTAGGCAGCCATCTGCCATCAAACACCGCAAACAATTCACGTGGAAAGCCATATGCCGCTAAACCCTAGCAACCTACCCTACTGCCAAGCCTGCGCCAATACAGTCACACGGTACAACTCGGGAACCCCAACCAGGCACGTCCGGCCGTGCCTACGCTTGCCGTCGGCGCTTCAGGTCCGGCTCCGGATCCGAGGCAGCGGAGCTCCCTGTACCACCAGGGTCCCCCACGTCCCCACGCGGCGCAGCGCCTTCGGCGCCCGTATCGCCGAGTGGCCCACACCGCACGTCTCGGCCGCCCTCGGCCCCTCCCGTGTGCCTGCTGCCCACATCCTGCTGCCGCCCCTGACACAGCTCCTGCCCTGCGCTACCAACCCCCTGCGCCACCTGCGCTTCCTGCTGCGCCTGCTGCTGCTGAGGCGGCACCATCTGACCGAAGAACGCCCGTTGAGGACTCGCACGCCCATGCTGCACCGCCGCCAATGACGCCTGCTGCTGAGGCGGCGGCGGCGGCTGGGACTCAGCTCCCCCGTCCGCCTGCTGCGCATGCTGTCCGTGCGGCGACGTGGCCGCGCTCGCCAGCATGGACTGCAGCGTGAGCAACAGGGGCTGCTGGCCGGAGCCCGCCGGGGTGGCGGCCAGCTGGCGGGAGACGAAGCCCTGGAGCAGCTGCAGGTGCTGCCGCACGTGCGGCGGCTGCGGCTGCCCGCTGCGGACGGCCTTCTGCAGCGCCCCCGCGATGTGCAGCAGCTCCTGGGGGGCCAACGCAGTGGCGGGCTGCTGGGACTGCGGGGCGCCCGGCTCGCGCGGCGGCCCCGACGCCGAGTGCAAGGCGGGCATCAGCAGCTGGCTCAGTCGGCTGGGAAGCGCGGAGAGCGAGGGGGAGGTGGCGGCGCCGGAGGGCGTGGTGGCGTGCGGTAGGGGCTTAGGACTGGGGGTGGGCAGTCGCCCGAGGGACGGCGGGCGCGGCAACAGGTTGCCGACGGACGGAGTTGGCTGTGCGCGGACCGGGCTTTCCGGCAAGTCCAGCTGGATCTGATGTTCCTGCTGCTGCTGCTGCTGCTGGGGATGGGGCTGCTGTGCCTGCTGGCGAGCCAGCTGGGCCTCCTGGTTTCTCGGATGTTCTGCAGGGTGCTGCGGTGGCGGGGTGGCCGACTGCGGAGCCGCAGACAGGACGGAGTGCGGTGCCGGGTCACGCGTGTCGCGCAGAGGCCCCTGCGGCTGCGCCCCCTGCGCAGCCTCCGCCCCCTGCGCCTCCGTGGCCGGGTGCCCTCCCGGCTGCGGCCGGGGACCGGGTTGACCCGGGCCCGGATGCCCCAGCTGCGCCTTGGCCTCGCGCAGCATCTCCTGCAGCTGCGGGTTGGCCGCCATCTGCTTCTGCGCGACGCTCAGCGCTGCCTGCACCGCCCCCGGGGTGATCTGCCCGCCCGCGCCCAACTGGATGCGAGGCAGGCCCTGCCGGGCCGCCGCCTTGGCTATCGCCTGCGCAAGCATGGACGCCAATTGCCGCTTGTCGGCGCCGCCCCCACCAGCAGAACCGCTGCCAGTGACGGCGCCGGCTGCTGCGTTGGCCGCCGGCGACAGCGTCGGCCCCTGGGTTGGGCCCGGGCTGGGCCTGCGCTGCTGCATCTGCTGCTGCAGCTGTGGTCGCTGAAATGGCGCATGCAGGTGTGCGGACCATTCTTGCCCCGCAGAGTTCAAGGCGACGTCATTCAGGGCAGGCGGTCCGCGTGCTGCGGCAGCAGGACCAGGCCCTGGGCCTGGCTCCAGCTCCTGCTTAAAAACCGCAACAGCAGGGGTGGAGGTGACGGCAGTCGATGCCGGGCCGGACGGCTGTCCTTGCGGCTGCGGGTGGCTGAAACTCGAGGATGATGGCTGGTTAGAGCCGCCCGCCTGGCCCTCGGGTGGCGCCACTGCTGCTGCCGCCTGCTGCTGCTGCTGTCGCGCACGAGACGCGGCGGCCATCGCCTGCAGGCTTCCAATCAGCTGCTGCAGTGCGGCGTGGGGCTTGGGCCGCTGTTGCTGCTGCTGCTGTTGTTGTTGTTGTTGCGGCTGGGGTTGCTGGGGTTGCTGGGGCTGCGTGTGCTGTTGCTGCTGCTGCAGCTGCCCCTCTTGTGCCCTCCTCGGCAGCTCCTGACGGGACGAGGGTTGTTGCAGCGGCTGTTGCTGCTGCTGCTGCTGGGGCGGAAGCTGAAGCCCGTGCAGTTGTGCCGAGGTTGTGCCATACTGCCCTAGGTCGGACATGAAGAGACCCACTCCTGCCCGCGCGCCCGATCCCAGAGCCACCGGGACACTGGCCCGAGAGCGGTTCCGGGTCTGGTGCACGTTACTGAGGATGCGCGCGCTGTAGGCCGCCCCGACCAGCTGCGACGCCGGGCCCGGCTCCGCCACCAGCAAAGGGTGCCGCTGCAGCTGCCCCAGCTGCAGCGTGTCAAGATGGGACAGCCGTACACCTGCCTGCAGCAGATCGTACAGGTGGCCGCGCCGGGCCTCCCAAGCGTGCTGCACCCATTCCGCGATGGCTTCCCACACATCCAACTCCTCGGACACCTGCAATCGAGAAAGCAACGTCCGAGTCGCAGAGGGATGCGGGAGAAGCGGCTGACCTCGGCGGCAAGCGACAATGATCTGACAGATCCTGCACTGCGTAGGGAGCCAGGGACGGTCCGCCGCCACGTGCGGAGGGAGGGAGGGAGCCTTTCCCCAGAGCGCCGCATGCAAGCTTGCACCTGCAAACCTCTCCCTGCACGTCCCCCTCCCTTCCTGCCGCCAGCGGTCCGATCAAGGCGTACCAGGTGGACGTCGTCGCATCGCTGGAGATCCTGGTACAGTCGATTCTTCACCGGACCTTCGCCATCTGGCAGCAGCGCACTTTTCATATGTCTACCAATTTCCTATACCCTCCTCCCTTCCCACCCCCCATCCAATTTCCTCGCACCCTCCCCTCCCACCTGCAAGTGGGAGTTCGAGGCTATGAGCATCAGCATCGAATCGTCCAGTAGCAGGAAGTGCTGCTTGTCGGCCCTCACAGCGGCGGGGAAGTTGGCGATGCAGGCGAGCAGCGCCTCCTCCGTCAGCTGATTACAGTGCAGGCAGCGGCCCAACAGCAACACCGCGAAGCAGTTGCGGGGACAGAGGGTGCGCCGCAGCAGGTAGGTCAGGGCACAGGTGAGGGCCGCCAGCTGCGGAATGCGGAGTCATCGGGGGAGGGGCAGAGGACAGAAGAGGGAAAGAACGGGCTTGGATATTCTACCGGGGTGGTCCAGGGAGCAATACCAGGGTTGCAGCCGCCGTGACCCACAAACGGCCCAGGGCGCAAGCATGACCTGGGTTCTCACGGAGGACGGCCGGGCAGGACTAAACCAGGAGTCCTAATCACATTCCGCAACCGAAAGCAACCGAAAGCAACCGCAACCGCCGGCGCAGGCAATGAGCAGGTCGGGCCGATGTCGGGCAGACGCGCTGGGCGGGTTACCATGACAGCTGTGTCAAACAGACGAAATCCACTCGCATCTCACAACTACGCGCACTGCCTCCCCAACACAGATAGCATCGGAATCGGACAACCAAGCCAAGCCCTTCGCATCCTTTTCGCCCTCATGCGTTCGCCCGCTGTAACGCACCCGCTCAGGTCCCGCCCGCACGAGGTACTCGACGGAGATGCCCTCCTCGCCGCCACCGCCCGCCTCCGTTACCGCCGCGACCGGCCAGGCCATGGCGCTGTCCGGGGGCCCGGGCGCCGTCAGGTCCACACCGGCGAAGGCCTGCTGCGCCAGCCTCTCCACCGCTGCAATGCCCTCCGCGGTGGGCTCACCGGGGTGCGAGAAAGCCGTGGCCACCATCGCCTCCTGCATTCGCACGCCGCGACGGGATTGGGGCCAGCGGGCGCAGGATGGGCTGCAAGTTCGGGGCCGCATTTGTTGGACCATCGGACTGGACCTGACGTTAGCGGGTGGAAACAAGGAGCGGCAGCGCTACACCCAGCGCAAAGCTGCTGTAAGAACCTCGGACAGTTCAGCCTTAGGGCGCGGCCGCCGCCCCAAGTCTGCATCCCGCCCTCTTGCGCGCAGGTGCTGTGGGCCCCGTGCTGGGGCCCCGTGACCTCCCGTCGGCCCGTGTTCCCATCGGCCCGTGTTCCCGCCGCCCCGTGTTCCTGCCGGCCCGTGCTGTGCGCGGGCGTCCCTCCCTCATGCCCCGCACCTGGAGCGCAATCTGCAAGGCAGCCGCTTCAAGGGGGGTCAGCGGCACTGGCGGGGCCGGGAAGCCGCCCACACGCATCACATCTGTGGAACGGGTATTGTGCGCATGGGGTGGACGGGAAGCAAGGAAGGGAGCGCGGGCGTGCAGAGGTTTTTGTCAGGCCAGGCGCGAGGGAGCCGCCTTCCCGATGGCGTAGTTGATACTTCATTTGACAAGTGTGCGGGTGGCTCTAGAAACAGCCGGCTGGCTCCTTTGCTGCAGCTCGTAACGCGATGAGCTGGAGCTTGCATGCAGGAGGGGTGGTGGAGGTTATCTTCGGATGTTCGCAGCTGACGGTGATAGCATTACACTGTCGTACGCTGCGTGCCATGTGAGTGCCGTTGATGTAACCCATAACCCGGGGTCCAAACTAGACCAGCAATAGCAGGGAGGTAGTTCCATGATGCTTTCTGGACCGCGTGCGATTCCATTCAACTGGAAACGTGGACTCACATCGCGTGATCCGTCTCGCCGCCCCCTCCACAGTATCTCCCAGCAACCGCCCCGACAGTCGGGCGCACGCTTTTGCCAGTTCGCGGACGCGGCAGATAGACCACGCTTCCTGCCGTACGAGTTCATTGTCGAGTCCTCCGTCGTCCACATCGCAGTCTTCAATGTCCCCCTCGCATGGAGAAGACGGTTCGTCGTCGTCTTCCAAATTTTCCGTAGAACATCTCCGTTCCCCACCCGATGCATCTAAAGGCACTGCAAGCGCAACTGGCTGCTCTTTGCCCTGATTGCCTGCGACAGCCACCGTCGAGATGGCGTTTTGACCGGCTTCTGGATTGGTCCCATCAATATTACCTTCCATATCAGGAAGTATGCGTTACTGTAAAAATCATCAACTATGCTGTAATTTTGGGACAAGCAGTCCCCCTCGGTTACTCATAAGGTTCCTTTGCTTAGGCATCTGCATCGACCTTCATAAGGACAAAAATTGTGTAAATTGGCTTTGCAAGTAGAACCCTAATTCGATATGCCGTAAAGGCATTTTGGCTAAGCAGTTCAGACGGGAATCGTACGGCCTACAGCGGACGGTGGAAGGGCAGCGCGCTGAAAACTCAAGCCCATTCCAATCCTGGAATACGCAAGGGCACACGTGAAAAGATTTGGTCATCATACTGCATCTACACAGAGAAGCAACGCCCTCTCCTTAGGACGTCCCGGCTTGGATAAGGTATCGGGAACCCTCGTTGCGAAGTCTCGGTTTTTGCAACCCAGCCCCATTATAGCATAGACCTGTTGCTATGGCGTCTTCTATGGGACGCATGGGGCTGGCTGGCAGCGCCGGTGTGCACCAAACTGTCCGAAAGGGTAAGGCAGTCGTTGGGGCTGGCCTCGTTGGACGTCAAGCGAAGACATCCATGGGCGGACGCGAGCTGCGTGTGCTGGTCCGATGTTTTTATCAGATGCATTCTGTTTGCACGTGCAGGAGGGAACCTGGTCCCCACAACTAGGGGATCATGTGGGTCTCGCCTATGCCGGGTTGCGAGCGCGAAGGCGCTGCGTAAGGAGGATATGGACCTTCTGAAAGAGGTGAGATGGATATACAGCCTAAGGGAAATCAATTCCGCAAGGGTGTTGCGATGCAAGGATCCCTGGCGTGCCTTTGCCGCGATCCAGATGATCCTTTTGGCATGGACATTTGTGAATGTATCTCTTTAAGATCCATTCACGTATGTTACCTCGCGACGGTACGCGTCGTTCCAACAGTCTTGGCCGAGCAAGGTCATATGTTTCCAGCGCTGCGTTCACACTGCTTGCCTTCTAGCCACGTACTTTCTCTTTTTTGCCCAGAAGTATTTGCGACCTGACCCAGTAGGTGAGGGCCTTTCACCCTTCGCTCATTGGTCGAACGTGCTGCCGTTGCTATCCGCCCTCTCAGGCGGAGTCATACATGTCCGCGGAGGAGCATGCTGAGCTGCGACGGTTGTTGGAGGAGAATCAGAAGCTTCGCCAGGTACTGGAGTCATTTGCGACCCAGGCTGGCTTCTATCCGGACAAAATACCATGTCAGCATGCAAGTACGGATGATGCACTGCACGCGATGAGTTTACCGCTCAGACCATGCGGCCAGAGTACGCCCCTGACGCACACTTACATTCTATAGATGGCCGGCACACGAGTCGTTTCGAAGCTGAGTTAGTGGCGCAGTAGCATCACCGAGACCTGATCTAAAGCCCCTACCCCCAAAACGCTCGCTGCCTCTTAGCTCCCTCCAGCCTCGGCCACCGACACAAATGGCCTGTTCTGGGCCTGCTTTATTGCATATCAACCACATGTAGCTGCATCTGAAATGCAAAGTTCCGGATGTCGTGTGCAGGTTGTGACCAGCAGCGCGAAGCAGCTCAGCCCACAACAGCTGGAGCGCTTTACACAGGAGTACAGCTCTCTGGCCAAGCAGGCAGAGCAGGCGGGAGTAGCCGTTGATGCCGCGCTCAAGCAGGTGGGGGGGTGCGGTTCCAGGGGGATGAGTTCAAAGGGTCGAAACTCATCGCGTGCAGCAACGCTCACTAGCAACTGGTGACTGGCAGTCGCGTCACTGGGTTATCGGACCCGACTGACGCAGATCTTGGGAGTGCGTGGCTTGCAAACTGTATGGTGGCCTCCTGCCGCAGGCGCAAACGACCCAGACCGTTGCATCAAGCGGCGCTGCTCGCAGCAGCAGCAGCGGGGCAGGTCGCTTCCAGGAGGCAACCGCGTCAGCTGGCGGAGGCGGTTCGTACGGCTACGGCGGCAGGTGCGGTTTGTGTCATGTACCGATGTGCTCTGCGGGTTGGTTTGCTTCAGGCACCCATCCTGCCACCGCAAAGAACATTCAAGCAGGGCGATCTCTTGGGCAGTCGCTCGCAGGCCCGCGGATATGTGCCTGACCCACACACATCGACAGCGCCTTGATCGATTGCCACTGATCCATCGAAGGGACGCGGAGATTTGGTGATACAACAAAACGAAACAGGCGGACTGAGGTACACGCGCTCCCCCATGTGTACAATCGATCGCCATGTATGTGCGCGTGTGACAGACACTCGTGCTGGGCTTGATAACAATTTGTTCACGCTTGACAGTACAGTTCTGTGCTGGCGAGCATCCGAGCGCCAAGCCGGGGTTAGGGCAGGCTGCCCGGGACGCCCGGGGTGTCGGCGGTCTCCGGCTGCCTGACACGTCCAGCTACTCGCACGCAACGGACCACCGATTGCTCCACAAGTGACATGCATGTGGCTATGTTGCTACAACGGAGACGTGCAATCATCGGCTTATCAGTACAGGGATGTGGAATCCGCAAAGCTGCGCTGCGTTGAAGTTGACGTCGTGGCCCGAGGGTGTCGCGGCAGCACGTGCGACATGCCACACGTCGTCACCGCATAACCTCGGGCGCTTCACACCGCGAATCCAGCGATAGCGCGTGTACACATGCGCCTGTACACATGCTGACATGCACCCTGCTTTGGCATCGTCAAACAAACATACGCATCCATGCTCGTAACTGGTTTGGGTGGGGTGGGTGTATTTGCTGGACACAATGCACGCTGGTCGTGTTGACGGGTTTGTGATGGCGCTCCGACGACCGGATCGCGACCTGGGGGCACCGTTCTTCGCATTCCTGTTTCCATAAACCTCGTAGCATGGCGGCCAGCATTATCCACGGTGCCCTCTGAAGCTCCGATGCCTGACAGCGTTTTATGGCGGGTCAGTGGATGGCGGCGGCGCGGTTGATGTACACTTGCCCCCTGTACGGCCGGCACCACCCGACCCGCTCAGGAGCTACGGCGCCTCGGTGCTTGTGGCGGAGCCCCCTGCAGCTCCCGCCCCGCCGGCGGCTGCTCCCGCGCATTCGGGCAGCAGCGCCGTCCCGCCCTCTGGCTCATCCTCCCCCTCGTCGGCCTTCTCGGTCAGCTCCCGCGATTACGCCCGGGATATGGCCTCCCTGTCCGTTGAGCTCGACGCCACCGTCGACGACGATGACGACCAGCACGGGGGCAACGGGATGGAGCAGGCTCAGGTGCGAATGGGGCAGGTCGCTAAGGAGGTATGCATGTGGTGGTGTGGGGGGAGGGAGGGGCTGCGTGCCAGGGGGTGTAAGGGCGGCCACAGCAGGCCTTGCGAGCGGCGACCGCGTAACCCTCTGCCGGAAAGTCCGGAGTGGCATTCGCGGACACGCCCGCCCGATTGAGGAAGCTGAAGCTGGGCAGCATGGGGGAGCTAAGATGGGTGCCACCCAGCTGACCTCTGTGGTTGCCACTGCGGGTTGTGCCGTGCCTGCACTGGCTTTGGATCGGGGACAGCCTAAGGGAACATGTTGCGGACGCCTGCGCCCAGCAGCTGCTTTGTCAGGGTCGCTTCAGTGGTTGATGCGGCCATCCGTTGTGCCAACCCATCTTCTCTGCTTTTGAAAAAGCTCTTGGTGTCGTGCGTGCGCCCTTCCTACCCCGTTCACATCCTGGACCGTAACAGCAACGGCTTGCGACCCGTTATTTGTGCACTCGGTTGGGGGCATACCCTTGTACCGCTTTACAAGCGCCTGCGTTCGGGTTGAGGGTCTCCGACGGTCTCCCTGCGGCAGGCTGAAGGGCCTGATTCTGTGCCGGTAGTCGTAGCTTGGGCTTCTCCTGGCTTCGCGAAGCAGGAAACATCAAACATCGCTGTCGTCCCCTCCTGTCCTGCCCCGTCCTCCTCCCAAACCCCGCCGCCGCGGGGCTCTGTCCTGTGCTGCGTGCGTTCTGTGGCTGGCGTGTGGCCACCGGTGGCTGCATCCGTTGCTGGTGACGCTGTCATCGACGCGGGCGACCCCTGCTTGGTGTGCGTTCCTGCTGCTGCGGCTGCCGCTGCTCCGGCTGCTGATGTTGACAACCCGCTCGCACACGGCTGCGGCTGCGGACGTTGACCACGCTCCGGCGCGTCCACGGCCTTCGCGGGTAACGCCCGCATCCGCCCATCTGCGGTCCCACCACCGCCGGGTCCATCCGTGGCCGCGGCGCTGCTTGGTCGTCTGGGCGGTTTTTTGTTGCCTGCCGTCGTGTGCCGTGCATGTCTGGTCGTCGCGCGCAGGTCCCGGCGGCCTCCACCCGCGCCTATTCCGCGGCCGCGAGCCGCTTTGAGGCGCTGCTGTCCGAGCGCCGCCCCGCTGGCGTTGTGAACGCCGCGCAGGCCCAGCTGCTGGACGCGCGCGAGCGCGTGGCGCAGGAGGAGGCGCACGACCCGGCCGCCGAGGAGGCGCGCAAAGCGGCGCTGCGCGCCGCCGCCGCCGCCGAGGTGGAGTCGCACGACCCGGCGCGGGTGGTGGCGGGCCGCGAGCACTGGATGATAATCACGGTGCCGGAGAAGCCGGTGGCGGGCGCCCCCATGAAGCTGTACTTCAACCGCAACCAGAGCGACAAGCTCAGGTGCGGAGGTCAGGGGTGGAGGGGCGAGGGGCGAGGGAGGGTAGGTGTCGAGGCTGACGTGCGGCTTTGGCTGGGCGGCGGGCTGGGTGAGGGCGGTCACAGGCGGACGTCATGAGTGGCGACGACGCGTCGAGGGCCTTGCGAAGGCAACCTCCGGCTGGCCAAGCCGCTGCCAAGGCGCGCACTGCGCGGCACTACCACCGCACCGGCCGTGGCAGCTCCTACGGCGCGACCGTGCTGTCGTTGCCCGCGCGCCCGTGTTGGTGCGTGTTTGCCTCCGCAGGCACCGGCCGCACATTTCCGCGCAGTACGGCTTCAACCAGTGGGAGCTGATGCCGGAGACCGGCAACCGGGTGGACCTCTTCCCGGCCCCGCTGCCCAAGAACGACACGATGGACTTCTGGAGCTGCACCATGCAGGTGGGCAGTGAGCAGTGGGCAGTGGGCAGTGAGCTCGGGTTGCGGTCGGGAGTGCATGAGGGGGGTCCACATGTTGGCTTCGGCCCGGGGGTTGGGAGGGCGGGGCTTCGGCCCGGGGGTTGGGAGGGCGGGGCTTCGGCCCGGGGGTGGGAGGGCGGGGCTTCGGCCCGGGGGGGGTGGGAGGGCGGGGCTTCGGCCCGGGGGTGGGGCTTCGGCCGGGGGGGGGGCGGGGCTTCGGCCCGGGGGGTGGGAGGGCGGGGCTTCGGCCCGGGGGTTGGGGCTTCGGCCCGGGGGTTGGGGCTTCGGCCGGGGGCGACAAGCAGGGCGACGCTATGCATGCGGGAAGACGAATGCGTGCAACCAAGTGCGTGCATGTGTGTGTGTGTGTCATTCAAGGGGATTCGCTAAGCCCGCAAAGTGTCCGTATGCCGCACACCTGGCCCCGGCCCCAGTGCAACCAACTGTGTGTGTAAAAGACAACTGAGCCAACTATGTTCATGTGTGTGTTGATGTGTGTGTGTGTTGATGTGTGTGTGTGTTGATGTGTGTTGATGTGTGTGTGTGTGTGTTGATGTGTGTTGATGTGTGTGTGTGTGTGTGTGTGTGTGTGTGTGTTTGGCTGTCAGGTGCCTGCGGAGACCTTCGAAGTCAACTTCATCTTACACGACAACAACGGAGCGTACGAGAACAACAACGGCATGGACTTCACGTACGGAGTCGATGCTGGCATCACGTACGACATGTGGATCGATACCGCGGCCGAGCGCGCGGTTGCGAAGGAACTGGCGCGCCAGGTGGGCGGGTCTGTGCGCTTCGGCGGCGGGGGAAACTCGTGGCTTCGGCATACCATGCTGCTCTCGCCACGCGAGGTATCTCTCTCTTAGGGTGGTTCGGCCGTCATGTAGATGGATCCGTGGCCGGATGGGCGGGTGTCCGTGGCCGGGACTCGCGCGAGAGTGCCCTTGCTGCAGGATGCCGTGGGGTTGCTGGCGTGTGGATGGTCGGACGGTATCCGCCTGAGGCACCCCGCCGTCGGTGTCTTGCTGCGGACGCGCAGGCGGCGGAGGCCAAGGCCGCGGAGGAGGCGAAGACCCAGTTCATGGAGACGATGGCGCAGCAGTGCAAGGATTACGGCAAGCAGAAGGCCGAAGGCGAGTACACGCCCGCTCACGCCCGCTCACGGTCACCTTCGTCTGGAGGCCGTCGGAACTTCTGTGTTTTTCTTCATATAGACGACCTATCCATCGTGTGTAATCCGTTCTTGGACTCTGGCAACGCATGACACAACTCTGGCAACGCATGACACATCATCGCGAGCACTTCCGTCCGACGCCACTACTGCCGCCCGCGCCGCGCGATCCCCCCTCTTGGCCCTGCAGAGCTGAAGAACAACGTCGGCCGGCTGCAGGAGGGCGCCGTGACGGTGCTGTTTCGCGGCGGCGTCCCCGTGTACCGCATCCTGCCCGCCGCCCCGGTGGCGGGCGGCAAGGTCCGGGTGCAGTACAACCGCCGGTCGGGGCCGTTCGGCAAGTTCAACGTGCCGGAGGGCCAGACGCTGACGCTGCTGTACGGCTTCAACCAGTGGCAGAACAGCGGCAAGGCCCCCATGGAGCGCGTGCCGCCGCCCGCCGCCGCCGCAGCGACGGAGGTGGTGAGTGGAGGGACGCGCGGTGGCGGAAGTTGAAGCTGCTGTATGGTTGTTTAGGCCGGTGAAGGCCTGTGCTTGGACACGGCAGGGCAGCCGAAGGGGCTGTGCCTCTGGAACGAAAAGCAACGGCCGCGGGATGCCATGACGCGGTCGACGGTGTGAGGGCGGCTACGGCAACTGGCGCCCAGTGCAATGTGTTGCGTTAAGGTCTCATGTGATGAGCAAGCATGGGTGAAGGACGATGCCCGCGCCGCGTCTGCGTCTGTGTCCAGCAGACACCGAAGCCCAGCAGTCGATATCGGGGTCGTTCTCCTTGCGGCCCTCGCGCCTGGTCGCCCCGCAGGAGGAAGACTGGTTCGAGGTTGAGGTGCCCATCCCGCGGGACGCGGTCGCCATGAACTTTGTGCTCAACTACTACGAACACTATGTGAGCAGGGTCGGGCGAGTGCCGTGTGCGCAAAACGCTGTGGCGTTGCAGTGGGCAGGAAGGGCGCGCTTGGGTCACGAGCGCAAGGCACAGTACGTATCCTGGGGGTGGCTTTGGCCGCAAAGCCACCCCGTGATTGGTGCCAGGTGAAGGGCGTCAAAGTGCCCTTAGCTTAAGAAGTCATGGAGACATCCTCGATGCACCCCGCAGCCTATGAAGGGACACCACAGGCGTGCTGCCAGTCATAATCGTCCTGAACAGAACGGTGCGGTGCATAGCAGGGTCGCTCGGCGCTGCGCTTGCAGCTGAGTGACGTTACCGATCGTGACATATGAAACCTCCCTCCGCACACACAAACGGCCTGGCATATTGGTAACTCTGGTCTCGGTCTCAGTCGTCGGTTGCATTGCTGGACACGGGTCTGCTTTTTCGCGGCTCAGCTTTTCTCCTTGCTAACACACCTGCACCAGCTTCTGCGTGAGCTTGCTGGCTAACAAACGGCCGTATCGCCCCTTCCGCTGCACTTCGCTTCTCGCTGCTCAATTTTCTTTTTTTGCGCACGGCCGTGCAGGACAACAACGGCAGCCAGGACTACAAGATCAAGGTGGCCCTGCCGGCCGGCCTGACGCTCGACGCCTGGGCCGAGCAGATGGCGGAGGAGCTGCGCGTTCGCGAGTACGAGCGTCGCCTGACGGAGCTGGCCGCGGCGGAGGCCAAGGTCAAACGCGCGGAGGAGAAGAAGAAGACGGCACAGGTGCGGAGGGCCAAGGGAATGCCGGGCCCGATACGCAGCAGCGGTAGCGATCACGGCCGCACGTTTCCTGGACCCGGGGCGGCCGGGTTGCCGTTCCTTTCTTTCTTCCTGGAGTGTGTCTTCCTGGAGTGGGTGCGCAGCTGGCTTGGACCGTGACACTTCGGGTGCCGCTGACGTGTGCCGCTGACGATGCCGTGTGACGATGCCGCTGACGTGTGCTGCATCGCGTCCAACCCGCGGCACCTCGTCCAATCCAATCCGCCGCAGGACTTCGTCAAGGCCGTGGAGCGGCGGAAGGTCCGCCACGTGCTGTACACGGACCCCGAGGTGGTCACCGCGGGCAGCGAGGTGACGGTGTTCTACAACCCGCGCGACACGCCGCTGAACGGCCGGCAGCAGATCTACCTGATGGGCGGCTGGAACCGCTGGACGCACAAGCGGCATTTTGGGCCCATCGCGATGCACCCGCCGACGATGGGCGGGGAGCACTGGCAGGTGCGGAGAGGGGATCCCGGCGGGGGGCAGGGCTGGTGGCGATGTTAGGGCTTGGGCGGCCGAGGCCGCCCTCTGCGAGCCAAGCACTTGATCGCGGAGTTTAGGAGGCGGAAAAGCTCGATGCGAGGAATGCCTTGGGGGATGCGCCGACTGTGAGAGGGGAGAGGGTACTCGTCGCCATGTTTTGGAGTTGCGCTGCCGGTACCTGCGGTGGCAGGGACCTGGCAGGTCCCTGGATCCTTGCGTCTTGAGCTGCGGCAAAGGGGTCTTTGGATGTTGTACGAGGACAAAAGCCGTCGCGGTCTGCGTACCCTGTAGGCGATCGTGTGCAACCTGGATGTGCTGTAAACCCTGTAATCACCACCGGGGGTCCCTGTATCACCACCGGGAAACTGCGTTTCAGGCCACTGTGGCGGTTCCCAAGGACGCCTACAAGATGGACTTTGTGTTCTCCGACGTGCCCGGCGGTGACGGCACGTACGACAACCGCGGCGGCTTTGACTACCACTTGCCCGTGGAGGGCAGCCCGGTGCGCGAGCCGCCGCTGTACGTGTGCCACATCGCCGTGGAGATGGCGCCCATCGCCAAGGTGGGTGGGCGGGCAGCGGCGCTTTTGCGGGAACAGCGCGCGATACTTTTGTGTACTCCAAAACCACAAACGGAGTGGTGCAGGCCGCGGTTATACCCACAGCCCCAGGACTCAAAAAAATAAACTCATAAAACGGCGGTGCGCGTTCGGTGTTCACGGTGGCAGGGGCGCAGACATTGTGAGGTCGCGTCCCCGGGGTCGTTTGACACCATCTTCCCCCTCCGCGTGTGACCGGGTTCGTTTCTGGGTCTCTCTCCTCTTCTCATTTTCTCCCCCTCCGCGTCCGCTTTATGTCCGCCGTCGTCAACCCACCCTGCAGGTCGGTGGCCTGGGCGACGTCGTGACGGCCCTGGGCCGCGCCGTGAAGGAGCAGGGCCATCAAGTGGAGGTGGTGCTCCCCCGCTACGACTTCTTCCTCCACTCGCCCGTCCTCAAGGACCAGCTGCGCTACGAGACCGAGTTCGACTGGGGCGGCACGCGCATCTACGTGACCACCGCCGTGGTCGAGAACATCCGTGTGTTCTTCATCGAGCCCAAGAACGGCTTCTTCAACACGCCCACCGTCTACGGCAGGTGCGCGCGCAGCGCGCCCACCGTGCGGCGACGAGGCTGCTTGCACCAGCCTTTCCATGCGTTTGCGTTTGCGACTAGTGACTACGGGCTGAGTGGGGCTATGTTGAGCGCCCGAGGGCGGATAATGTTGGCGACCTGGTGGCGATGCTGGTCGGCCGCTTTTTGGCAGATTGTACATTGATAACTACGCCATGGTGATTCGTGGCGTGGCGTGGCGTGGAGTGGGTTTCGCTTTAGCACGTTAGCTGTTAGCACATCCGCCTCAATCGATAGGACGGGACGCCGCGCGACGCGCACTTGAGTGAGCTGGACACGACGACGCGCGCGTAAGCCCTGCCCGCGACTCGATTGGTATCGGCCGCAGGTACGACGACGAGGTCCGGTTCGACTTCTTCTGCAAGGCTGCTCTGGAGTTCTTGCTGAAGACCGGCCGCCAGCCGGACATCCTGCACTGCCACGACTGGTCCACCGCGCACGTGGCCCAGTCGTACTGGCAGGACTACCACCCGTACGGGCTGTACAAGCCGCGCGTGGTGTTCACCATCCACAACCTCAACTACGGCCAGAAGAAGATCGGCGAGGCGGCTCACTCCTGCCAGAAGTTCACCACCGTGTCTCCCACCTACGCGTTCGAGGTGGGTCGCCTCGGAATCAAGAAGAAACAGCCTCGACGCCCCGGGGGAATGAACTGCTTTATTACTTATCTGACCGGGCCCGACGTTGGCCAAGGGCTGCTAACCCAGCCCTAACGGAAAGACCGCCGAAGCACTCTCCCTCGGATACGGGGGAGAGGGGCGTAAGGGGCCACGTGTGTGTGTAGGCTGTAGGGGGAGGGGTACGAGTCAGAAGGGCGGCGCTGGATGCGGGGACCGGGAGGAGACCGACGCAGCACTGATGGCCCTGAGCTGTGGGCCCTACGCGTGGAAGCCAGCGCGATGCTTCACCCACTCACCGTCACCTTAACCCTGCACCCTGACTCTCTCTCTCCCGTCGTCCCGTGCCATCGCGCCAGGTGGGCGGCACCCCGGTCATCGGGCCGCATGCGCACAAGTTCATGGGCATCCGCAACGGCATCGACCCGGAGCTGTGGAGCCCCGAGGACAACCAGTTCCTGCCCGTGAACTACAGCTCGGAGAACGTCGTCGAGGGCAAGAAGGCCGCCCGAAACGTAGGTGCAGGCCGCCCCGGGTCGCCGCCGCATACATCCCGTCGCCCCCGGGTTCGTTCCCGGGTTTCTTTCCTCTGTTCATTTTATGCCGTCGCCCCACCGCCTGCCGCTGGCGTGCGCCCCGAGCGCGGGGGCCAGACTCCGCAGCGGATGCGGAAGCCTACTACGGTAGTTGAGGGTCAACGGATGAGGCGCAACGCGGTTGCGGAGGAGACGTCCGGTGACGCCACCAGCCGGTCAAAGCCCGATGCGATCACCAAGTTCAGAGAGTTGGTTGTCTGTCGTGTGCACTCTGTAGCATCTGTGCACCTTGCCGCCTGATCCCTTTGTGGTCTGTGCCCGTGCACACGTCCGTCCCGCGCCTCCCCCGTTGCCATAATGCCGTGTGTCGCGACGACAGGCGCTGCGGCAGCGCCTGGGCCTGAACGGCTGGAACGACAAGTTCATCGTGGCGGTGGTGTCCCGCCTGACGGGCCAGAAGGGCGTGCCGCTCATCAAGCATGCCGCCTACCGCACCCTGGACCGCGGCGGTCAGTTCGTGCTGCTGGGCTCCGCGCCCGACCCCAAGGTGCAGGCCGACTTCAACGCGCTGGCGAGCCAGATGGGCGGCCAGGACGCGGCCTTCTGCTTCAAGTACGACGAGCCGCTGAGCCACCTCATCTACGCGGCCGCGGACATGGTCATCGTGCCGTCCATGTTCGAGCCGTGCGGCCTCACGCAGGTGGGTGTGTGTGGGTGTGTGTGGCCTAAAATGAAAAACAGCCCAGACACACCCAGCCCGGCGGCGGGGCTAAAACGTAAAACGGCCCAGACACACCCAGCCCGGCGGCGGGGCAGTCGAGAGCGGCGGCGGGTTGATTCTATGGTTTATGGTACGGGTTGCGTCATTGCAATCCGGCGGCCAACGCATGGCGCGCGGACCAGGCGCAGTGCACGAGAGAGGGTCCAGGGACCCCTCTGTGTAAGGTGGTGGCGTTTTTCGGGCGCTGTCTGGACTGTCAGCCAGCGCCCGACAAACTGGGTACTGGGTACTGGGTACTGGGTACTGGGTACTGGGTACTGGGTACTGGGTACTGGGTACTGGGTACTGGGTACTGGGTACTGGGTACTGGGTACTGGGTACTGGGTACTGGGTACTGGGTACTGGGTACTGGGTACTGGGTACTGGGTGCTGGGTGCTGGGTGCTGGGATTGCATCCCAGGGATCCCCGGGGGATTGCGCTGCGCAGTACCCAATGTTCCCAGTTTGTTTCCTGTGCCGACGTGGACAAATGGTGGCGGCCTCGCGCTCTCACGCTTGCCCGCAGATGATTGCCATGCGCTACGGCGCCGTGCCGGTCGTCCGCCACACCGGCGGCCTGCGCGACACCGTCTTCGATGTGGACTTTGACAAGGAGCGGGCTGCCTGGGAGCTGTACGGCTCGTCGGACTGGCAGCGGGACGGCATTGACGCCACCAACGGATTCGCCTTCACGGTGGGTGGGGACGGCCGCAAACCGTTGCGATCTGCAGGACTGGCAGCGAAGGCTCACGAAAACGGGTTCTCAGGGGAAACTGCGCAAAAAATACAGACATGGCCGATTCCCCCGCCTTGGCGAGGTCTACAAGAACGACATCAGTGATTGCCTTCTTTCTCACTGAAGGCCTCTCGAACGGTGTCGGCGGTGCCATCCGAGCTCTACGATGCGCTCTGCAACTAAATAGCCACAGCGGCTTCTCGACAAAGCCTTTCGGCGCCGACCCACCATGACTCGACAGGCCCGGTCAACTTGGAACCGCGCTGACCTCGTTCTTTGCCATCACACACTGTCTCTCTCCCTCTCTCCCTCTCTCCCGCCCGCCCCATGACGTGGGTCCTGTGCTGGCTTTCCGTCTCCTCGCCCCAGGGCACGGACGGCGGCGCGCTTGACTACGCCATGAACCGAGCCATCGACGCCTGGTACAACGACCGCGCCTGGTTCCACAGCCTGCAGAAGCGCGTCATGGAGCAGGACTGGAGCTGGAACCGCCCCGCCATCGACTACATCGAGCTCTATTTCTCGGCGCTCAAGTCGTAAGCGGGGCAGCCGGCGCAGCACCCGCCCCAGCTAAGCAGCGCCACATAACGGCGCACGATAATAACCCAGGCGCTTAGGACGGGCCGCTGTGTAGCGGTTCGCGGGAGAGCCGGGATCTGCGTTTAGTCTGTTGGGCGTGTGTCGCGGCCGTCACATTCGATGTTGGTAGAGCTCTTGATTCCGCGTGGTGCACGCGCTGAGAAAAGTTAGCGGTGCCTGGGGCACGAACCGCAAACTCGGCTGGATGGTTATTTGTTTTTGTTTTCGGGGTCCGCGAGAGGGCTGCATGGCGTTCCGTTGGGCTGGCTGCACTGGCCCTATGTTTCGGCTGTACCAGGGGCACGCTGGGGAGCAGGCGAGAGCGCGGGCAGCATTGGTCATTGAGCAGTGATTCGCTAAGAGCGGTTAGGGCTCCAGCCGGGCTGCGGCACGGCTGCGTCTGGGGCCGAGGGGTGTCGAAGTGCGTGGGAGTCGGGGATGACAGGTGCTGCGCGCTGTTGATACCGCTGATAGTGCGCTTGGAGTTTCCCTGATGGTCCTTGGGCCTGCCCGCCTGTTGGGCGCCTGGTGTTGCCGGTAATGCGCTGTCTGGGCTGGAGTTGGATGCCGCTGCTGCTGTTGCGGCCGTTGCGACATGTGCCATGGCTGCTGTTCCCCTGCTGGTTGTTGGGCTGCCTCGTCGGGACGGCACGAGTTCGGCGGCTGGATGGCCGCCTCGTCCGTGCCGCCCGGATCTGTACATGTATCGATTGCGGTGACTGATGTCTTGCTTTACCCAGCCAGTTTGGTGGGAGTCGTGCTGTTTGCATTGGGGGGGAGAGTGACTCATGATGGGTTTTTCCAGCCCTTGCCGGGTTGGTGCCCCGTGTAGTTTTTGCAGGCGAGCCGTGCGTGACGCGTGCGCCAACGGGTTGTGTTGGCGCCACGTGCGCACGTCGGGCCGAGGCGCCGCGCCGCGCGCCGCCATCATGCACCGTGTGTACTACTAGGCGTTTTGGATGGTGGTCGCGCGGAGCCTGCAGACGGCGTTTTTGTTCATGATGATGATGATGATGGTGACGATTATGCGTGGCGGCGAAGGGCTACTGCTGCAAGCTTTGTTGGCCACCCAATATGGCACTCGGCCCTACCCGTGAAGCTGCGGCGGGCATGTGCCCGCTGTTCGTTTTCGCCAGCTGCCGATGAGCGGAGGCCTGCTGCAGGGGCGATGTATGATACCACCACTGCGCACGCCACTGGCTGACTACCCGCTGGCGCAGTCGCAGCAACAGGGGAAGCCCGCGTGCCCGCTGACCTGCCCGTTGAGGACGCCCGCCCAGGAAGGGACGCAGCGCGGGGGCGTTTTTGGTCTTTTGAGGGCGTACTGCCTGTGTTTCGCTTTTGGCCCGAGGATGTGATGGTGAAGAATCCCAGGTTGCCTTTTGCAGTTTTGAAGGGCAAGTTGAAAGATCATCAAGATTGCGTTTTGGAGGATCGATCCGGTGCAGGCGCCTGGTTTGCGTTTAGGGTTCCCGAGCTGTAAGGGTTGTGCGCGCATGCGGACTTGAACACGGGTGATGGCCAAGGACGTGAAGCGATTGCCACATCACGTGAAGGAGTGGCGCGCGAGGGACGCGGTGCCGGGGGCGTCGCCTTGCATCCCTTGCTTGCTGCGCGAACGAACAGTCCAGGGGCGGGCTTGGGAGGGCGCCGGGTGCGTTCTTGAATATGTTGGTCGACGGTGCATGGGCGTGTTCGCAATCACGGAGTGCGGGACATGTTCCCCGGGTGCAGTGTTGAAGGATGTGGACTTGTGGGGTTGCAGCTGTCCGCAGGAACTGAAGGTTAGTGAAGAGAGATTGGACGCATTTTGTGTTCTTGCTGTGTACTCGATGCGTGAAGGACAGGGTGCTTGCAGGTGCTTTCCTGTGGTCTTAGGGGCCGTTGAGCTGGAGAGGAGCAAGCTGAGGACGTTGCCTGGAGAGGAGCAGGCTGGGGACGCTTGCCTGGGCTGTGATGCGGCTGTGGGGACAGACACGCGGCTGTCCGGATGTCGCTTCTGATGCCGCTGCCTGCGGGGCTACGGAAGCCAAGTAGCCGAGCAACATCGGGACGGCGTCAGAGGCGGAAGGTTTCATCAATTTAAGGCGCAGCATGTAAACATATAATGTCCCATCCGTCGTCGAATGGCAAGCGGGTCGGATCTGACCCAATGGGCTCCCTCACGGCAAAACCGACATGCCAAAGGCTGCCGCAAAACCAAGACGTGCACAACATCGCAATTGTTGCTGCAATCACCAATCGACCGAAAAGCGAGCATGCGTGGTGACATACGGTACCGTCTCACCAAAACACTCAAAAAGGCCGTGTCAAACTACGTCGAACCGCTCCGCCGGCCGCAACGGCTATTAACTCTTGCTAAGCGATGTCAAGAATGCGTCCTCCTCGTACAACCTTGTCATTGCGGCCCCAACGACCGCTTATGAAAGCCGTGAAGAACGTGCTAAACTCAAGCGGCATGGCTTCACATCGCACAATCCCTGTGCAGCCGTACAAAAGTAACGGCGCGATACCGAAATACACGAGCCGTTTATTCGGCCATTACTTTTTAGCACTGTCCTTTTTGTCGTGCGTCGATGTCCCCCTGCCCCTCATGGCTCGCCGGTGGAATTCAGCCCGTGCCAAGCTGCGGAAGCCCACCGATCAACACGGCACACACACCCGTCATGGGCCAGCCGCAAGCGAACACGAGGACTTGCGTCATGCCCCGGAGCCTGCTTCTCAAGCAATGGGGCATACAGAAGCGCCACGGCACGGCACAGGTGACCGGCGGAGAGGCGGGTGCGCCCGCCCAAACGACCCAGTCACACGTCGGCATAAATTGATTGCATGCTCAAGGTTGGACACGGTAAATGTGCTGCACACGACACCACCGAGAAATCCGCCGTACAAAAACCCAGCCGTCGCCCAGCCAGGGAGACACACACACGCCGTCCTCACCCCGTGTCGCACCCTAACCGCATATGATGACCTGCTTTATTTCCACCTCTCAGACAATAAATGAAATACTGTTCATCGTTGCCCCCATCCCGAGCACTCGAACGCCTGTGCGTGCATGTGGCCCTGCATTTCTTCGGCACGCCTCCCTCCCCTCCCTCCCCTCCTCCCTCCCTCCCCTCCTCCCGCTCGAACTCCACCACGAGGCCTTACAACACACCTGTCCACGCTTCGGCAGCGGGCGCATGCCCTCTCCGTCCTTCGTCGTGTGGGTGGGTTTCCCACCCGAGACCCTCCAACCCGGACCGCAGCCGCGCACAGGAAGCAGGTTCCTCGCATCTGTTCAGATCTGACGCATAATTAATTTGCACCAGAGCTCATACACGCTTGCCCCTACCGCCGTTATGACGCCCCTCCTCTCCCCTTTGTCCCACACCGCACTGTCGCCCCCAGGGGCGGCACCCGAACCAAGGTGCGCCCGAGCGCTCAGTGACAAACCTCCATCCCGCCCACATCGTGCTGCTTTGCAACTTATTACACAACGCCACGCTTTTTGAGGCTTCGGTGTCCGTTCGGCCGACGCAACCGCAGCGCCGCTCATAGCTTCAGCCACTTGGACTTCATGTCGCGGCCGCCGCAGCAGGCGGCGCGCTCCAACGTGTCCAGAATGAAAGAGGCGGACACCGGGCCCTGCAGCGGCGCCGCGAAATCCGCCCATGGGAGCGGTAAATTTGCAACGGTAAAAATAAGCAACGGTAAAAATAAGCAAAATGATCCCGCATGTCTTTGACGTGCCAGTGGCCACAGGCATTACGGTAGCGGCCTCACCATCATCACACCATCGGCCGCACCATTGGACGGCCGGCCCATCCCGGCCCCCGCCCCATAAGTATCCCGTGCACGTCACCCCCCTGACGAACCTGCGTGAAGATGGGACCGCGGGTGCCGTCCGGACCCAGGTACAGCAGAGTGGGTAGTGCCTGCACAGGGAAACGTCCACTTTGGCGGTTCAGACCGTGAAACCCACATCGAGGAAACGCCAAACGCCAAGCTGTATCACAAGGAGACCGTGGCATTGCATCGTCGTCCTCGGTGTTCAAGACCCGCCCCCGCCAAGCAAAAGATAGCGGTATTCGTACTAGCGATGAGTGATTTCTATGGCATTGCCCTTGGTTAGCTGATGAGAAAAACCCCGCGTCAAACCCTAGCCGGCGGTGTGCTTCGGTCGATCTCCCTCGCACCTTGATACCCAGGTCGGACGCAAGCTCCTTCTCCTCTTCAACGTCAATCACAATAATAGCGGTCGGCGGACGGCCGTGTAGCCTGCCCGCCGCCAGCCTAAGCTCGCGATACACCATGCTGCACGGGCCGCACCACGTCGCCGTGAACATGACCACAGCGTGGCTTAACGGCGAGCCGTCATCCATGCTGGTCAGCGTGTCCAGTACCTCGGACTGGGGCTGCTTGTTACCGCGCAAACTGCCAAACAAACTGTCGAGGATACCGGCCCACGCTTTTGGTTGAGCTTCAGGTACGTCCATGAACGCGGGACATTCATCAACGGAAATAGAACCTTCCTTGCCCAGGCGGACCAGCACGCTCTCAAAATCCGCCGCACTAGCCCTCAAGTTGACGTAGGAAACCCCAGTTTGCTTGCCCGAGGCCACGTCGAAAGCTGAAGACGATTGTGCACCTTTATTCCTTGACAAGAGGGACGTTGCGTGAGGAGTCACGCAAAGACGCCGAGTGCGCAGGTTCCGATATGGTAAACCGGTACGCTTCATGACCATTGCCATTTCCAGCAGTAATCCTCAGGTAGTGTGTAGTTTCCAAAAGACACCCGATACTAGGACCCTGGCAACGGCTGCAAAGTCGTGAGAATGACCGTTGAGAAAGAACCAAACGTGTTCAAGACAGCACTTGCTTGCAGGCCAACTGCAGCGTCACACTAAGGCCCAAGGCTATTTGCTAAATGGCATGCGGCCAGAATGCAAAACTGTGATACTTCTAGAGTCACCCGGCAAGTCTTCAGTCACCCATAATCATTCCTCACAGTATAATCAATGATCAGTACTGTAGTGAAGCCAGTCAAAGCGGAAGTGGAAATTTTGGTCGTTAAGCCGACGTACAATTCCGCAGTACCGCCTGCCCAGCGCCGATCGGCCAAGCCCGGCACCATGCATAGCTCACATTTCAGTTCTCCATCTTGGTGTCTTGTAGCCCTGGGAAAGGCCAGTAACAGATCAACCGGCAATGACAGGGAGCTTACCTCGTGGCACGTGAGGCCGTGCATGCAAATAGCGAGTGCGATCGCCAATCCTCGTTTGTGGTTTGCCGTGGAGCCCAGCATTATCAGGAGCCATATCAGGCGATTGTAGTAAGTTTTACGGTGCCGGGTTTCGGCCTTGCAACGAGCGGCACTCAGGGAGTTCACGGCGGCGACCGGCCAGCCTATGCAACCGGAACTTTCGCCGAGCTTCGCAACCGCCCAGCTGCCTCCAAAGCCGCTGCAGGCTGCATCACGAACACATGCCGCCACACCTACCAAGGGTGCGCCAGGGTGCGCACTCCTTTTGAGCCCCGCGCATCCCCAGAACCGCACTCTTGTGGAGACCGTGCCGTCCCCTTCAAGTCCAAATCGGTTCAAACACGGTCCCCGTCGAGTGCGTTGGGAACCCGGGATGGCTCCGGCTCCTCTCGGAGCAACGACGGCGTCAAATTACAGATCGTTGCTGGGTCCATCTCCCGCGACCGATCGACCCGGCATAGCCCTCAGCGCCAAAACCGTCGACGTCACATGGGGCAGCGCATCTTCCGCCGGGTTCCCAGTCGGCACACAGTCCGGCGCGTGGCGGACTACAGGTATGGTAACCACGCCCCACATCGGCTGCTGCGCAGCACCACAGCGGCAGAGACGTCCGGGCGTCGCCGCCTGCACGCCGCTGCCACCGCGGACGCGGCTGCGGCTGCTGTATGTGCCCTCCCCTAGCGACGCGCGGATCACCCTACCCTGTTGCAGGGCCGCTTCAGCCGTAGCAGCGGATCGGGTCGTTGCACCTGCGACGCGAGGGACGTGGACGTGGGGAAAGGGAGATGCAGCCAAGCGCGCAGCGCGGCGAGAAAAAAAACTATCAAAATGCCGGCCCGGACCTCAATGCGGGTGGAGCAGGGCATGCCGGGTCGGGCCGGGCCACCTAGGCTTTGGGCAACCACCGCCTCGTGGCTCGGGCGGGGTGCCGACTACTGGTCAGTGGTCACATTGTACGGCATTACGACACACACGAGACAGCACACCACACACACACACGCTGCACACGCACGGACAGCCCTTCCTCGTTCGACACTGAACGTAATTCCTGCGAAACACAGAGTCACCAACAAAACCCTTCACCCCATGGGCACCGACGCGGCCGAGGTCCGCAGCACCACCTCGGTTCAAAGCCCCACCGGTGTTGCCCACCCACGGGCCTTCCCCAACCGCCTCACCCCTTCGATGGGTTCTGGGGCCGTCCGAAGCGGCCTCCCTTAGACAGGTACTGCTGGTGGTATGGCTCAGCGGGGTAGTAGTTATCCAGCGGCTCCACTTGCGTGACGATGGGGTCCCTGGAGCCGTCGAAGGCGACAGACGGAGGAGTCGCAGGTACAGCAACCATTATTACAAGGAGTAAGTTGTAACATGTGGAAAGTGGAGTATTGGACACAACCAACGCCGGCGGCAGAGCCTTGCGTGTGCTACAGGCGAGGTCGGAAACGGAGCGGCAGTGTGACAACCCGGGTTCGCATCGCCGGCAGAAGGTGAACCGAAGCAACAAAATGCCCGGGGGTGGATTGACCGGTGGTGAACTGGCAGCATGATCATTCGACAGGTCCTCCTCAAGTGGAGGACGAGAGAGCGAGGGGGGATATAGGAAATTGGTAGACAGGGGGAGCGCAAGGATTGGAGTGCAGACCCCGGGATGGAAAGGGGTGGCGCCCGCAGTGACCCGCGGGTCGCAACCGAAGGAGGGCGGTGATTTGGGTGCGTGTATGTTCCAATACGGTAGTACGACTGTTCCGAGCCCGTTGTGCGGACCCTCGTTGGCGGACTCGGGCAATCAGGACCTCCGACGGCACCCGCCCAATCGTTGAATTGCCCGCGGCGATGAGGCAACCCCCCGGCCCCTCCGGCGCATCCTCACTTGAACTTGGCCTGAACGGCCGCCTTGCTCTTCACGGCGGCCTCCAGCTGCTCGGGCGTGTGGGTGAAGATGGCGCTGCGGTACTGGGTGCCCACATCGTTGCCTTGCCTGGGGGGAGGGGGGACCAACAAGTCGGATCAGGTACGGTCGGGTCGGGTCGGGTCGGGTCGGGTCGGGTCGGGTCGGGTCGGGTCGGGTCGGGTCGGGTCGGGTCGGGTCGGGTCGGGTCGGGTCGGGTCGGGTCGGGTCAAGTCGGGTCAGGTTCCAGGGGCCACTATGACACAGTTACCTTTTACACACTGGCACACACACAAGACCCCCCCTTCCACATGTCCCGGTTGCTGTCGTCCAAAGGCGCCTGCTGCTCGCCGCATGGAGAAGCGCACACACCCGGCAGGCGGCTTCGGACAGTGCTCGCCCCGCTTCCTAGAGAGGGCCTCCCTCCCCGAGAAGCGAGAAGCGAGAAACGGCCGGCGCCGCCATCTACCCGGAACGGAAGGGGACCCCACTCACCGGTTCAGCTGCGTCGGATTATGACGCGCCCAGAACTCCTCAAGCAGGCGATCGTACGACACCTCCTCGGGGTCGTACAGGACCTGACAACGGCGGGCGTGCGCGAGGCGAAGGACATGGGGCAAGTGATTTCTTTTCACGCATCCATTCGCAGTTTGGGACACTCCACAGGGTACTCTGGGGAGACGCGGGGCGGGGCTTTGCTCCTCGTGGCGGCACGCCGGATGAGTCGGACGAGCGCCGTACTGCATCATGTCGTACACAACAGTGAATGCGGTGTGACGTGACGTTATACATGACGTGTTGCAAGGGGGGCGGTCTGGGCTCGGAAATCAGAGGTCGCAACACGTGATCGATTCAGACTCATAACCGCATAATGATTTCTGTCGATCTCGTCATCGCCCAACCAGATGACCCTTCCCTGCTACCCAAACTGATCTGACCCGTGGCTTGGTATCCGGTGCCAGAATGCATGGGCTCAGGAACTTGAGATTGACATCACAGGGTACTTCAGGCTCATAACCGCAAAGTTAAGATGTCATCACCGCCCAGCAATCTCGGTGCCGGCCTAGCCTACCCCGACCCGACCCGACTAACCCCTGATCCAATCCGCACTCCCCCGGACCCAGAATGCATGGGCTCAGGAACTTGAGATTGACATCACAGGGTACTTCAGGCTCATAACCGCAAAGTTAAGATGTCATCACCGCCCAGCAATCTCGGTCCGGGTGGTTCCCCGGAGGCTGAGTGCGCAAGCCCCGGCCACGATATGACCGTGTCCTTGACTGGCCCCAGGGCTGCGCAGAACAGAACGGCGATTCCCGACACCGGCAGCGCAGTTTCGCCTCACTGAGCTCAAAGAGCTCCTCGGCACCGCAGGGGGACACTTGGAGCTCGAAGAGGGGGAACTGCGCTGCCGGACATGCCCATGCACACATAGCTAGCTGCGCCACACACAATTTTCCCGCCGCATCCCGTCCTTCCCCCAACATCCCGCCATACCCAACGTTCGAAAACCCGCACAGCCCGCCCTACACACGGTGGGCGGCACGGCACCTGTACGATTGTTCCCACGCCGCGCCCCGTCATCACCAATCCTTCCCGGGGGGCTCGGTGGGGTGTTCCTCGTGGCGCGTGGGCTCAGAAACTTGATGTTGACATCAAAAAGTACTTCAGGCTCATAACCGCAAAGTTTAAATGTCCTCACCGCCCTGCGCCATTCGGAACCCCGGCTCCCCTTCCCCTTCCCCATCCGTTACCCCGTTGAGTGAAGTCACCTGCTCTTCGGATGGCCCGCCTACCTCGAGTCCGGCTGCTCCATCCCAGGAACGCATACACCCCTAGAAACACCTCCTGGAAACACGTCTCGGTTACAGCTCCTGGAAACACCTCCCTAGGAATCCCCTCCTAGGAAACACCTCCTGGAAACAACCCCTCGCAACACCCACCCCGCACTTCACACCGATGCGCGCTTCGTCCCGTCGGCCCCTGCTCACCCCGCTCCCTGCCTTTCCCGCCCCTGCCCCACCTGCACCACCTCCGCATGGCCGCTGTCCCCGCCGCACACATCCTCGTAGGTGGGGTCCTTCGTTGTCCCGTTGGAGTACCCCACCTCCGTGGAAAGCACCCCGGGCACCCGCTGGAACGCCAGCTCGGGGCCCCAGAAGCAGCCGGCGGCGAAGGTGGCGCGCTGGAGCCGCTCGGACGGCACCAGCTTAACCAGCTCCACTGCTCACATGGAGCGGGCGGGCGACCGAGGGGGGTCAACAGGGAGGCGGGGGGAGGGAGGCGTGGGAAGGCCGCCCGGGGCACGGGGTTCGCAGGGCTGGGAGCCAGGGTAACACGCCGCCAGGACCCGGCTGGACGGGTCCCCGGGCTGTGTCAGGGCCCGGGCTGTGGCAAGGCCCGGGCTGTGGCAGGGCCCGGGCTGTGTCAGGGCCCGGGCTGTGGCAAGGCCCGGGCTGTGGCAGGGCCCGGGCTGTGGCAGGGCCCGGGCTGTGGCAGGGCCCGGGCTGTGGCAGGGCCCGGGCTGTGGCAAGGCCCGGGCTGTGTCAGGGCCCGGGCTGTGGCAGGGCGAGCTACGTTCATGGGCCCGCAGCAGGGCCCTCGTCTCTCAACTGGTCACCGACCCCTTAGGTGTCCAACCACACCGATGCCGACTGAACGCTCGGGGCGAGGAAGGAGCGGTGCAGGACATGGGTAGACATGCTCCTACTGCGCTGCTGCGGGAGCAAAGGTCCGGTGAAGGATGGACTGTGCCCGGGGAGGGGAGAGATCTCCAGCGATGTGAGGATGAGGGGTGTAGGAAATTCAGAGGAGCGTCCCTGTGCGGACGCGGCGCTCGTGCCCAGGATCATGCTCGTCCTTGTGGCAGTCATCATGGGGTTCCTCGTAAGCTGGCCGGCGCCTCGGCGCCTCAGCCCTTCCCAGTTTCCCTGCCCGTCACATTTCGGTTCCAGACCCACCATCGAATGTGAGCGGCTTGCCCGCCAGCTCGTGGTTCAGGTCCAGCGTCACCGTCTCCTTGTCCACCGACTTGACACTGGCGACCATGCCGTTGGACAGCTGGACCTGCGCACGCCACCCATGCACAGCCCCGACTCCGAATCCGTTAACCCATCTGCCGTCCATTACCATTCGTTCTATGTGCAGCGCTGATCCCAAATATAGTTGAACCTTTAAGAAATGGAGACAACATACACCTGACTCGACTCGACACGGCTACAAATCCGCCGCACATCCAGCGGCAGCAGTACCGCACCTTCATCCCGGCTTCGAGTCCGTCTGGCGCCTGGCTGATGGGGAAGGAGATGACGGCGTTGGGGTCCGCCTCTCCGTACGCCTGGGCGCACAAGGTGGTACGGCATAAGACGGCATGGTACGGCTGGATGAAACGTGCAAGCGCAGATACAGCGACCGCCACCATCAAGAGACACACTGATACCCTCACAAACATCTTTCATCGAGGCACGAGGCCAGTCAGGCGAAAGAATATAGGAGCGCGATGGAAGCTCATATGTGCCGTACGTGTACGGCAGCCAAATTGGCACGCACCCAGATCGGCAGGTGTGGCATCCGCATGTCCCTCGCGGGGCCAGGCCACGCGGTACGGGTGCGGACCCCGACAGCCAAGTCCGGAAGGGAGCTGCCGTACCGACACCCAGATGGAAGGGATCTGACACGTCGATCCATCCCACCCCATCCCGCCCCGTCCCGAGCAGCACTCGCTCCCCCCACCTCAGCCGGTTCGATGCGTTGCTTGCGCGTGCCCCCGACAGCCAGGCCGGAGACCGCCCGGTCGAAGCCCTTGATCACCTGGCGAGGAGGGCACCGGCATCGGGACAGGGGTCGGAGTCGGTCGCGACAACAGTGTGGGCGTTGGCGGCGGCGGGCTGGAGAACCGGAATGCAGTGAACACCGGCCGACAATTTCGGAGGGAGCCCCGTCGCCCACAATGGCAACTTGTGTGTAAAGCACTGTGTTGCGCCGCTCATTCCATTCTTTCCAATTGACGCCTTAGTTTAACTTTGAAGGCCATGGTGGATGACGATATGTGCCTGGGCTTCGCTTTGCAAGGCTGAAGCATAGCGCCGGCTGCCAAGCAAGCACACGAGCAAAGCTGCACCTGAGCTTGCGTGTAAATTTTTAATGGCAATATCTGATTGACCACAGGCCACAGGCCACAGGCCATCGGCTCTCGCGAGGCTCGCACCTTGCCGGCACCGATGATGAACTCCAGCGGATCACGGTCACGAGATGAGTCGAAAACCGACCCATCGTCGAGTGTGCCCGTGTAGTGGACCTGGCAGTAATCGCCGGGCTTGGCGGTGGCTCGCAAGCAGAGTGTGGTGCGGCGCCTGCCAAGAATTGACACGACATAACGCGGCCCAGCCCGGATGCTCCGATTGTTTTAGGTATCGGGAAGTGCACGGCTATCACCTTGCGGACGACAAGAACGGCCGGACTCTCGTCAGCTTGAAGCTCAACATCGCCATGTTTGTTGCCAAGAAGTTCCAAACCTGCGGTCCATGCAACAGCAGCACAACGAAGATGGAGGACTTCCAGACCTGATCTCAGCCAGAGAAAATGCCCACATATCATGTTTCGGAGCGCAAAATGAAACAAGATAAGCGAAATGGTCTCTTGCTAAGCAGTTGTCAAGTAACTTATGAGCGTGCGAATCTTCGCTGAAGAGGCCGACTGCGGCACGGCCGAAAAGTATTAAAAGTAGTTCGTTAGGCAGTACTCTTGCCGTATATCCAAACCGCCAAAAGGTCCCAAGAGCTGGGACCTCTTTTTGCATGTCAAAAATTTCTATTATGAAGTGGTATTTAATTCGGCTGTAAGCCTTTATGCATCTGTGTTATGACGAGCTTGTTTGGGGGGCGTAGTAAAGACAAACCGAAGGCGTAAGGTGGACACGAACGAAATATATTCAATAACAATATGGGCCGCGCACGAGGCCGCGCGCAAACCTACACTCCTATCGCCTCGCCGTTGCCGTGCACGCCTTGCCGAGATGCGTTGGTCTCAATCGTTGATCCCTTTGCTTGAAGATGTATAATTATTGCGTGTGGTTTGATTCTGCGCCCTTGTGTTTACGGCAGAGGAACACGACACTGGCACACTGCATTACTGTTGACCATAACGCGGCTGTACGGGCTCGCGTTTCGAAAAAAATGTTAGTATACAAATGCTTGCTGTAAAGTTTGGACAATTATGTGGTTTCCGGATACCAGGTACGTGTTGTTCGTCCGGCGTCAATCTCCGTCCGTGAGGCTGAACTCCCACGCCCTCTGGACATATCCTGATCCGCAACTGAAAGTATACATAACTATATTTGCACGTATACTCGCAATATGGTATCTTAACAACGCCGTTTAAACTGGAAACGGGAGGAGAGAAATATATCTGCAATCTTCCGCTGCGAGAAAGGCCAGATGAAGAAACTGGCAAAGATAATCAGGACGTCTGGACACCTTCTCAGCTGTGATTGAAAGCTGTTGGTGGCGAGACAGTAACCGGGCGCTCCGTTTGGGCGGGCCTGATGGCAACGCGAATGGATGCAGAGGTCTTTGCTGCGCCGGTGAGTTGCTCCTTGACCAGCCTGGCATGCCGCAGTAGGCCCGCGTCTCAGGTGGACAGGTTGAGTTCAGATGGGAATTCTCGAACCCTTAAGCATTGAAAATTAGCAATTAGGGTAGCTCCTGTTTATCCTGTCTTTTTGGACGATTTCTCCTACGAAGATGATATCCGTTCGCAAACAGGTCTCGCCGCAGGAACACTTGCCCTATGACTGACGCTGACAGCGCTGACAACACCAAACTCATTGCATACCTGCAGGCGCATCTTTACCGGGAAACACTTCGTGGTATTTACAGTGGCCTGCAGGCGCAGTGGAACGATCCCCGCCTAAGCGATATTATTCTGGTCCGCCCAGATGGCCGTTCAATCCATGCGCATCAGGTTATACTTGCAGCATACTCGCGCAAGTTTGCGGCTGTGCTTGGAAACGGTAAGGAGCGCGTAAGAGACGCTCCGCGCTGTCTGCATTCGTAGCAGCCGTAGAAGTCAACGGAAATCCGGCACAAGCACAGCAGTAATTACCCAAACCAGATGAACATTGTCACATAATTCTCGGCGACTACGTGCTCCTGATACGGGTACATCCGTGCCGTTCAGATGTACAGCGGTAATACGGTGCGGAACGTAACGGCCATGAATCCCGCGCGATGCCTTGCCCTTGTCGCCAGCAGCCAAAGCGTGCCGGCATGTCAGGGGGCGCCCCGCTGCTTTTACTGATGTTGCTGCTGCTGCTGCGGCGGCGGCGGCTGCAGCCATCCATGTCACGTCTGCTCCACCGTAACGTGTCACTGCACCTCGCGTCGCTCGCCGCGCATCCGCCCACCCACCCACCCACCCACAGGAGATGCCACGGGCAAGGAGCTCCCCATACAGGGGGTCGATAGCACCGCCCTGGAGTCCGTGATCGCGTTCTTCTACCGGGGCGAGTGCCTGCTCACCCCGGGGACCGTGGTGCCCATCTACGATGTGTGTGTCAAGCTGGAGGTGCCGGGGCTGTCCGCAGGCTGTGAGCAGTACATCCAGCAGAACCTCACTCCGCACACGTGCCCCGTATTCCTGGAGGCCGCTGTACAGGTGCTGTTAGAGCAGGTCATTAAGCTGTGCCTCGAGTACGCACAATCCAGGTGGGTCGGTTGCGGGTTCTCCAAGCGGGTCGGGCTTGCGACGGCGGCCCGGCGTGGGCATGTGCACGCGGGACGTCCTGAGGGGCGCGGCGTCTTGGGCCGGGGGCCTCGCACGCCCCTGTGTGTGTAATGAGGAGCACGCATGTGTGTGCTTGTATGTGTGTTAAAAGATAAACGAGCCTCACATGTGTGTTAAAGAGAACTGAGCGCTGAGCCTGACGTGTGTGTGTGTATGTGCGGTCACACCCAGTCTCCACGGGGACGGCCATTTCGTCCGTCTGCGGCCGAGTCTCACTGCGGCATTCAGCGCGTCCAGGAAAACGATACATAGGGACTCCCAGTCAGGCCCGCGTTGGCGCGCCGCGCGCCGTTCGTTGCGCGCCCTGGTAGGGTCCCATACGGACACCAACCAGCTACTGGGTTACAGCCGCGATGAAGCCTGGTCTGCCCTGCGCGATCCAGTACAGTGGTGTCCGTGTGGTGCCTCTCCCTCGCACGTCGGCGGGTTATTGTGACTTACTGGTTGCGGTACCTGCTCCCAGGTGACGGCCGTCCATTACATTCGCTCTCAGCAAGCCGTCTTCCGCCGCCGACCGCTTGATGGCCCCGGTCCGCACACATGTGCAACGTGCAGGTTCAACGACGTGGTGGCGACATCCGCCTTTCAATCCCTAGGGAGCGAGGCGACACGGCTGCTGCTCGTGTATTGCCGTACCAGCGCGGGCGAGATGGGGCTGGCCAGGGCACTGGCGCGGTGGGCGGTGCGGCGCCCCGAGCACCTGCCTGACTGCGAGGCGATGTTTAAGGAGCTCAACATAAACCCCACAGTGCTGCTCCAGCTGCTCCAGTCCCCCGACTTTGTCGCAGGCCTGCAGGCAGCACCGCCGCAGCCTGCTGCCGCCGAACGTGAAGCGAGGCGGTCCACCGGCGATGGATCTGTTGCCGCCGGTGCAGCGGCGGCAGGGGATTCCGTAGGCGCAGCTGCTGCGCCGGCCGCCGGCGGCGGGGCGACCACCATCCCGGCTCGACCGGCAGTGAGCGTCGGGGCCGCCGGCATGGCCGGCGGCCCTGGCGCAGCGGTCGTGGGGCTGGGCCGTCCAGACGTGCTCGTGCAGCAGCCGCCACAGCCTCCTTCCCGGCTCGGCGCTGGCGAGGGACCCTCGCATCTCCTCGTGGCCCTGGGTCAGCCGCAACCCGGGGCAAGTGGACGGCAGCTGCAGCAGCTGCTGCTGCCGGCGGCGCTGGGCTCTGGGGCGGGGCCTGGGCCCTCAGTAGCGGCAGGGCAGCGATCACCCAGCAGCAGCTCGGCAGGCGGGTCCCGAAGGAACGATGGCCAGGGCGGCGCAGGCCTGGCCACCGGCGCCGACAGGGACCGGGACAGCACTGGGGCCCGGCCCCGATTGACGTCATCGCTGGCTAGGGGAGAGCGTCGGACGGGGTTCGGGGAGGCGGCGGCCGCGGGGGACCGACTCGCCGTTGAAGGCGGGGCGCATGTGGGGCCCGGCAGTGTCAGTCGAGCCGCACAGCAGCAGCAACAGAAGCAGCAACAGGAGCAACAAAAGCAGCAGCAACAGCCGTCGTTGGGGCGGTTCTCGGATAAAAGGACGTTTACGGGGGAGGGCAGCGGAACCACTGCCGGTGTCAATCTCGACGTTGAGGGCGCCTATGCGCCGTCGACGCTGCGGGAAGGCGCCCGCGCGATGGTCGGGTTAGCCGGGAGCGACCCACGGGACGATGCTGACACGCCCAGTGCGCGGCGGCAGGATGCCGCGGCGGCAGTGGCGGCGGCCATTGTGGCGGCGGCGGCAGCAGCTCCAAGGAGCTCGCCGCGCAGCGGCGCGGACCCCGACGGCGCGGACGTCGAACCGAGCCGGCCGCGTCGCAGCTCCAAGCTTGGCCCGGGATTGGAGCTCGCCGCGGCGGGGCCCGTTTCGGGACACATGGAAGCCGCGGCAGAGGATATCGATGCGTTGACGTCGCCCAGCAGCGGTGACGGTGGCGGCGAGGCGCTGTTCGCGGTGCCCCTGTCGGCGCTGGAGCAAGCGGGCCTGACGCTGCTGCTGCTGCGGTCCGGGGCGCTGGCGGTGCGGGGCGGCGCCCTGGGTGCCACCGCCCTGCCGCTACAGGTCGTGCCGGCGGGCGGTGACACAAACGCGCCGCTCCTGGCGCTCCTGCCCGGGTCAGTGGTGCAGCAGCTGCAGCAGGGCGGCGGCAGCAGGGCAGCGCGGGCGTTTCAGCAGCTCGACCCGCCGCCGCAGCAGCCATCGCAGGGACGGCAGCAGCAGCAGCAGCAGCGCGGGTCGCATCCGTACAGCGACCGGGACTTGTCCTACCTCGCGGCGCCGCCGCCGCTGCCGCAGCAGCAGCAACAACTGCTGCAACGCCCCAGTGGCGGTCGCGCAGTCGTCGGTGGAGTTGGTGGCGGCGGCGAAGTTGGCGCCCTCGGAGGGAGTGCGGCCGGGGGCGGCGGCGGGTCGGCTGCTTCAAGGCTCCCGCTGCTGCTGGAAACGGGCGCGGAGGATAGCAGCGTCAGCGTCGGCGGCGGCCCCGGGTTCCTTCGGGAGTCGAAGGGGGAAATATTGGATTTGCGTCAGATGGGGTATGCGGGTGTCGCCCCGGGGCCAGAACCGCGCGCGGCAGGGCCCGCGCTGCTTCCGAACCGCTTCGGCTCGACAGGCTGGTCCGGCCTGCCCTTGTTAGGACTGGCCACGGCTGGCGGCGCTGCCGAGGCCGGCGGAAGCGGGAACAGTGCGCCGTTTCTGGCGACGACATCGGCCACGACGGCGGCCGCCCTGGCAGCCATTGGGCCCCAGCCCGGCGGCGGGGCAGCTGCAGCAGCTGCTGCTGCTGCCGCTGCCCGTGGCCTGGGGCACCCGGGCGCAGCAGCGGCAGCCGGGGCTGGTGCGCCGTCAGGCGCGCTGTCCCGCGGGCCAAGTAGGGGCCTGACGGCGACCGGGGCTGGCGGCGGCGCTGCCCTGCAAGGCGCTGGGGACAGCGGCCCCAAGGGACTGGCGCTCTTACCTCCGCAGTACGGCGGCGGTGAACTCGGAACGCTGCCCCCATCGAGGTGGCCATCGCCGGCTGCAGCCGGCAGCAGTAACGCGGCGGTAGTCGCGTTGGCCGCCGCGGCGGCGGCGCAGCTGGCGGCCGCACGCCCCACGGGTCGGCCACCAGGGCGCCAGCAGATGCCAGCGGAGGATGACCTCCCGTCAGTTGCTGCAGCCGGTGGCAGCGGCGGTGGGAAGCGGCGGCGGCCGCTTTCCGAGGAGGACGACCCAGACCACGCGGAGGAGAGCGGCGGAGGCGGCGGAGGAGGCAGGGGTGCTGGCGGCGGCAGCGGTGGCGCCGCGCGCGGCGGCAGGAACCCAGTCGGCGGCCGCGAGGGTTCACTCGTCTCCATGCCAGGCAGCAAGGTGCGTTGCATCCTTGCATGTGTGGGGTCATGCAAAAGAGCGCTTGTCATTTGTGTAGTGTCTGCCGTACACTACAAAGCTGAAGTACGGTGTGAACGCTTGTGTACAGCATCTGCGGCAGCCTTTCCCAATGACCGTTGTTACAACCGCCTGGGACCGCCTGTGTCGCGTCTAGAGGTGCGATCAATGAGAAGGCCACCCAGAACCGCTCAGGCCCGGATACTTGCCGGAGGTGTGAGGGTGTCCGCGCACGCGTCAGTGGTGGAACGCGCCGGGTTCAGCTCGTTCATGACACATGGACGTGCCCTGAATGGGTTAAACAGCCTCGGGTCCACCGTATGCATCGCAACTCGTGCGACACGCGTCAGGGAGCGAGCGTGTGGCCGCCGGCCGCTGGCCCCACTGTTGTAGGGACCCGCCCGTAGGGACCCGCCCTCGGTCGTTATGAATTCTTGGTTCTCTGCCGTCACCTGCTGCGGTCGACGGTGCGCTGCCGCCGCTGTTGAAGCCGCCGATTGCCGTATTCGTGTCTGCGGTTGGCTGAGGGATGCTTTGCCTGCTGAGACTCCGGCGCCGCGCGCCGCCCTCCCCTCAGTCAATCAATCTAGACAGCGGAACCGCAAACGGCGACCCAACTGATGACTGCCAACTGTAGGACCGAGAGCCGTCCTCCCCGCCCTCCCGCCCTACCAATTTTTTCCAGTCGAACCGTCGCTCCGGCAGCAGCGCAGTTAGACATGTCTACCAATTTCCTTCACCCCTCCCGCCATGCTCCACCCCCCGCCCCGCTGTGTATATGTCCACAGCCGGCACAGATGTGCCACGTGGACGACTGCCACGTGGACCTGTCCAACCTGAAGGAGTACCACCAGCGCTTCCGCATCTGCGACTTCCATCTGAAGGCCGAGACGGTCATGCGGGACGGCATCCCCCAGCGCTTCTGTCAGCAGTGCGGGCGCTTCCATTTGCTGTCCGAGTTCGACGGCACCAAACGCAGCTGTCGCGCCAGGTGGGTGTGGATGCATACTGGTTCGGGTCGGATCGCATCCGTGCAATACAGCGTGCGTACACCTGTAAGTACTTTGTTTGTCTTGGGCCGTGTATGTCCGCACCAGCCCGCTACCTAGTCTTCGCTGTTGCGAGGTGGGAGAGTCAGCAGCAGCAAGGGTAATTATTACTCGCCGCGAGGTGAGAGAGTCAGCAAGGGTAGTTATAACTCTTGGTGTCAGAGTGTTGATGAAAGGACATCGAATATCAGGGATGGGTAATACGTTCCATTTTCTCGCTTGCATGCATGTAAGGTTGCATTTCCAGGTAGTCCAGGTCGCTCGTCTTTGTATGTTGCGCGGCATTTGCGGTGCCGGCTTGCGGTGCGGTCATCTAAGCGAGTCACACATCAAATCGCAATCAGATCGTGATCAAATCAACTTGGCAGCTGTTTGGCCACCAATACATACATGCCTACCTGTGCAATTATTCTTTTTGTTAGCAAGGCAGATCGAGTTAGGAAGGCGGATTAAGTCAAATAAAGCATACGTGGGTTAGTTGATATTCGAAGCGCATGTTTGCAGTGTGGAACTCAACGGAATGTTTCTTGTGGCCGACGGCGGCTGATGTCATGGCGATAATGTATTGTCTCCTTGCACTCTGCTACGCTTGATGAATGGACGGTGAATAGCAGGAGTGCATGGATCTTCATATTTTCGTGTTTATTCGGCTGTGATGAATTCGTCAAATTGTTTCTATTTGTTTATGATTCGATGTCCATGTATGTGGGTTGGTCCGGATGTACTGACAATGCTTGTCATGTACGATGGCAGTCATTGCTTGCTTTTGTACGATTGGCGTTGGTAAAGTCTCCAAAATCTGTGTTGCTTGTCAAACGGCGGCCAGCATCAATCGCCGCGTTATTATGGTATTATGGTTTTGTTCCTTGCTGCTATGCACCTCTGCCCTGTTAGCGGAGTTGTACGAAGTCGATATCGTTGAGCATCGTACTAAATGGCTCGCGCACATCAACCGAAAAAGCGACACAGTTGAAGATTATGGATGTCTGCCTTTTAGCATGTCATCGCATACGGTGTAGCACCTGAAGTTGAGCAGGATGCCAGCTGCATATTGGCCGTCGGCGGGTGGACGTGCGTGCCCATAGCTAGCCATGCGCAAGTGCCATCGATGCCACGTGATATTGGCGTTCTTTTTTTGTTGGTTTATTGCATGGCTTCGGTTAGATCAAATTCTTAGGATCTGCAGCAGCTGTATTGGGTTCTTGCCATTCGTATTTGCAGATAGACGACAGTACTCTGCAGCAATGCTTCTTCATCCCCGCAGTGTAACAGGATGAACGTATATAAAGTAAGGTTGAGCCTGCACGTTATTGGCACGCCCGCGATGGTTGTTGTACTTTGCGTGTAGTACAGTTCAAGTTGTGCGCTTGCAGTCTCGAGGTTCATTGCCATGTCATCAGCGCCGAGTAATTCGACGACACGGTGTTTATAGCTGTTTTTACCCTGCTGGACAAGGCTGTTGCCCATACATACATTCTGTACCACATTATTGAGGAAAATGCACAAAATGGATGGCTGTGCATCATGATGTGCCTGCCTGCTGCCTGGAGTCATAATGCAGTACCCAAGTGTTGCTTGCTTTTTTTGTGCACATCGCGACCCGCCGTGGCAGTGCGGGAAGGGCGGAAAGCCCACTTGCTTTTCGTTGCTGTTAGTGACATGTTGGATTTTCAATTGTGTTTCCGTCTTGTGTGTCTATTCTTGCATACGATGCGAAGGTGGAGTGTGTGTTTTCGATGCAGATCCATTCTTTTCGTGTAGTACAGTTTGTACAGTGCACTTTGGTCTTACTTCTTTCAGTCGTCAGTACAATTCGGACAGAGTATTACGATATGAGTTGTCATGTTTCTCATGTTTCTCACTTTTTTGTCTTGAGGCATCTTGCCCTCGTAGACTTTTACGACTGCTGCTTGATCAGCTTGGTCTGCGACGGCAGGAGTAGCAGGAGAAGCATGGACGGGCTTTAAGACCTTTCCTTTCATGCAGCAAAGCATAATCTTATTCCCGTTTGAGATAGTATATCACACTACAACCGCCATCCTTCTTTTGATTTGTTGTCCTCCTTCGTTTCGTGCTGGGCTTGGTCGCTGTATGTGCAGGTTGCAGCGCCACAACGCTAGGCGACGCAAACGGCCGGAGCAACGGGGCAGTGGCGGTGAGTGCATCGTGGCCGATTTTGCGATACATTGCAGGATGCAATATCTTGCAAGGGGAGCTGGTCAAGTTGAGATTGATTGTACTCGGGTTTTCGTGGAAGCAGGCCCGTCGCTTGTCCCTAGTCCATACTGACTATGGGGCGTTGGCGGCGCTCCCAGACCGGACCGGTCGTTTCGGAACGCGATTTGGACAGGACAGTTGCGTGGACACGTTTGTACCGTTTGCTTCCTGCCTTCGTTGTGTCCCGACAACCCTCCGTGCTTGGATGGCCCTCCCGTTCCTTCTTTGTTCCTCAGGAGACGGCGGCAGCGACGAGCAACGCAAACCTGGGGTGAGAGGTCTGCTTGTATGGGGACGGGACAAGGGGTGCGGCTGGTTTTGTGGATTATGCCGAGGAAGCTGCCGAACACCCTTTCCTAAATTTGCAGACATGAGCCATCATTCATTCGCATCAGCATTGCAAACATGTCTCTGCATGGCGCAGCAGTGGAGCTGTAGGCCCGACGGAGTTCCCCGCAACATATGTATGAACCCGCGTCCGATTGGCATGTATCTCGCACTGCAAATCGATTGTTAACTTCATATCCGTGTCGCAATCGATGTGCAGCGCTCTCCTTCATACGCGCCGTCGGGCCAACGAAGGGAAGGCGCGGCGGCGCCCCCGCCTCTGCAACAGCCACTTGCGGCACTCCGCGATGCGGCCGTCGCAGCGGGGCTGAGGCCGGCCGCGCGCAGCGCCGCCGCCCCGGGCGCGCTTGAGCTTGCGTTGCCCGAACAGCATCCATCTGTGACACGGTCGGCCAGCGCCCAAGAGGGATTGCAAGAAGGCGGAGACGCGGGTGCAGCGTCGCAGGGCCAGCCGTTCAGCGAGCGCTCGTCGCAGGGCGCCCAACGCAGTGAGGCACATGAGCGGGGCCCGGCTGCAGCCACTGCACCCACAGCTGCAGAAGTAGCTGCAGCTGTGCTGGGGTTCGTCCAAGTTCTTCAGCAGCCCGGGGGTCCTGCCGGGGACGTGCGGCCAATGGCGCCGCCGCCGCCACCGCTCCCACCGCAGCAGCAGCTGCTGCTGCAGGCACCGCTAGGGGCCGTCGCGGCCGTAAGGGTAAAGGAAGAAGCGGAAATGCAACGCCTTGCAGTGGCGCACGGCCCCGTCGCTGGTTCCGTCGTCGCGGAGGTTCCGCCGAGCGCCGAGCGGGTGCAGTACGGCGGTACGGCTGCTGCTGCGGCGGGATCCATAGAAGGCGGCAGGGGGGCCGGCGGGGGCGAGCCAGGGCCGGCGCCGCCGCCGGGCGGGGCAGCGATGCATGCGGCGTCCGGGTCTCACGGCAGCTTCGACAGCGACCTCGACAATGATACCGCGCAATTCCAGTCGCGGACAATAAGCGAAGGGGAGCAACACAGCAACCGGCAGGGGGCGCCCTAGGATCTGGGATCCCCGCCGCAGGTTTGCATCGCTGGGTGTTGCTGCTGCCGCCGGTCGGTTGTCAGTTCTCGGCCCCATACCATTATAACGTTGCAATTGTCGTATTAAGCCAGGCGCGCAGTGTCCATTTGTTGAAGCTCGGGCTCGCACATTCTGCGGCAGCTTCCGGCCAGCAGGTTTTCTTTTCCGGCGTGTTTTTCGTTTGGCTAAGGGGGAAAGGACGGGGGTGTAGTTGGGGTCGGGGTCGGGGTCGGGGTCGCTTCTCTCGGCAGGTGCTCTGGCTGCGCGGCGTTGTGCGCGGGTGCGAGATCTGGAGGATGAGAGCCAGCTTTTCCGCCCGAACATTAAGATGCGAGCGGCAAAATGAGACAGTTGGGGGGAGGTGTGTCAGCGTGCTGGCCTTGCGGGTGAACGACCACAGCGCGGCGCCGGGCCCGTGTCGCCGCGTGTTCGCTTTTGTTCCATAGTCACAGCAGCCAAGATAATGTCGTACTGTCATACTCTGTTGTTTGTCGGGGGCATCCTCGGTTGCGGGACTGAAGCAAAGTACGTGCAAAGACTGCGATGTTTTTCTTCCGGGACAGCTTTGGGCCGCTGCTCGTGGTTGCAATGATCCAGAGTTTTTGTTTTCGGAGTTGTCGTGACGATAATGCTTCCTGTCAGCAAGGGGGGTCGTGCGCGCGTGTCCGACAGCTGCACTAGAAATGCTATAACTCGCACTCAAATGCCCTCGTGCTCGCACTGCCCACTGCCCTGGTCCATGCTGCCGGACGGGTCGCAGCATTGAACTGAACGCACGCTTTGCCTAGCTCAGCAAAGCACAGATGTCAAGTAAGAGGCGAACGCTTGTCTTATTTCGAAGACAAGGAAGCGGCCGATGCTCATGCTCATTCCGTTTTTTTGGCTGGCAAGACGAGGGAAGTCTAGGCACGGTATGGCGGAGGCGCTGGGGCGATACCCATGCGTGGATGGCTTTTAACTCTCCAGGGTTGGCGACTAGTTGAGTTACGGTGTTTGGGGAGTGTGAATTGACGCTTGCGTGGGAAGGAGGCTTCGTTCGTAGCGACTCGCCTCTAGCCGCTTGGGAACTACTCTGCTGAAACCTGTCTGGAGGCGCGTCTTCCGTAAGACGCGCATCTCGGCGCGTGACGTTGTGTGGCGGCGATGGGACCGTACTTCCTTGGCAACGGCGGGCTTTCGCAGCCGCCGATAGAGTTTAGTTGGTGCGGCGGTCATTGTTGACGGTTGGTGGCGCCGGAAGCCCACGCGCGTCTCCTTGCGCCGTCGTGCTGCGATCCTCTTGCGAGGCGGGTGCACGCGGCTAGCGAACTCGCTGAATGCTGAATCACCGGCGGAAGAGAAAGAGAATGCCCCACTATCGTTTCATTTATGCACACACACATCTAGCCCAGTGCTTGTTCGGATATGGCGTTCTGGATGGCTGGCTATATGGCTACACGGCTGGAGGTCTAGATTGGACAGTTGAACCTATGGGATACTGTGTGTCGGTGATTTTGGCCACAATTAGGGCGGGTTGGCGTCCTAGGAGGGCGGGTAGGCGTCCCAGTCCCAGTCTGGGGTCGGAGGGCGGAATGGCTTCGGCCCGGCGGTGTTTTCGTGAGGCCCCGCGTCTGGAAAGGGGCTGGTGGCGAAGCTGAGGCCGGACCCGCTTCTCGGGCGCGCGCTGATGTGAAAGAGAGAACTGAGCCGCTAGACACCGGGTGTGCTGGTACGGAATAATGCGGGGGCTTGCGTCAAGGTTTCCGTGCCCAGGTTTGCCCAAGTCGGAGGCGGCTTCTTTTCGGGCATTTTCCTTGTCTGGCGGCATGGTTTACTAGCTTTTCGGTAGTAGGATGGTCGTAGGGGACCGTTGCGTCGGTGTGCGGTTGTGAGGTTGGTGTGTGCGCACGTGCACATAGAGTCGGTTGCGCAACCGCCAGCAACCACGTGCAAACCGCTGAAGCGCTTCGCGTGCGGGTGGCCCCATTGATGGGCACTTGCACCTTGCAGGGCACCTGCCGCCGTTCAGTGTGCGTGTGCACTAGAGAACTGAGCCGCGAGAATTGAGTGTGGGCGTGTGTGTGCCCGCCCGCTGTACTGGCGCTTTTCCCCGGCGTGTGTGCCAACGCCGACGATCGGTATTTCCGCTCAGCGCCTGTGTGCTATGTTGCACTCTCCGGTCGTCAACTGTCGGCAGGGGGGTCCGAAGCTCTGAACCCCAATGTTCTCGGTGCGGGGGGGGACGTGCGGGACCCGGGGCGTCGAGTCGCGGGGGGAAGGGACGAGGTGGCGGGCCGGGGCCAGGTGCCAGGGCTCCCCCGCCAGCGGAGGGCGGGGAGGGGGGTTATGCGGTGCCCACTCTCCCCCGGGGCTGCTGAGGCATTCCCGCGCGCAGCCTTGCAGTCCCGAGTTCAAAGCTCTGAATCGTAGTGCTGGCAGGGGGCTGCGGGCGGTGCACGGAGCATCGCCCCGTGAGCAGGTACGCGGCTTCTGTAGGGGCTTCGGCTGAGGTCCGCATCCAGGGATGGCGCGGCGCGTGGACGGGTAATAATACTCCTCTGGCGAATTGCGCACTGGTTGGAACCAGGAGTTGAATGCTGCTTCCGGACGCCGACCGGGCGGTGGCGGTATGTGGCTGGTGTGTGTGGCTGGTTTGATGCGCGTGGCTTGGCGTGTTGTACGGCAGGGCGTGGTGGCACTTTCCTTTACCCGTTGACGACTTCGGTCGGTCGGGGGCGACGGCTTCATCGCGGGCACACACATACACACACACACACACGGGCGGCCCGACCTTGGAGGTGTGGCATCAATGTGGCTGGGTTATTACTACTATGATGGATCTTGCTGTGGGGGGAATACTACATAGGGCGAGGGGCCTCGCCGTCTCCTCGTATGTTCCTCACCGCGGGAGATACCGTGTGTGCGCAAGGTCGGTCGGGGTCAACGGTTCACCGTACTGCAAGAGGCTGATGCAGGTACGCAAGTGGGTCACGGGAGTTGTCCCGGGGGCTCTGCAGCCGTTCGGAGGCCCGACGAGGCGACTCCCGGAACCCATACTAAGACGTGCATGTTGTTGCTGTGCGGCGTGCGCAGAATTTCTTGTGTAATGCGCTCGCAGCTTATACCCTTGCGACAAATAATCTACTCGGGCGCTTTGGTTGGGACCTTACCGGCCATTCGTGGGGACGCGCGGGCGCCGCAGTGCGAGATCGGACGCAAGCGGCCACGGGGATGGCGGCCACTCCTGAGCCCCGTCAGGCGGCCTGGCCTTTACACCCAACATCATCGCCGCGAGTCCCCCAAACATTGACAGTTTCTGACCCCAAACATTGACAGTTTCTGACCCCAAACATTGACAGTTTCTGACCCCCAAACATTGACAGTTTTTGACAAGCCTGCCTGTCCGCCTAGAAGCCCTGACCTGGCCTGGTCTCCGTGTGCGCGGGGTGACCGTACCACGGCTGTCCATGTGTGCGCGAGTACTGCAGAATGATCGTACCGTACGGCACCGATACACAACAGGACGGCCCGTTTCCATAAGTGGTTGAACTTATCGCTTGTCATGGCCTTAGGCGCTTGTCATGTTGTCGTCAAACGAAAGCCACAGGCACCCCCTCCCCTCCCCGTGAGGCTCCGGATTCCGGAACCCAACGGCGACCTAACCATCTGATCAACCGCCAAAACGGGTCCGAGTGTCGCCACCGACCTCGGGCAGTCTACCGACCCTGGAGGCGCTGGGTCAAACCTAGAACGCGGTTTCCCTCCCCCGAACACGGGTGAGGCCGGGTGAGGGGGTGAAGCCATGAGGCGCGCAGTGCAGCACACCGCAATGTCCAATGTGCAAGCCCCTCCCCGCACAAGTCACCACCCGCAGCTCCACGACGGCACTCGCACCAGTCCCTGGCATGCACACCGCGGACCGTACCGTGCCGTACCGTCACGTGCCGTACCGTCACACCAGGGCACCAGTTCAGAACCCCGCCACCAGGGCCACCGTAGTATCCACCTGCCCCCGCTGAGGCCACCGGACTGCCGCTGCCGCTGCCACCCAGCAGTGGGCGCCGAGAGATGGATTCCCCATCCGATTCACCCCGACATGGTCACCGGGCCGCCGCCGGGTCTCTAACATGGCACCCAATACCAGGGGCTGCGGCGCTGTGAGCCAGAAGGAGATGACCCGCGGGGCGGCGAGCCCCTACACCACAATGGCCGCCGACGTCGCGACCCAACGCACGCACACCCTGAGCAGCCGATCTGGTCTGGGGCCTGGTCCGGGCGGCAGCCGCCCTCAGCGTGTGGGTTGCCGCCGCCCGGGCGCTCAGCAGCCCGCCCCCCGCAGGGACAGGAAGAGCCAAGCCCTGACGCCGTGCCGCGCCCCAGACCGCGGCCTGAGGTCTCGCCTCGGGAGGCGCGCCCCGCTCCCACCATCCATCGCACTGTGTGATTCGCACATGCCACCACCTCCGTCCGTGCCAACACAAGCTGTGGGCGCTGAGGCGGCATCCAGCTCCCCATGTCGCGACAGACTGAGACCCGCCGCCTCGCACTCACCTCCCCAGCCCAGCCCACAGGCCGCACCAGCCGAGCCCGGGGCATCCGTCCCCAGATGCCGGCCCGAGGCCTGAGGCCCCATACCCTCCATCGCCGCTCAACCATCACATCACCAACGGCAGCGCAGCGCCGCACCCCCCATCACGACAAGCTTCCGTCAACACCGACCTCGGGACTTCAAGACCGCCGGTTGCCCCCGCGGGGTGATGCCGCCCAAGGACCGACGGCGCCTCTCCCCTCCGGTGTATTGCCATCCCGCCGCCTCAACACCCCTCAAGAAAGGAGGAGCGCGGACAGGCACGCACGTGCGACCGCACCCGCACCTGCACCTGCACCCGCACATATCCGATCATCATCAGAACTCCATCCACGGCGTCTTTTGTGTCGGTCAAGCAGCGGAGCCCAACAGGGATCAAGGAATGGTGCAAATGTCAAGAAGGAAGCACGACAAACGCAACGCAACGTAAAATGGCTCATGGCCCAAGACGCGCACTGCCCGGGGGAGCCTGCATCCGAAACAAAAGTTACACGGTTCACAACCGACTTTCAACTGTGTCATCCATGCAGGACGTTCTACAAGGGTCTCGCACAACCAAAGAGTCGGACGACGGGAAACGGGGTCACGGCAGCGGTGCCACCCGACAGCCGGGCGCAGGAAACCTGGGAACTGGTAAACCAGAGTTGGGGTTTTTGGAATGGGCGCGATGCAAGAAGGCACGCTGTCCGGACGTGCGTCGCGGCGCCCAACGTCCGTCGGGCTGTCCGAGACGCAAGGAGCACCCCGCCCCCGGAAATACACACCGCCCCTGCCCCCCTTGCCCGTGCTGGCAGCCAAAAGCTGCGCAGACCTGCAAGGGCTCAGGCCCTGAGGCGCACGCATCGCAGTTGGGCGTCCACATTCGCGGCTGTGGCACAGGGGTGGCCCCCTCTCTCTGTCTCGCGCTCGCGCGCACGCGCCCCTCCAGGCCCCTTGATCTACGCACCACGTCTTTATGGGACCCCAAGCCGCCATGTTTGAAACGTACTCTCGCCGCCCTCAGCCCCTCACGCCCCGGCTTATTGATCACCGGTAACGGTCTGGTGAGCCCGTGCGCAGACACGCGTAAGGCAACGTGCCGACACACATACACACACACGCGGTTGCACTTCTAAACACACGCGTCCGTAGCGCCCTGTCGGGTTGCAACCAGCTTGTTCCGCGGCTCAGTCCACCAAGAACACACACACGCGGGCGGGCGGGTTTCATTTTTAAACACACAGGTACACAACCAGAGACACACCGAGACACGCGCATGGGCGGGTGCGCGCCCAGCCGCCCAGCATCCCAGCCGCCATGAGCCCATCTCGTCGTCACCTAACTCGTTCCCCGCCTCCCATTGTCCCTCCTCCGCCTCCTCCCCAGGCCTCCTGACCCTGACCCTGACCCCTCAGAAGGTCTCTTGCGAGGGAGGCGCCTTCCACACCCACTTGGTCAGCAGCTGGCCCCCCGGCCGCACCTCCACTGTGCTGAAGGGGCTCTCCGGGATTCCGGTCACCCGCGCCTTCACCCGGTGGAATATGTACTGCGGCAGTACGGGTGCGGGTGCGGGTACGGGTACAGGAAATGACACGGGGACGTGGAGGAGACGCGCACGTGAAGGACGGGGACAGAAGGTGCAATATGGTGAGGGGGTGGTGGTGGTGAGAGGTAACCCCAGCAGGGGGCGCCAGGCTGGCCCCTGAGCGTCGGGGGGGCTGTGTGGTGGAATGGGTGAGGGCCAGTCTTGGGGGCGCCGCGGGGCACACGGCTGTCCACGAGGGTCCCACACCGCCCCCCGGCCGCCGACCCCAACCCCGACCACAGACCCCAACCCCGACCACAGACCCCAACCCCGACCACAGGCCCCAACCCCGACCACAGACCCCAACCCCGACCACAGGCCCCAACCCCGACCACAGGCCCCAACCCCGACCACAGACCCCAACCCCGACCACAGACCCCAACCCCGACCACAGACCCCAACCCCGACCACAGACCCCAACCCCGCTGCCCTTTGCTCAGGCTTGCCGGGTGGCACAAGGAACCCTTCGTACCGCATTGCCGTACCTTGGTAAGCAGACCCGGGTAGCTCATGGAACTTGAGTACTCGGTCCGCAGAAAGTACGAATCTTCCAGCAGCGTCACCTGCACCGACATCCCCCCATCCCCGACGGGAAACGGGAAACGATGCGTCATTGGCAGGATTGCATCCGTGCGGGGTCCACTGTAACGTCATTGATGATAGTAGGCAGCGAGGGACACGATTGCGCATCCGCGTTAGCGTGCTGGGTGGGTGGAGACGGAAGGTCCGAGCGGGCGGAAGCGCACTGCGGGCGATGGATGGCGTGGGGCGCCGCGCAATCGCGTGCGCGGGAATGAACAGTCCGACCCACCACCCGCCACCCACCGGCTGCAAGGAGCCCTTGCTCTGCTCACCCTGCTGGCCAGCCCCCGCAGCCCTGGCATGCCCTATATCCCAGGTGGGTGACAGCCCCCCAACGCCGCACACCTCACTGCCCCAAGCGGCTCCGTGTTCTCACACACAGTTCCCCGGGGCGCTGGGCGCTGGGGCACTGGGGCGCGTGGTAGCCAGGCGGTAGCCTGGTTGAATTTCGGCCCGTGGCACCCCTTCCCCCCTACGACGGGGCGCGCGCCCCCTTCCCCCGCCTCGGACCCTTCGACCCGGTGGCCCCTCCCCCCCCGCCGCCCACATGCCCTTAACCGTCGAGCAGCCCCACCCGTGGAGTGTTTGCCCCCCCTCGCCGTTGCCGTCGTATCGCCGTCTCCCCAACTCCTCGGAGCGGCAGCCCCCACACATCATGCGCCATGCACCGCAACCTCATAAGGCCTTGAACGAATACCCCCCCCACCCGGCACCCGGACTCGCCCGGACCCCTCTCCCCGCTGGTACGCTTCGCCTACACCCGTGCAGCCTCTGGCGGTCCCGCCTCCAATAATCCTCTGCCCTCCGCCCCTCCGGTCTCCACAGCTGCCTCGGGCCGCAGCACAGGGCCGCAATCCAGCCTGAAGCCAAGCCCAACCCCAGAATCCCCGCACTCTCTCACCCGCACACCCCTTATCACCCGCCCCGCGCCCCGCCCCGCACCCCGCACCCCGCCCCGCCTCCCCGCCCCGCACCCCCCGCCTCCCCGCCCCACCTTGTAGTCCTCCGGCAGTGCGCTGCTGAGCTCCTCCTTCACCGCCCGGTGCAGCGCCGCCAGCCAGGGCTCATTGGCCACCATCTTCTCACTCACGGGCACGTTGCGGCGCCGGGAGCGGCCGTCGGGCAGCACCTGCTCGTCCTCGAAGAGGATCTGGGAGGGATAGGAGGGACGGGCAGCGAGTGCGGGAGACAGGCGCGGGGAGCCGCGTGGGGGATTTAATCCAAAAACAAAGCGAGCCGAATAGAAACCGGGGCGACACCTAGAACGCGAGGCGGCAGGCAGCGCATCGGTGGGCAGTGACACACACAGACTGCGCTGGCTGCAAGATTGAAGATCCAGCGGCGGGAGGCGAGGAGGCGCGGCCGCCATCAGAGATCGGGATCGTTGGGTCGGGCCGGGAAGGGGCCTGCTGAGCACAACAGCTGGGGGGCCTGCTGAGCACAACAGGGTAGGACGAGGGGACAACAGCTGGGGGACCCAACGGCCGACGTGGTGAGGTTACGACGCCGCCTAGGGAGGATCGGGATCACCCCGGGGAAGAGAAGGCAGCTGTGCGACACGAGCTCAACCCAGCTGCCCACACTCCGCCCGGACCCCGAGCCGATGCCGCAGCCCGAGGGCGGCGGGACCCGCGCCCGAGGAATCACGTCATGATGACTCAGTCCCTTCGCAGGCGATCCCGGTACGACGGCACCCGAACGCACGTACGGGCACCCTCCCCCCGGGTCATCTCAACCCCAACCCAACCCCGAACCCGGCGCACCCTTCACCCTCCCTCGCCGCCCCACCCCACCACGTAATCCACAGGCAGCCGCCCAGGGGAGACACCGCGCCCGCCCAGGGGAGACGCCGTGGAGTTTGCAGCGCCCTCCGTTCGCCCCGTCCGTGCAGTCCCTGTTCCATTAGGTCCCCCGGGACCCTCATGGCTGAGCCCTGAGCAGGCTCTGACCCCGAATCCCGCCCGAGCCCCGACCCCCGCCGAGACCCAGATCCCGACCCCGGCCGGGGCGGGCAGCCGCCCCGGCCCCAACCGCCTCGGTCGCCTGATGTCGTTGGGCGGCGGCTCCAGGGGATGACCGATGTGCCGAAAGTAATGCCCTTCCCTCCCTCCCGCCCCCGCCTCCCTCTCGCTCCTCCTTCCCTCTCGCCCTTCCCTGCCTCCCGCCCCCGCCTCCCTCTCGCTCCTCCTTTCCTCTCGCCCTTCCCTCCCTCCCGCCCCCGCCTCCCTCTCGCTCCTCCTTTCCTCTCGCCCTTCCCTCCCTCCCGCCCCTCCCTCCATCTCGCTCCTTCCCTCTCGCCCCTGCCTCCCTCTCGCCCCTCCTTCCCCTCCAGTCCGAATGCACCAAAATGCCCTGCCCCACGCCCCGCCACTTGCCTGCCCTCTGCTGTTCAAGATGTGCAACGACAGCACGTTCACGATGCGCAGCGCTTTGCCGCCTTCCAGCTCCAACACGCTTTCCTGCTTGGAGACCTGGGTGGGGGAAGCGGAAGAGGAGCAGCGAGAGGCGGAGAGGAGGCAAGGAAGGGTTTCGGATGGTGCCAGGGGCTCAGGGCCCCGCGAGGGAAACGCAACGCGCTGTGTGTCCGTCTCGGCAACGGTCGTAGTCCTACATGCAGCTTGTAACCGCATCGCGCACCTCGTCAAAAAGTTCATGAACTGTTTTCGCCAAACCAGTCCCGTATGCGGCTGTGTCGACGCCACCTTGCTCCTGCGCCAGAAGATAAGTTGCAGATAAAGTACATTCGGTTGGCGTCCAGGAGGGCGCAGGCTGCAAAATCGGCCCGTTTCTTCAAGGCTTCTAGGGCCAAAACTTGCCAGCCAGCGCTGCAGCTCCATGGCCGAGTCACCCGAGAAGCAGGAACGCGAGGTTGGGGACGATGCTGACATTACTCGGGGGGCCGGTGACTCTGCATGTACAATCGCATGTGCAAAATAGACCCAAAACCAAGGAAAGACACGCGCTCAAAAACAACAGCCAAGAAGTCACAACTCACCGCGACAGCACCGGGCCTTGACAGCACCTCTCCCAACTGCCCAGGCGTGCCCTGTCAAACCCTTGCAAGCCGCAACCGAAGATCGGCCTTGAGCAAGCATTCGTACTGAGCAAAAGACAGCCCTTACAACAATTCAGGTCTAACGAATATGCATAACATCTTGCTGAGTACTGGTCACAGTGCTTGAATGTCCTGCTTCACTTTGAGTAACTATTTCATGCCACCCAGGGGACGACGCGGCGCAACTTAGTCCAGGCTTAAGAGTGTTTGCACGGACGGCTATCTATCTCATTTACTTAGAGCAACAAAACATCCGATATTTGGTTTGAGCGCACGGCTGCAAAGTCTGACCGTGCATACCAGTGTTTTCTCGGTGCCCTGCGAGCGTACGGCTCGAGGTCTTACTTGTTCAGCTTTCTTCGTTCGTTCAAAGTTTGCCTGTTCGTTATCAATTTACGCGTCTTTAATATCATAGATGAGCCCTTAGTAGCTGCGTAATATATAAAATGGCGAGCGAGAAGGCCTTGCCTCCCGGCGGCGACGACGCGGATGGGCATCCCGAAGCCGCCACGGCGCTCACAACGAGCCAAGCAGTAAGCCGAAAGAAGACAACAAGCTAATGAACCTTCTTAGCCCAGCATGTCCTGTGCTGTTCTGTCGTGGTGGTTGGAGCCAGTTTTTACCGGAATAACTTTGGCACTTCCTGCAATTTGCGTGCGCGACAGGTGCTGCAGCACTTTTGGGACATGGCATCTTACGACGAGGTGCGGTGGCGGGGGCTTCCACCAGCCGGCGCGGCGGCGGCACCGCCGCGCCGGATGCTGTCGTGGGTTGGGGCCGGGGTCTATGGGGCCCCTCTAATCGCTCACACGGCACCCACAGTCGCGGACAGGGACTCCCAGTCAAACACATGTTTTCATCCTGTCATCTTCTAAGCAAACAAGCCTCTGCGCACCTGCCTCACGTCCCCCCGTTACAGGCCGTGCGCGTCTCGGCGGCTCGCGGGCTGATCAAGGACCTCGTAGAGGACCAGTCCAGACACGCCGCAGCTCTGGCTGCAGACACGGAACCCGCTCCGGAGGATGGGGCCCCCAAAATAAAGCAGCTGGAGTACCACCTGCGTCGCTGCTCGCCCACCATGGTCCGTTACGGGGAGGGGGCCAAACGGGGGAAAGCGCAGCCGGACGGGTCCGCCATCGGAACCCACTCCCACCCGACAGCCCCCACCTCACCCCGCACCTCCCTCCCTCCCCTAACCAGACGCACAGAGCCGCTCCTCGCCACCCTCGTGACTTGCCTCCCTCCTTGTCAGCACAGCTGAAGGCCTTCAGCTAATTTCCTCAACCTTCCTCCTGTGTTGTCCCTCCTGTGGTGTCCTGTCCGTCAGGTATATACGCTGCGGCGTCTGGCCCGCGGCCTGGGCTCGTCCCGCCAGGCGGCTCGTCAGGGCTACGCCACCGCTCTGGCGGGGCTGCTGTCGGCCACCCGCTGCGTGACGGCCCCGGGGGTGCTGGTGCTGCTGGAGGTCTGCATCGACGGGCCGCTCAAGGGAGGGGTGAGCGCGGAGTGGTTTCGGGCTGTGCGAGACGCGGCTGGTGCGCATGCACGAATGCATCCGATCCGCCAAAGCCGAGATCAGATCATGATTGGTTCTGGTGCGGTCCGTTTGGGTTTGGTTTGTGGTTGGCTTCGGTTGGGGGGTCAACGAGACGAGGACGTGGAATTTTACAAACTGGAGGGCGCGGTAGGGCCTGTTCAAGGGATATTACCAGCATCCAGAGGCGAAGGAGAGAGGCACAGTCCCCCAAAGTGCGAGTGTGGGGTCCGTCCTGGCTGAGCTTGCTCGTTCTCCGTTCCTCGCCCGTTCCTCGCCTAGAGACGCCATCGCGTCCGCGCGTGCCTGCCTCCGCCCCCAAATCCCCAAATCCCCAAATCCCCAAGTTTACCAACCCCCGCGGCTCCTCCGGCAGCAGCGCAGCTTGAACGTGTCCACCAATTTCCTGTACCCCCGCGGCCCCCCGTCCGCGTTCCTCAGGACGCGAAGGACACCCTTCTGGCCCGCATCTTTGGTTTCGGGGCGCTGCTGCGCTCGGGACTGCCCCTGGAGCCCTCCGTGCTGTCCGCCGTCTTCAACGGACTGCTCGACTGCGCCCAACGAAAATCCTTCCTGCGGGAGAGCGCCGTCGCGGTGGCGCTGGAGGCGGCCCAGCGGCTGGACAGGGAGGCGCTGGGGGCGCTGACGGCACCCGGACAGCCGCTGGCGAGCATGCTGGCGGCGGCGCCATCGGAGGCGACGCCGGAGGTGAGATACCGTACGACACGTTGCCGCCGAGGCCGCCGGCGCGCCGCGTTGGTGTGCAGTACAGTCCGTTGACCTGAGTCGTCATGTCGGCTGCCCTCTGATCTGATCGCAGGCGCTCCTTTTGGCGCTGGTGCTCTGGCCCAAGCTGCCGCCCGCCGTCGTCCGCGGCTGCCGCCTCCTGCCCGCGAAGACGCCGCCGCCGCCGCCGGAGATCTTCACCGACGGCAGCAGCAGCAGCAGCAGCGCGGCCACCGCCGCCGCCGCTGCCGCCACCGCCGCCGGGCTCTTCAGCCGCGAGCACCTGCAGCTGCTACTGCCGGTCCTGCTGGCCACGTCAGGCAGTCACCCACGTATGCACACGCTGTGGCAGTACCTCCTGCCGCTGCTACTGCCGGGATTCACCCCGCATCGAAACATGGATCTGCTCGAGGTGACGGCGGCGGCGACGGAGGCGGGTACTGCTGCTGCCGCGGCGCCGGAGGCGCCGGCACCTGCCGCCGCCTCCGGCGGCGGCAAGAAGGCCGCCAAGGCGGCGGCCAAGGCCGCCAAAGCCGCCGCCGCGGCGGCCAAGTCGGCGGAGGGCAAGGGCGCGGTTACGGGGCCGCTGTTGGAGTCGTTCTGGGGCGTGGTGGTGGAGGGCGGGCTGATGGACAGCAGCCACGAGCGGCGCTACCTGGGCTTCCAGCTGTTCAGTCGGGTGCTGCCGCACCTGAGGCCGGAGCATGTGGGGGTGGTCTTCTCGCCGGCCTTCACGCGGACCCTGGCGGGCAGCGTCAAGAAGCAGGAGAACTACCTGCACGCCAGCGCGAGGAAGCTGCTGGTGAGCGACCTCCCGCGGGGGCCCCGGGCGGACGCGGACGGGGGGGCCGGGGGGTCCCTGGGGAGGGTGGGTGGGTGGGGGGTTGTGTGGATGTCGTGAGAGGTTGCGGACAGGTAGTACGGCACGTGTACGACGATGTACAACCGTGCAACACAGTGTGGGAACCGGGGTGGGGTGCCGAAACCGGGTGGTGGTAGCGCGCGCGCTTTGTTAGGATTCCGATGGGAGCCCCGCGGCTTGCCATGTCTCCCCAGTCCAACTCTACCCGGCACATCAAGCCACGGTTCAGCACCTCACCCCTTCCAACCACATCACGACCCAGCAACCTCCGCCCCCTTCCTGCAGTTGAAAATGTCTATCAATTTCCCATACCCCGCGACACCCTCCAACCGCGCTCCACCCACCGGCCCCCCAACCCACACACACACACACACACACGCACGCACCGCGGCTCAGTTATCTTTTACACACGCACTGACCCTGGTGGCACCTGGCGGCGGTCGCAGGACGGTCTGTCGGCCTTCCTGGAGCGCAGCGGCTCTGCGGACAGCGGCGTCAAGATGGCGGTGGCGGCGGCGCTGCAGCGGCTGGGGGGGCTCCCCGTACGGCAGCTCACCGCCAGCAAGCTCACGCAGAAGCTGGTGCAGGTGTGTGTGTGTGTGTGCGTGTTGCATTAATGGTTTTGGCGGTTTCACCGGTTCGTATTAAGGATCAAGGTTACAGTCGACCCTCGCCCCCCCCCCCTCCACTCTCCCCCAACCCCTCCATATCTTTGAAAATGTCTACCAATTCATTTCATATACCCAACCCCTCCACATGAATATGTCTACCTACGACTTGCTGTACCCGACCCCGTACAGGGTCTGGATGCGGAGGGTGTTCACCGCTATGTGACCTCCCTGATGGAGTCCTTCCTGGGGGGTGCGCCGCCGCTGCAGCCCGGGGAGGGGCTGGCCATGGAGGCCAACGGACATGGAGCCGGGGCTGGCGGGGCAGCGGCCGAGGCGGAGGCGGAGGCGGAAGTCGAAGTGGTGGGGCTGGGGCTGGGACCACCCGACAGGGAAGGGAGGGGACGGCGGGGCGTGTGTCGCGATTCCGGAAGCGAGTTGGCGGGGGGGCCCAGGGGCCGATGGCCGTTGACTTTATTGACAAGGAGGGGCCCAAGGAGGGGCGCCTTTTGTGGGTTTGGGAGCCAGAGTGCTTTGAGACGACTGGGGAATGAGACTGGGGGGCTGCAGGGCGGCCCGATGGTGCCTAAGCCCTATGGATGTTTGACGTAGTGGCCGGAGGTGACGGCGACCCCCGACTCGGCCTCCGCTGAGCCCGCGCCCTAACCACACCTTGGCAGCGTCCGTTCGCCTTCCTTCCCTTGCGCCCAACCGCCGGCCTTGCCTCCCCTCCCCTACCAATTTCTACCAATTTCCTATGCCCTCCCCTCCCCTCCCCTCCCCTCCGGCGTATGTTGATGTGCTGCACCCTGTCCCGGGTTCGTCCTGGGCATGGGTGTTGTCATTCCCCACTCTGCCCCTGCCCCCGTCCCACCGTCCCCTGTCAACGCCCCCTGCCTGGCCCCCTTCCGCAGCTGGCCTCGGATCGTCGCGGCCAGTGTCTGGAGCAGCTGGTGGCGGCCGTCAAGTTCCCCTCCGCCGCCCCCTCGGACAGCGAGTCGGTGCTCCGCTTCCTGGCGCTGCAGGCGTTCGCCCAGGTGCAACCGGGGGGCAAGGTGAGGGGGGGGAGGGGGCCGATTCTGCATTGCTATTTATATACTTGCTATATGTGTACTTTGACTACGACACTTGAACGGCCACCTCGGCCGCCAAACTAACCCACACAGCTGTGTTGGGCGAGGAAAGCCCTCTCACCGTGTGTGTGTGTGTGTGTGTGTGTATATATCGTTACATATCTGCCGGGCCGACGCTGGCCGGGGGCGCTAACCCGCCCCATACGGGAGACCGCCGAAGCACTCTCCCCCGGATTCGGGGGAGAGGGGCGTAAGGGGCCTCTGTCCCCTCGCTCTCAACCAAGGGCGCGCGCCCGATCCCTGAGGATCGTTGACAGCTGTGCGCCCTCAAGGGATTGGGCGGAAGCCCATCCCGGGCGGTCTGCGCCTCGCAGTCCGCTGTTCAACCTCCTCAAGTCCTTGCAGCAGTGTGTGTGTGTGCGCCCAGCACCCTCCGCTGCCCTTGCTGTTCGGAATGGAACCGTGTGGTGAAACCCCATAGCGACACGTCCCCCCCCACCCCCAGGCCCCCAGGCAGCAGCGCAGTTTGAACATGTCCACCAATTTCCTATGTGCCCCCGCCCCCAGGCCGCCAAGTCCAAGCTGCCCGAGGTGGCCCAGACGGCTGCCCACCTGACCGTCCCCCTGACCGCCGCCACCCGGGCCACCTGCGCAAGCCGCCTGGTGTCCCTGCTCACCCACATCAGCCACGCGGCGCAGGCCAAACTGCGGACCGCACAGCAGCAGCAGCAGCAGCAGCACAAGGGTGCGGAGGGGGATAACGGCGGCGGCGGCGGACAGCCGGCCGCGAAGAAGCGCAGGACCACCGCCGGGTCGGCGGCGGCTCCGCCGCTGCCGGAGGCCGCGGCGGCGGCGGCGGCTCCGCCGCCGTCCGCCGTACACCAGCACCTGCACGACACGCTGTCGTACATCCACAAGGTGCTGAAGGCGCCCGGCGTTTCGGCGGCGGCGGAGCTGGGGGAGGAGGGCGAGGCGGGGCTGGCGCTGCTGGCGGCCGTGGAGGGGGCCGCCATGGAGCGCTTGGGGCAGTTGGATAAGGCGCAGGGCCCGGGAGGGCAGCCAGCGGAGAAGGACAAGGGGCCGGGGGCCGCTGCGGCGCGGCTGCGGGCGCTGGCGGCGCTTGCGGCGCACCTGCAGTTGCAGCTTTTGGCGGACCCGGCGGGCTTTGAGATGGACCTGCCGATCAGCCTGCGGCGGGTGGCGGCGGAGGGGCTGGGGCTGGAGGGGCTGCCGGAGGTGGAGGAGGAAGAGGAGGCGGAGGAGGCGGAGGAGAAGGGCGGGAAGAAGGAGGGCGCGGAGGACGGCAAACCCGGTGGGTCACGGGCTTAGTAGGCAGGTGTGTGTGTTATTGCGCTTCGGTAAGAAAGAGAAGGCAACAGCGCAATGTTTCGGCAGGGGTTATTTTTAATACACCGATCCCAGGAACGCATCAAACGGTTTTGTGTGTGTGTTTGTCCCCCCTCCGTGTTTTTCGCGTCTGAAATCCCGGCCCCGGCCCCGGCCCCGGCCCCGGCCCCGGCCCCGGCCCCGGCCCCGGCCCCGGCCCCTCACCCCGCCCCCTCACCCCGCCCCCTCACCCCGCCCCTCACCCCGCCCCCTCACCCCGCCCCCTCACCCCGCCCCCTCACCCCGCCCCCTCACCTTCGCCCCCTCACCTTCGCCCCCCCCACCCCGCCCCCTCACCTTCGCCCCCCCACCCCGCCCCCTCACCCGCAGCAGGCTCCTGGAGCGATGTCCTGGTGGACGTGATGTTGGCGCTGATGGCCCGACCCGGCGGGTCGATCCCCGTGCTGCCGCTGCGGGAGGCCGCCGAGTCCCTGTGGCGGCAGTGCTGCGAGGGGCTCAGCGGTGAGGGCCTCGCGGACATCGTGAGGGTGGTGGCGGCGGGCGGCAAGGGCGAGGGACAGGACGCCGCCGGGCTGTTTGAGAGCGATGACGAAGACGAGGAGGAGGAGGAGGAGGGCAGCGAGGGCGAGAGCGACGAGGAGGAGGACGAGGAGGAGAAGGAGGAGAAGCGGAAGGCGGCGGCGGCCGGGTCGCGGAAGCGGAAGGGCGGCAGCGGTTCGGAGTCGGACGAACCATCGGACGAGGAAGAGGAGGAGGAGGAGGAGGAGGAGGGCGGAAAGGAGAAGGCCAAGAAGGCGGATGGCAGCAAGAAGGACGAGGTGGGGTCCGAAGAGGAACAGGAGGAAGAGGATGACGATGACATGGACGACGAGGCGATGTTCCGGATGGACGAGAAACTGGCGGCGTATTTCCGTACCATGGTGGGCGGCAGGGCGGGCGGCGCGGCGGCGGCGGAGCGCGCGGCGGCGCTGGTCAACTTCCGGTTGCGGGCGCTGGGCCTGCTGGAGAGCTACGCCAAGAAGGTGCGGGGGCGATTGTGTCTATTATGTGTCTTATGGGTGAACCGAGCCGAGAACTCAACGTGTGTGTGTGTGTTAAATAATGAGAAAGAATGTGTGTTTAGAAATGAAACCCGCCCGCTGCCAGGTGTGTGTGTGTGTGTGTGTGTCTGTGTGGCAAGGAGAGTGTGTGAAAAGAAACTGAGCCGCGAGAAGGGATGTGGTTGGTTTGGGGAATAGGCGACGGCAGTGGTGTGGATGGGGGACTGCCTGCTAACCCCCCGGCCCCCTCTGGCTCTGTCTCTGGCAGCAGCGCAGCTTCATAGGTCCACGTGGCGGCATCGCCCTCTCCCTCCCCCCCTTCCTCCTGGATGTGCCAGGGCTGTTTCTTTTAAACCCCTCTCTGTCCCCTCTGTCTACCAATTTCCTATGTTCCCCTCTCGCTCCCCCTCTCCTGCAGTTCCCGAACAGCCCGCTGCTGCTGGCGGGGCTGGTGCCGCTGCTGCGGGCCCTGGCCACAGCCTCCCGACCCGCGGGTCAGCCGGAGGTGGCCAACCGGCTGCGGGGGGTGCTCAACAACCGGCTCAGCAAATGCAGGTCAGAGCCGGGGGGAAGGGGTGGGGGGCGGGGGCTGATCCTCTCGGGCACCACTTGAACACGTCTACCACTTTCCTATACCACCCCCGCCCCCCGGTTTGCAACCCCATGACCCCCGGCCTCACCCCCATCTGGTGCTCTGGTCGTTTGGTCTGCAGGTGCCGAGTGGACCTGGCCCTGCTGGGCGGTTTGGAGGGCTACCGCACCGCGCTCAAGCGCCTGCTGTACGAGGCCTCCCGCAACCGGGACAAGCAAGTGGCTGGGGCGGCCTGGCAGGCCTTCACCGCCGTGCTCAGGGCGGGGGCCGCGACGGACGCCGAGCCGGAGGGTGGGTTCCGCCTGCGTGTTTTGTCGATGTGTTGTGCGGGGGACGTGCCATGCCGTGCCGTGCGGGGAGCCCGGGGGGTGCCTGGCGGCGACGCGGCCGCGGATGGAGTCCCTCCCTCCCAGATGCTGCCGAGAGGGAGAAGGGTCTTCAAGCCGCGAGGCTCCTCCCCTCTCGACTCCTCGAATGCCGCGCGGGTCGGGCGCCTGCCTTTGGCGAGTGACACATTGCGGATCGCACCCACCCACCCACCCACCGACCCACCGACCCACCGACCGGCGACTTCGTTGCAGCGGCAGTGTCCGACGCCGCGTCTTCACAGCACACCCTCAGCAGCACGGCCTCCTGCACGCCGGCTTGCCCCTCTAGCGTCCCAAACCGCTCGTCCCAGCTCGTCCCAGCTCGTCCCAGCTCGTCTCTTTCTCACGACACGCACAAAACCCACACGACACCATTCACCGGTCGCCCCTGCTCGCCTCCCCTCGCGCCTGCCGCCGCCACGATATCTCCACGGCATCCCCTCCTCCCCCCGCAGCCGCCGAGGCCGCCCAGTCCGCCTTCCTCGCCGCCCTCACCGACCTCCTGACCAAGAAGAAGACCCGCCTGCAGCCCGAGGGGCTGGCGGCCGCCTTCCGGGCCGCGCCCGCCGCCTGCTTGCCGTCCCTGGAGGTGCTGCTGCACCACGTAGCGGCGGGCCGCAACGCCGCCGTGCGCGCGACGGCGGCGGAGCTGCTGGCGGCGCTGTTCAGGGCGCCGCCGGAGGGCCTGGCGGCGGCGGTAGCGGCGGCGGGCGCCACGGGGGCCGCGTTGGGCGGCGCGCTGGCGGCCTGCGCGGCGGGGGTGGGGCTCAAGGCCAAACATCACGCCCGTGCTGCCAAGGTGGGTGGGCGGGTCGGTGGGTCGGTGGGTGGATGGGTCCCGTGGGCCTGGTGAGGCTGCCTTGTCACTGCCAGTGTTATCCCCCCAGGGTCCGACGTGAGTGAGGATTACCACCTCGCCGTGGGCCTTTGGGGATCCCGCCGGCTCGTCGCCCGAGGCACATACCCCGATGTGTGTTCCCCTTCGCTGTACGGCAGGGGAGGACCACACGGCCCCTCTGCCACACATTAGGTTTTTTTTGTTGACCGGGCTGTCTGTTCCCCCGGGACGTGGGATGTGGGGTGGCGCCCCTCTTGTCCCCCTCTGTCAATAAGACAGCGAAATCGCTAAACAATTACCTATTGCGTAGGAGTTGCCCAGTTGGCTGACGCCGCCGCCGCACTTGCCCCCCGCTGCCGCCCGGGCACAGGCTGCCGTCACCGTGGCTGAGGCGCTGAAGCGCATGTTGGCCGGCAAGCGCCCCGCGGAGGTGCTCGGCAGCGACAAGGTCAACGCCATTGCCAAGGCGGTGGTCACCGTGCAGGTGAGCAGGGGGCTTACTTAGGGACCAACCAGGCGGGGGGTGTCGGAGCTGGGAGGTCGGAGGAAGGCGGGTGGAGGGTCGAGGAGGGAAGGCCGGGTATCGGGAGCAAGAGGGAGCTGGCACCGATGGTCGGCGCTCCAGGGCGAGAGGGCGGGGTACGGTAACTGGATGCAGCCGACCCTGTCCGGCCCGACCCGCGGGTCAGCCCAGTCCAGTCCAGGCCAGTCCAGTCCAGCTGCGGTCCAGCTGCGGTCGGCTCCCATGTCGTTTCGCTGCTGACTGCCGCGACCGCCAGCACCTCCTCCGTCCTCCCACCACCACCAGCACCGCCCGGAACGGTTGGCGCTGATCTGCTCGTCGGCTGGCCCTCCCGTTGCGCCCGCCCTCCCCCCCGGTTCAGGGCCTGGGTGTGGCTTCCAAGGTGGACAAGTCGCTGAAGCGGCTTGTGGAGGTGATGGCGCTCGGGCCCCTCCTGGAGAAAACCAAGTCCGACCCCGCGCTGGCCTCCCGCATCCAGAAGGCCAGGCCCGACCCGGCCCCAGCCGGAGCAGCCACCAAGGGCAAGGAGGGCAAGGCAGGGAAGGAGGCCAAGGAGGGCAAGGAGGGCAAGGCAGGGAAGGAGGCCAAGGAGGGCAAGGGTGGGAAGGCGGCGAAGGTGCAGGTTGAGGAGAAGGGCAAGGGCAAGAAGGCATTGGCAGGCAAGAAAAGGAAGGAGGAGGAGGAGGAGGCGGGCAGCGGGAGTGACGCCGAGGTGGAGACTGAGGAGGGGTCCGCGTCGGAGTCGAGGGATGAGGAGCCTGGCAGTTCGGGCCGGGAGGAGGAGGAGGAGGAGGGGGAGGGGGAGGGGGAGGGGGAGAGCGACGACGAGGACAGTGGGTCCGAGGACAGCGGGGCGGATGAGGGGCGGCAGGCGGGCAAGAAACGCGGGAGGGGTGGGGGCGGAGCAGGGCGCGGAGGGAGAGGCGGCCGTGGGCGGGGCCGGGGCGGCCGCGCTGGCGGGGGCAGGGGCAAGAAGCCGCAGCAGCAGAAGCAGCCGCGGGCAGGGGGCAATGCGGCCAAGAAGGTTCGGCGGTAGGGCGTGAGTGCGGCGCCGCTGCCGTGTTGCATAGAAACGTGGTCTTAGAAATGATACATTCGATGACGCGCATGGTCACATATGTCCGGGCATGACTACACGTCGTTCACGAGGACTGCCTGTCAGCAGTGATACATTAGAAGCGCAGGTGGTTGCTGCTCAAATTTGCGCGGGCAGGACGCGCGGTCTGTCGCTGTTTGGGGCTCCCGTAAGGCCCCTGGGGCGGCGTCTCGGGACTCCGGGTGGGTGAATTACAGAGAGAGGCACGAAGTCGTCAGTGTGGCGCAAAGTCGTTCGGGATCACTAGTGAAGCTGCAGGTCAACACCGACCGGACAGCAGTGCGGCCCGTAGCGGCCGCATCTTCATCTCCAGTTGCCGGGCGGGTTGTTGGACTCTTTGACGGGAGCTTCTTGCGGGGACGAGGGTGCGGGGAGGAGGAGGAGGGTGCGGGGCTTGGGACGGCCGGGTCCGCTGCTGCCAGCCTGTCCGAGGCTCTGAGTCCGCTGCACGTGGTTGGCCCCGTAACCCCGTAACCCGGACACGTCTTGGCCGGATGTTTCGCTTGCCGGCAGCAGCTGATGCTGCTCCTTGACGTGTGGGGGCGGTGCGACTTCCGGTCAGTTGTGGGGTCGCGTGGGGGCAGCGAGTTGAACGAAAAGAACCCATATCAGGGGTGATGTCGTGTGTTTAGATAAGATGTCGTGTGTGTGTATTGCGAGAAACCCGCCCGTGTATCTCAGGGCGCGGGTCCGCGGGCCCAATCGGACACACGCGGCAACTTTGTATTTGTTGAGGAGCCTTCACTGCCCAGCGAGGAGCCTTCACTTCCTCTGAGCACCATTTCTTGGGACGGGTTACAACGGGTCCGGCTTGGGGAAGGAGTGGGCCGGTCGACCCCGCGGGGATCCGGCAATTGAAGCCGGGTTGGGAAAAAGGCGTCTGTGTGTCTGTATCGTTGCATATCTGACCGGGCCCGACGTTGGCCAAGGGCTGCATACCCAGCCCTAACGGAAGGACCGCCGAAGCACTCTCCCCCGGATACAGGGGAGAGGGGCTGTGTTTGTAGGGGAGCGGGTGCTGCGGATGTGGGAAAGCGCAGCGCGTGGAAGTGCGCGGAGTTGCCGTGCGTGCGGTATGGTGCTGTCTGGGGCATAGGGTGTCAGGGCCCCTCGTACGGTGCGGTTAAGGGAAAGGATTTCAACGAGCGTGGAGACGGTACGATGCAAGAGATGGGAGTTCGTTGAGCTAAATGATTGGTAGGGATTCGCCGAAAGAGCTGGTCAAGTCATTCAGGTCAAGTGAACTGCGTCCTGCCTAAGAGATGGTCAGCTGCCAAGAAGTACGGCGCCCCGTCAGAATTCGTAAAACTCAAGATCGTCCATTATCCCGATGCATACCAAATTCGCCCCATACAACATTTGCAATGGCAGGACCTTATAATTACAACGACCACGTCATCATCAATGATAAACAAGTGAGCGAACAAGCTCCCAGCCTACATGCAGTTATCTTGCGTCTCCTGAGACACATCTTCGAGACCGCTGAAACGGTCTATGAGAATCCGTATGAGTTAGTCCCCAGTTTCATTCCCTCTTACCGGGTGGTCTGGCCGGAACACGATGTCACTAGCACTGCTATTCAAGTGGCATCACCAGGAGATACTTTTAGAACTGACAAAAGTTTGGAGTTGGCATACACAGTGCAATGTGACAAGCGAAAGTTTCGACGGTTCGGACGCTCGTTTACAATTGAGGACAACGAGGATTTTGATGTTACCGACATCCTGCACTCAGTAGTACATTGGGCTGAAGGCGCTGCAGGTCCTCTGTGATTCTCATTCCGACGTACTATAGTCGTACTGTTGTGGTGTCCCCAGGTCCATTGAAACGGATGTCAAACTTTTCATAGGCGTGTTGCAGCAGCGACGTGATAAAAATGCACTGGAAGCGCCTGCTCGTTGTCGCCGTTGTGGCCCTCACAGTCCTGGGGGCTGTGACGGGGGTTCATGCTGCGAAGAAGTCGAAGAAGAACAAGATTGCCGCAGATACCACTATCACACACAAGGTACCTCTTTGCCCGCAGTGCTTAACTCGCTCGTTACAGGCCATCGTGTTGGCGCGGCATGATCTGACCAGTGCTGCTCGTTACGCTGACTCCCGTTTCGCGTGATATTTGCACGGCTGATTCTATAGGTCTACTTCGACGTCGAGGTTGACGGCAAGCCGGAAGGTATGTTGCACCGAAGTACGCATTACATGGCTCTTGTTGCCAACGTGTTTTGCACGATCCCTGCCGCGCGGCGTGCGCATTCGACCGTCTATTTGTCGGAGACACTCGTATTCAGTTAGTGCTCATTCCATCGCTTTGCCCCGCTCACCTTAGGTCGCATTGTGATTGGCCTGTACGGCAACACCGTGCCGAAGACCGTGGAGAATTTCCGCGCTCTGTGCACCGGCGAGAAGGGCACTGGCCAGTCGGGCAAGCCGTTGACCTTCAAGGGCAGCATCTTCCACCGCATCATCCCCCAGGTATGCTACTGCCGGAGAGGGCAACAGTATGATCACAAACTGCGTTCATATGCGCACTGACATCCCTTGTCCGGGTTTCTTCACAATTGACGAAGGAGCGCAGTGCATTGCCGGCGCGTAACGTGTGTCAACGACAGCCCTCGGCGTTCCCAGTGCTTCCCGGGCATCCGGGAGTATCCGTACGCCGACCTTGGTCATGACCCTGTGCACACACCCCATGTGCGCCCTGGTGTTGTTGTGTGTTCGCTCTCGCAGTTCATGATCCAGGGTGGTGACTTCACCCGCGGTGATGGCACTGGCGGCGAGTCCATCTACGGCTCTCGCTTCCCGGTGGGTCCGGGGTGCATGTGCGGGGTGCTGGGAAGCTGCACTGTTATGACATGCGGTGTTCATCTGGGGTCTCGGCATGGGGTCCACGACTGATCCCCACACAGCAAAGCATACCCTGCTGCGCTCGGGCGTATCACGCAGTGATACCACCCGTGGGGCTATACGTCGTCATATCCATTGAGTCATAGAGGTTTGCATGATGCCCCACCCTGTCCTGCCGTTGCCCGCTCTGCCAGGATGAGAACTTCGCCCTGAAGCACACCGGCCCCGGCGTCCTGTCCATGGCCAACGCGGGCCCGGACACGAACGGCAGCCAGTGAGTTCCACTTCGACGTTGGGCCTGTCGTCGGTGTGGGCAGCGAATGGAACCCAGTGGCCGGGCGGGTGCCGGTTACGGTTTATGGTACGGGGATAACGCTCCTTGCATGCCAGGGACGGTGGTGACGGGCCCAGTCCATGCATAGTTGTGTCTGCTGTGACGATTGGCAATGGCGTACAGTTGTCGTATGGTGATGTGGTCAGGCAGGGACAGCGCGACAAAATAGCGTGCTGATCCTGTTGCGCTGTGCTGCGCCGCTTGCCTGCCCCGAAGGTTCTTCATCACCACCGTGACCACCTCTTGGCTGGACGGCCGCCACGTGGTCTTCGGCAAGGGTGAGTAGGATGGGGAGGGGTTCACGAGGGGCTCAGAGGGTCGGCCGCTTCCCGTGGTGTGTGTGGGTGAGTCGTCAGACAGGGGCGGGGCAAAGTCTGGGTTGTTGCTGCGGGAGTCTTCGTACGGTGAGGAAATGCAATGTGGATGGTTTGGTCGGTATGGGACGCCGGTGTCCTGCACGAGCCATGCGAAAGGTGCGGGGTCGATGTACGTCCAGGTAGGGGAGGCAGCTGCGAGCTAGCGGCCGGCGAGCGGCATAGCTCTCTTTTCTTGCCGGCGGAACGGAGTAGTGACCGCGGACCCACTGCAGGTTTCACCTCTATTTAACAGGACAGCTGTCCTGAATACTACCGTGATGCGATCCTGACGTGATGAAACGGCCCGCGCCCTGTGTGCAACACGTGCCCATGCCCCGTGCAGTCGTGGAGGGCATGGACGTGGTGTACAAGGTGGAGGCTGCGGGCAGCCCCTCGGGCAAGCCGAACAAGAAGGTGGTGATTGCCGACTCGGGCGAGATTCCGCTGTAAAGCGGCTCTGACATGGCATGAAATTCACAATGTAACATTGAGAACTAGGAGCAGCGAGTCAGTGGCCTGTGGGTGAACCTGGGTGAAGCAGACGTTTGCGTGTGTAACCCGTATTTTTTACAAAACGCGTTTAGGAAAGGTTCCCATTAGCTTCGTGACGATCACTTGACAATGCTCAGATGTATGATTGGATGCCTGAGTGCGTCACTGCGGATATCACCGACGAGCGTGTTACATGCCGAACGCGTGATGCTGCAGCATCAAAAAAGATGTCCCGAGCAGATATGCAATCAAATTGCCGCTTGCCATGTCCAAGGGCGTGAAGCTCTGCAGACATCATGAGTTTCAGTCGACGATGGGAGGTGAGAAGTCGACAAGCTCGTCGCAATTACAAACCTTCCTAAATAAAGTGGAGGGGTCAAGTACAATTGTACGCGGGAATCGGAATGACCGACGGTCATCCAAAGTTTTACTGCCCTCGGCGTGCGCCGCACGGCAACTGGACGGCAGAACACTGCTGGCCATGCAGCTTCGTCCGGGTACTGTTTCTGAAGGAGTACATGTACTCAAGTTGAGCGCCTTGCTTCTGTGCGTGCGTTCACTGGGTATTGGAAGGAGGAGAACGGTATCGATCGACAAAGATAAATAAGAAAAACAAACGGTCGCAAAGTTGCTGAAGTAGATCAATTTCGTTTGAACATTTATACATAGATCTACAAAATGGCGGATACCTGGGAGGAGGATGCGGCGCTTCAGGCCCCGCCCCCGCCACCTCCTGCCCCAGTTGCAGCGGCTTTGAATCCAAACAGCATGATCTTCATTCCTGGGCGAGGCATGGTGCATGCACCGCAGCCAGCTGCCACTGCTCCAGCACCCGCACCAGTGCAGCCGCCTCCGCCAGTTGAGGAACCCGTTCCACAGCCGGCCAAGGAAGTGGTGCCGGACCCGCAGCCAACGGAAACATCACCACAGGAGGATGCAGGTATTTTAAATTGACTCTATTATTCTATGGATTTCGGTGACTAAGGGACCCCATGTACAGGGTCGGCACCCGCACCCGTGGAATCGGCGCCACCGGTGCCGCAACCGGAGCCGACCCCAGCACCCACACCCGCACCAGCAGTGGAGGAGCCGGTGGCGCCATTGGACGAAAGCGCAGTTATGAAGTCGTACCAGGAGTCCCTGGTCGAGGAGCCCAGGTACGGGTGCGGGGCAACAGCACATGGCGCAGGCTGCTGGACGACGCTAGTTCCTGCAGGCCCTCACATCTCGTGACCAATACACGCTGTGTGCAGGGACCACTTGAACATCGTTTTCATTGGGCACATCGATGCGGGCAAATCAACCCTGGCGGGCCAGATCCTCTTCCTCACAGTGAGTACCCATTTGGGCTCTCGCCCAGCAGCGATGCCGACTGCCGAGCGGACGGACCGGGCCAGCGGGGGACGGACCGGGCCAGCGGGGGACGGAAGCGACGCGCATCGCAATGCACAATGCAGTCCCGGGCTGTCGGGGTGCGGCAACGCGGCGGTGTGCGGGGACCACCCACACCGGATGTTGAGCAGGGGACAAACACCTGTGATGGAGCCAACGGCGGCCGAGCCCGGTATCGGGCTTCTGACGGGGTTTGAACGGGTCGGCCAGGCAGCCATGGTCTTGCGGACGGGGCTATCGATTCGTATGAGGCATCGGGTATGTGAGGCACCGCTGTGCCCGTCGGTGCGGGGGGTGGGGACCGCGAGAAAGGAGGGAAGGAAGAGGCCGGCTAGCATCCGTAATGAGACTGGCTGTCGCTTGAGGGGTTAGGGAGGATGGGCGACCTCCCGCTGATTGCGGATCGGTCTTACATGGCCATACAGCTATTGGTGCTCCCCCAGAGGTGTCCTAGCCATTCGTACCCTATCATCTTCTGACCCGGGGAGGCATGTGCGATGCCGGGGGGAGAATGGGGTTGGTGGGGGTCTGGGGTGGATGGGGTTGGGGGTCTGCAGCGAGGGGACGCTCTGTCCTGTTGAGGGCGCATGGGTGGTAGCGCGGCTGCAAAGCGCCCGCCCTGCTGACGGGGCACCGTGGGCCGGTGTGGTCCATGTGGGTCGCGGGATGGCGGAAGGTGGTCATGAAGGGAGCATGACCCGCTTCAGGGCGCAGTGTGGAGGGACTCCACCCCGGGGTGGCGGGGCGGCCGCGCTGTGCCTGCGGCAGCGGCAGCTGCAGCATCCCTCCTCTTCCGCTCCATTGCCACTGCCGCTGGCTACCGATAAGCCCGATCCGGGACATGAGCCAGCAAGTCCCAGCCAGCAAGTGTGGTCGATATGGATCACCTGTGAGCCTCTGCCCCCGGGGGTATCCCTCCACCGGCTCGGCCCTCCATCCTCCCGCTCCGCCCTTTCTCCACCCGCGCCGCCGCCCATACCGCCCGCTGTAATGCAGGGCGGCGTGGATAAGCGCACCATCGAGAAGTACGAACGGTGGGTGCGGATGCGCCGTGCCTTGGTGCCCTTGGGTTGGGGTGTGATGAGCGAGGGAACTGTCCGACCCAAATCAGTTGTCGACCCCGGGGGGTTGTCCGTGCGGATTCACTGACTCCCGACACCGTAGGCAGCGGGCCGGCGCCTGGTGGTAGCAGCCGGACGAGGGCCCGGCGCCAGGGAAGGCCTGCCCGCTTCCCGGCAGGCTGCGCAGCATCCACAATGGGAGGGTGCGCGCATCGCTGCCCTCGGGACCGAACTGGGAAACCTGCGACCTGTCCGCGAGGGCTGAAACATCCCGCCGTGCTTTTCCTTCACCTCCCGGGCCTCCCTCCTCCTCCCCTCTCGGCCTCTCCACTCCCTCCTCTCCCTTCCTGCTCCAATATGTTTACCAATCCATTACACACCGCCACCCCACCCCACCCCCCCCCACACACACGCACACAGCGAGGCCAAGGAGAAGAACCGCGAGGGCTGGTACATGGCCTACATCATGGACACCAACGAGGAGGAGCGCGTCAAGGGTATCACTGTGGAGGTGGGGCACTGCGGCTTGGGGACGCTCCCGTCGGGGTCACGGGGCACGGAGTCACAGTTGGGCGGTGTGCGCTCCCAACCGCACCTGTGGGACCGGGTACCGATGGCTGGGGACTTGCGGCTGGGCCACTCCCAGATGTACAAACCCTTGTGCCTTTTTGTGCTGGCCAAATCGCCAACCCCTCCCTGATCTCTTCCGAACCACTGTTACCCGCTATATCCCTTCCCTGATCTCTCTGTTACCCTCTCGCTTTACCTCGCCGGCGGCCCTCAGGTGGGGCGGGCGCACTTCGAGACGGACAAGAAGCGGTACACCATCTTGGATGCGCCCGGCCACAAGAACTATGTGCCCAACATGATCCAGGGAGCCTGCCAAGCGGATGTGGCCATCCTGGTCATTAGCGCGCGCAAGGTCAGGGGGCCCTTGGGGGGTTAAAAAGAAAACAGCCCAGACACAACCGGGCTTGTGTGGGGGGGGGGCAGGGCAGGGCGATGGGCGCCTGCGCGGGCAAGTGTCCAGGGATGGTGGACCGTCAGGGGCTGCAGGGGGTGAAGGACGGAGGTCGGATGGGCCCGGGCCAGGGACCTCTTGGGACTGCACCCGACGGGGTGCAGATCTGGAGCTGGGAGGTAGGAGAGTGAGGGGAGGAGGGCCTTACACCCGGCCGTGTAGCGGGGCCTACACACGCGCGTGGACCTGCGCGCTGGAGGTGCTTCGCCAGACAGCCGGACCGCCGGACCGCCGGAAATGGAAGTGGGGCATTCCGAGGAGGGGTTAGTAGAGTCCGCGGGGCAAACTCTGGCGGCGGTGGCGGTGGCGGTTGCTGCAGCGGCGATGGCAGTCGCTTGAATGGAGATACGGTACTCGGTCCGTCCGTCAGTCCGTCCCTCACGTCGAACAGCTCAGTCAGCCAGTCGTCACCCATCGATGGCAGCGAGGTGGCCAGGAGTCGTGCACCCTGGGGGGTTTGGGGTCAGGGGTTCAGGGCGGCCTGGCAGCCAGGGGCAACCCGCACCATGGGCTGCTTGGGGCTCCGCGAGTGTGGCCACGCGCCCCCTGTCCACTGTCCCCCTGTGACCTAGAGGGGGCCGCCGCCTGATCGCACACACGCCCGGTGAGTGTACTGGTAACTGGTTTGAGTCGGGCGGGCTTCTCATTGAACACACCCGATCAGACCGCAACCAGGGCCCAGCAGCTGCACTGTGGCGGCGGGAGTGTCTGTGTGGCGGTGGCTGTGGCTGCGACCGTGGCAAGGTCTGGTGCAGCAACGGGGTGTGTGCGGCGTTGTGCGGCGTTGTGCGGTGCGGTGTTCTGGGCGCAGGGTGAGTTCGAGACGGGCTTCGAGCGCGGCGGTCAGACCCGCGAGCACGCCCAGCTGGCCAAGACCCTGGGCGTGACCCGTCTGATTGTGGTGGTCAACAAACTGGACTGCCCGTCGGTGGCGGTGGACGGTGAGGGGGGCGCGGCGATAGGGGGGTGGGGTGGGGATGGGTGGGAGAGGGGGTCCATCCCAGGGATGGGGACATCATGCGTCGGTGGGGCGCGGGTCACGAAGGGCCCAGAGCCCTGGGGAGAGGTGCCAAAGGCGGTGCTGTGCGGGGGTGCAACTGAAAGTCGTTTGGGTCGGGGGGGGAGGATGCAGGCTGTGGCATTGCTTGAGACTGGGTGGGTGCCGGTGGCGTATTGGGGATGGCCACGGCGCCGGGGCGGATGTCGCAAAGTGCTCCAACAGGCCGCCGCTGGCTGGCCAACGTGTCTGATGTACCCACCCTTCAATGGGTTTTCTCGCCCTGTCCTCCTCCGCATTGGGCCGCGGTCGCGGCCCCAGACGCCCCGGCGCCTCCCCGGCTCCCCTCAACATGCCTGGTCCCCGTTTTCTCTGTGCCCCCACCCTACCCCACCCAAATCGCCCAGGCAAGTGGGATAAGGCCCGTTTCGATCAGATCGTGAACGGCCTGACGCCCTTCCTGCGGCAGTGCGGCTACAACATGAAGAAGGAGGTGACCTTCCTGCCCGTGGCGGCGCTGTACGGCCACAACATCAAGGACCCCGTGACTAAGGACCAGTGCCCCTGGTACGATGCAGAGAGCCTCTTCCAGGTGGGCTTGATGGGGGAGGTGATGGGATGGGGGTCGGGAGGGGGTTCTTGTCTTTTTCACCCCTTCACCTCACCTCACCTCTGGGCTGTTTCTTTTCAACCCTCCCATCTCCCCTCCCCTCAGTATTTGTGGCCGGGCTGGGTGTGTCTGGGCTGTTTCTTTGTAAACCCTCTCCTGATCCCCGCGGTCCGCAGGTCCTGGACAACATCGAGCCCCTGGAGCGCAACCCGCTGGCGCCCTTCCGTATGCCCATCGTGGACCGCTGGAAGGACATGGGCACCATCGTGATGGGCAAGAGCGAGTCGGGCTTCGTGAGGGTGGGGGATGTGCTGCAGGTGATGCCCAACAAGTGAGTTGTGAAGGGGCGGGACTGGGGGAAGGGGCGGGGACTTGGGGGGGAGGGGCGGGACGGGGGGAAGGGGCGGGGACTTGGGGGGGGAGGGGGGAGGGGCGGGGACTTGGGGGTGAGGGGCGGGACGGGGGAAGGGGCGGGGACTTAGGGGGAGGGGCGGGACTGGGATGTCGGGTGGGTAAGGGGAGGGTATAGGAAATTGAAAGAAGGGGTAAGGGGAGGGAGGCAGGGAAGGCAGGGGGTGACGGAGCGCTCGACAGCCGGGGGCCTGCGCAAGTTGGGCCCAGTCGCGGAGAGGTGGGGGAAGGAGGACCTGGCGGGAGGACCTGGCGGGGGACCTCGATAGCTCCTCCCTGGAGCGATTGAGGGGCAGAGGGGAGAGGGGGGCAAGGGCGGCTGGCGGTGGGTCCGAACCCGTTCAGCTGGGGCCGGGGCCGGCGGCCCTGACTGGACCTGGCACACACACACACACACACACACACACACACACACACACACACACACACACACACACACACACACACACACACACACACACACACACACACACACACACACACGGGGGGGCGATAACAACGCGAGGATTGCACGCACGCACGGCATTGTGGTGTGAGTCTGCGTGGCCAAGGCAGCCGACCCGCACCAGCTGGTAGTATTCCGAGCGCGCCAAAAGCGCGCCAAAAATCGACAGCGCTCTTCCGACACCGCAGCCTTCTATTCACTATAGGGATCGGGCAATGGGTTATATTTGCGCGCATACGGACAAACTAATGGGAACCACTCTTTCCCTCGCATATCACGCACTCATGTTCTACCTGCTTAAATAACACACACACACGGGGGCGTTTCGGGCGGGTTCGGGCGCCAGACACTTGTCACTAAACAGACGGGCGCACGTCGGCAGTGGGGGCGGCCTGTCTGAACGACTCCGCGCCTGGCCGGCAAACGGACGCAACTCACGCGCCTGGCTGGCAACAATCCGACCAAGGTCTATACCTTTTTCGCACAAACAGCCTCCCTTGCTTACACCTGCCGGACAGGAGCCGTCGTTCCCAAATCAACAAATCCCTACTGGCGTCTTCATCGGTCTTCAGCTCGATCCCCCATCCGCTCTCATCCGCTCTCATATTCCTCAATGACCTTTCGACCTCTCGATCATCGATTGATTGATGGATGCCTTCCGCCCCCCCCCCGCCCCGCAGGCTGCGCGTCAAGGTTGACGCCGTGTTCCGGGATGAGAAGGAGACCCAGTCCGCCCGCAGCGGTGAGAACCTGCGACTGCGGCTCAGCGGGGCGGACGAGGCGGACATCTCCCCGGGCTTCGTGCTGTCGTCCATCAAGAACCCGGTGCCGGTGGTGACGCAGTTTGAGGCGCAGCTGGTGGGTGACGAGCCGGACGCTTTTGGGGCCAGGGAGGGGCCAGGGAGGGTGTTGAGGATGGGTACGGACTTGCACTCGCCCGGATGGGGGGCAAGGGGGTTAGGAGCGGGGTTGGCATGGGGAAGGGAGCGGGTGGCCAAAGGAGTGGTGCTGGAACCTAGGTTCTGAAAGGGAGGAGGAGCCACTGAGGCAAGCAGCCGCTGCTGCAAGCCACTTTTGAAGACAAAGCAGATTGGAAAGGAAGCCACGACGGGCGCCGCCTCCCCGCCCTCTGGGGCCCCATGCGGCTCCGCCAGCCACTGCCGCACCTCTAGGTGGCCGTGCGCTGCCGCCAGCCGCACCGCTGCAGCGGCCAGCCTCAGCGGCCAGCCAAACGCCACCAGCTCCCCCAGCACCGCCACATTCCCCATCGCCGTCCTCGGCAAGCGGACCCGCATGGGCAGGCCGCGAAGGGGTTGGGGCCCGCGCACGGGGTGGGGTTGGGGTTGGGGTTGGGGGTTGGGGGTGGGGGTTGGGGTTGGGGTTGGGGGTGGGGGAGGGGCCCAGCGAAGCCGAGGCACGCCTGCCTGCCTCAGAGGCCTGGAGCTCTCCGTCTGCGGCGTCGCGTCCATCCGCTGGGTAGAGGCTCGTGCGCATCCGGCGGGGCTGTGGGCAGCTATTCCCCCCCACTTCCCCCTACCCGCACCCCACTTCGGGCCCCCCAACTCGACCCAACCCACGCCACGCCCCACGCCAATGCCCCCCCCCCCGGCAGGTGATTGTGGAGCTGTTGGAGCACAACCCGATCTTCACAGTGGGCTACAAGAGCGTGCTGCACATCCACACGGCCTGCGAGGAGTGCGAGGTGAGGGGCGGCGGCCGCGGGGGGGACGGGGGAGCGGGAGGGGGGGGCGGGAGGGGAGCGGGACCTGCCGAGGGGTAGGGGGAGCCATTCGGAAGGAAAGGGAACTTGAGTTGGTCCAGACGTTGCCGCGCGTGCGTGGGTGGGAGTTGTTGAGGTTGGCGGCTTGGCGCTAAGGACACGCGCACCGCGTAGAGGACACGCCCCAAGGGCCTGGGCGCCACAAGGCAACCACCGTAGGTACCTTATCGGCCATCCGTAACAAACCAACAATGACCCCACCGAGGTGCGGTTTCCTTGAGTCGTAACTCTGTTTGCCAACTCATCTTTCTCCTTGGGGTCCCGAGCCCGCTCCATCAGCGCTGTGGATATCGTCACCGCTTCTCTGATCCCCCATTGCCCCCCTTCGCCCCGTCCCCTCTAGTTTCCCCGTTCTCCTCACTTTGAACACGTCTCTCAATGTATCCCCTGCCCTAACCCTCCCGCCCCCACCCCCACCCCCTCGCAGGTCTCCAAACTGGTCGCCGAGATCGACCCGAAGACCAAGGAGCAGAAGAAGTGCAAGTACATCAAGAGCGGCGGCATCTGCATCTGCCGCATCACCGTGGACAAGCCCATCTGCATAGAGGCCTTCACGGACGTGCCCTCGCTGGGCCGCTTCACGCTGCGCGACGAGGGCCGCACCATCGCCATCGGGAAGGTCGTTAAGCTGCCCAAGACCCACTGAGGGGGCCACCCACCAGCCACAGAGCGGAAGGGGGCCAGGGGCACCGCGGGGGACCGATGGGCGGCTCGTCCGATCCAGGACACCGAAGCTCCCCCCTCTCACCTTGAGGAGCCGGTGCCCCCCCCGAGTGTCCGCCTGACTCCCTGGGGAGGGGCGGGGGCGGGCGCTGACGAGGGGGGCCCGTGAAGGCGTGCGGCTGCCACCCAATGTGCCACCCGGGGGTTTAGGGGGTCCGGCAGGAGGAGGGCGAGTGGAGGGGGCCGTGCGGGGCGAAGGCCCGGGACGTGCCTGCGCGTGCGGGTACTGAGACCGGGACCGCCGGCTTTTGACAGTCTCCCGTGGGGAGTGCCGGCAGCGATGCAGCGGCCGTGGAGTCACAGGGACGGGCGTGGCGGTTGACCCTTTCGTTGGATACGTGGTCGCGTGGCCACGTGGGACGTTGGGCGCTGAGCTCAGAAGCTGGGTGTCGTGCGGGGCGGGGCAGAGTGACGGATCGTGTGGGGCCTGTGGGGGTCTCTGTCGCTCGGGGGTGTGGGTGCTGGGCCGTGCGCTGCGTGCAAGGCAGGTGTGAGTGTGCGGTGGAGGAGGTGGGGGCGGAACGGGGAGCGGCAGGGGGTTGGAGGGCCGTGCGGCCGCCGCTGTGTCGTTCCCTCATCATGGCCCATCGGGGGGCAACGGCCGGTCGGTCCTCCCCCCGTCGAGCCGTCGTCCTCAGACGGGCCCGTTATCGTCCAATGCAGGGGGGGTACGACGGGACGTCTTGGTCGGGTTTCCGCAACTGCTCACGTTGTGGTGCGAGCCTTCGGAGCTGAGGGCGCAGCTGGCCGCACCGAATCTGACTCCGAAACCAAACCACCGGCGGTTGGGTTGGGCGCGGAGCAGCAGGCCAATCGGTCTGGTCGTACCATCCCCGCACGCGGATGGGAGTGTGGTGGGGTTGTGTGCGCAGGTGGCTGAGTAATGCCGTTGGGTTTCTCCCAGCTGTGGGGGTGTGGTGGTCTCTGTCTATGTGGGGATGGGAGTGTGGGTGGGTGCTGCGGGCCGTTGCGGACGGGAGATCGGGGGGGAGGGGATGGACGGGCACGTGGGTGTCGAGTCTGTTGTGTGTATGTACGGCACCGTGCATTTCTGACAACAGTCGTGACCGACTGTAAATAGCGAGGCGCCACTTCACCGCGTAGCCCGGGGTTGGGCGCCCGAGGATATGCAGGCTACGTCAGGCCGCCACAAAGGGAGCGACAACACCCCATGGCCGGTAGCCGGTCTCCAGCCTACCCTGCAACTCTAGGGTTCCACTCGCGGCCGGACACACCGCCGCGACACACGGTTCGACAACCCAGCCCCCTTCCCCACATCCCCAGTGCCGTGCGGAAGCAGGGACTGAGCCCTCGGCGGCAGGGGGGCATCCCGGACAGCGCGACGGCAGCGCCAACCTCTCACGGTGGTGATCTGCCTTCGGGATGAAAGGAGGGAGTGGCACAGAGGGGGAAAGTACCGGGAGCTGATGAACACGTCCGGTAGTCCGCGTACCAGTTCGCCTTGCTCATACGATAAGCTTTGTAAGGTCTGTCGTCTGTGTTGGTTACCACGGCGGCATTTGAGTCAGTCCTGGTCAGTCGTTGCCAGCGGCCGCGGGGGCGAGGGCAGTCGGCTCCGCTTCTCTCAAAACCCCTGCACCGCCTGGACCGTTTTCATACCCCGTGGAGGGCGGATCGTGTCGAAGTCCCCCCACACCCCATACACCCGCCGGTTCCCTCCCTCCCTCCTCTCCTCCTTGGCTTCCCAGCCCTCGCCCGCGGTTGCCTCACGCCGCCACCAGCTCCCGTACATTCTTGTTCATGTGGTCGTACAGCACTCTCCGGGTGGGGCCCCCCCGGGGCCAGCCCGCCGCCACCGCCGCCGACAGCTCCCCCACCAGCTCCAGGGGGGTGCAGTCCCGCGGCGTGCGGCGCAGCAGCACCTCGCAGTCAGCTGCCAGCTGAGGCGACGACGCGAACAGGTAGCGCATCACCACCTTGAGCCGGCCGAAGGCCCGCACAGCCGCATCTAGCTCCCCCCGCCCCGCCGCACCCTCACCCCCCCGCACCCCCTCGTCTGCCCCCGCGCCTGCACCGCAACGTGAACCCCCGTCACCTCCACATCCACCGCCCCCGGCCCCACCACCTTCGCCGCACCAAGCCTCATCGACACGCACGCCCCCATCCGGCGGCGACCGCGGTGCCGACCCACGGGTCGGTTGCCCGCTCCCGCGCCCCGGCGGCGGCGGCGGCGACGGCAACGCGCCGCCCCCCAGCTCCGGCAAGACGTGCGACGCATAGGCCAGCAGGAAGGCCTGAACCAGCTCCGGTTCCCGACCCCGCCAGTCGCCGCTTTCTAGGAGGCCGGTGGCGGATCCGGATCCGGATTCAGCGGAGGCGGCGGTAGCGGCGCCGCCGTCCTCGAAGCTGTGCCGTATGCGCAGGAATAGCAGCGGATCGTGCACCGCCCCCCGGCCCACCATGAGGCCGTGGCAGCCGGTCTCCCGAAGCAGCTGGTGGGCGCGCTGCACCGACACCACGTCGCCGTTGCCCACCTGCCCGGAGCGGTGAGGGTAGGGGGGAGGAGAAAGAGGGGAGGGGAGGGGGGGGGGGTAAGGACGGCCACACTCCACAAACCTTTTTAGATGGTGCTGCTGGCGAGGGCAGGCAACGTGCTTCGATAACGGGAATTCCTCCCGCCCTGGACCCGGGCCGCGTTTCTTTGACCAAGAAACGGCCCCTTCCCAGCGGAAGCCATCCCCCGTCCCACATTCCCCTACCCCCGGCAGCCGCACCACGGGAATGTCCAGCAGCTCCACCGCCCGGGCGATGAGCTCCCAGTCCGCCGCCCCCGCGTAGGCCTGTCGCCGGGTGCGGGGGTGCAGGGCCACGAAGGAGGCGCCCGCCTCCTGAGGACACACCAACACGCAGCGGTTGGCGGTTGGCGGTTGACGGTTGGCGGCGGGCGGAGGCGGGCAGCGAGCAGGGAGCGGGTACGGAGAGGGACTGGCCCAGACAGCCCAGGTTGCAAGGCCCAGTGTTTCTCTACTCGTGCTGGCTGTCGGGCGTCCTCCCCCCCTCCATATTCCCCGACCGCAGTCCTCAACACCTCCCCGCTCCCCGCAACCCATCCCCCCCCACCAAAGCACATTCTCGTATGCGTGCACACACACCTCCTGGGCGGTTCTGGGTGGGTTTCTCATTAAGCACACACCTCCTGGGCCAGGTTGGGAGACCTGACTGGACACACAACACCCCGTGCATGGTCCGCCCACACACAACAGCCCGTACATGGTCAGTTGTCAACCCACCTGGGCCGCCAGCAGGTTGTCCGCCATCAGCGCCGTGTCGTCGTACCCCGCCCGCAGCTTGACCGACACGGGCGCCGCCCCCTCCACCCCCTCCACCATGGCCCGCACCACCTGGCCCAGCAGCTGGGGGGTGCGGAGCAGCGAGCTGCCCGCGCCGTTGCCGGTGACGGTGTTGGCGGGGCAGCCGCAGTTCAGGTCCACCCGGGGGGCGCCGCGCACCTGGCCGGGCGGGGGGGGAGTGCCGTGCCCAGGGCCGGGCCGGTGTGAGGTCCTCACGGCTGGGCGTAGCGTGGGCGTGGGCGACGTGCCCCGCTGGTTTTGATCGACCTGATAGAGCCGCCGCAGGAATGAATCCCCTGGCCCCTTTTCTCCCCGGAAACGCGGTAACCCAGGTACGATCTCCCGCGGCCTCACCGCCGTATAGCTCCCTCCCCCCCGACCAACCTCTCCCTTCCCCAGACCAACCACTCCCCATCCGCAATTCACCCCCTTCCCCCATTCCCCCTTCCCCCAGTCCCCCTTCCCCCTTCCCCAGTCCCCCAGTCCAGTCCACTACCTGCACCAGGTACCGCGCCGCCAGCCCCATGAGCTCGGGGGAGCTGCCCATGATCTGGGCGCCCAGGGGGACGGAGCCCAGCTCCCGGGGTCGTACCAGGCGGATACCCCGCGGATGGAGCCCAGCGGGTTCTCGGTGCGGCCGGGGATGCGGATGAACTCTGACGGCCGGGGGCGGGGCGGGGCGGGGTGGGGTGGGGGAGGGAACGGGGGTTGGGGGAGGGAGGGAGGGAGGGAAAGGAAAGCTTCGAACCCTGCAGACCCGGCAGCAAGGAGGGAGCAGGGGGAGGGGGAGTGCAGGGAAGGAGGGAGCAGGGGGAGGGGGAGTGCAGGGAAGGAGGGAGCAGGGGGAGGGGGAGTGCAGGGAAGGAGGGAGCAGGGGGAGGGAGGAGAGGAGGGTGGGGGTGGCAGGCGGGAGGGCGGGAGGGCCGGACCGCGCAGGCCGGAGGGTGTGCTTGCTGGCAGCAGCTACCGCGGCGGTCAGGGGGAAGCAGTGGTTGGGGGGCATGGGTCGGTTGGGAGGGCCGGGCGAGGGAGCGGGGTGGACTGTGGACGGGGAGGGGACAGGGTTTGGGTCGGCGGGCAGGAGAGGGGATGAGGGAGGGGAGTGCTGCCGTTCCAGCAGCACGATACACACTGAACGGCGACTGAGTGCGTGCTGCCTCCCGCACACCCACCCAAGTAATTGCATTGCATCTGATTTGCGCCCACCACCTCCTCCTTGCCCCCAGGCCCTCCCCAACCTCCTTCCAAGGTCACACCTGTGCACGCCTCGTCAAAACCTCCTATGGTCGCCGCAAAGGCCCGGCGGAAGGTGCTGTCAGCCAGGTTCTCCATGGGTGCCAGGAACAGGAGCGGACATCCTCCCTGACCGTATTTGTATTGCCTTAGACGGCTGACGTAGTCGATGGACGGCGCAGGCTTCGTCGGTGCATCGAGGGATGCCTGTGCAAGTATAGGCTTCCGGCTTCGTCTTCTAGGCTGCGCAAGTAGATTTGAAGCGAGTTGCCGCTGACTATAGGAAGCGTCCCTTCCTGAGCAGGACGCCTCGCCAGCTGCTCTCAATTGAGGACTCCAACACACAGGAAGAGGCATTTTGTGTGGCGCAGATATCGAGTAGGGTGGTATGAAGGAAATTATATTATATTACATCGTGGAACCAGCCACGGGAAAGGGAGAAACTCCCTGACCATACATTACTAACTCAATATCAGAGACAGACAGGTCACCAGACAACGAATTCTCACTACAGCACTCCCATGTCCATACAGCACATCGGAAACTCAGACACCATGTGGGTCAATCGCAACTTGCCAAACCGCAGACTCTGTACAGCCAATCGTACAGTCTCGCATTGGGTTTTACGGTTGGCACACCTGCCGCTCCCCTTGCCTGGAAAACACACAAAATCGGGACTACACGAGCATCAACTCCTGCACAACTCGCAACCGCTCAACATACTGTATCAACCTACGCCCAACGTTGACCCCAACTAACGCCCTCCCCTGCTGTTGTCCCCTCCCAGCACAAACAAGTACTCCCAACCCCATCCTGCGGCCCCTCTCAGTTCAGAAGTCCTCCAGCCCATCCTCCAGCTCGACCATCTCCTCATCTGCCCCGCCACCGCGCGCTGGGGCCGCAGGGCCCTTCTTGGCCCCACCCGCCGCCGCCGCCGCCGCCGTCGGTGCCCCTCCCCGCAGCGCCACATTCTCCTTTCCCGTCCCCAGCCCGGCAACGGCGGCCTTCCGAAGCAACCGCCGCCGCTTGCCGCCGCCCCCTCGCTCCCCGGCGCCGCCGTCCTCGTCCTCGTTCCCCTCTCCGCCCTCTCCACCGCCTCCCGCACCGCCGGCCCCCGCACGGCCGCTCGTCCGCGGGACGTCACCCACCGGTTCACCGCTGCGGCGCCGGCGGTTGCCCGCTGCTGCTGCTGCCGCTGCGGCGGCCACCGCGCCTGACCGCTCGTCGCCGTCATCATCACCGCCACCCTCATCATCGCCGTCACCGCCACCGTCGCTGCCGTCTCGGAGCTCCTCCGCGGGGGGGGCCTCCGTGGGCACCAGGGCGCCTGAGCCTGATCAGGCAACGGGGGGACAGGGGAGTACCGGAAATTGGTTGATGTATTCAAACCGCGCTGCTGCCAGCGGGGACAGGGGAGGGGCAAGCCAAGGTAGGTCAGGAGGGGTCCCGTGGGGCGTACCCACTACCCAGCCCTGTAGAGTTTAATGTGGGGCGCGTTCGTGAAGGCCAGCGGGAGAGGGGCCATGGGTGACGGGGGATCGGACGTCCCGGACAGGCGGCCCCCCCTCCCCTCTGGTTATCTTCGATTTGACCTCATCGGGGGCCGCATCCCCCCCTACGTCCCCTACCACCATCCACGGCCGCATCCCCGAACCCATCAAGCCATACCGCCCGCCCCCCTCCCCCTCCCCCGACCCCGGGCTGCTGTGGCCGCAGCCGGTCCGTCCCTCACCCTTTACGCGCTCCTGCAGCCTCCGAGCCTGATCCTGACGCCGCCGGGCGATCTCCGCCAGCGCCCTCCGCCTGGCGTCTGCGTCCACCGCTGGACGGCCGCCGCCGCCACCGTCCTCATCCCCGCTGGCCCCGCCAGTCTCAGCCGCCGCGGCCGCGGCCGCAGCTGCAGCGGCAGCCTTCTTGCCACCGCCCTTCTTCACCGCCTTCCCCTTGGCGGCCGTAGACTTCTTCTTCTCCTTGTCTCCGGCTGCCCGATGCCGACCCGTGGGTCCACCTGGGCCGTGAGGGTTTCCACTTTCAGCGCGGGCGAATGGACGCACGGATCCGTTCATGGTCTGAGCGGACGACTGTCGCCCCATCGAACCAAGCTTGCGCGGAAATTATAAACACCCAGGGCCGTGTGCTGCAGCCCCGGACGACGGCCCTCACCTTCGTCATCGTCTTCGTCGCTGCTGCCCCCAAGCGCCTCCGTCACCCGGCGGCGAGCTGCGGCCGCCTCCGCCTTGGCCCTGACCTTCTTCTCCTTGTTGCCCCGGGGGTCCGCATCGCCCTCCTTTCGGCCCCCTCCCTTTCCGCCGCCGCCCTCGCGCTCGCCTTCCGACGCGGATGAGCTGTCGTAGTTGGGCAGCACGACAGCTTCCTCCACCTCCTCACGCCGCCCCCGCCCCTCACCCTCTGACCCGGAGTCCCCTCCGTCGGACTCTGACCCCGAGGCGCTGCTGCTGCTGCTACTGCTGCTGCCACTGCTGCTACTGCCCGATTCGGACGCAACGTCCTCCTCCTCCGCTACCTGCGGCTTTCGCCCTCGCCCCCGGCCGCGCGCCTGCCATCCCCCTGCTCCCCCTCCCCCTCCTGCCGCCGCGCCTCCGGCGCTGGCGCGCCGCCGGGCCGCTCCGCGGCCGGCCGCCGCGGCGGCGGCGCCTCCGCGCCCTCGCCCCCGCCCGCGGCCCCTGCCGCCTCCGCCACCACCCTCCTCCCCTTCCTCGTCCTCCTGCGGCGGTCTGCGCCCTGCCGCCCCGGCGAACAGCGCAGTCACAGCCGCCTCCTCCTCCTCCGCGGCCTCCCGTGCCTCTCGCTCCCGCCGGCGCTCCGCCTCCTCTTCCTCCCGCCGCTGCCGCAGCTGCACCGCCAGCTGGGTGGCGCGCTCCGAGCCCAGGTCCCGCAGTGCCGACTGCAGCGCCTGCCGCACCCGGGTCCGCCAGGCGGGGGAGCTGGCCGCCGGGACCTTGTAGTAGTCGTCCGAGGTGTTCCGGATGCCGCATGCCTCCAGGAGACTGAGGGAGTGCGCGGGAGGAGGAGGGCCCCGGACCATTGGGCCGCGGGCCGCGGGGTCGGGGGCAAGGGGGTAGGTCCCGCGTTACACCACACCACAGCGCAACACGTCACGTCGCATCCCGCCACAGCAAAGCAACGCGGATGATGGGGCGTCTCAGTCTCTCAGCCACATCAGGCGGACGTGTCTGCGGCCACAGGAATTGCGGCGGTGAGGTGAGGATCCGCTGGGTGGCCACCGGTGAGACACAGCCGGGTCAGAGTGTATCTATGGCTAGCTGGATGGCTGGCTGAGTGGATGGATCGAAGAAGGAAGCGGTCCGTTGCCGCGGCGTTGCCGTAGGGACGCTGACCCCCTCCCTCCTTCCCCACCACTCTCTCCCTCCCTCTCCCCCACTCACTCCTGGGAATACTCCGTCATGAAAAAGTCCTCGTCCTCATCGCACGTCATCACCAGACAGTAGTCCGAGGTGGGCCCGCCCGCCATCTCCCAAAGCGACTCGGCGGCGGACAGCTGCCGTACAACCCAGGCGGCGGCGGCCCCCGGGTCCATCCACCGGCCGTCGGCGTCGTGCGCGTCCTTGATGCCCGCCAGGGCCTGTAGGACCCGTTCTGGATCCGGATCGTGGATCCGGCCTCGGGGGCCTGTGCACCCGGGGTTGGTTGGGGGAAGGGCAGGGCCGCGGGGAGGTGACGGGGAGGGCGCTCGTCAGTGGTAGGCGGTGGTGCGCATGTCTGACCTCGGGCTGTAGGTCGAATATTGGGGTGCGTTGGGAGTGCTGTTCTCTTGCGACCTGTCACATCCGGGGTTCCACCAGGAGTCCAGGCCAGGCCAGGCCAGGCCAGGCCAGGGCAGGCCAGGGCAGGCCAGGCCAGGGCAGGCCAGGCCAGGCCAGGGCAGGGCAGGGCAGGCCAGGACAGGCAGAAGACGCATCCCAGGATCAAGACGCTAGGGTGCATACACGGCGGTGACACCGTGTCAGCGCCTCGACATGTCCCACGCCTTCGCGGCCATTCCCTTCACAGGGAGGAGTGGGGGTATAGGAAATTGGTAGACATATTTATACTGCGCTGGAGCCCAAGAGAGAGATTTCCCCCATGGCCTGTCATCTCTCACTTTGGCAGGAGACACTCACCGCTCGGACCGCCAGCCGCGCCGTCCTCCTCGCCCCCCCGGCGGCGGCCCTTCCCGGCCGCCTTCTCGCCCTGCCCCTGCTCGCCCCCCTCCCCGTCGCTGCTCCTCCGCCGGGCGGTGCGCCTCCCCGGACCCTCCACCAGCCCGTGCTTCCGCAGCAGCTTGGCCACCTGCGGGTTCCAAGGGGGGCCGGGGGCGCAGGGGGCAGGAGAAGTTGGAGCTAAAGGTGAAGGAGGGGTCCTGCGCAAATCACACACACACACACACACATGCCCGCACACATGCCCGCATCACGACGTCGTGGCCATGATAATGATGACGGCCTAGACAGTCGTGCCGCTCTTCCCCCACACGCATCACGATACCAGGCCCCCTACCTGCCTTCCCTACCTGCCTTCCCCGCAGTACGTCCCCCTACCTGCCGTCCCCCTACCTGCTTGGCTCCCCCCGACAGCTCGGGCATGAGGCGAGCGATGGCCGCCAGTTGGTCGTCCGACCCACGGGTCTGTTGGTAGAGCGCCACCAGCCGGGTGCGCTCAGTGGCGTCCCGCGCCCTCTTGCGGCGAGCAGACTCGTCGTCCAGCAGCCCGTGCTTCCGGAGCAGCCGTTGGACCTGGCCGGGGGGGGGATGATGGGTTTGGCATTAGGGTTGATGTGGTTGGCATTATCTTGATCTCACACACATACACACTCCACCCGATGCGACTCAAAAGGTGCGGGGCGGCTCCGGTTCGCGGAACCTCCGTTACGTGACCTCATATCCCTCTGTCCGTCCGTCTGTCTGACTGTGACTCAGCCAGTTACGGCTGTCCTGCCCACCCCCACCCCCCAGTATGGCTGTATGGGTATATGTCCACCGACATCCAGGGTAACTCCACGCTCCAGGATCCCGCAGGGTCCAGGACAGCCGCCCCACGACCCCACCAACCTGCGCCCGGCGCCGTCCTCCCTCCCTCCTCCCTCCCTCCCTCCCTCCCTCCCTCCCTCCCTCCCTCCCTCCCTCCCTCCCTCCCTCCCTCCCTGGAGAGCTCCAAGGAAGCCCACCGAACCTGCTGGACCGTCTTGCCGCCCGGCAACAGCGCCGCGATGACGTTCAGGTGGTCGGGTCGGGCCTTATGCTCCTCGTACAGCCGCCGCAGCGCAGCCACGTCCACCTGGCCGTCGTCCCCGCCGCCTCGCCTGCCGCCCCGCTTGCCCCCCGACTTCTTCCCCCCTTCCTCCTGCTCATCCCGCCGCTTCTTGGTCTTCTTCAAAAGGCCCATCTGGCGAAGCTTCTTGGCGACGGCGGCCACGGGGGCCGGGGCCACCAGCGCCGCGGCAATCTGCGGGTGGGGCAACGATAATTGGTTAGGTGGTTGGTTGAGTGGTTAAGTCGTTGGGTGGTTAAGTGGTTAGTGGTCCCCGACCCGCTACCCGGGGCCTCAAAACACACACAACCACCGCCGGGGCGGTTCTGGGTGGCCTTCTCATTAAACAAACACATAACCAAGGGAGGGAGCTCACCTTTGCCACCGCATCCGGCTGGGCCCCGTGCTCCTCCCACAGCACCGCCAGCTCCTCCTCATCCAACCGGGCCACATCCGGGTCCTCCTCACTGCCGCTGCCACTGCCGCTGCCGGCCCCCTCGGAGCCACTGCCGCTGTCGGACCCTCGGCGCCCGCGACCGCCGCGCTTGCCCACTGCAGAGTCGGGGACCCGGGACGTACCGGGGCTCGCTCAGCGGAGCGGGGGGTTGGTGCCTCGGGCGGGTGTGGCTGCCACATTCCGACACACAGCGGTACAGCAGTACAGGGTGCGGCTGTTGGGCCGCCTCCCGCACCGCACCGCACCGCACCGCACCGCACCGCGGAAGGGTGTTACCCGTCACGAGGGGATCCTCCCGCGGGCTGCAGGTCCCGCAACCAAACCCTGATGTGCAGCTGTACGACTGTACGTACGATCACCCCGCTGCGCCCATCTTGCTGTACCCGCCCACCCACCCACCTTACCCACGCCTGTGTGTTTTTCTTCCGCCCACCCACCCAGCCAGGCACCCACCCACCCACCCAGCCAGGCAGCCGCCCACCCACCCACCCGCCCACCCAGTCAGGCACCCACCCATCCACCCACCCAGCCAGGCAGCCGCCCAACCACCCACCCGCCATCATGCCGTGCTTGACCAGCAGCCTCCGGACGTCCTTGCTGGTCCAGCCGCCGGGCAGCTGGGCCGCCACCATCAGCAGCGAGTCGGGGTCGTCCCGGTAGCGGTGCCACAGGGCCCGGAGGCGGGTCAGCTGGGGGAAGAGGGAACGGGGGAGGGAGGCGGGGAGGGGGGGTGAAGGGGCGGCTGGTAAGGGGGGAGGGGAGATGGGTCGGGGAAGAGAGGTTTGGCGCGGGTACGGGCATAATGGGGCTCGGATGGTAACCGAAGCGATCCCGATCTGACCAGATAATTTATGGGCATCCACACCAGGCGGCGGCGGCGGCGGCACCTGCCGAGGGATGGCCGGGTTGCGGTGCATGCCGTCGCCCAGCCGCGCACATCTGTCCATCCACAGATACACCCCTCCTGGATCCCCTCCAGTCCACCAGTGCTACAGCCGCCGTACAATGACCCGCCGTACAAAATACGACGCGCACCACCCCCTCCAAACTGTCGCGCCTTCCCCCATCCGTCCCGGCCCCCTCCACCCCTCCTCACCCCCACACACCTGGTTTTCGGTGAGCTGTTTGAAGCGGAGGCCGTTCTTCTTGAGCTGCCGCATCAGCTGCCCCTCGCTCATCTCAACAGGCGCCGCCCCCGCCGCCTCGCCCTCCGCCGCGCCGCCCTCCAGCCCCGCCGCCGCCCCGCCTTTTTTCATACCCGCCACGATGACGTCCACGTTGTGACGCGAGGCGTTGTGCCGCTCGAACAGCTGCAGCAGCAGGGTTTGCTGGGCGGAGCTCAGCCGCAGACCCCGGCCGCCGCCGGCGGCGCCGCCTCCGTCCCCGTCCTCGCCGCCGCCCGCGTTGCCGCTGCGCTTGTTGCGGCCGTTGCCGACTTTGACGGTCTTCAGGAAGCGCTTGCGGAGCATTTCTTGAGGACGCGGGGGAAAGGGGAGGCGGGTTCGGGTGTGGGAGGGAGGGCGCGAAGGGGGGGAAACGGGTCTAGGGTCGGCATAATTCGCGTTTCACGCAGGGTTACTTCCACCTCAAGTGCGCGCGCGCGTGTGTGTGTGTGTGTGTGCGTGTGTGCGATTGTGAGGAGTAGGGGTTGCGGTCTGAGAGGGTTGTGGGGCAGTGCGCGCGGATGGCGGCAGCACAGCGGCTTCCCCCTCCCCCTCAGAACCCTCTCTCCCCCCGGCCTATACCCCCCGGCCATCTCCCCACCACCACCCCGGGCCCCCCTCCCCCCGGGGTACCTTCGCGCTCCTGCAAGGTGAGGGCCTTGCGCGCGGGGCCGCCAGCAGGGGCGGCGGCGGCGGCGGGTCCCGCCGGCTTGGCGGCCCCCCCGCCCCCGCCCCTCGGCTGCCCCTTCCCCTCCTCCCCCTCTTCGTCGTCACTCCACAGCACTGCGGCCCGGGCCCCCTGGGAGCGAGGCCCCGGCCTGGGACCTGCAGGAGGGGCGGTAAGAGGAGGGTAGGGTTGGGGAGGGTAGGAGAGGGGGGTATTGGAAGGCGGTAGACATGTTCATACTGCGCTGCTGACAGAGCAAAGCTCCGGGGGGGAGGGGAGGGGGAGGAAGAGGGTCTCGCGGGTCTCGATGTCATGAATGCTACACGATGAGAGGGACTGCATCAACTGCAGCTGTTCGGAGCCAGGGGCAAGCCAGGGCCCAGACAAACCCTCCCGCGCCTCCCCCATGCACCGGATCTGTGCTCTGGCAGTCAGCACGATTCCAAACTGATATCTACTGATGCACCATATCCACCTTTCCCCCTTCCGTGGTCGGCACCCCCTCGCCCCCTCCCGTGGACGGCACCCCCCCTTTCCCCCTTCCGTGGTCGCCACCCGCACGCACCTGCTTCGCCATCATCATCCGCCGGAGCACCGTCCTCGTCCCCACCGCCGCCGGCCCGGCCTCCGCCACCCTCCTCCTCGCCGTTGGCGCCCAGAAAGCTGCCGGCGCGACGGAGCCGGCCGCCCGTGCGCGGCGCTCCCTCGCCGCCGTCAGCGTCAGCGTCTGCGGCGCCGCCGTCACCACCGCCGCCGCCGTCATCGTCTTTGCCCCAGGCGTCACGCCTTCGGCGCGCTGCGGCGCCGTGACGCGCGCCCGCGCCGCCTCCGCCGCCTTCCTCGTGCTCCTCCCTCTCCCGGTCCTCCAGTGCCATCTGGTGGGGGCCAGTGGGGGGAGAGAAGGGGGCGAGCCATTTGGTGCAGGGAAGGGAGGGTACAGGAAATTGGTAGACAAATGTATACTGAAGGCAGGGGACCGCGCCCGAGGGGCAGCGCAGGTGCGATTGGAGCCCCACCCGCGTAACCCCCCCTGGCCTGTCCTCCGCGGTCATTCCCCAATGTGCTCTTCCTCCGCCCGATGGAAAAGTGGACAGGTGCGTGCAGGTGCCGCGGCCGTGGTGCTTGGCCGCCACCCACACAACCGTCACCGCTGCCATCCCTTCCCCACCCCCACCTCGTGCGCAGCACCCCCACCACACATCACCACCAGCACCCCCCCTCCCCCCCGCCCCGACCGCCCCCTCCCCCTTCCCCCCTGCCCCCTGCCCACCCATAGCCAGTAGTCCTGGTTGATGGCGGCCGCCGCCGAGTGGTCCTTCCAAAACAACATGTCCACCAGCAGCATGCGGGGGGCCTTGTCGTGGATCTGAAGGGTGCCGGCGGGGGGTGAGGGGGGTGGGGGGGGTGGGGGGGCAACGAGGGGGTAGGTGAACAAAAGGAATTTGCTGACAGCCAGAGTAAGAATCCGGTGGGCAGGCGGGTAGGTGGGTACATTAAGAGTTCTCCGACGCGGACTCGGGGGAGTTGGTGAGGATGACCCGTGGGTCAAGAGCCCTCGACACGTCTCCCCCCATCTCGTGACCCATTCACACCACCTATACCCGCTGCCTTTCCCCCCCCCAACTGGCCCCCCCACCCATCCACCCCGCCCGCCCTCCCCCCCCTGTTCTTTGCCCTGGCAATCGGCATTCGCACTTCATCTTCGCCATGAACCACTTGTGCAAACTCTCCCCCTCCCAGGCCGCAGGCCCCCGCCTGCGCCCCGCTCCATCCCGCCCTCCCCTCCGGACGTCCTGAGGGCCCAGCTCACCTCCGAAACCAGCTCCTCGCGCCGCTGCCGCCGCTTCTCCGCCTCCTCCCCCCCGGCCGCCGCGCCCTCCCCCTCCCCTGCCGCCCGCTCCTCCCCCTCCTTGTCCTCCTCCCCCTCCTTGTCCCGCTTGGCTCGCTCCTTGCCCTCCCTGGACGGGTACCTCTCCGGCACCAGCCGCCGGAACAGCCCCCGCACCACCCTAGTGGCCAGCAGCAGCACCTCCCGGTAGGCGGGCAGCTTGGCGGGGGAGCGCAGGTCGGGGTCGGACAGGAGGACGTAGAACACCCGGAGGACGGAGAGCTGCGGGAGGGGGGGGAAGGGAGGGGTGCAGGGGTGCAGGGGGGAGAGTAGGAAATTTGGGGTAGGGGGGAGGGGTGCAGGGAATGGGCGCGGAGACCGGCGTCCCTTGGCGGGGGTTGGCTTCCCACAGCCCACACACACGATCCTCGGGGATCGGGCACGCGCCCTTGGTTGAGAGCGAGGGGACAGAGGCCCCTTACGCCCCTTTCCCCCGTATCCGGGGGAAAGTGCTTCGGCGGTCTCCCGTATGGGGCGGGTTAGCGCCCCCGGCCAGTGTCGGCCCGGCAGATATGTAACGATTCACACACCACACTGGGTTCCTTTGCTAAACACCCACACCCACACACACCCACACACACACCACACTGGCATGTCGCCTTCGCCGAACCCTGCCGACTACTAACGCTGTGCTGCAACGCCTGGCTTCCCGTGTTCCTGTCTTCAGGTCAGTACGATCGCATCCTTTGCACGGGCTGGGCCGGTTGTGCTTGGCACGATGTTTTGCTTGCGGCATTGCACGCGCTGTGGTCGCACCCAACCCGCACTTTGTTGCATTCGGATAGTCTACATGGATTAATTCCATTAGTCTCTTGATTTAGACTACGATGCAGCAGCCATTCCGCCGGCGGTTGCTACCGGAGCTCTGGCGCCCGCCTCAGTCAACGGTCGCTCGCGGATGCGGATGGTCTGCGTCTATCCCCTACGTCGCCGTCACCACGCACTACCATCTGGGTTGTCGGTAATACGGGTTTCGGGTTCCGGGTATTTCAGGTGTCATTTACGGTACTTCCTTCGCCTACATCGCCTGATACGCTGGACTTCACTTCTCGCGGCTCGGTTCCCTTTTACACACACTTACACCCACACACACACACACACACACATACATTCCCCCAATTCCCCCCCTTCCTCCCACCAGGGGGGTACATCCTCCATCCCCCCCTCCTCCCACCTCCTACCCCCCCCCCCTTTCCTCCCACCTGGTACAGCAGCGGCTCCATGTCCAGGTGCTCGGGTCCGGCGATGCGGTAGAGCAGCGAGGCGATGGCCCGGGGCACCTCCGAGGGGAGCACCTTGTAGCAGGCGAGCAGCTGGCTGACAAAGTAGATGACGGCGGGCTGGGCCAGCTTGCCGCGCACCTTGGCGGCCAGGTCCAGGGGCCGCTCCACCACACCGCCGCCGCGGCGCAGTCCGTCCTCGTCATCCTCGTCCTCGTCCTCGTCGTCCTGAGAACGGAGGCCAGAGAACAAAGAACAAAGGTCAAAGGTCAAAGAACAAAGGTCAAAGAACAAAGGTCAAAGAACAAAGGTCAAGGAACAAAGGCCCAAAGGCAGGTGTGCGTGCCATGCGAGGGGCAGAGTCAAGCCCGGAGAAGGCCCTCACGAGAGGGGTGTGAGAGGGCGAATGCAGGGCGAGCTGCGTAATGAATCATGACGACGGCAGCGGCGGCAGCAAGCAGTCCCTTCCGACGCAACAGAACACGCAATCCCGCCCTCCCGCCCTCACATACTCACTAAGACAGGCGCATGTCCCGCATTGAGGCCACCGACGGGTGACGGACCCAGCCCGGGCCGCGTCCGTCCCGGATGGGATGGCCCCCCGTCCCCCCTTACCAGGACACGCCCCCTCACCTCCTCGCCGCTGCCCTCCGCCAGCTCGTCCAGCGGCGCCTTGCCGGCCTTGCGACCCGCCCCGGCCGCGCCACCCTCACCCGCCGCGCCCTCCCCCTCCGCCTCCTCCGTTTCCTTGTCATCCGCACCCCCGGCGCCTCCCTCCTCGCCCTCCTCCTCGCCCTCCTGCGGCTGCCGCTCCTTCTGCTTCCTTCGGCCCCGGCCGCCCGCTCGTTTCTTGGCTCGCACCATGAACCCGCCCGGCTCCTGCGCCACCAGCCTGTCGTACATGCGCAGTACGTAATGCAGCGACATGACCAGGTCGCAGGCGTAGCTACGGGACTGGCGGGCGGGCACGAACGCGGTCATGAGGCGGGACAGCACCGGCAGCAACCCGCTCTCCTGCGGGGGTGGGGGTGGGGTGGGGTGGGGTGGGGTGGGGTGGGGTGGGGTGGGGTGGGGTGGGGTGGGGTGGGGTGGGGTGGGGTGGGGTGGGGTGGGGTGGGGTGGGTGGGGGGGTTAAACAGAAACTGCCCATACACACCCAGCCAGTAGTGGGGGGGGAGAGAGGGAGCGCGAGGGGTTGGGTTGAGAGGATTGCTGGACGGTGATGAGCCCGGTGTCGGAGGGACAGTGAATGCAAACAGTGAGGTTAATCGAGTTGCTGGTCGGAGCGGGAGGAGAAGCTGGAGGCGGCCGAGGCACCAAACACCGACACACGCGCTGCGACAGTAACTGGTGTTGCCGTTCCCTTTCACGCCCCTCAGCCCCTCCCCGTTCCCCTGCCCCTCCCCCTGCCCCTCCCCCTGCCCCTCCCCCTGCCCCTCCCCCTGCCCCTCCCCCTGCCCCTCCCCTGCCCTCCCCCTGCCCCTCCCCTGCCCCTCCCCCTGCCCCTCCCCCCCCCTGCCCCCACCTGCCTTCATCTGGGCCCCCACCTGCCCACCCCCCTGGACCTTTGCTCTGGCAGCACCGCAGTTTGAAATGTCTATCAATTTCCCATAACCCCCCGCCCGGCGCCCCCACCTGCAGGTCGTCATGCAGCAGCCTCCGCTGCAGTCGGTCCGCCGCCGCCCGGTCCTCCCGAGTACCCCTCCGGTGCGCCACCACCAGCACTGCCAGCATCTCCGTCAGCAGCCGGGTCACCGCCGCCTGCAGCTCCCAGTCCCGGTGCTTGGCGGCCGTGTCCGCCTGCTCCACCCACAGCTTACACACCAAGTGGAAGGTGTCCCAGCCCATGGTGCCGCTGATGCCGGAGAAGGGGGAGGGGGAGGGGGGAGGGGCCGCGGCCGAGGGATCCGAGGGGCTGGCCGTGGCGGTGCCGGCGGCGGCGGCAGCGGCGGAGGGGGCGGCAACATCCCCGCTCGTTGCCGCGGCGCTGCCGTCCCCAGCCGAAGCGGTGGCGGTGGCCGTGGTTTGGCTGGGTGGTTTCGCCTTCTCAGCAGCCGACAGAGCCTCCTGCGGAAAGAGAGGGGCGGTGACACACACACACACACATCTCGCGGGTTCGGGCGGGCGGGTTTCATTTCTATACACACATCTCGCGGTTCAGTTTCCGTTTACACGCATTCGGTCGGGCTTGGGTCGTTCGGGTGGTCTTCTCGCTACACACACACACACACACACACACACACACACACACACACACACACACACACGTTCACCGACGAGCTGCGACCACACCGGGATTCCTCCAACACCCCCGCGCGCCGCCAGCCCTCCGCCCCCCCCCGCGCCCCCACCTGCTGCAGCCTGCAGTACTGCGTGAAGAAGGCGCCCAGCCGGAGGAAGCGGATCAGGTCGGGCCGTTCCAGTCGGCCCACGCCCACGCCCGCGGACACGTCCCTCCGGATGACCTCCATCAGCTGCAGGGGGCCGGGTCGGAGGGAGGGGGGATGGAGTTATCGGTTTATCGCCCTTATTTGCGGTTTCGCTGTCTTGTGAAGAAAAAAAGGGGGATGCGCGTTGGGGCGGCAAAAGGATGGGGGAGGCGGCGACGACGGGGAGGGACCGGTTCCCTGCCGGGCGGACCTCGGTAAGTATCTTGGTCCGCCAGCGCCCCCCCCTTTTGGGGAACCTGCGCCGGCCATCCCGACCCCCTTCGCCTCCCCCTCAGCGAGTGGCCTGACCCGCTGTGAGTGATTCATGATGCGCGGCTCGACCCTATGCCACCCATCGGGCACCATGGCTTCGTTTGATCTGCCAGGCACCGGCGCCCCGGCGCCTTCCATGCCAGCCCCGGGCCCTTCCCCGCTCTGCCCGCCCACGTGTCCCCCAACCCCACCTGGTTGTATCCGCTGGTGAGGAGGTCGTCCGCGAAGCAGCGCAGCCGCCACATCAGCGCCGCATCCCTCCGGGCCCAGGACGCGCCGTACGAGGAGGGCCCGGCGGGCTTGGGGCCCGCCATTTTGGGGGGCGCCTGTTTGCGGGCAGGAGGGGGTGGGATGGAGCCGATGTGTGGCAAAACCAACAGAGCCACACGGATCTCTCTCTAAATGGGTTCTCCGATTATCGTAATATAAGATACGATGCTGCACACCAAGACAACCCAATGATCAATTGCCCTCAGCCAGCTCGTTTACCATGCTTACGTCCACCGGTGGTGCGATCCCCACCGGGACCGGGTGGGGCAGCCCCGTCCCTTCCCCCGTCTGTGCGCCCTCCGCCCCCCTCATCCACCCCACCTCCACGATGTGCTGCTTGATGGTAGTGGCGGCCGTGGCGCCCCCCGTGGGCTGGGCCAGGAAGGTCCTCCGCTGCCCCGGGTCATCCGCATGGGAGATGACGAACCTGCCCCCGCCCGCCCCGGGCCGCGCCGACAGTGCCGCCGCTCCCCCTGGAGCGCCCCGCATACGCGCCGCCGTCGCCAGCTGCTGCCGCCGCAGCTGCGCCGCAACCGCCGAATCGAGCGCGGAGGGCGGCCGCCGGGGGGCACCGCCGGGGGCGCCGGGGCCAGCGCCGGGGCCGCCCAGCGCCGCTGGCGCGGCGCCGGGGCGGCTGACGCCGCCGGCGCCTCCGGCGCCTGTGGGGTGAAACGCCGCCGGGGAGGGACGGGCCGCCGCGGCCTGCGGCTTTGGCTGCGAATTCGGCTGGGGCTGAGACTGGGCCTGTGGGTTCTGATTCTGATTCGGATTCTGATTCGGACCGGCCTGGGGGGCCTTATGTTGAGCCTTGACAGCCCGGGGGGGAGGTGGCGGCGGCGGTTCCCTGGCGGCCATGAGCTGCTGCGGGGTGATGTCTCGGTAGGTGTCGTGCAGGATCTCCAGCAATGTGGGCATCTCCCTCCGCAGCGGCGCCTGGGTGCCGTGCTGGGCCACCAGCAGCAGCAGCTCCATGATGCTCTCGGAGAACAGCAGCGACAGCAGGGAGGCCTGCGGAGGGGGGGGAGGGAGGAGGGAGGAGGACGGGGTATTGGAGGGAAGAGGGGAGAGGAGGGAAGAGGGGAGAGGAGGGGGAGGAGGAGGGGGAAGAGGAGGGAGGAGGGGGAAGAGGAGCGAGGAGGGGGAAGAGGAGCGAGGAGGGGGAAGAGGAGGGAGGAGGGAGGGAAGTATAGGGAATCGGAGGAGGGAGGGTAGGGGTTTGGGGTGTTTGAGGGGGACGGCGAAGTGGGGATGGGCCTTTGTGCAGTGCGCGGGAAGGTTGCGAAAGGGGGCAGCTAGCGCTGACGTTGGGGGCTGAGTGGCGACCTGCGGAGATGGCCCATGGAGAGGCAATCGGCGACGGCTCCAGCTTCTATGAGCGCACCCGGCTCCCCTCCAGCACCCCCCTCCCCCCACCGGCCCACCCCCCGCCCCCACCTGCAGCCGCGTCCTCGCCGACCCCGCCGCCAGGGTGGGTGAGGGCCGCTCATCCGGCACCGCCAGCAGGTTCCTCAGCAGCGCCAGGACCAGCTGCACCGCCCCCTGCTGCTCGGGGCTCATACGCGGGTGGGCGGCCAGGGGCTCGGCCACCAGACCCAGGACCGCCACAAGCGCGTCCTGGAGGGTTTGGGGGGGTATAGGAAATTGGTCGACATATTCCAACTGGTTGAAGGGGTTGGAAGGAAGGTAAGGAGGGGACACACGAGGGCGGAGCCCAGGTAGCCGTGGGACATCCAGGGGGGAGGGGTGCAGGTATTTGGTAGACACTTTCAGGGAGGAGGGGAGGTCTGGAGGAGCGTACAGAACATGGTAAGTTGCGCTGAACAGGAGCCGAACCATGTGGGTGGCATCTAAAGCAGCGACGGCGGGGCGCCCAAGCAGTTGGGTCCTAAACATATGGACCCGGTCAACCTCCCTGGACATCCCAACCTTCCAAACCCCATCCCTCCCTCCTGGCCCCTCCTTTGGGTGTGTCTGGGCTGTTTTCCGTTTTAGCCCCCTCCCACCTCCCCGCCCTCACCGGCTGCGTCATGGCCTCCTTGACGTCCCTCACGTAGCCCTCCTGCACCTCAGGCTTGGCGGTGGAGGGATCCACCGGCATCGTCAGGTAGGTGAGCACCTTGACTGGGGGGACAGGGGGAGGCGGGGCGGAGACCGGGGTCGGGGTCGGGGTCGGGCCGTGGGAGGGGCGCAGGCAGGGCCCGCCGCGTGGAGGCTTCCGGTCCAGCCAACGCGGCATCGAAAATCCATTCACCGGGCTGACACGCAGGCAAAAGTGGGGAGATGCACGGAGGCGCAATCTTCCTAGTCCACCAGGCCATCTCCGGAAAGGTGTGCCATCCGTCCAAGGTGTCCTACCCACAGCCAGGGACCCCCCTTCACTCGCTTCTTTCCTCTCCCCCCCCCCGCGTTTTCAGTTCCTCGGTCCCCATCTCCCCTCCCCCTCTCCCCTCCGCCCTCCCACCTTCCCCTCTCCAATGCACTCACCCGCCTGCAGGGTGATCTCCCGGTCGTGGGGGTAGGTCACCAGCAGCGGCACCAGGTCGGTGGCGGCAATGCGCCACTCGCCCAGTCGCTTGAACACCGGTCGGATGTCCGGGTCGTCCCGCCGGAGGAAGCGCTGGAGGTCCTTCAGGCAGCCTGGGCGGGAGGAGGAGGAGGAGGAGGAGGAGGCCAGGGACGGAGCGGAGCCGAAATGAAAGGATACCGACAGGGTTGGAAGAATGGAGAAGAGCGGCCAGCGGCAGAAGTGTTGGAGGCTGGGATTAGGGTGAAGAGTGCTGCGGTCGGATTCGGATTCCCTTCCCCGGATGTGAAAGAGTCCGAACTTGCGAGGTGGGCTAGCGGTTCGGGGGCTGCAACGAAACGGAGCATACACACACAATATGGTAATTGTATTGGTACTTGATTTGGGTCGGGCGGGTCTTTCCTTAACGCGAACTCCCACCTCCCTGCGCCCCACGGCCATACCCTCGCGGCCCAAGCCGCGTGACGCGTGGTTCCCTCAGAGCAACCGCCGCCCGCTGATCCGCTGATCCGCTCATCCGTGATCCGCAGCACTACCACCCCCATCAGCACCTATGCAGTCCTTGTCCTTCACGTAGACCTTCTGTCCGGTGGCGGTGTCCTGCATCCATTTCCCCAGGCCGTGGGCGACGCTTATGAGCAGCTCGTAGTCTACGGGGTCAGGCTGCGGCTCGCCAGGCTCCTGCTCCGCATCGCCCTGGTCGGCCCCGCCGATATCGTCCCCGTCATCATCGTCAACGATATCCTCCTCAAGGTCCACCATGACGACGTCATCCTCCTCGTCCTTGGCCTTGGCCCCGCGGAGCGCATGCTGCTGCTCACGGCGCGCCCCCGCCGGGTTGAGACCGTAAGCCATAGCGTCAAATTACAAATGATAAAGTTTAAATAATTCTTGCTAAGTCAAGATGACGACGCTGTGGCTGGGTGCCGAAAACGCTCAGCACCGCGCTTTGTTTTCTGTCAGCTACCCCTCAGCGTTGGTTTCAACTTCTTCATTTCATCGTATTTAATAGAATTAGAGCGATTCCACCACTGCTTTGCCAAGCAGCTGTGTGCTGGTGGGGCAAGGCGCAAGGGTGAAACGGCCCGCCAAAAGGGTCGTGGATCCGGATTTGGCGGTTGCAAGGCAACCGAGTCTTGCTCTCACCATAACTTGCGGGCTGCAGTAGTTATACTTCTCTTACTTCTATTTAATAGTTACGCAATTATCAAACAGGTTCTGGCCAGCGGTTTCGTGTCGTCTGTCGTTCTCACAAGAGCGGGTTTCGTGTCGTCTGTCGTTCTCACAATCCCTCCTGCCCCTCCGGGGCCTACACACCTGAACCACGCCGACCCTTCCCGTGTCGACGAACCGATGCCGTACTCGCTGAAGACCTGGGATTCAATCTATATTTTCCTGGTGGCTAGTATTTCGTGCAAGTGAGCATGGACGGGCCCAGTCAAGCGGGGGAAGGCCGGTGGGGGCCTCGTCAGATGAATGCGCGCCTTGGTAACGGGCACGTCCACCGGTTCAACGCATCATAGCCGTCGCACAACAAGAATGCGCCACCCAGCAATTAGCACGGAGGGGTGCGTCATCCATCACTCGCCATGTCGAAACCCGACGGTTCTTGAACCTGCGAGCTTTGTACCACTTCACACAGCTGGCGGCACTCTCTTTATGCTCTAAAATCCTGCTTTCCACCAGCGCAAGGAGTGAAGGGCACAAAGAAGATGGTACCTGATGGTATGGGTTGTAAGCTTGTAACGTCTCTGGACTCTGCAGGTTCAGTGGCCACACCACAGGGAGAGAACAGTTGCGCTGATTTTTGACATTTCCGGCCATTTCCTCGTTTGTCTATGCCCGTGGCATATCCAAACCTCCAGCTCACTTACAACAGAGGCAGGCTCTTCCTCGTCCGGCTTCCTCCTCCTGCACCGACATGGCGGTAGCTGCACTCCCCTGCACCACACTAGCACCACACTAGCACCTGCCAGGTACTCTCCCGCCGGCGCGCCTGAACGCCAGCCAGCCCCAGCGGCATCTCCCTCACGGTCACACGGGGGGACCCCGCAAGAAGCAATACCGGTCCGTCAAAAAAGGAGCGAGGCGGGACGCCGGTACGAACAAACGTGACGCATGTACGATCGTTCTTATGCCTAAAACTATTGATGTCCTTGCAGAACGACCAACACCCCACCAGCCGCACCGCCGCGCCAGGCAACTGCAACGCGAGACTGACAACCCGCCAAGAATGAGCGCGAGCCCGCGCACCACCCCCGGCTCCACCTCCGCACCCTGCACCGCGTCCTCCTCCTCACCCTCCTCACCCTTCTTGCTTGGCCCCAAAGTTCCGATGCCACACCTGCACCATACACCCGCGCACCACCGCGCACACTCTCACCACGTTGGGTTGGGTCCAACACCCAAACAGTCCAGTCGCGGGGCTAAACCCACCCGCGCTGGCCAGGCGGTATCCTTCTTCCATCATAAACGACCGCGCAGAGAAGACAGCGCGCTCTGGACCGACCTCTCACTGAACGCCGCGTGTGTGTGTACCTCACAAACCCAGGGATGTCCCCTGACCCACATCACCCGGCCACGTCACCTCTTTAACCCCCCGACACACACACACACACACATCCGTTTTTCTATTACACACACATAGGCATGGGTGTGCTTCTCGTTAAACACATAGGCATACACACATCAGCGGGTTTCTCGCTGAACACACCACCGCGCATCCTGGTCTCCATCACGCGGCCCAGCCCGGCACCCCCAGGCTGCACAACTTGACGTACGCCGCGGAGAAGTCTCGGAAGAAAGCGCCCTGGTCGTCCGCGTACTTCCGGATGTACGGCAGGCAGTCCGGGTCGTCCGGCAGCACGTGGTCGGAGGGCAGGCCGATCATGGAGGCCATGGAGTCGTTGGGGTTGAGCCAGGGCTTCTTCAGCAGCGCCTTATAGTACTCGTTGTCGAAGGTGATGGCGTCCCCGAAGCCCTTGCTGCCAATCGTGTGGGCACCTGTGGGAATGGGGAGAGGTACGGGAATACGGGAATAGCAGTACACGGGGGGCCCGGGGCGGGCCGGGATCCATTAGTAGGACTCAACAGCGAGACGGGGGGAATTCCGGCGCGTGAAGAGACATGGGCTGCGCGGACGAGATGAGGCTGGTGGCTTGGGAATCCGCAACGGAACCCTCCACCCCCTGCGCCCGCCGCTCGCCTCCTCCTCCTCAACCAACCACCAACCCTCCAGCGGGGGGCGCAGGCCCCAACCCTCCCCTCCAGCCTCTCCCCGTCCAGCCTCTCCCCCTCCAGCCTCTCCCCCTCCAGCCTCCCCCCGTCCAGCCTCCCGCCGGCCCCTCCCGCCGGCCCCTCCCGCCGGCCCCTCCCGCCGGTCCCTCCCGCCGCCCCTCACCCGACAGCGCCACCATTTCTTGGACGTTGAAGCCCTTGGCCGCGAAGTTGGCCTTGAGCTGCTCCGCCGTGAAGGTCTCCCCGGGCATGCGACCGGGCGGGTCGGCGGAGCCGGCGGCCGCCACGGGCCGGCCGACGGGCACCGGGATGTCGGGGCCGCCGCACAGCCGGACGGCGTAGGCCCCGGCCAGCGCCACCAGGTCCGCCTCGGTGACGCGCCCCTCCGCGGGGGTGCCCTGCAGGTCCTCGCGGGTCTGTGGGACGGCGGAGGCCGTGGGTTCCAAACCAAAAGTAAAATAATAACGAATTCCGAATTCCGAAAAGGGAAGAACAGGCGGGAATTCAAAGGGCGACAGCCGGCGCGCGCTGCCCGGGACGGCGGCTCCGGCTGTCACCGGTGAGCCGTGGGGTCCGCTGTCCACTGTCGCATTCAAACGAATGCGAGGAGGAAAGAGACGTGAGATCCGAGAGGGAGGAGGGAGAAGAGAGATCGAGAGGGAGGACCGCGCGCAGAGGTGACGGGAGGAGATCCGGCGGCATGGCTCCAGATCCAGGGACCTCATGTGGTAGGGTAGACGGATGCCTGCCAGCCTGCCTCCGTCCCCTCCGCCGCCGCTCTCATACCGGCCTACCTACCTACTCACCGTGGGCCCTCGGGCGGCTGGCACCCAATCCCAAGTCCCCATCACCTCTCCCATCAGCCCCTCCCTCGCCCGCCCCTGGCCGGATGCCGACCAGCACCCTACACCCCTGCATCCCTGCGCCCCCTGAGCGGCCCCCCGCCCGCGCTCGCCTGTTCAATGACCCTCCAGGCCCTCTTGAGCCCGCGGTTCTCGGGCCGGTCCAGCTCGTACTGGATGGACCCGTTGACGCCGCCATCGCCGGAGGCGGCGCTGAAGGTGCCCGCGTCGTGGAACACCAGCCGCAGGACCGCTGGGGCCTGACAGGGAGTCGCGGGGCAAGTGATCCGGTAGGTCGGTAGGTCAGGAGATAGGTAGGTAGGTAGGTAGGTAGGTAGGTAGGTAGGTAGGTAGGTAGGTAGGTAGGTAGGTAGGTAGGTAGGTAGGTAGGTAGGTAGGTAGGTAGGTAGGAACACACACACACACCTTGCTCAGTCCTCTTTGACGCACACCTGTTCTGCCCTCCTGAGGATACACACACGGGATGCCAGGCCGTACCTTGGCCTTTACAACGTATTTGGACAGCGCCTTGTTTAGCGCCGCCTTCACTTCCGGGGAGGGCAGCTCCGGACCCGAGGAGGCGAGGGCTGCGGCTGCGGCTGCGGCCTGTGGGGTGCCCACCACCAGCTGGGCCCCGGGCAGCCCACCCGCCACCAGCGCCAGCAGCGGCCCCGACACGCCCAGCAGCTGTCGCCGGGTCAGATGCAGGCTGCTATGTGCTTGCGGCCCTGCAGCACAAGGTTGCCAGAGGCCACCAATAAATGGCGGTTTCAGGAGAGTTCGGATGTTGGGATGGCGTCCGGATGGTGTGTGTTAGGTGTGTGTAGCTCGGGCGACCCTTCAGCTCCTACTGTCAACAGTTGGCGACACGCACCCTGGGTTGAGAGTTGATGTTGGTTGGCGGCATGCGCGCTGATCAGGAGCGATCTGCGAGAGGCGACAAAAGTCCGGGCCCTCGTGCGCGTGGTGGCGCACGGTGCACGCTGTAGAGTGCCGAGCATGCTGGCGTGGAGTTCGGCAGCAGAGCAGCCCAGGGTCTTAGGTGCTGGCTTACGGATTGCGATAAAAGCAAATGCACACTATAAAAGTAGCAGATGAGGCGGTACGGATCATACATATGTCTCGTCTCATCATTACCAATGATCATCACGAAATGCCGATACACGTCGCATGCAATAATTTGTAAAAGATAATTGCAATAAGAACTTATCCGATTTTATCATCACGGGGGCTCAAACTGTTGGTAGCAAAAGTCTGAATAAGATACTTGTGCGTTGCAGGTGCTCCCGAACTCCACATGATATGCACCCCTTATAACATATAATACGACGCTTTTATATGGCGCTCTGGGGTAGGACACACAGAGGCCTGCGAACATTTTCTTCTAGCCTTGAGCCTCTTCGCTCGGTGTGCTCAGCACAGCGATCTCAGAGGCAACACAATTCAGGACGATTGCGTCAAACGTTACAGACCGCAGCATACGCGCATCCTGGAACGGCAGCCTCTCGTCTCGTCGTCAGAGCGATGAGCAGCTCGACCGCAGAGGCGCCCCATGCACAGGAGCCATCGCCAAGCACAGCGGAGCCTCCATCTTGGATGGCGAAGCTTAGAGCAAACTTCTGCAGGTAGGCGAGGGCTTGGCCTGAGGTCGCTCAGTCTGCGGTGGGGGAACGGCTTAGTCCCGTCCTGGCGCGGGAGTGATGTGCATGCGCGCGTGCTTCGCCATTCTCATGGCCCCTCCAAGCCTCCCACAACACGCCGCGCAGCTTGGGCGTGAAGGTGATCCACAAGATGGGCTTTCCCCCTTCCTTGACGGCTCGGCTTCTGGCGTATCTGCCCACCCATACCTCGCACCCCCGCTTCCGCGACGTGTTTTCTTGCGGACCTGCCTTGTCCGTCGATTTGCCATGATGCGGTATCTACGTCACAGGCCGCAAACGCACGTACTGCTGATCAGCTTTGTCGCAGCATCGGTGGTCCCGGGCGCAGCTTAATTGTTTTCCTGCCCACCTGCACTGGCCTGCGTGGCCTGCCCGCTCTCACCTCTCCTTGCCCCCAACCCAATTAACCATTCCAGGGTGTGCGGCGGTCGTTTGGCAGTGTCCAGGCCGGCCGGCGAGAAGGAGTGGCGGCACGTGTGCGGCGGCTGCGGATACGTGGACTACCACAACCCCAAGATGGTGGTGGGCTGCGTGGTGGAGCACCAGGGCAAGATACTGCTCTGCAGGTAACGGGGCAGGGGGCCGGGGGTATAGGAAATTGGTAGGGAGCCCGGGGGGCCAAGCGGGATAGATCACCCCGCCATGCGGGCCCATCCCCGGGACCCATCATGCGGCACCCGGACCCCCCGGTTGGGAAGTGCGCTCTGCACCGCACCGTTCTGCACATCGGGGCGTGCCCCGCCCGGCAGTGCTGCACGCGGTTTGCTGTGCCTGGCTGCCGCACTGACGGCCCCGTCCCGGCCGGGACCTCACTGACGGCCCCGTCCCGGCCGGGACCTCACTGACGGCCCCGTCCCGGCCGGGACCTCACTGACGGCCCCGTCCCGGCCGGGACCTCACTGACGGCTCCGTCCCGGCCGACCCCCGGGTCGCTGGGTCCGCGGGTGTGGGCTGCTGCAGGCGAGCTATCGAGCCCTGCCGGGGGCTGTGGACTGTCCCCGCGGGCTTCATGGAGCTCAACGAGTCCACCGCGGCGGGGGCGGCGCGTGAGACCTGGGAGGAGGCCAATGCGCTCGTGCAGGTGAGGTGGGAACGGGGCTTGGGTAGGTGGGTACAAAGAGGCAAGGGACCTGAGGTGATAAGGTAAATCACGCGTTGTGACCAGGGCCCAATCGAAAGCCGGTGGAGAGGGCTGGTTTGGATGGCGATGATTCACTCCAGGCCGGGGTCGGGGTAGTTGCTGGGGTTAGATCCAATCAACGGGTTCTGGAATGGGGCTCGGGCCGCATGCCCTGGTGGACAGGGGACTGACACAGCACCGGGCTAAGCACCGGAATAGAAAGGTGAGCAACAGAGCATGGATGCCATGGCACGGGCCCCCGCAAGCGCATTGGGGCGCACATCCGGGTGGGCCCTGCATTGCATCCCCGCTTGATATATGGCGAGTGAGCATGTGTGAGTACCTAATTGTGTATGTGTGTGTGTACGTGTGTGTGGGGGGGGGGGAGGTGTTCGCGGCCTCCCCAGTCCTTGCCGGCCCTCGGTCCTTAGCCTGCTGGCGTCCCTTCACTCGTGTCCCTTCACTGGTTTCCCTTCACTGGTGTCCCTTCACTCGTGTCCCTTCACTGGTGGCCCTACACTGGTGGCCCTACACTGGTGGCCCTACACTGGTGGCCCTACACTGGTGGCGCGCAGGTCATAGCGCCCTACGCGCACTGGGACATACCCCTCATCGGCCAGGCCTACATCCTTTTCAGGTGCGGTGCGGTGAGGGCGGAGGGGCAGGGTGCGACTGCGCTCTGTACTTATGCGCGGCCGGGAGGATCGCAAGTCAAGTCCATCTGGACTGGACTTGACTGGACTTGAGCCCTGTGGTGTAACGCCGCGCAAGCTCGCCTCGCCAGCCATCCGGCCCAACCACTGCATAACCCCTCCTCCCCGCCCGGGGCCCCGTGCCTGCCTCCGGTCCCCGCAGGGCCCGGCTGGCCCCGCCCTACACCTTCTCCTCCGGCCCCGAGTCCCTGGACGTGGCGCTGTTCGCCCCGGAGGACATCCCGTTCGACCAGATCGCCTTCAGCTCCGTGGCTATCACGTTGCGATTGTACTGCGAGGACCTGCGGGCGGGGGCGTTCAGGGTGCACCACGGTGAGGGGGCGGGGCGTGTGGCCTCGGGAAGGGCGGGACAGACAGCCACGCAAGGTCGTATCCCGCATTTCCCGCCCAAGGAGGGAGAGGGACGCCGTCGCACGGGCGCGGGGTCCGGACCCCGAGTAACTTCTTAACTCATTTGAGCTACCCCCGCTGATTGCTGTGAATTTTCCTTGCCGCCCTCATCTCCCCTCCCGGGGGCTGCGTCCTTGGCCGCCCGCTGACCGCCGTGCCCCTGCACCCGCCGGCCCGGTGCGCATTTGTTCACGTGGTGGTGGCGGCGGTGCACAGGGGTGATCGAAAAGCGGCCCGGCTCGCTGCCCAACGACCCGGGGACATTCCAGCTCCGGGACCACGTTGCCATGGAGGTGACCTCGCCGGATGGCGCGGCGGCAGGCTTGGGGACAGAGTCTGGCCCCGGGTCAGGTCCAGCGCCTCCTGCGTGAGGGGCCCAGCCAGCAGCCACCACAGGGCCTGCCGGGGTAAGGGCGGCGTTGCAACCGCACCCGGTGTAAGGCCGGGGGCTTGCCGGCCGGCGCACCGGCGGATGGGCGGGTGGCCCGCACAACGCCGTGCCGCGCCGCGCCATGCGGCATGGCGGCGAAGGGTGGCCGGGGGCGGGGGGGGGGGGTTCCAGAAAGAGCTCGGCTGTGGGCAAAACTCAGCTCCATGCTGCCACGCAGTCTAGTGGACCGGCTGTTGAAGCCCTTGGCTTACCATGCATTGATGTGATTTAGATGTGATGTAGATGTGATGTAGAAGTGATTTAAGGAGATGATTGGGTGCCGGGTGCTGGGGTGGGGGCTGCGGAGCAGGAGGGGCAGGATCCACCGGTAGCATAAGTAGCGTAAGGTTGGTGGCATTTGATGTATCTGGTTGCAGGGCTGGACTATAACGAGGATACGAGCGCGGGGTCAGGAATACGGGGATAGCTGATGGAGATAGTTCCGTCGAGTCGCAGACGAGCTTTTTTGTTGCAAGGACTGCTGAGAGTGCAGCCCGCTGAAGCCCTCTGCATGCATGCGTGCGTGCATGCGGGAGCGAGCGAGCGTTACAGTGGCGTTACGGTGGCGTTACACTGGCGTTACGGCGGCGTTACGGTGGTGTTACGGTTCAGACAAGGGGGCGTCTGGCGCCCTGGAGTAGCAGGCCAGGCCGAGCTTGGGGCTCCTAGCAGCCCGGGACAGGTTGTGGCAGGGTTTGGGCAGGTCAGGCCTGGGGAGGGCGGCCACGCGGGTGGCCGCATGCAGGGCGCACGCGGGGCTGCATTCCCGTCACGCCACCAAGGCAGGGAGTCCATTTTTGCCCTACTGCAGAGTGCGGGGGGACGGGCAGCACGGCCCGGCAGCTGCGTGCCGTGGACGCATACGGGCATGTGCGGTCCATGCGCCCCCCGACGTAGGTGATGGGATGCTGGGGGCCGGAGCACGGGCCTCCTGAGGGAGCGCAGGGAAGCACACGAAGCCGTACGGTAGTCAGGGGCGCGTTGGGCCGGCTGGTTGGGGCTTTGCAACCTGCTGCAGGCAACCGGGGCTGTTCTGTGGGGCGCCGTGCGTCGAGGCAAGGGAACCTGGCTGGCGGCCTTTTCCTTGATCGTGTGTCCGTTGTGGGGGACACGGTGCTGCGTGCACCCACAAAGGAGGCCTGGGACTGGCTATGTCGCAGTTGCGCCATCGGTCGACACTGCAGGGATTCCTGCAAAGCAGCCTACGGCTCTGCGTCGCGTTACGTCTTATCTATGTCACACGGCGTCGTCGACCGGCCCGACAATTGCCATCAATCCGGTGACTTTTTGCGGCTTCGCTGTCTTCACTACATACAGGGCGGAATTAGTTGCCTGGTCGCGAGCAGACGCAGTCCCTTCTGGTCCCTGCAGGAGCTGGTGTAATCATTCATTTCAGAACTCTGTAGGCTCGGAAAGGCAACTCCAACTGCGATGCTTTGAAGCAGCGCAGGGAAAGGTGGAGTCCTGGGCGGGTAGGTAGGCGGGAGTGGTCATGGCTACCTTGGTGCGGCACCGACCGAGCCGACACCCCCTTGAGGAAGTCCTAGTTGCTCCAGCGGCGTCCAAAGACATACTCGTAGTCGTATTCCATGACATTTACCCCCACAATGTAAACTGCTGTCCGTTCAGTAGTTGAAAGGGTACACGGCTTACAACCCAGACATACATCTTGCTCAACTGAACGTAAACAGGGCTGAACCAACAGATCACGGTCTTTCATTAGGCGTCCGATAATATAAGTCAAATTCTGTGCTCGGCAGCAAATCTAAAAACTAAACAGGCTCACGTCATATCATTCAGATTTTGGGTTCCCCACACGCATGTATTGCAAATATGGGGACTATTATGTTCCGAAGTCAAGATCATGGACCAACTGCCGGACGGCGATCGTACGACATCTTGAAGCTTGCGCAAGAAAAAGCCGCAGTTCTTCTGTACTGTGTATCAGTTCTCCTTCTTTGTACTGAGTGCTGATCACTTCAAGGCACTGAAATGGCGTTCGCTCTCGCTACGTCGCGTAAGGCTCTGCAGGTCGCTTGCAAGGCGACCGGCAAGAAGGCCGCTCCCAAGGTGAGCAGTATATATTTAATCAACTGAGATATCAAAGGGTGAAAAGATTGCATATCGGTCTTATAGCCATTGTTCTGTCGTTCCGCAACTCTCGACAGCCGGCTGCCCCGAAGAGCTCTGGCATCGAGTGGTATGGCCCGAACCGCGCCAAGTGGCTTGGTAAGTTGTACATTGAAGTTATTTGCATTTAGGCGGGGATGCCCTGGGTACGCAAATAAGCACCTTTACGATGACGAAAGGACGAGCGGCCCAACTTGGTGCAGCTATTGGTTAGCTACAGTAGAGCATGCAAAATACCTGTCTTCTTGAATAACATCTGCTCAAAGTCTGGTTCCTCGCTTTCCGACTTCTTACCATCGCCTGCTTCGCACAGGCCCGTACAGCGAGAACGCCACTCCTGCCTACCTGACCGGCGAGTTCCCCGGCGACTACGGCTGGGACACCGCCGGCCTGTCCGCTGACCCGGAGACCTTCAAGCGCTACCGCGAGCTGGAGCTGATCCACGCGCGCTGGGCCATGCTTGGCGCTCTGGGCTGCATTACCCCTGAGCTGCTGTCCAAGAACGGCGTGTCGTTCGGCGAGGCCGTGTGGTTCAAGGCCGGTGCCCAGATCTTCTCTGAAGGCGGCCTGGACTACCTGGGCAACCCGTCGCTGGTGCACGCCCAGAACATCGTTGCCACCCTGGCCTGCCAGGTGAGATTGGGCCTGGTAGGGAGTGCGGGGTAACGGGCATAAGACGAGTTGGGACTCTTACAGCCTATGACGATGTGACTAGGGATGCCGAACCTTGCTGTTTGATCTTGATTAGTACGGATAACTGTACCTGTGCCTGCGCTGAAGTCGTTTCCTTCGTCCCCTGCGGCCCTCACCACCTCTGTGTTTCCTCCCTCTGCGCTGTGCCCCCGCTCAGGTCATCCTGATGGGCCTGGTTGAGGGCTACCGTGTGAACGGCGGCCCGGCCGGCGAGGGCCTGGACCCGCTGTACCCCGGCGAGTCGTTCGACCCCCTGGGCCTGGCTGACGACCCGGACACCTTCGCTGAGCTCAAGGTCAAGGAGATCAAGAACGGCCGCCTGGCCATGTTCTCGATGTTCGGCTTCTTCGTGCAGGCCATCGTGACCGGCAAGGGCCCCATCCAGAACCTGGACGACCACCTGGCCAACCCGGGCGTCAACAACGCGTTCGCGTTCGCCACCAAGTTCACACCCAGCGCGTAAACTGATTGCGTGTTTTGGTTAGTCTTACAACACGTGTGGGCGGACATCGAGGGTCTTTGCGGGTCTGACACGGACATCTTGTACAATAGCACGAGTCGAGAGCTTTGTTTGGCAGAGGGATCTTGTGATCATCAACACCTCGGCAGTGATGAATATCAGTGACACTGAGGGCGACCTGACATCCAGGGTCATCCTCAGTTGTTCAGTCGTCGTGTGAACTATGTCGGCATGCCTTGGCTGGTTTCCATGCACTTATTGACTTCGACCTAAGAGAAGAAAACCCTTCTTCATTTCATGCATTTTTTACGTCTCTAGATGTAAGTTTGTACCGTGAGAAATGAAGCGGTCCGTGCTTGTATCGAACAAGTTCAGCAGGCTACGGCTGGCTGTCATACTGTACCGGCCAGTATTTGCGAGAACACATTACGACCCCGGACGGAAATCCTCATCAAAGGCGTCGCTGCGCATGCCAGTTCGTCGGTACCTCACCGGATGTCACCAGGAACACGGGTTGGGGTCTTGTGGAGGAGGCCTACACACCTAGGACCTAGCCAGGGAGGGGCAGGTTACGGATGTCACGATACAGGACATGCTGTGTCAAGCACAGCCCCATCCAAGACGGGGCCACAGCCGCAGGCGATATGCCGATCATGCTGTGTGTTTTGATACGGGCGACACAACATTTCTGCCGGTGGTCCCACTGTTTACGTTGCAATCCACACGTATTCACAGTCACGTAAACGTACATATATTGGAAAGACCAACAAGATTGTCGCGCCTAGAGAACCACCCGATAGGTTCCCAGGGCCACGCAGCATCACAGGGGACTTGAGGCAAATGTCTATTACGCAGTCGAAGAGCCACGCCACTGGTGGTGCTCACTGGTTAAAGACCTTGTTCGGCCAGAAGGGCCGCAGCTATGGCCCCGCGAGGAGAATTTCATGATGCTGACAGCCGCCAGTGCCCCGAACGTACTGCTGGACAGCAGCGGAGCACGGCGGAGTATGCAGAGGTAGTCGTGGATTGGGACAGGTGTTCCGCAACTCAACCTGGTGCGTTGTCCAGTGTTGAAGAACGCTATGTACATCCGCATGTGCTGGATGATCCTGTTTGATATTAGCCTGCCATCCGTGCTGAGCCGTGCTGAGGGTGAGGAGAGCAGCACACAGACAGGCACTGTCGCTAGGCAAAGCTGATTTTAACGCCAAAGGCATATAGACAGATCGTCAATATTGCAAGGATAAATGCGGTGCTACATAGCTTTTGTCACGATGGGCAAGGACTGCCGAACGGACATGCCCTGACAGGCTCGGTTGCCGAGTGGTGCTGCCTGAACATTTTGTCACAACACCGACAGTTTGAACTTCATGGAGTCGCCCTTTGCAGGCTAGCACAGCGTCACTCAGCAGGCCGCCTCGGAACGGCAAATGAGTCAGAACTTGGGAGGTGCGTGTCCGCCATTGTTTAGATAAGCTGTGCATAATATATCATCAACATTTGGTCCCCCAACCTTGCGCGATCATCGTTGCCTTGTATCGGAAGTTCCCTCACCCAGGACAGAACCCGCAACTACCAAACCCAGAACCCGCGTCTAATTTTCTTATGTGCGAGTTCTAATGGGATGTTATGTAGCGAATCTTCCTGATCAAAACTTAGTATGGGATTCGCGCAAGACTGCAGGACGACGATCGTACGATGAAAGATTTCCTTGCAGAATAAATCGTGCAGCGAGCTTTCATGCTGCTATCAGTTCTCTCTACGTGAAGTGAGTCTGATCATCTGTATACATACGGTAGACAAGATGGCTTTCGCTCTCGCTACGTCTCGTAAGGCTCTGCAGGTTGCCTGCAAGGCGACCGGCAAGAAGGCCGCTGCCAAGGTGTGCATCAGTGAATGTTGTGAACCGTAATAGTCGCCTTTAAAAGCCAATGTATCGCGGTTTTGAACGACCGCCTTCTGTCTTGTTGCAACATCCCAACAGCCGGCTGCCCCGAAGAGCGCTGGCATCGAGTGGTATGGCCCCAACCGCGCCAAGTGGCTGGGTGAGTTCAGTCGTCGATCGCAGTCATGCGTAAGGCTTGGTTTGAGAATGTTCGGGGACATTCACGTCTGCGCGATATGTCTCTTACCGGCATGCGCTTCACCTTAGCCGCTGTGCTCCCTCAGCATCTGACCTGTGACGGTGTCCCTTCTGGCGACCTTTTATTATCATGGCAATCTCGCATCGCGCAGGCCCGTACAGCGAGAACGCCACTCCTGCCTACCTGACCGGCGAGTTCCCCGGCGACTACGGCTGGGACACCGCCGGCCTGTCCGCTGACCCGGAGACCTTCAAGCGCTACCGCGAGCTGGAGCTGATCCACGCGCGCTGGGCCATGCTTGGCGCTCTGGGCTGCATTACCCCGGAGCTGCTGTCCAAGAACGGCGTGTCGTTCGGCGAGGCCGTGTGGTTCAAGGCCGGTGCCCAGATCTTCTCTGAGGGCGGCCTGGACTACCTGGGCAACCCGTCGCTGGTGCACGCCCAGAACATCGTTGCCACCCTGGCCTGCCAGGTGAGATTGGGAGTGATGGGTAATGGGCATTAGAGGAGTTGGGACTCTTGTAGCCAATGACCACGTGACTAGGGATGCCGAACCTTGCTGTTTTTATCGGAAAAGTGTACCTGTGCCTGCGCTGAAGTCGTTCCCTGCGCTCCTAATCACCTTCCCGACCTGATGTGTTTCCTCCCTCTGTGCTGTGCCCCCGCTCAGGTCATCCTGATGGGCCTGGTTGAGGGCTACCGTGTGAACGGCGGCCCGGCCGGCGAGGGCCTGGACCCGCTGTACCCCGGCGAGTCGTTCGACCCCCTGGGCCTGGCTGACGACCCGGACACCTTCGCTGAGCTCAAGGTCAAGGAGATCAAGAACGGCCGCCTGGCCATGTTCTCGATGTTCGGCTTCTTCGTGCAGGCCATCGTGACCGGCAAGGGCCCCATCCAGAACCTGGACGACCACCTGGCCAACCCGGGCGTCAACAACGCGTTCGCGTTCGCCACCAAGTTCACCCCCAGCGCGTGAATGTTCACCGACCTCGATAGCTTTCCTAGGTAGTTTTTCAATGTCCGCCTAGGTAGGCAGATGTGTGGGTCAGATGTCCTGTACATACAGAGCGGCCGGTGCGGCACTGGATGCTGTCCGTGTGTGCAGCAGACAGGGGACGCCCTGGCGTGAGTGTGCGCCCGGGAAGTGTGAATCTTCCCGGCGATGTATATTTTCGCGATTCAGGAGCTGTGGTGATCCTGGCTTAGCGGACTGTGCACTGATACTCTGGGCTAGTGCGCAGGAGTGAGGCGAGGAGATGGATGAGTGGCAGAGACCGGACCGACCGGACGGGCTGGTCGGGGATGGGAGGACCGGGGGTCTCTCATGGCGTGTATCGTTTGCTGTGCGAGCACGCGCTTGTAATCTTATTGAATGACCCATGAATCTTATTGCCCCTTTTCAAGGCGGTGGTGTCTTGCTGTCGGTCATGTCCGTTGGGAGTGCCCGGGTCGTCCAAGAGCAGCACTGTCCAGTTCCACCTCCCAACGGACAGACCAGACCCTTAAGGACAGCACGAAATATTGCAGCACCGCGACCCGAAGGTTACCACGCATTCCTGCAACAAGGTCGATGCAAGCAGGAGTGGCCCGAGGGGCGACAGCTGACCAGCACGTGTTGTAGCTATGGCGATGCGTGGAGAACCCTGGCTTGCACTCCCGGGCTGACGAGATGGGTCAATTACGGACGGTACCGTGGTGAAGTCTGCCGTAATTACCCACCACGGACAGCACAGCGTTGTGTGCCCGGCATTCGACAGTACGCACCCACACGTATCAGGTAGCACCCTGGCGTACCGGACACTTACATGGTGTCATATGATTTAATCCCCGGCGTAAGGTTGGCTGCGAGGTGGCGTTCGAGGCTTAGTTATTAATGGGCCCGGGTTACCTGGTGTTTGTCACCGAACCTTCTTTCCCGGCTGAAGTTAGGGTGAATGAGTGAGGTCCGTATCGAGTCCGTATACTCATCGAGGCAAATGACTATTGCGCCGATTGCGCAGTCGAAGCGCCACGCGACTGGTGGCGCTCACTGGTTAAAGAGCTGGTTCGGCCAAGAGGGCCGCAGCAATGGCCCCGCGAGCAGAATGCATGCCGCAAGTGCCCCAAACGTACAGGTAGTCGCGGGTACGGTAGTCGTGAATTCGAACAGGTGCTCCGCTACTAAACCTGGTGCGTTGTCCAATGTTGACGAACGATATGTAAATCTGCATGTGCTGGATGATTCTGATTGACATTAGCCTGCCATCCGTGCCCTTTCGTGCTGAGCCGTGCTGAGAGCAGGAGGACTCAAGGTCTGCCGCTAGGCAAAGCTGGTTGTATAGCCAAAGGCATCATATACAGTTCGTAATTTTGCAAGGATCATTGCGGTGCTACATAGCTTCTGTCACAATTTGACAGGCTCGGTTGTCGAGTGGTATTGGCTGAACATTTTTGTCGCAACACCGGCAGTTTGAACTTCATTGAATCTCCCTTTGCATGCTAGCACAGCGTCATTCAGCAGGCCGTGAAGCCCTCGGAACGGCAAATGAGTCAGAACTTGGGAGGTGCGTGCCCACCATGGATTAGGAAAGCTGTGCAAACAATGCCATCATCATGTGCCCTCCCGACATAATTAAGCGATCATCGTTGCCTTGTAACGGAACAGGACCGAACCCGCAAATACCAAACAAAGCGTCCGCGTAATGTGCTAGTACTGATCAAATGTTTCTAAACCAATCTTCCTGATCAAAACTTAGTATGGGATTCGCGCAAGACTGCAGGACGACGATCGTACGATGAAAGATTTCCTTGCAGAATAAATCGTGCCGCGAGCATTCATGCTGCTATCAGTTCTCTCTACGTGAAGTGAGTCTGATCATCTGTATACATACGGTAGACAAGATGGCTTTCGCTCTCGCTACGTCTCGTAAGGCTCTGCAGGTTGCCTGCAAGGCGACCGGCAAGAAGGCCGCTGCCAAGGTGTGCATCAGTGAATGTTGTGAACCGTAATAGTCGCCTTTAAAAGCCAATGTATCGCGGTTTTGAACGACCGCCTTCTGTCTTGTCGCAACATCCCAACAGCCGGCTGCCCCGAAGAGCGCTGGCATCGAGTGGTATGGCCCCAACCGCGCCAAGTGGCTGGGTGAGTTCAGTCGTCGATCGCAGTCATGCGTAAGGCTTGGTTTGATGGTGTTCTTGGATATGCACGTTTGCGCGACGACATCGATAATCTCTCTTGCCGGCATGTGCTTCACCAGTCGAACAGCATTCAGAGGCCCACGGTATTTGAAGGCTTAGGTTGTGGGGTGGAACTCTTACGCGCTGTGTTCCCTCTGCATCTGACCTGTTACGGTGTCCCTATTGGCGACCTCGGGTCACCGCCCCTTCCCACAGGCCCGTACAGCGAGAACGCCACTCCTGCCTACCTGACCGGCGAGTTCCCCGGCGACTACGGCTGGGACACCGCCGGCCTGTCCGCTGACCCGGAGACCTTCAAGCGCTACCGCGAGCTGGAGCTGATCCACGCGCGCTGGGCCATGCTTGGCGCTCTGGGCTGCATTACCCCGGAGCTGCTGTCCAAGAACGGCGTGTCGTTCGGCGAGGCCGTGTGGTTCAAGGCCGGTGCCCAGATCTTCTCTGAGGGCGGCCTGGACTACCTGGGTAACCCGTCGCTGGTGCACGCCCAGAACATCGTTGCCACCCTGGCCTGCCAGGTGAGGTTGGGAATGCTGGGTAATGGGCATAAGGACTCTTGCAGCCAATGACCACGTGACTAGGGATGCCGAACCTTGCTGTTTTTATCGGAAAAGTGTACCTGTGCCTGCGCTGAAGTCTCTTGCGGCCCTCACCACCTCTCCGACCTCTGTGTTTCCTCCCTCTGCGCTGTGGCCCCGCTCAGGTCATCCTGATGGGCCTGGTTGAGGGCTACCGTGTGAACGGCGGCCCGGCCGGCGAGGGCCTGGACCCGCTGTACCCCGGCGAGTCGTTCGACCCCCTGGGCCTGGCTGACGACCCGGACACCTTCGCTGAGCTCAAGGTCAAGGAGATCAAGAACGGCCGCCTGGCCATGTTCTCGATGTTCGGCTTCTTCGTGCAGGCCATCGTGACCGGCAAGGGCCCCATCCAGAACCTGGACGACCACCTGGCCAACCCGGGCGTCAACAACGCGTTCGCGTTCGCCACCAAGTTCACCCCCAGCGCGTAACTTGATAGCGTGTTTTGGTTAGTCTTACAACATGTGTGGGCGGACATCGAGGGTCTTTGCGGGTCTGACACGGACATCTTGTACAATAGCACGAGTCGAGAGCTTTGTATGGCAGAGGGATCTTGTGATCATCAACACCTCGGCAGTGATGAATACCAGTGATGCTGAGGGCGACCTGACATCCAGGGTCATCCTCAGTTGTTCAGTTGTTGTGTGAAGTCTGTCGGCATGCCTTGGCTGGTTTCCATGTACTTGATTGACTTAACCCAAGAGAAGAAAACCCTTCTTCATGCATTTTTTTACATCTCTAGATGTAAGTCTGTACCGTCAGAAATGGAATGGCCCGTGGACATCTTCGGCTGGCTGTCGGTTGACCGGCCAATATCTGCGATGCACATTACGACCCAGACGGATATATCCTTACCAAAAGCGTCGCAGCGAATGCCAGTTCGTCGGTACCTCATCGGAGGAGATGGGTTAAGGTCTTGCGAAGGGGGCCGGATGTCAAAATACAGGACGCAGCATTGCACCTTCCAAGACGGGGCCGCAGCCGCAGACGATGTGCCGATCATGCAGTGTGATTTGACACGGGCGCGGAGACGAGCCAGGGAACAGGTACACAAGTTATACTTCTGCCGGTGGTCCCACTGTGTCAGTTCACGTGGCTACCCACACGTATCCACGGCCACGGTAACCAAGGTTTTTGCGCCTAGAGGACCGCCCGATAGGTTCCCAGGGCCTCGCAGCTTTACAAACCAACCATGGCGCTGCCGCGGCCAATGACCTGGCGAATACTCACCGAGGCGACTATTTCGCAGTCGAAGAGCCACGCCACTGGTGGTGCTCACTGGTTAACGGGATGGTTCGGCCAAGAGGGCTGCAGCTGTGCCCCCACGAGCAGAATTCATGATGCTGACAGTCGCCAGCGCCCCAATCGTATTGCTGGACACCAGCGGAGCACGCACAGGTAGTCGTGCATTGGAACTGGTGTTCCGCAACTAAACCTGGTTCGTTGTCCATTGTTGAAGAACGCTATGTAAATCCGCATGTGCTGGTTGATCCTGTTTTACCATCCATGCCCTTTCGTGCTGAGCCGTGCTGAGGGTGAGGAGAGCAGCACACAGACACGCACTGTCGCTAGGTTTTAGAGCCAAAGGCATATAGACAGATCGTCAATATTGCAAGGATAAATGCGGTGCTACATAGCTTCTGTCACGATGGGCAAACGGACATGCCCAGGCTCGGTTGTCGAGTGGTGCTGCCTGAACATTTTGTCTCAACACCGACAGTTTGAACGTCATGGAGTCGCCCTTGGCATGCTAGCACAGCGTCACTCAGCAGGCCGCCTCGGAACGGCAAATGAGTCAGAACTTGGGAGGTGCGTGTCCGCCATTGTTTAGATAAGCTGTGCATAATATATCATCAACATGTGGTCCCCCGACATAATTGAGCGATCATCGTTGCCTTGTATCGGAAGTTCCCTCACGCTCAAATCCCAGGACCGAACCTGCAACTACCAAACCCAGAGCCCGCGTCTAATTTTGTTATGTGTGAGTTCTAATGGAATGCAATGTAGCGAATCTTCCTGATCAAAACTTAGTATGGGATTCGCGCAAGACTGCAGGACGACGATCGTACGATGAAAGATTTCCTTGCAGAATAAATCGTGCCGCGAGCATTCATGCTGCTATCAGTTCTCTCTACGTGAAGTGAGTCTGATCATCTGTATACATACGGTAGACAAGATGGCTTTCGCTCTCGCTACGTCTCGTAAGGCTCTGCAGGTTGCCTGCAAGGCGACCGGCAAGAAGGCCGCTGCCAAGGTGTGCATCAGTGAATGTTGTGAACCGTAATAGTCGCCTTTAAAAGCCAATGTATCGCGGTTTTGAACGACCGCCTTCTGTCTTGTTGCAACATCCCAACAGCCGGCTGCCCCGAAGAGCGCTGGCATCGAGTGGTATGGCCCCAACCGCGCCAAGTGGCTGGGTGAGTTCAGTCGTCGATCGCAGCCATGCGTAAGGTTTGGTTTGAGAATGTTCGGGGACATTCACGTCTGCGCGATATGTCTCTTACCGGCATGCGCTTCACCTTAGCCGCTGTGCTCCCTCAGCATCTGACCTGTGACGGTGTCCCTTTTGGCGACCTTTTATTATCATGGCAATCTCGCATCGCGCAGGCCCGTACAGCGAGAACGCCACTCCTGCCTACCTGACCGGCGAGTTCCCCGGCGACTACGGCTGGGACACCGCCGGCCTGTCCGCTGACCCGGAGACCTTCAAGCGCTACCGCGAGCTGGAGCTGATCCACGCGCGCTGGGCCATGCTTGGCGCTCTGGGCTGCATTACCCCGGAGCTGCTGTCCAAGAACGGCGTGTCGTTCGGCGAGGCCGTGTGGTTCAAGGCCGGTGCCCAGATCTTCTCTGAAGGCGGCCTGGACTACCTGGGCAACCCGTCGCTGGTGCACGCCCAGAACATCGTCGCCACCCTGGCCTGCCAGGTGAGGTTGGGAGGGGGTCATTATCGACTGGTGCTAGCATTGATGACGCGGCCAGGGATGCCGGTTCTCGGTGTCGTAACCTGCCAGCCAACCGTACCCGTGCTTGCCTCTTGCTCCGTGCAAAGCCGTTTCCTTCGTTCCCTGCGGTCCTCGCCACCTCTCCGACCTCTGTGTTCCTCCCTCTGCGCTGTGGCCCCGCTCAGGTCATCCTGATGGGCCTGGTTGAGGGCTACCGTGTGAACGGCGGCCCGGCCGGCGAGGGCCTGGACCCGCTGTACCCCGGCGAGTCGTTCGACCCCCTGGGCCTGGCTGACGACCCGGACACCTTCGCTGAGCTCAAGGTCAAGGAGATCAAGAACGGCCGCCTGGCCATGTTCTCGATGTTCGGCTTCTTCGTGCAGGCCATCGTGACCGGCAAGGGCCCCATCCAGAACCTGGACGACCACCTGGCCAACCCGGGCGTCAACAACGCGTTCGCGTTCGCCACCAAGTTCACCCCCAGCGCGTGAATGTTCACCGACCTCGATAGCTTTCCTAGGTAGTTTTTCAATGTCCGCCTAGGTAGGCAGATGTGTGGGTCAGATGTCCTGTACATACAGAGCGGCCGGTGCGGCACTGGATGCTGTCCGTGTGTGCAGCAGACAGGGGACGCCCTGGCGTGAGTGTGCGCCCGGGAAGTGTGAATCTTCCCGGCGATGTATATTTTCGCGATTCCGGGGCTGTGGTGATCCTGGGTCAGCGGGCTATGCAGGGATACTTAGGGCTGTTGCTAAAGAGTGAGGCGAGGAGATGGATGAGTGGCAGAGACCGGACCGACCGGACGGGCTGGTCGGGGATGGGAGGACCGGGGGTCTCTCATGGCGTGTATCGTTTGCTGTGCGAGCACGCGCTTGTAATCTTATTTCTCTTACCCAAACAATTGCCCAGGACCTAAGGCTGTGGTGCCTTGCAATCGGTCATGTCACACTGAAGTGCCCGAGTCGTCCAAGAGCAGCATCGTCAGGTTCCACCTCCCAACTGACTGACCAGACCCTTGGGCGGCACGAAAATATTGTGGGAGAGGGTGGGTGGGCAGCACCGCGACGGGTGCACGTAACAAAGGTCACCGAGGTTTACAACGCATTCTTCAGTGAATCCGGACCTGCAGCAAGGGTGTGAGTAGGAGCCTGTAGGAGTGGACCGAGGGGCGACAGCTGACTAGCACATGTGGTAGGTATTGTGCGTAAGTGAATGCGTGGAGAACCCTCCCGGGCTGTCAATCACGGACGTTACCGCCGTGAAATCTGCCGTACTTGCCCACCACGGGCAGCACAGTGTTGTGTGCCCGTCATTCGACAGCACGCATCCACGACCTGGCCTGCCCTCAGATTGGGTAGGAGGCAGGGCTCCCCTTGGTGTGTTACTGCTTGGCCTAGGTACTTCTTCTGATGCGGGCTACTCCACTAGCGGTCGCTGGGCAGTGTCACGAGCCAGGCGTGGGTCTTCCAAGACCTCGAGAGGGTGCAGCGTTGGGTGCCTCAGGGGTGGTGGTAGCTGGGTGATGGGGTGCCTGTGTGGGCGACCTCCCCTGTGCTTGGCTTTATCCACTTCTGGGGATTCTGCCCTCTGCTGTGCCTATCCCGTTGTTAGTGTTGCCCCGCTGCGCGCCTCTGCTTGCTTCGGTGTCTGGCTGGGTGGGGTCATGGCCCGGTGTGTTTTTGGGTGCGGCGTTGAGGTGTGGAGGTGTCCTGCCGCCTTGGCGGTGGGGCCTGCTGGGGCTTGCCCTGGTATACACCGGTGATCCCTTTGGGGTCCGCTGTAACGTTCATTCATTCATCCATTCATCCACGAGTACCATTCAAGCGGAACGGACAAAGATTTCCATGGTGTCGTATGATTTGATACCCGGCGTAAGCAAAGTTAGGGTGAATGGATGAGGTCCGGAAGGACAGAAGTGGATGCGGAGGCGAATGGGGCAATTTTGTACGCAACAATGCAACAGTTACAAGGTTGGGCCCTTACTCTCGACCAGGCTACCCAACGGGCCCAGATCGCTTCGTACGTAGGCGCCTCATATCATCCTACCAAGGACTCCGCACTCATCCATCACATCCGCGGGGGGTTCATGCAGCCATACCGATCAACACACCAGGTTGCTGGCGCGCCCGGATTGGACACCGCACCAGACCCGCCGAATCATTTGGCGGGGAGGGATACGGGATCCGTACACAATATAAAGAGTTTCATACCAGTAGTCTTGGAGCCTCGCGCCTTTTGTCTACGTTTATGCCGTACGTTGCCTCGTCATTTGTGGCCCAGTGCTCGCTGTCGGACCACCCTCTGGCGCACCGGCGGTAATCACAATCATCCCGTCCGTGACCATACCCATGTAAGATAAACCCATCGTGCTCCCTTCCTATCTTCCGTAAAACCGTTTGGGTCTGGGTGGCGGAAGCAACGCGACACAGGCCATAGGGAGCCTGAACGAAATGGGGGTAGGTCCCCTGGGTTCGACAGCTGAGAGGACGGAGGAGCTGAGCAGGTACTGACGTACTGCGCGGGCCGCACACGCGAACCGCGGCCACGGCGGCAGCACTTGGGATGGGAACATGCGATCACGAAAGCAGCGCCCACGCAGCGGCGGCTGCGAGGCAGGTGGACCCCTGGAGGAGGTGTCTGAAGAAGCGTAGCACGGAAGGCAGGCCGTCCAACGCAGGGGCAAGCGCTGACGAGCGACGCAAGGAAGCGGACCAGCCCTGCCGTGGGCTGGCAGCCCTCCCTGATCCAGAGAAGGCATCATCGCTGCATAGGCGGTGCAAGCGCGCCTCCCCCGGATGGTGGACAAGGTGGCGGATTCGAGGCAGTATGGAAGAAAGCGGCTCTGGGCTAGTCGCCCGGCCGGGACAGGATTCCGACCTAGGAGTTTAGGACGTTTGCCGTACACCGATCGCCGCCACTCGTCTCGGTCAGCTGGCCGACCGACAGAATGCTGCTAGTTGTTGGGAAAGGGGCCACTATCCCACTCATGTTCCGCATCGAGGTTACAGGTTCCCCACATACCCGGCGAGTTGCTGTGCAACGCGCTCCTTGGGCTGTGGTGTGCGACGATGATGGCCTAATGAACATGGCCAAAGGACTTGGTTCAGCAGCAGACCTTACATGTGCGGGATCGGAGGGCCGGTGCTGTTCAAGTTACGGGTGTCACCGATGACCCTCTTGCACTTCATCCTGTGGGTCCCCTGCCATGCCGACGAGTGACACTGTACTCAGGTACTCGGGTTCTGAGATGCAAGCTATCGGCGCCTGACTTCGGTATACCGGACATTGGCTTGTCAATCGATGCAAGATTACAAGCGCGTGCTCGCACAGCAAACGATACACGCCATGAGAGACCCCCGGTCCTCCCATCCCCGACCAGCCCGTCCGGTCGGTCCGGTCTCTGCCACTCATCCATCTCCTCGCCTCACTCCTGCGCACTAGCCCAGAGTATCAGTGCACAGTCCGCTAAGCCAGGATCACCACAGCTCCTGAATCGCGAAAATATACATCGCCGGGAAGATACAGACTTCCCGGGCGCACACTCACGCCAGGGCGTCCCCTGTCTGCTGCAAACACGGACAGCATCCAGTGCCGCACTGGCCGCTCTGTATGTACAGAACATCTGACCCACACATCTGCCTACCTAGGCGGACACTGAAAAACTACCTAGGAAAGCTATCGAGGTCGGTGAACATTCACGCGCTGGGGGTGAACTTGGTGGCGAACGCGAACGCGTTGTTGACGCCCGGGTTGGCCAGGTGGTCGTCCAGGTTCTGGATGGGGCCCTTGCCGGTCACGATGGCCTGCACGAAGAAGCCGAACATCGAGAACATGGCCAGGCGGCCATTCTTGATCTCCTTGACCTTGAGCTCAGCGAAGGTGTCCGGGTCGTCAGCCAGGCCCAAGGGGTCGAACGACTCGCCGGGGTACAGCGGGTCCAGGCCCTCGCCGGCCGGGCCGCCGTTCACACGGTAGCCCTCAACCAGGCCCATCAGGATGACCTGAGCGGGGGCACAGCGCAGAGGGAGGAAACACAGAGGTCGGAGAGGTGGCGAGGACCGCAGGGGACGAAGGAAAAGACTTTCCACGGAGCAAGAAGCAAGCATGGGTACGGTCGGCTGGCAGGCTACGACACCGAGAACCGGCCCCCTGGCCGCGTCATCAATGCTAGCACCAGTCGATCATGACCCAACTCCCAATCTCACCTGGCAGGCCAGGGTGGCAACGATGTTCTGGGCGTGCACCAGCGACGGGTTGCCCAGGTAGTCCAGGCCGCCCTCAGAGAAGATCTGGGCACCGGCCTTGAACCACACGGCCTCGCCGAACGACACGCCGTTCTTGGACAGCAGCTCCGGGGTAATGCAGCCCAGAGCGCCAAGCATGGCCCAGCGCGCGTGGATCAGCTCCAGCTCGCGGTAGCGCTTGAAGGTCTCCGGGTCAGCGGACAGGCCGGCGGTGTCCCAGCCGTAGTCGCCGGGGAACTCGCCGGTCAGGTAGGCAGGAGTGGCGTTCTCGCTGTACGGGCCTGTGGGAAGGGGCGGTGACCCGAGGTCGCCAGTAGGGACACCGTCACAGGTCAGATGCAGAGGGTGCACAGCTCCACCCCACAACCTAAGCCTACAGATATGGAAGTTGAAAACCGTCAGCCATTGAACTGTTTGTAGGATTCAGAACACGTTGGCAAGAAACATAACGGATGTCGTCGCCTATCGTCGCGCAAGCGTGAACGGGCCCGTCTTCGAACACCATCAAACCAAACCTGACGTATGGATGCAGTCTAAAAATGTACTCACCAAGCCACTTGGCGCGGTTGGGGCCATACCACTCGATGCCAGAGCTCTTCGGGGCAGCCGGCTGTTGGGATGTTGCGGAACGTCAGAAACCATCTGTTAAACCGTTGATATAATTTCATGGCCTGATTCACATTCACCATCATATATGACACACCTTGGCAGCGGTCTTCTTGCCGGTCGCCTTGCAGGCAACCTGCAGAGCCTTACGGGAAGTGGCAACAGCGAAAGCCATCGTATCTACCGTTTACGATCAGACTCAATACACAGAAAGAGAACTGATACCAACGCATTGACTCCCCGCACTTTTTATTCTGCAAAGGAAATCTGTTGCCGTACGATCGTCGTCCTGCAGTCTTACGTGACGCACGCGCGATATTGCCCGCACTATATCTGCGATCATCTTTAGTTTGCACAAAATGCTTCTCTGAGGTTAGGTTATAGTGCGCGCATGCGAAAATAGATTTATGCGTTATGGTTTACGGTGCTCTACAGCTAGTCCCATTACGTGATTGCATGCAAGCTGCTTTCAGTGGTCATACGATCGCCAAACGTTTCCGTGAATTGCCCTGAAAACGTGTCCGATTTGTTCAAATCTGCACTCTTACTCATGCCTGCGGTTACCACAAAGGAAACAGGGAGATCTGTGAGCTGATAGCATTAGCTGAAGCTTTGAGGGCTTGGCGCATGCACGAAATGTGCGCCGTGGGAGTGAATCTGTGGCGAACACGCGCACGCCACCAGCCCTGAAGACTACAGCTGGCGTGAGTACATGTGCACAATGGCAGCAACGGGGTGACCTCCCCCAACGGTATGCAATTGCGTTCAAACAGCACAGACGGGTCTTTCCCATAAACCAGTCCAGAAACGGTCCCCACTGTGTGGTTCTGTAGGGGCTTTCGGGGGCTGTTTTCCTCCGGCAGCCCCTTTTTCAGTTATCAAAAGCACCAAGGCACGTCACCTGATGTCATCGCCACTGCCAGGCGCCACAGTTAAACGATGCCAGCCACGCCAACAGGGATCTAGAAGCGTGCGCAGGCGGCTTGCTTACTGGGCGGTACTCGTCGACTGACACAGTTCCGTCAACGTGTATCGTGAGACCGTGAAGTGGTTCATTGAATTGCAAATGACAAGGAGTTGGGTTACCAGGAAGGATACGGTAAGCAGCCATCCCTAAGGGACCTGACAAGAAATGCGCATGCATGTCAAGGAAAACAACTCCCGGTAGATGCGCTGTTTATGTGTCAACACAGCGGTCCACTCCAATGGACATCAACACCGTACATTAACGGTTCAACTTACGCAGGCAATAGTAATGTCAACGGCCATACTGAGGCCAGGGTCCTCTAGGGTCAGGCCGAAACCTGCTGGCCTTCGTGTCTCAGAGAAAATGTCCAACGACGAATCGATGGAGGATATTACAATTCAACTTTGCTGATGAACCATTTCGAATATATGTGTGCAATAATGCAATGTGTGCGGGCTGCCGCGGGTGGCAGTTGGTGCGAATAGGGCCTTCGGGAAAACTGTACGGGTCATTTCTGTAGCCCATTAAAGAGGCAATAAGCCAATTCTTGGCATGTATTCTTCCTGCACAGAGACACGCTTCAAAAATGGCTTTCGCGCTTGCGTCTCGCAAAGCTCTCCAAGTCAGCTGCAAGGCGACCGGCAAGAAGGCGTCAAAGGTTAGTAGCGCTGCGGGCACCTTTCTGCATAATGAAGTTTTCTGCTTCTGTTGCATGCTTCCCTTTGGTCGACTGGTCACCAGGATGTCCTTTCCAAATCATCATCCACGTTGGATGTTGCGCTCTGCTCGCTATCCCGCTCTTCGTTTCTATTTGCAGGCCGCCCCGCCGAAGAGCAGCGGCATTGAGTGGTATGGACCGAACCGCGCCAAGTGGCTTGGTAAGACGATTTGCGTGCGCGGCCTGCTAGGGCTTTTTCCGGCACCTTCGCTGTCGGAGCGGTCGGAGGTGTCCGCACGTTGGGTCAACAAGCATACATTTTCATTTGCTGTATGAAATGTTATCGCTGAGTGCGTCATGTTGGCTGTGTCACGAGTTGTGATATTTACAACTGAATACGTAGTATTCCACCAGAACACCGTCCAAAAACCACGGTATAAAATATTATTTATTCCATTGATCAGGTTACGGTATATTATTCCATTGTTCCCGTTGCGACGCATGGTGCATGTATGGTGGGCCGGTTGGTTGGCGCAGGCCCGTACAGCGAGAACGCCACTCCTGCCTACCTGACCGGCGAGTTCCCCGGCGACTACGGCTGGGACACCGCCGGCCTGTCCGCTGACCCGGAGACCTTCAAGCGCTACCGCGAGCTGGAGCTGATCCACGCGCGCTGGGCCATGCTCGGCGCTCTGGGCATCATCACGCCGGAGCTGCTGTCCAAGAACGGCGTGTCGTTCGGCGAGGCCGTGTGGTTCAAGGCCGGTGCCCAGATCTTCTCTGAGGGCGGCCTGGACTACCTGGGTAACCCGTCGCTGGTGCACGCCCAAAACATCGTCGCCACCCTGGCTGTGCAAGTGGGTGGACGGCGTATACGAGCACTTGATAGATGAACTCCCCGCCATGTGGGCGCAACGATGTCATGATATTCATTCGAACGTGGGGAACCAATGTCGTATTTGGCGTGCAATTTAGGTTTGAACTGCGGTTGTCCATGTTTGGTAATGCCCTACTTCGTACTTCTTGGCACCGGACCCCGCGGGTCATCGGTGACAGCCGCAGCCTCCTGGTCACACACTGCAAAATAACCGCGCTACATTGGCGCACCGAAGCGCACTCCGCACTCTCTCTACAAGGGAACCATCCTGTTTCTGAGGACCAGCGTAGCCCGCTCAGGGGGTTAGCCACAAGAAAGCGAATCACCACGGATCAGACCGGGTAATGTTAGCCTTCGAGCCACCGGTTGTGGCCATGTCTCTTGCTGTGGGTTGTCGTAAGCTAGGGTGTGAAATTCGAACGTGCACCCTACACACGCACGGCTCCGTGCTTTCTGCAGGTCATCCTGATGGGCCTGGTTGAGGGCTACCGTGTGAACGGCGGCCCGGCCGGCGAAGGCCTGGACCCGCTGTACCCCGGCGAGTCGTTCGACCCCCTGGGCCTGGCTGACGACCCGGACACCTTCGCTGAGCTCAAGGTCAAGGAGATCAAGAACGGGCGCCTGGCCATGTTCTCAACGTTCGGCTTCTTCGTGCAGGCCATCGTGACCGGCAAGGGCCCCATCCAGAACCTGGACGATCACCTGGCCAACCCGGGCGTCAACAACGCGTTCGCGTTCGCCACCAAGTTCACCCCCAGCGCGTGAATAAGGGCTTGAGACTTTGGTGGAGAGTCCGCGAGCGAGAATTGGTGTAATTTATTGTAACTTATACTGAAAGAAAGCCGTGGTTTTGGCTATAATCTGTACCGCACATAAGGCGCCTGATGGCAGGCTTGTATATTGAGTAAACATGTAATGTATGTAGGTGCTGAGGTGATTTTATGTTTAATTTGGTTGTCGTGAGCTCGGAATATTCTCAAGTTTGTACTCAGGTCGTACATCGGCGAATCATGGCACAATTGTCGTACAGCGGCAGAATCGGTATGTGAGCATGTTTTCTGTAGCGTAATGTTAGAACCGTGTCTGCGATTGTAAGCTTGCACTGATAATAACCGTTGAAGACGAGGCGAAAGGAAATAGGCGCAGTACATTCCTGACAGCTCGTCGCCCACAGACCAGGCACATATTAAGTAATCCGCCACAATGCCCGCTTAGAAAGCGCGACCAGCTCAATATGGACAGAGACCATTAGCGGATGTACTGACACAAACCCGAACAAAACATCGTCTAACTTACGTCAACAAGTGGACACATCCACGTTACGCGCATTGACCCAATCCCGCTCGGCTAACCATGACAAAAGAAACCTCACCACACAATACCTGCCAACTGATCACATCCCCACCACGTGCATCGTGGTAATCGGCGACGGCGTCATTGGCGAGCAGTACAACAACACCTACCGGCAACACGACAACATCCCTTTGGGATCCGCTGAAACGGTCATTCATTCATCACTACAGCAACCCCCGCGCGCCGGACGACAACGCATCGCTGTCGGGCCCCTGGCTTCGACAAGTAGGGGTCTGCTGACGCCTTCACCGCGCGGCCAACGCATGGTAACATGGGCCCTCACGCCCACGGCAACAGCTATCGTGCGCCCTCAAAGTCTTTACGAACGTCCGCCACCATGCTTGCAACACGCGCTCTGCAGTCCTTGAGCTTCTCCAGCTCGTCCCGCTCGTCGTACTGCGAGGTGTACTGCTGGCAGCTGAGCTCGGGCGCAGGCCGCGGTATCGTCGACGTGACACGCCGGTAAAAGGCCTCCACCGGCTCACTGAACACCAGCTCCTCGTACACCTGCGGGAACGCAGCGCCGCCGCAGGAACGCAGGGCCGCGGGATTTCAGTCCGCGACTGGTCCGGGGAGCACGCGGGCCTGCAAGTGTGTGACTAACCAGAGCAGGCAACTGTGACTGACAAGCCGCGGCTGCTTCCGTGGCTGCCGACGCAACATTTGATCCTGATCGTCCCATGGCGCTACGATCACTCAGATGGAAGGTGCTGGTGCGGCCTCTAGCGGCTTTGCGCCCTGATTGACGTGGCCCCGCCATAGGCCCGCAACCCTGGCTGCACCTCGACACCCAGAATCCGCTCGCACCCACCTCGCTCATCACCGGTTTCTTGGTCGTGCTGGGCGTGTTTTCGCTTTCATAGAGCTTAAGACGGTGCAGGATTGACACGTCCTTCTCACGGCTGTCAGGCGTGAAGGTTAACTGTGGGCAGCGCGCAATACATATGGACGTCCATCATCCGACGAACGGAAATATGCAGCACATGCGGCACGTTAATATCTCGCTGCAACGCCACTAACAACCTCGTCTCGCTAGGGCAGACAGTACGGCCGCTGTGTGCTATGATTGCCGGTTTCGGCAATGCCGGTTCCAAGAACAGGTCCTTGAGCTGAACACCATAGAACAGCACCACGAGAGCGTGCAATGCAGAGCTGGGCCGCGGTGCACCCACCATCGCGTGTTACTACATTTGCACGCCAGCCAGCAGTCTGTAAGATGTTTTTTTACACGTCCCCAACCCCGCAGACTTGTTACTCCGCAAATCCTGACAGCGCGACCAAGCCGCATTAGGACGACCTGGCCATCGCGAGATGAGCGCGCTACCCGCGAAACACAACGCCCCTCCGCTTCCTCATCACGGCACTCGCCGTGATATTGATGTCGAATTCGCCCCAGCCCTGCTCCGTCACCTCGTAGGGAGGCTGCAGCACCACCCGATGTGGGTTGTTGAATGTATGGTGCAGCTCAAAGGTCACCTGCAACGGCCCCGTGCAGCACCAACAGGCCATAGTGTAACATGACATGACATGACATGGGTGGGGTTTCAGTGTGCTTGTGGTGCTTGTCCGGCCCCCGTTCGCAGTGCTTGGTGAACTGGATTCCGCTGATGGCGATGCACTGTAACATGATTCCATCGATGACATGCATAGGCAACGACATGCACCGGTCAGGGCGTCACCATACATTAACCCTCAAGGCGGTCGTTTAAGGCCATTGCGCGTCGAGCCAAAGGTCACGTTGGTTTGCTGACACACAGCAGGAGAACTTTGGTCAGCGCTCTAGCCGTGTGCAGTTTGTAATCCTGTAGGGTTTCCTATCAGCAATGGAACTTGCATTTTGGACTTCCATATCCTGACTACATTACACCACATGCGATGAACTCTAGCTCACAGCATCTTTCCTCACAGCGCGCTCCCTCTGTCAAGCACAGACCCCTGCACTTGCTTGCCTTCGGAGAGCTGGCCATCCGGACAACCGCAACCCATCGCTCACCTTTTGCACAATGTGGCTGATATCCTCATTATTGGCTGCCTTGAGGTAAACCGTCCAGCGATGTGTCACTGTGTCACTGGCCTGCGTGCAGGCGGCAGAGGCATTGTCGACCCGGCGACGTGCAACACTGCGGATGGAACTGGCCAGAAGGCCCAATGCCACCGGGCAGTGACCGTCATACACGCGGGCATGGCCCTGAACCATGCAGCACTTCAGATCCGTTCGGCCTCGATGCTGGTCGTCACAGAACCCAATGCCCAGATGCGATGAACACGGGGGGATGGGGGGCACTGAGGGGTCGCGGCAGCGAAGGTTTGGAAAAATGGAGGTTCACAATCCATGGCCCTCGGCGGGAAAGTGATCCATAACAGTTGCCTTACGGATGCATGCGTGGTACGAATGGATACGCTGCGTGGCCGTCGCCAACCGACGCCCGCACGTAACGGTACCTTTTTGCCCAGCCACCATGCGCACGTCCCGACCACCACTGGCAAAATGAACTCCGTGTCGCGCAGTCGCCGGTCTCCAACTTCCTGTTGACGGAAGACCCCACACGTCCGTGAGCCCCAAGCGCTCCATTTCGCCAGAGGACGCGACATACTCACGTCTATGAAAGTGCCGTCATCCATTTCCCCTCCCTACTGAACGACGACGTCGGCTAATTTGCGTGGTCAGGCTGTTGGGCGTGGCTCTAGTATCGGGGTCGACTGCTTGCTAGTGGCATGAACGAAATTTCAAACTTACGATCCCGCGAGCATCACAACGTGCGTATCAATCCAAAGCTTCACTGCGTACTGCTTGGTCCAATAAGCTGTGCCAGTGTTACACAAGGTCTGTGGGAAAAATTTGAAATGCAAAACGTCAAAGTCTAAGGTTTGGCAACGCGTTACTTTTATATGACGGTGGTGAAGAACCTTCTATCAAAAAACTGCAATGGAAATCGTTCTGTCAGAATTGTACGGCATCGGTATCATTTCCTTGTTCAATGCCATACTGACTGGCTATTGTTGTAGTCGGCTATCACGTCCATGTTTGTTATGTTTGGGAAGCCGCCATATCGCTTGGCGAGGCATGTTGGTATAATTTTGTGCCCCAGTCGTGAGTAGCGTTAGAGCGGGTAGGAGCACAATGTTTAATGCATTGTTTTCCGAGGACGCACAGACAGAGAAGGTGAGGATCCGAACAGCTTCGCTGCAATTCGCAAGGCCGGGGAAGTTGATACGTGTTGCCGTGGGCCGTGTTCCTCAGAGAACGGAGCAGCCGTCAGTATCCAATGCTGCAGAGGCCAGCTCATCATCGTAAGACACGGAACGGAGCGCGTCGGGTACACGGACCTGTTGCAACCTAACAGGGGCTTTGCACCGCAGGGCTGCCAGTCCGATTCTAAATTTCTGGAGTGTCGCAGCAGCAGTAACGAATACTGTCAAGGCCCGTGCGGATGAGCTGGTGAAGAGCGTGGTTGATACAGACTGGCGAACGGAACTTTCACAGTTCAGTCGCGAGGTTGGGGAAGAGTCAAAGACTTTGAAGGAGAAAACCGCTGAGTTGGTTGAACATCTACCTGAGCAAGTGGTGCACCTACCCGAAAAGGTCGGTCGCCACAAGCAGGTGCACCGGTCGAACCGGACGGTTGGCGTGGCCCTCCTGACGCGAAAGGCTTCCCCGAGCAGGCTGAGGAGGCTTTGCAACACCTTCCTGCCCAAGTGCAACTGCCAAAGGATGTGGGACAGACCCTGGAGGGCGTGGGCGTCGCGTTCGCGCAGTTTGGCAAGACGTTGCTCCAAGGCACCAAGGAGCTGATCGATGAGGTGCGTTCCACCGTGGATGGGCTGGGTGTGTACATTCACATCTTGATTGCCGGGCCTCCTACCTTCGGTCCCCCAGCTGAAGGATGGCGTGGAGACGGAGATGGCGACGGCGTCCCGTGAAGGGAAACGCTCTGGGAGGACGAAATCCGCAGCGTCCTCCAGCGCAAAGCTGGCCTCGGTGACGGCCAAGTACAACCGCTTTGAGGCGGAGGTGGGTTCCGTGGGTGCGGGAAGGCGGTTCAGCCGGCGCCGTGTTCGGTGGTGGCAGGCGTCGCATGTCGTGGGCGCTGGCAAGAACCTGGTTAATCCCAGGGGTCGCTGGACGCACGCCGAATGCATCATCTCGTGGCGATGGAAAGCCCCAACCTTGAGGCAGGTTTACGATTCGCCAGGCTCATGTGCTTTGGGCCACTCTGCATGACCGTACACGGCTGGCGGTCCCAAGGCCTGACGGCGATTCATCTGCAGGTTGCCGCCATGCAACGCGACAGCAGCACCTACTGCGATGAGCCCGAGGACGCGGAGGAGTACTCGCGCTGGAAGGCGGGCTTCAGCCTGGACAGCGTCCGGGGGGACATCACCCGCATCCTGTCGGACAACGCCTTCATGGCTGAGCTGCAGTCCCGCCTGGTGCCTATTATCGTGGAGCACGACGACTTCTGGCACCGGTACTTTTACCGGTACGGAAGGATTGGGTACGACTCCATACATACACTGAACCCCCACAAATATACACCGCAGTCTTTCTATCACTTCACGGGTCGGGAATTGGGTCTATTACTTTAGCGTACGGGCCACCGTTGGGTGATACGTCCATTGCATAGCACGCACTCCTGCTCTGCCCGCCGAATAATACATATAAATAGCCCATGTATGCCTCTCGACTGGTTCCCCGACGCCGTCTGCCTGACTCTAAGGGATTCGTAACGGATTTTGGCTCACCTGCGGATCTGGTTCCAAGGCGATCTGCAGTGATATTGGTCACGGATCTTTAGCATCTGTCATTATCCCACATTGATGGTCCTGGATGGGTGTTCCTTGCCAGTTCTCATGCCTTCTGGTATCCTCGTTGGTCATTCGGCCCACTCGATGCGAATGCCCTACAGGCTGCACAAGCTGCAGCAGAAGGAGGAGCAGCGGCAGCAGCTGGCGCAGCGCGCCAAGACCCTGCAAGAGGATGACGTACCGCTGGGCTGGGGTGACGAGGACGAAGTGCCTCAGTCGCCTCTTGCTGGCGAGGCTGCGGGCGCATCTGCGGCAGTAGCTGCGGAGCCAGCGGCTGTTTCGTCCCCAGGCGTGGCGGCGGACAGCAAATCAGTTGCTGCTGCTTCAGCGAGCTTGCCGGCTGCCGATGCACAGGTGCCTCCTGCCGAGGTGAAGCCGGCGGCCGTATACAGTGCTCGCTCGGAAGAGCCGAAGCAGGGCGCGGACGCGGCAGCTGTGGGTGCCCTTGCTGCCGCCGCAGCCGCGGTGGTAGTGGGGTCGCCGGCGGCAGAGCCGAGGGGCGAGGCGCCTGAGACAGCAACCAGCATCGCTGTGGAGCCCGAGGGTGTGGTGGACCGCAAAATGCAAAGCGGCGGCGGGGCTAGTACGGGCAGCGCGGGCATTAGCAGCACTACTTCGGTGGCGGCGGACGCAGGCCATTTGGAGTCCGAGCCGCATTTGGAGACGTCCAGCGACAGCAGCGCCAAGGAGTGGTGCGTCGTGTCCTCGGACGCACAGCAGCCGGCCCGGACGGCGGCCGCAGCTGCGGGGCCGGCAGCTGATGGCGGGGAGGAGCCGGCACGGCAGCCACAAGCGGGTCAGACCGGGCCGGCGGCTGCAGGTACGGAGTCGGCAACAGATGCGGCAGCGGCCGCCTCCCCGGCCTCAACCCCGGCAACTGTTACGGATAGTACATCGACGGCGGCTGAAGTGTCCGCACCAGCGGCAGAGAAGTCGGCATCTGAAACGAAAGCCAGGACGGGAAAAGGAACGGAGCCGGGGGAGGAGGAACTTGATGAGGACTGGGGTAACTGGGACTGAATACCCAGCGGAGCCACTGAGCGGTGCGTGGTGTCCTCTAGGAGTCACCCGATTCAGGACCTGCACCGTTTGAGCCAAGGGGGTGTCGCTTGACGAAGTTGCCCAGTGCCGTACTCCGCATACCAAGTCCCGCGGACCGCGCGGTATGTACATACTCGGGGTGTCGGGCTCATCAGGTGTGTGCGTGGCGATTGTGCATCGCCTGTTGGCCTGTTGGCCGCTGTTTAGCTGCATCATAGCAGTGAGGGCATGTACGGGACGCGGTGCCCGAATGGCGGGCCGATGCCTTGGCCTTGTCTGGACGGTAAAGGTCTTGGGCGGAAATGCGGTGGTCTGATGAGTTGGATCGTGTAAGTGGTGCGTAGCTTGAGTAACAGCCCGTGGACTGCCCTCAGGTGCCGATGTATGGTGGTTCCGGCGTTTTGAAGGGAGCGTGAGAACCACCTGTTTTTTAAAGGCAAAGGCTGTTGCACTTATGTGGCTGTGCAACGTGTCGGCGTCCGTCCTTCTGATCCAGTCGTGCGCCCGTTTTGATCGGCGGCCAAGTGGGCAGGTTGCGAGCATGTGCGGAAGGCACGCAGCCAATCACCGTGACTGGAAACCGTAACTTTCATCAGTTGTGCAGCAGCCCGTACGACAGACTTCGATTTCCAAGGGAACCAAGCGCAGCGTTGCGGTGTCGAAGTGGCTTCTCGGTCTGATGAAGGCTTTGTCCGCTTTGCAGCTTGAATACCTGCTGACAGCCCATGCGCGTCGTTTACCAGATGTACTCTCATTCAGTATGAGGCTGGAAACTGTTGCAGTATGCAGCCGCATGGAGATAAACCGAGGGTAAGGCGTGGAATCCGCTGGCGGACCGTAAATGAACATGGAGTGACGAGACAAACTGTATACGGGGTTGACCCTGTTGGGGATCGCTGTAACGTTCATTCATTCAAACTGCCGCTGTGCTGTGAACCCGTGATAATACCTTCGGCAAGGCAGGGGCGAAGGCACCGTAATGGCCGCCCCGGCCCTTCAGTGCCGGGGCGGGGTTCATGCGGCAAAGGACGGTATCCATCAGCTGAAGTACAACCTCGGTCTCCCGTCCGATATGAAATTTCAGTTATGAAGGGGACAATCAGTCGTATATCGTTATCTCCGGAGTGCACGATACTTGTTCAGTTGCAAATAAGGCTGGGTGCATAACATCACTGCTGCTCACTTAGGAGTGGCATGACACGCAATGTACGACACATCTGTTAATTGTTGCGATGGGCCGGAAGGAACTGATTACATAAAGCGTGCTCGTACAGGGAACATACGCCTCCCGCAATGGTTCCGGCGGTTCTCCTCATTCCACACATGCGCACGATACCGAAAATGGCAAACCGCACGTCATCGCCTCCTTTTATAACTTTTCAAGCGCCACAGCCGACCCAGACGGGGTTCCATTCATCATTCGATGGCCTGGAGAGATGAAAGCGCGCGTGCCTTCGAAGTGGACAGCCTCATTAAAACATGAAATTATAGCAATTCAAGCTCAGATAGAGAAGCAATGAATCCACGTGCCTGCCTACCCAAGGAAAAACATGCCTGCCTAACGATGCAAATTCGCATTCCTTTTATTTAGGCAACCTATACAGCCAGTTCAATATGCGGTCAAGAGACCAGATTACGCGCTGGGGGTGAACTTGGTGGCGAAGGCAAACGCGTTGTTGACGCCCGGGTTGGCCAGGTGATCGTCCAGGTTCTGGATGGGGCCCTTGCCGGTCACGATGGCCTGCACGAAGAAGCCGAACATCGAGAACATGGCCAGGCGGCCGTTCTTGATCTCCTTGACCTTGAGCTCAGCGAAGGTGTCCGGGTCGTCAGCCAGGCCCAGGGGGTCGAACGACTCGCCGGGGTACAGCGGGTCCAGGCCCTCGCCGGCCGGGCCGCCGTTCACACGGTAGCCCTCAACCAGGCCCATCAGGATGACCTGAGCGGGGACACAGCGAAGAGGGAGGAAACACATGTGAGGTGGTGAGGTGGTGAGGAGCGCAGGGAACGAACGACTCCACACGGAGCACGAAGCAAGGGTACGGTCGGCTGGCAGGTTACAACACCGAGAACCGGCATCCCTGGCCGCGTCATCAATGCTAGCACGAGTCGATCATGCCCCCACTCCCAACCTCACCTGGCAGGCCAGGGTGGCGACGATGTTCTGGGCGTGCACCAGCGACGGGTTGCCCAGGTAGTCCAGGCCGCCCTCAGAGAAGATCTGGGCACCGGCCTTGAACCACACGGCCTCGCCGAACGACACGCCGTTCTTGGACAGCAGCTCCGGGGTAATGCAGCCCAGAGCGCCAAGCATGGCCCAGCGCGCGTGGATCAGCTCCAGCTCGCGGTAGCGCTTGAAGGTCTCCGGGTCAGCGGACAGGCCGGCAGTGTCCCAGCCGTAGTCGCCGGGGAACTCGCCGGTCAGGTAGGCAGGGGTGGCGTTCTCACTGTACGGGCCTGCGCGATGCGAGATTGCCATGATAATAAAGGACATCCTTAAGAATAATAAAAGGACAGGATGTGAAGAAAGTGCCAGATAGCTTTAAGTGAAACCACGTAGGTCAAGCCATCACTGTCATGACCCAGGGTTGGAGTCGCTGCGACATGGTCGTCACGATGCGTGCGCACCTGTCGTCGTTCCGCAACACGAGCATATTCGCACACGCCTGACCGTGTCATATACATGAATTAGATCAAACATATACTCACCGAGCCACTTGGCGCGGTTCGGGCCATACCACTCAATGCCAGAGCTCTTCGGAGCAGCCGGCTGTGGGGGTGTTGCGTAATAATATGACAATGCATACGTAAACTTCCATGTTAATGCGCACAATGACATTCTTTTTACCTAAAACACACCTTAGCAACGGCCTTCTTGCCGGTCGCCTTGCAGGCAACCTGCAGAGCCTTGCGGGAAGTGGCGAGAGCGAAGGCCATTGTAATTGTCGTAGATGATCAGACTTAGTAAACCTTACAAGAACTGATACCTACAAGTTGCTCGCATCGCATTTTGTTCTGCAAGGAAATCTTGTGCCGTACGATCCTCGTCCTGCAGTGTTGCGTGAACACCCGTCCAAATCGCAACAACAAAACCGTAATCTTTGCGCGTTATCCCATGTGCATGTGGATATCGCTTAGACATATGGTCCTGGACCCCGACCTGTGTCTCGCGACTTGTCGTTAGCGGTGCATTATTAAGTCGTCACGGCATTGTTTCGGGTCCTTGTTGGCATTCATATGTGTTGGATATTTTATTATGCTTGATCTGCTTTATCCAAACAGCATTCCGCGAGTGGCAACCGACAAACATACTGGATCGAAATGCGACAGTTCCGCTGCCTGATAATGCTGTTCCGCCAACATTTCCTATGTATATGATTATCCAAGTCATGCTTTGCTGTCTGGCCTTCTTGTTTGAATGGATGAACGTTTGTCCGAAAGGGTTGTTGCAACCGCGACCAAAGGGACGAAAGGGAACAATAACCATGATCGGACGGGATCGGAGCCCCGGCGCGCTGTCCAGCGAGATCTCTGCAAGTGCCTACAATCGTAATGACTCGCCTGACATCTTCAGCCCCAGGCTTGACTTGGCGTGCAACTAGGCGTTACTAGGTGCATCGAAGGGACTGTGGGAATGCCCGCCTTGCCAAATTCAGGAAACAATTTCCCCATAGCACAATACGCCCGCAGCGTCCATGGCCCGTTGACCTTTCACCCGGCCCCTCTTCGGCTTCGTTTAAGCCTCGTGCATATCCACAGCACCCACAAAGGCTGCACACCCATCCACCCGCCCGCGAAGGGTGGGTCGGGGTCTGCTCTCATGCAAGGCACCACACCTGCCAGTGCGCCAGCATTGCATCTTACAGCTACCTGGGTGGACGGTCGCCCTGGAGGACGGCTACACGGGTGCCACAGCTCTCCTGGCGCACGGTTACCCGGAGATTAAGTGGATGTGGACAAGTTGTCCATTGACTGTTCAGTGGCTTCCTTCCATACGTGATAGGTCCCGAAGCAACGGCGGCGTTCCACAGTACGACAGCGGCTCTTCACCGGGTCATTTTCGTTACAAGATACGTGCGTGCTCGCACAGGAAACGAAACACGCGCAGTGTACCGGTTGCTGGGAATCCCATATTCGACGGGTAAAAGGTAAGCGAGATGAACACCATTAGTTATCCCATGAAATCCGGAAACCAACCCTCAAAATACGGCCGAACATTTCTTCGCCCGACACGATTATCCATCAACCTAGCCTTTACACAACGGTCATGACGGTAAGGCATCCTTGACGGTCCAAGAAGTCAATACCTGCATATACTGGTCAATACCTGCATATACTGGTCAATACCTGCATATCTTGGTTCATAAGCAACCTAGCCTATCAACGTATGCACAAGGTGCATCAATTCTACGCAGCCCCTGCAGCCCGTTCGCCATGCACTCAGTTTACGCGCTGGGGGTGAACTTGGTGGCGAAGGCAAACGCGTTGTTGACGCCCGGGTTGGCCAGGTGGTCGTCCAGGTTCTGGATGGGGCCCTTGCCGGTCACGATGGCCTGCACGAAGAAGCCGAACATCGAGAACATGGCCAAGCGGCCGTTCTTGATCTCCTTGACCTTGAGCTCAGCGAAGGTGTCCGGGTCGTCAGCCAGGCCCAGGGGGTCGAACGACTCGCCGGGGTACAGCGGGTCCAGGCCCTCGCCGGCCGGGCCGCCGTTCACACGGTAGCCCTCAACCAGACCCATCAGGATGACCTGAGCGGGGTCACAGCACAGAGGGAGGAAACACAGAGGTCGGAGAGGTGGCGAGGACCGCAGGGGACGAAGGAAAAGACTTTGCACGGAGCAAGAAGCAAGCACGGGTACGCAGGTTACGACACCGAGAACCGGCCCCCTGGCCGCGTCATCAATGCTAGCACCAGTCGATCATGACCCCCTCCCAACCTCACCTGGCAGGCCAGGGTGGCAACGATGTTCTGGGCGTGCACCAGCGACGGGTTGCCCAGGTAGTCCAGGCCGCCCTCAGAGAAGATCTGGGCACCGGCCTTGAACCACACGGCCTCGCCGAACGACACGCCGTTCTTGGACAGCAGCTCCGGGGTAATGCAGCCCAGAGCGCCAAGCATGGCCCAGCGCGCGTGGATCACCTCCAGCTCGCGGTAGCGCTTGAAGGTCTCCGGGTCAGCGGACAGGCCAGCGGTGTCCCAGCCGTAGTCGCCGGGGAACTCGCCGGTCAGGTAGGCAGGGGTGGCGTTCTCGCTGTACGGGCCTGTGAGCCAATTAAAAGAGGTGAACAAATCCGGCGCTCAGAAAGCAGGTTCTGCAGGAAACCCTATCCCCCAAACTTTTAAACCTTGAATTTGTGTCTATATATGACTGCTCAAAACGACTCGCTGTGTGCAACAAATGTGTCTGCACGTGAACTGGGCCAGTTCGCGTCGTGCCGAACATCCACGTACGCGTCAATCCGCATTACTGATAGAATGCGGTCTAAGCATGTACTCACCCAGCCACTTGGCGCGGTTCGGGCCATACCACTCGATGCCAGAGCTCTTCGGGGCAGCCGGCTGTGGGGATGTTGCAGAACGGGACATAGTCCATGTATTATCTAAGCATCTCCATATCAGATGGTCATTGACAACTTTATTCTCAAGCAGATCATACCTTAGCAGCAGCCTTCTTGCCAGTCGCCTTGCAGGCCACCTGCAGAGCCTTGCGGGAAGTAGCGAGAGCGAAGGCCATCCTGACTGCACTTAATGATCAGGTTCAAATTGTAAAATGAGAACTGATGCTGAATGAACGCTCGCATTGCCTTTTGTTCTGCAAGGAAATCTTGTGCCGTACGATCCTCGTCCTGCAGTTTTACGTGTCAAGGCGACGCCTGCCCAGAGAGCATCACCAGAGTTACAGAGATACAGAGATATATTTTGTGTTGATATGCGTCAAGCTTATGGATGACGTCCTAGGTTTTATGACTTCGGGTAAAGTGACCGTTTCGGCGTTGTTACAGTTATGAATGCTTCGAGTTCTTGTGTCATGGATGTCATAATCTCTGATGGATATACTTTTTCCTTAAGAAATAACGAAAACATTTAACATCTAGAACCGCATCAATGAGTGCCGGAAGCAAGGAGTTCTGCGCCTATCTGCAAACGTTACGGGCGATGTCCGCTATTTGTGATTTTTATATTCAGTTCGATGCAAACCGCTTGCACCGTTACCCTACAACGACGCTTGCACCGACGGACACCTAGTATTTATTTCCCTATAAGACGAACACGAGCGTACCTGCTAAGTATAAACGCTAACGTTGTGCGCACTTGGCTCTCTACGGTACAATAGGCACGTATGATTCGTTATGCGTGCAGTGATTTGGAACCCGTGTACCAAGTAAAACCCTGCAAACCAAAAGGGGCGACAGACGTTTTCGGAAGTACGTGCGCACGACCGGTCCTCGCAACAGTCTGTCGTTGCCGCCTGTGCTGCTGCTACTGCCTGCCGACCGCCACAGCCGGCTCCCAGGCAACCCTTCGCGGTGATAAATTTAACCATAGAATCTCCCGAGACCGGCAGCAATTTCACGGTGCTATGAATATTGAATGAGAGCGTGCAGTCCACCGGTCATCGGGCCGGGGCTACAAGGCTGTTTTATCACATTGGTGTGACGTGTTAAATGCGGTACAGATGCGGTCAATCTGCCCCTAACAGAAGCTTCGACTTTTCAAGTGAAGCATAGCGAAGTGAAGCGAGTTGAGCGGAGCGTAGAGATAGGAGAGTTATCATTAAGGATGTTACAGCGGACCCCGCGGGTCATCGGTGACAGCCAACGGCGACAGCCGAGGAGAGTTATTTTGAACGAACTGTCGTGGTGCGTGGAAGCAGGGCGCATGAGGCGCCTGTGTGCGTCGGGGTACGGCACCGTCGGGACTCGGGAGGTCTGGCTTTTGCAGCGCGCATGCGCACCGTTTCTTGATCACCGTAGTTCTGACTTTACCACGAGGCGTGTCCCTCTGCTGGGACAGTGGCCTCTAGTCCCCGACCCATTCACCCCGCACGGACCGTTCACGCCGGGTGCGGGGTCCCCCCCGGCGGTGCGGCACGGCAGCCAGCGGTGAGGATGGCGGCAAGGACAGTGAGGCGGCCGCCGGGACTTGACAGCAGGCGTCTGCGGCGGCTGTGGCAAGGAGCGCCCGGCAACAACAGGTGCGGGGCGGAGCTCTAGGAGGTTTGGAGGATCGTGACGTCAGATGTTGTTGGCTGGGGCGCTTGGTTTCGGGGCGGAGCCCCAGGTGTTTTGGTGCAACACGGGTACTGAATGAATGGATGAACGTTACAGCGGACCCCAGAAGGATCACCGGTGTATACCAGGGCAAGCCCCAGCAGGCCTCACCGCCAAGGCGGCAAGACACCTCCACACCTCAACGCCGCACCCAAAAACACACCGGGCCATGACCCCACCCAGCCAGACACCGAAGCAAGCAGAGGCACGCAGCGGGGCAACACTACCAAAGGAATAGGCACAGCAGGGGGGAGGGTTTAGCCAAAGGGATACCCACAGCAACGGGCGGGATCCCCAGAGGTGGATAAAGCCAAGCACAGGGGAGGTCGCCCACAGAGGCACCCCATTACCCAGCTACCACCACCCCTGAGGCACCCAGCGCTGCACCATCTCGAGGTCTTGGAAGACCCACGCCTGGCTGGTGACACTGCCCAGCGACCGCTAGTGGAGTAACCCGCATCAGAAGAAATACCTAGGCCAAGCAATAACATACCAACGGGAGCCCTGCCTCCTACCCCGCCCCAGACCAGGTGCTGACCGCCGCAGGGCAGCCGCCATGAATTGGCGACCCGTCTCCATGGCCGCGATCGCGGCCAACACCACCACATCCCATATACATTGCTCCACGGGTGGCGGGGGTTCCGCCAGCCAGACATGCATCCTCCGTAGCCGCGCCCCCAGGCGCAATTCCATCTGACCCACCACCGCCTGGGCCACCCGGCACGACCATAAGTGGTGCTGGCGGGGTGTGTCTGTCCCCACGCCTTCCGCTGGGTATCCCCCGCATCCACACCGCGTCACCTTCGCGTGTCGCATATGGGAATTGCCCAACAACGGGACGCCATCGACTGTAAGGCGCCAAAACGTCTCCTTATGCTCATTTTCCCACCGGGTACTAAGCCAGAGGCGGCTCAGCAGCCCCTGAATCCGGGCGGCCGCCACCTGAGTGATCGGGGGTCGGTGGCCCCCAGTCCTACCGCCTCACAGGCAAACAGCAAGTGGGCCGCACTGCGACGTTCCGCCACCTCGGCTAGTTGCATCACCGTACAGCGACGGGTACTGTCATTTCTATTGGGCATTAGTGCATACTTCTTACAATGCTTTGGTGTTGGGGCCCCTCTTCGCTTTGGGGGCTGGGAGCTGCACCGCTTTGGATTTCTTGGGCGGGCGGGGTAGCTCGAATTGAAGTGCCGGCTTGGAGCTATGGATGGCCGGGATCGGAGTGCCGGCCATCGGCTCGCCTTGATCTTCTGTTCTTTTCTGCTGTAACGCATCACGGCAGTCGTGAACAATAGCAGTAGGGCAAGCTCCAGCGGGCCCCACTGACAAGGCGGCCTGCTGGGGCTTGCCCTGGTATACACCGTTGATCCCTTTGGGGTGCGCTGTAACGTTCATTCATTCATTCAAGGCGGCAAGGTAACCCCCCTACCTCAACGCCGCGAACAGAAAATATGATGCAGTAAGCATGACAGCAGAACGTGCCGACCACGCAACCAGGGCAGTGCTCGCCCCGCCTGAGAGAGTGCACTCGATGGGACTGGATTGTCTTGGGTTAATGTGGCCGTTCCGGACAGACCCCTGATGGTGGCTCGCGAGCCCCCGTTGCCTTCCAAGACTGCGGGCCACTGCCGGAGACTGAAGCTGGTCTTCGCTGTGGTGGTAATGCGCTTTCAGGGGCGGTCATGTGGCTAAACGCTTCGGTGCGCTTGTGGAGCCTGCCTGGTGCGCCGCCGCTGCTGAGTCTGTCAAGGGCTGCCGCAGTGCCGCTGTCACTCGGACACCCGGAGTCCAATGTAGCATGATTCGGGGACCTGGCCGACCCTCAGTTGTTGTAGGGCGGTGGTGGTTTCCCCCAGCCCCTTTGAAGGGCCCACGCCATTCATTCGTTGGGTGAGGGTTGCTCCACTAGTGGTCACGCAGCGACACGCGCCAGGCATAGGTTTCCCAAGACATGCGGCGCTGTGTGCTCCAGAGGTGGTGGTAGCTCCAGGTAATGGGGCACCTGTGTGGGTGTCCTTCCCCGTGCTTGGCTTTATCCGTTTCTGGGGATCCCGCCCGTTGCTGTGGGTATCCCTTTGGCAGAGTTGTCCCGCTGTGCGCACCTGCTTGCGTAGGTGGCTGCCTGGGTCGGGTTAAGGCCCTCTGTTTTTTGTTCGCGGCGTTGAGGTGTGGGGATACCTTGCCGCCTTGTCGGTTCAGCTTGGAGAGGGGGTTTGCCCTGGTATTCACCGTTGATCCCATTTCAGCGTCCGCTGTAATGTTCATTCATTTATTCATAAATCGTTCAACAACGAGAGACATTTTTCGCAGTAGCTTTGTCTTTATTTTCGGGTCAAATGAATTGTCGGCAAGCATGCGGTGGAAGCCAGAGATGACTGGTCCTTTCCGGTTCCATAACGAAAATGACGACGAGCCAGAGCTCAAAAGAAGGATTTACTTGATGCATATTCCAGGAGATCGCAACCCGCTGGCAAATTCTGACCGTTTTGGCTCGGCGGTGTCTCAGAGTCCGGCCCACAGCGGCAAGACCGTTGGGTTGATTGTCTAAAAATATGATACAGATGCTCTGAAAGGTTTTGAAGATACGAGAGCAAGCATTCATCGCGTGTATCCTGGGCATAAACTGCAGGACAACGATCGTACGGCACAAGATTTCCTTTCAGAACAAAAATCGCTCGAAAACTTGTATTAATATCAGTTCTCGGTACGTACATTGAGTCTGATCAACCAAGGGCAACAAAATGGCTTTCGCTGTCGCCACTTCCCGCAAGGCTCTGCAAGTTGCCTGCAAGGCGACTGGCAAGAAGACTGCTGCTAAGGTGTGAAATGACTGGACGCTTAATTATTGACATGAATGGCTGGTTAAATATGGACATGCTTGATCGTCTTGCGTTTTGCAACATCCCAACAGCCGGCTGCCCCGAAGAGCTCTGGCATCGAGTGGTATGGCCCGAACCGCGCCAAGTGGCTGGGTGAGTGTATTTTTAGGTTTGTATTGTGTCGGCATCATGAATAGACGCGTACGGGTACCTCGACTCAACGACATGTGGGTCGACGTCACCTGCAGACTTATTGCAAGTTGAAGCCAGCTCAGCGACTAATGTTGAATATTGTAGCTGCCATATTTTGGAAGAGGCTTCACGTCTCTGTACTACTTCTCACTTTATGCACGCCCGATGTTTTTGTGCCAATCTCCCATCGCGCAGGCCCGTACAGCGAGAACGCCACCCCTGCCTACCTGACCGGCGAGTTCCCCGGCGACTACGGCTGGGACACCGCCGGCCTGTCCGCTGACCCGGAGACCTTCAAGCGCTACCGCGAGCTGGAGCTGATCCACGCGCGCTGGGCCATGCTTGGCGCTCTGGGCTGCATTACCCCTGAGCTGCTGTCCAAGAACGGCGTGTCGTTCGGCGAGGCCGTGTGGTTCAAGGCCGGTGCCCAGATCTTCTCTGAGGGCGGCCTGGACTACCTGGGCAACCCGTCGCTGGTGCACGCCCAGAACATCGTTGCCACCCTGGCCTGCCAGGTGAGGTTGGGAGGGGGTCATGATCGACTGGTGCTAGCATTGATGACGCGGCCAGGGGGCCGGTTCTCGGTGTCGTAACCTGCCAGCCGACCGTACCCGTGCTTGCTTCTTGCTCCGTGCAAAGTCTTTTCCTTCGTCCCCTGCGCTCCTCACCACCTCACCGACCTGATGTGTTCCTCCCTCTGCGCTGTGACCCCGCTCAGGTCATCCTGATGGGCCTGGTTGAGGGCTACCGTGTGAACGGCGGCCCGGCCGGCGAGGGCCTGGACCCGCTGTACCCCGGCGAGTCGTTCGACCCCCTGGGCCTGGCTGACGACCCGGACACCTTCGCTGAGCTCAAGGTCAAGGAGATCAAGAACGGCCGCCTGGCCATGTTCTCGATGTTCGGCTTCTTCGTGCAGGCCATCGTGACCGGCAAGGGCCCCATCCAGAACCTGGACGACCACCTGGCCAACCCGGGCGTCAACAACGCGTTCGCCTTCGCCACCAAGTTCACCCCCAGCGCGTGAACCGAGTTCAGGCAACGTCACTGAGATTGTTGAATCGGTTAGATAATGCAATGCGTTGGCCATAGGTAGATGGATGCTGGAGAAGGTGTTGCTGGATGCTGGGTGCGATTGCACCGGTCGGTGTGTTTAGATCGGTCGGTGTGTAGATCGGTCGGTGTGTATCACGTTCGCGATAAACTGTCAGCTAATAAGAAAAGGAGGTATGCACACCTTAGATTCCTTAAGACTCGGACAAAGAATTGATTCGGACAGATGCGGTCCTGGCGAGTGACAGGAATGCATGGCGAGGTGCCCTTGAGTCGCGAATGTATGTGCTTCGTTTCCTGTGCGAGCACATACATGCATGTGGACAACACATGCATGTGCCACAAGGTTCGGGGGCAAAACCCGTTCCAATCATTGCGTGGGTCTCGGTTGTCCTGGCGTACCTGCAGCCCCAGCGTGGTGGGGGACTTGTAACTAGTGATTCGCCAAAAGGGTCCGATGTGCCGTAGCCGGGAGGTCCCAGCCGTAGCCGAGCGGTCCAGCCGTAACCAAACCCGCCCCGCACCGGCCGGCAGCAGTCCGGTACCGACCGGCAGCCCTGTGAGGCATTCCGGACAGACCCCTGATGGTGGCTTGCAACTTGTAAGCCCCCGTCGCCGACCTTCTAAGACTATAGGCCGTTGATGGGAGTCGGTCTTGGCTGTGGTGGTGGTTGGGTAATAGGGGCACCAGCTTTGATTTAGATCTTGGAGGCGAAGACGCCTTCTTGCCTTGCCGTATCACCGACACTGAAGGGCGCACCTGGACACATGCAGCGCTCTGCAACCTCTGCGGCTAGTTGGGGCTCAGCAGTGGGCGCTCGAGCCAGCGTGCGGGACCCTGGGGCCCAGATTGCTCGTGGTCATGTCTTCCGGGCATCTGAAAGCGTTATCGTGATGTTACAGCGGATCCAGCGGGTCATCGGAAAGCATGCTGGCAATGCCATCGCCGCTGCCATCCGAATTGCCAGGCGCTACACCCGCCGGGTGTTCCGTCGCCACGCAAAAAATAGCATATATGGCGCCATGGAAACGGGCCGGCGCGCCCTGAGGGCCGCCAGGTCCAGGAACGCGGACGGGATCCCTCGGCCATCAGTGGATGCTGAAGGGCTAGCCGCCCGGCGGGCAGTGGCAGACTTTTGGAGCCGACTCTACGACTTCGCGGAGCTGGGAGTCCCAGTGAAAGGGTGGTCAGCTGTGGGGGCTACACACCTCATCTTGAAGGTGCAGGACGGTCGTCTTGTGTGCCGTGGCCCGGTTCCGTCGAGCCAGGTCTCTTAACCGAAGCCCTGTGGGCTTTCAGTAGTAGTGGGCCGCGGGTGGGCGGGGCACTGACGCCCGATGGAGCTATCGCTAGGTGTGGGCGGTTTTTTCGGCCCGGTGGGGCCGCACGCGCGGGCCCCTAATGGTGACTCGCGAGCCCCCGTGGCTCTCCAAGACTACAGGCCACCGCTGGAGAAGTGACCCCGCCTTGGCTGGGGTGGTGGTTCGCTAATAGGGGCGCCCTGGTGGCTAACTCCCCCTGAGCGGGCTTTATCCCTTGCCATGGTTGGTTCTCAGGCACGGGGTGGTTCCCTGGTAGTGTGGGCCCGGGGAGTGTTTCGGTGCACTTGGGGAGCCTGTCCGGAGCGCCATGGTGGCGCCACTTCGTTTAGGCAGTGTATGGTGAGGAAGCCTCGGCTGTTGCCGTTGGCCGTAACCGATGACCCGCCAGGTCCGCTGTAACATCCTTAATAATAATATATGGTGACACCAGGGCAAGATGACTAAAGAGTACCAGCGACCCTTGAGGGGGTGGCGGGGTGACGTGCCGGCCACGCAACCAGGGCGGGTGTGGAACCCGCCATGGAGAGTACCCTATATGGGACTATGTAGTTTTGGCCCCTTGGGGGCACCTGAAGGTGGCTCGCGACGTCGCGAGCCCCCGTCGCCTGGGCGGGAGCCGGCCTTGGCTGTGGCTGGTCCCCATTAACGGGGTGTCTCCCTGCGGAGTGTGCTTCTGTGGTGGTCACCGATGACGCGCGGGGTCGATGGTTAATCGAAACATGACCCAGGTTATCCTGGCGCGCTGGTAACCTGGTGTGTTGGCCGGTATGGCTGCATGACCCTCCCCCCCAGTGATGGGGGATGGGTGCGCAGTCCTTGGTAGGGTTTGATGAGATGAGGCGACTTGGTAATGGTTACTACTATGACTCGGCCTCTTCTTCTGCGGAGAGCATTGGAGAGATTTGGAGCAGCAGATCAGATTGTTTTCTCATGTCCGCAGGGAGGAGGGAGCCATTTTGAACCTGCCGTTCCCTGTCGTACATACACTTCATATCTGACAGATAATCTGACGGGCAGGGCAATGGCCCAATGTGAGCGCGTGCGCTGTTATTATTTGGATGTTGCGCTGTGTAATTCATCAGTCGGAATAAGTCTGGTGCAATTCCGACTTAATTTGAACCTAGGGTTCCGGAGCCCGACGTTGTGATTGACGTGGGTATGCGTCTTATCACACCCTTCTGTTCAATTTTGAAGTCATGTGTAGGGTCTAGACGCAGACGCGCCTCACAACGTAAGCGATTCAGGTGGATTCAGACTGCCCGGCTATTTATTCTAATTTTAGAACGTAATTTTGCATAATGCCTAATGCTGAGCTTGTTGACACTTGTGCAACGATGGTCAGCCTTCTATGTCAGTTGGGTGTTGCAAGGGTCACCTCGCAAACCTGCCAGGTGATTCAAGGGGATACGCAAACCATACGCAAATGTTCAGACTTGGCACTTACATGAACGGCATTGCCACATGCAACGCACCAACGGTCAAATGTCAAATTTACTTCTTCTCTTAGGTCAACAAGTCATGTCCGGGATGTGAAATCCCGTAAATGTCACCATTCGCAACCAACCCTCCATGTCAATCCCGAGATCAAATCACCACGCTCACTCCCTTCGCAGGGACAACTCGAGCAAATCCCAAACAACGCCTCGACCCATGGCAGTGGGCAATCAAACAGCTTAGTGTACAGATGTTTATGTACATTTACGCGCTGGGGGTGAACTTGGTGGCGAAGGCGAACGCGTTGTTGACGCCCGGGTTGGCCAGGTGGTCGTCCAGGTTCTGGATGGGGCCCTTGCCGGTCACGATGGCCTGCACGAAGAAGCCGAACATCGAGAACATGGCCAGGCGGCCGTTCTTGATCTCCTTGACCTTGAGCTCAGCGAAGGTGTCCGGGTCGTCAGCCAGGCCCAGGGGGTCGAACGACTCGCCGGGGTACAGCGGGTCCAGGCCCTCGCCGGCCGGGCCGCCGTTCACACGGTAGCCCTCAACCAGGCCCATCAGGATGACCTGAGCGGGGGCACAGCGCAGAGGGAGGAAACACATCAGGTCGGGAAGGTGATTAGGAGCGCAGGGGACGAAGGAAAAGACTTTGCACGGAGCAAGAAGCAAGCACGGGTACGGTCGGCTGGCAGGTTACGACACCGAGAACCGGCATCCCTGGCCGCGTCATCAATGCTAGCACCAGTCGATCATGACCCCCTCCCAACCTCACCTGGCAGGCCAGGGTGGCAACGATGTTCTGGGCGTGCACCAGCGACGGGTTGCCCAGGTAGTCCAGGCCACCCTCAGAGAAGATCTGGGCACCGGCCTTGAACCACACGGCCTCGCCGAACGACACGCCGTTCTTGGACAGCAGCTCAGGGGTAATGCAGCCCAGAGCGCCAAGCATGGCCCAGCGCGCGTGGATCAGCTCCAGCTCGCGGTAGCGCTTGAAGGTCTCCGGGTCAGCGGACAGGCCGGCGGTGTCCCAGCCGTAGTCGCCGGGGAACTCGCCGGTCAGGTAGGCAGGGGTGGCGTTCTCGCTGTACGGGCCTGCAAACCATCAAAGGGGTTGAATGACCACACGTCACAGGAAATAATCCATTGTACATTCACATTAACCAAGAATCCGGGAAAACATGCAGAAAATGAAGTGTTCTGCGGCGTTGGTCGCGGTTCCTGTCGCCGCATGTCGAATACTGTACACAACCGTCGCGTGCGCCATTAAGTGGACTCACCCAGCCACTTGGCGCGGTTCGGGCCATACCACTCGATGCCAGAGCTCTTCGGCGGAGCGGCCTGCAGATCGTTGCAAGCAAATCATTCGTCAGGACACAGATACTCAGCATCGATGTCAGGTGCGCTATTTTCCAAATGTCACATAATCACGATACCACTGAAATAACAAATATACGCGTCACAAAGCCGCACGGTACCTTCGGCGCGGCCTTCTTGCCGGTCGCCTTGCAGGCAACCTGCAGAGCCTTGCGGGAAGTAGCAACAGCGAAAGCCATTTTGGTGATTTGTGAAGTAAACCTGACAGGTAACTTACCTGACCGATAGGAACCGGCGTTATTTATAGCTTTTCCTTGAGGCGAATCGGGATCTGGATGCTGATTTGACTGTCGTACATGTTCCTTTTGCTCTGGGACACTGGTTTTCGCCAATCTATGCATCGCTTTAAATCTGTGCATTAATGTCGAACTCCTTAGATCGAGCCGATCACGTTTAGACTGATGCAGTTCGGCTGTTTTACACACCTTGTCGCATACGCTGTTCTGTGCCCTTAGGTGGCCTCCCGAGAACTTTTCGGCACCTTTCACACGCGTGAGCGACAGCAGCAAGGCACCGAGCAGTTCAAATTGCTAGTCACGATACTAGCATTCACAATCGGTACAGGGCCGTTCGCTGGTGATCCGCACCGCAAGTGCACCTGCGCCTGTCCATCTCCCGACTGTCGTGAAATCCAAAGGCGTCGCAGTAGCCGCCGAACGTTATCATATTAGACAGAGCGCAACATGAGATGCCTCCCAGCAACGCGCCCGGATGGCGACACGGCCCATGTCCCCATAACCTGCGTCCACTTCAAGGAAACAAAACGTCATAACAAGTCTTCGGCGCATCATGGCAAAGCCCACCGCTTCCACAGCACGAAAACAAAACACCAACAGCACCTTAACAGAGCAAGAGCGACAGCGCCCTAGGTCCCTGAGGTCAGTCCCGCCGCCCGTTCCAACGATGAAAGACGCAGTGCAGTCCAGATGGCACGAGCCACACAACTCACAACCGTAATCCAGTCAAGGCCGCAACCCCGATTGACAAACATGGGCAGCGGCAGGCAGCCGGAATAGGCGGGCATGCTAATGCACACTGCTGCCGATGGATCCAGCCGTCACCGGTGCTGAAACCTGCCTTCCTTGCTGCCGCCGTGCGGAGAGTGGCGACCGCACCCGGCCCCTCCATTGCCTTCACAATCCGGTATCCGCGAGCTTCATGCGGCGTTCACGAGACAGCCCCAGCCCCAACGACGCGGCCTGCACGCCGGATGCTGATGCGGACGACGACAATCCCAGCCCCAGCGCCCCCGGCGACGTCAACCCGACTCCACCTCCCCCAGTACTCGAAATGGCGCCGGCTCCACCGTTGGCGTAGAACTGCAGCCTCGTCGGGGACAGCGAGGACGAAGTCGTCCCCGCAGCGTCCAGCGCCCGGTAGGCGTCCGACGTGGAAGGTGCACCAGTCGTCAGGCCGGATGTGCCCGCCTGGCCGTACATGCCGTACACACCTTGCCGGAGGCTGGCAATGGTGTGCAGGCCACCGCCTGTGCTGGCAGCTCCGAGCGGGCTGCACGGCTCGATGCGGCTGCCGGAGAGGATTCCCACGTAGGAATGCGGCGGCGGCGGTGGGCTGCCGCTCGGGACCGTCGCCGTCAGCGCGGCCAAGGCGTCCACTGCCGCGCCACTGGTGCGGCTTCCCCGCAGCGGGGAGATCGCCTGGTAAGAGACCGCAGTGTGCAGTGGGAGCTGGCTGGGGTACGCGCCGCTGCCGGCCACCGTGAGCGGGTAGGTGGTCCCGGACAGGGATCGCGGCCTGGACGAGGGGCGTTGCTCAAAGCTCTGCAGCGCGCTGCGCACCCCCGCCTGCTGCGCTGACAGTGCGGCCATGTCCTGGGCCAGGTTGAGCGCGGCGGCGTGCAGCGCCTGTGAGGCGGAGGAGCCGCCGGGCGCTGCCGCCGCAGGCGTGGACATGTCCGTGCTGCCGCCCGGCGATGGCGCGGCGACGCCTGCGGCCGCGGCGCCGCTGCCTGCCGTGGCGAGTGATGCCCCGCCGGCTGACAACGGAGAGCCTGTCGGCCCGCCGCCAGTTGCCGCCGCTGCCAAGCTCGACGAGGACTGCATGAGCCATGAGTGTCAAGAACAGGAACGGGTTCGGGCCTCGCCGCGAGAAAGGCACATCGGCGCATGTCATGTATTTCGCCAACACCGGCTCGCGTGTGGGCTGGATATCTACACGATGCCAGGCACGCCATTAATGCGTTCCCAGTTCCACGTTGACATGTTACGGCAAGAGGGTTTCGGCGCAGAGCCGCATGAAGGAATATGGCGTGATACGGCAAGCCGCTAGGTTGCGACTGCGCCTCGCGTGGGCAGATCGGTGCCGCAGCCTTCTAACCTGTATTTCACTTGACAGGACAGCCGTCGAGGTCGCTCCAGCTGGGGTTGGAGAGACACGGCTGGAGCCGCCGACCAACCCCGGCGAGACCCGGCCGGTGGCCCGTGCAGCCCCGGGACCGGCCGGCGCCGATGAGGTGGCCGAGCCCGCCTCGGCCTGGCCTGGGGCTGAGACCGCCTGGCGAGCCAGATGGTGCCGCAGCTCGTCCAGCACAGCCTGTCGGTTCGCTAGCTGCGCCGTCACCAGGGCCCGCTCCTCGCGCGCGGTGTTCACTTGGTCCTGCGGGCAAAGGTGCGCAGGCGGCAACGCGGCCGCGGGAGGCGCGTTCTTCAGGATACAACATAACTCGCATGGGGTCGACGACACCGCCTGCCCCGATGCTCGTCCAGCGCCGCCCTTGCGCAGTCGGGCACACCCATAACACGCGCCTACAACACGCGTCAATGATGCACCCCCTACCCCCGCGCGCACCAGCGCCGCCTCCAGCGACTCCACCAGCGCCGCTCCCTGCCGCGCCAGCAGCGAGGCCAGCGCGTTGATGTCGTCCGGCATCGCCCCGCCACCGAGGGGCGCGCGCGGGCTCGTGGTCAGGGTGGTGGCCGACAGCGGCTGCAGGTCGAGGGCGATGCAGCGGCGCAGCGCCGTACCCAGGTCCTGCAACCGCAACGCCGGCGAGGCAAGCGTCAGCCCCAACGGTATACCCCCCCATGCCCATCCATCGGCCTCCGCAGTGCTGCCCTCTGCTGACAGGGTGCTGTTCCTCGCGGGTGGCGGTATTGCCGTCCTAGACCCCCAACAGATCCTTGCGAAGGTTCCGGAGGGATACTTGACTTTGAACAAATCCACAGAGCGCCCACAAGCGTCTCCTACTGGGTTTCCAATCTGCTGCGCTCTCTAACAACCCTGAGATCATATGACGACATGAGAGCAACCCCAGCATCCCTCGGTGGCGCATCATTGCCCCCCGGTACGACTCACAGCTGCTAGCCTGCCCAGTCGCTGCGAGGCCGCCTGCAGCTGGGCCTGGGTCTGCGCCTGCTCAGCAGCCCTGCGCTGCTGCTCCGCCGCCAGCTGCTCGCGCAGCCGCCGCACGGTCTCCTTCTTTGACTGGTACCTGGCGTGAAGGTCCTCGCTGACGGTGCGCCACTGCAGCAGCTGCGTCTGAAGGCTCGAGGCGGCTGCCCCCGGGGCGGCGTCTCCGTCGTTGGGGCCGACGCCAGGCACGCTGCCCGGAGGTACGGTGCCCGCGGCGCCAGGCTCAGCGGCTGTCGGCGCCGCCGCTTCTTTCCGCAACAGGAGGAGCTCCTGCATGAGGCGAGCGGTCTGGGGTCGCGTGGTACGCAGCATGCATGGCGAGACACCGAATTATTAGCTTTAAAGTGTATGTGTGCTGTATGCCAGCGCCGGCACCCACGCCGGCGTCTCCGATGCTGCGGTACAGCCCCGCTCTGCATCGCCCGCACTCTCCCGTCGTGTACCGGAAAGCGCTTTGTGCATGCCCAGATTCAGCGGCCACCATCGACTCCGCGGCGGTGAAGCTGCTGGGGCAGCCTGTGCGGTGCGGGAGCGCGACTCACCTCCGCTTCCTTCTCCTTCAGCTGCAGCTCAAGAGACGGGGCATCCAGCTGCTGCCGCGAAGAGGACGGCGGAAGCTGCGGCGCTTTGCTCTCCGGAGACAGCCCAGCGTTCGGGCACGGCGTTGGCACCAGAGACTCGTCACTGAGCTTAGTCTCCAGGGCCGCCACCTGGGCAGCACACACGCCAGCGAGAGGGGCAGCGCCGGCGCTGTCACGGCTCAGCATGGAGCCCTTAGCCCGGAAGGGACAAACGCACGTGATCGTGCGTCTAAAGCAACAGGTACCGGTGCGGCAGCCGGTCGTGCGGCTTACGCGCCCCCAAGACTCCGTTTGGGTGAACGTAGACATCAGATGCAGGCAGCCCAAGTCGCACTCGCACTTCAGGGTGCCTCTCGTCCCGCGCTTCCCCGCCCTACCCTCTTCTCCCCCGCCCTCCCGGCCTACCTGCTTCTCCAAACGGCGGATCGTGGACTCGCTGTCCGCAAATTTGCTCTGCAGCGCGGCGACAGTGCCCTTGTACTTCTGCAGGTTGCGGTCCACGGCGTCATCGCCCTCGGGGGCCTCCTCGGGAGCCTCCGCGGGGGCCCGCCGGGGCGACTGCACCACCGGCGGAATGTTCTGCAAGGACGGCAGTGCACCACGATCCACACACGCCGCACACGGAGTCACGGCAGCGGCACGTCACGAAACCGCATTTGCAGCCATGAATCAGTGAACCTGTTCCTCCCCACGACGCGACCCAGATTCATCGTACCGTACTGTGAACGCGCAACTCCCTGCCGTACAGCCCCTGCGGCCCTTCCATCTGTTGCGTAAAAACCATCCATCCTTTGCGAAAGCCACATCCAACACTGTTTAGACAGGGCTACAGTACTCCGCCCATCCCATGGGGCCCCAGGCACCCACGACAAGGGGGGCCACGCTCACCTGCTGGGTGACCTGCAGCGCGAGTTTGAGCGCGTCCACCGTCTCCTGCAGGGTCGCCAGCGAGCGGTCCTTGGCGGCCATGAGCTCGGCCTTGACCGACAGCTCCACACCCGCAGACTGCAGGTCCGCGCGCGCCGCCTGCAGCTCCGACCTGGCGATCTGCAGCTGGTGCCGCAGCGCCTCCACCTGCGCCTGCTCGCCGCGCCGGACCACCGCCTCCGCGCGCGCCGCATGCAGCTCGGCCGTCAGCGCCGAGCAGTCGGCCAGGAGCCGCGCCCGCTCGGACCGCAGCGATGCCAGCTGGTCCTCCGCGGCGGCCAGGGCCGCCGGGACCGCAGCGGCGTCCTGTTGCCGCCTCCGCCGCAGATCGGACACCTCCGACCGCAGCGCAGCACACTCCTGCTCAGCGACGTGCAGGCGCTCCTTCAGCGCGGCGGCGCTCGCAGCGGCTGCCTCGGGAGAGTGGTTGGGCACGGCGGCCGCAGCATCCCCCATGTCGGCCTGGTGCGGCTCCCCCTGCCCCTGCTGCTGTTCCATCGGACCCGCCTCCGCTGCCTCGTCCTTCGTCGTCCGTTGCCGCTCGTCGGCGTGTGATCCCGACGGCGGCGGTGGTGATGATGTTGGTGGTGGCGGTGACGCGGCGACAGCGTGATGTGGGCTCCCCATCTGCGCCAACAGGTCCGGGACCTGTGGCTCAGTCAGCGCGCGCTCCCGCGCCACGTCAGCGTGGCGCCGCTCCGCCCCGCCGGCAGTAGCATCGCCGCTGTCCCTACCGTTCCTTTCCTCAACCAACTGCAGCTGGAGATCCACCACACGGGCCTCCAATTCAGCCGCCCGCTGCTGCGCCGCCGCCGTCGCCGCGCGCGCCCGCCGCAGCTCCTCCGCCGCCGCCGCTGTCGCCCTGTCCACCGCTGCCGCCGCGGCGTTGTCGTGGCGGTGGTGCTCCGCCTCCGCCTCCGCAAGCGCCGCCTTCATTCGCTCCGCCTGCTGGCTGCGCCGCTGCGCCAAGGAGGCCTGCGTCTCCAGTTCCCTCTCCAGGCACTCAACCTGCCCGATCAGCTGTGCTTGCACCGTGTCCTCCGCCGACAGCGCGGTGCGCAGGTCGCGGGCCTCTGCCTGCAGCCCCGCCACCACAGCGCGAGCCTCCGCCAGCGCCCCCTCCGCCTCCTCCGCCTTGCCCCGCCACGCACCCGCCTCCTCCCGGACCCCCTCCAGCTCATCCTCCAGACCGGACACCCGGCCTCGCAGCGCCTCGGCCTCCTCCACGGCGCGCGCCAGCGCGGCCTCGGCGAGCAGCGACGCGGCGTGCGCGTCGGACGCGCGCTCCTCCGCCGCGGTGGCGGCGGCCCGGGCGCCCGCCAGCTGCGCCTCGGCGGTTTCGCGGGCGCTCTGCATGGACTGCAGCACCGCGTGCAGCCCCGCCACCTGGGCTTGAGTCTCCGAAGCCTCGGCCTGCAGCTCCGCCACCGCTGCCCGGACGTCCTCCAGCTGGCTCTCCGCGGCGGCTACCTCGCGTGCCCGGGCCTCCACCAACCGCTGAAGGTGCTCGCACTCGCTGATCTTGACGCGCAACGCCTGCATGTCCACGCACCGCACATGGACATAAGCAATAGGAAGCCGACAGGCAGCGCCTGTGCAGCTGCAGCTGTACCAATTGGCGTGCGCGATATCCGGCCTGGCTGCAGGGAAGGTCAACTGCAAGCAACCGTGCCCACCTCTTCGAGGTCTTGTGCCGGCACGGACGCCTGCCGCCCCGAGGGGATGAGCGGGTCCAAGGCTGGCAGGGACCGACGCGCCATGGCCTGCAGAGCCAGGCGGGGGAGGGTTAATCAAATCGGGCGCATGAAGGCTCTCAGGGAATCAACAGGTGATAGGTGCGCGATGACGGCAAACGACGCGCTGCAGCAAACAGGTACCAGTGCGCTCCGCCATGGCTGCAAGCACACCTCTTAAAGGCACACGGTGCACTGAGGGTCCATAGTCAGGACGCCAGCAGCGGCCAGTAGGCCTGTCAGTAAGGTTATCCTGACTAATTGCGGCTGATCTCAACGGATTCCAACTGGATCCTGCCCACACCCACGCCATCCGCCCCCGCCTCCTCCACCTCCCCCGTGTGCGCCTCTCCAGACCCTGCACTCACCTCGGCGGCGGCTTCCTCGCCGGCCAGCACTGCAGCCGCCAGGGCGTCGCGGGCCAGGCGCAATTTCTCCTCCATGAGGGACCTGTCGCGCTCCTCAGCACTCAGGGCGGCCTGCACATATACAAACACACACACACACATCCGACCCGCACCAGCTGGTAGTCGTCAGCGACGCAGCGACACGCCAAATTGACCGCGCTCCTCCAACACCGCCGCCTTTGATACAGTATGGGTCGGGCATTGGGTATATTATATACATATACGGGCAACTTTGTGGGCACTACTCCGCCCCTTGCATGTCACGCACACCTGTTCTGCCTGTCTGAGATACACACGCACACACACGCACGAGGTCCCCAAGCCTCGACGCAGGTGCGGAGTCACCGGCGCCGAAATGCTGAAGGCGCAATGCTGCCCCCTGTACGGACCCGCAACTCCATCCCATGGCGTGGGTGCAACCTGGGGCAAGCTCGGATGCGTACTCCCAGACCCCAAGTCCAAAGCGAGTGCAAAGCGTCCGTGGCAAATATGGAACACGCGAGGTTAAGCGCGGTGCTAGCCGCGCCAGCTAACGCCCAACGCGCCGCAGCGCGGGTCCCGCACCTTCATCTCCTCCCGAGCCGCCTCGCTCGCCGCCAGCTGCTGCCGCAGCTCCCGCGCAAGCGCATCGCTGCGCACCGCCGCCTCCCGCGCCTCCTGCTCCTGCTGGACCCGCCGCTGCTCCGCGTCCCGCAGAGCAGCCCTCGCCACCAGCTCCGCCGCCTTCACTGCCAAATCTCGCCGCAGGTCCGCCACCTGCGCACGCAGCTCCGCGCTCTGCGCCTCGTGCAGGGCCACCGCCGCCTCCGCGTCGGCGGTCCGCCGCTCCAGCGCGTCACGCGCCGCCGCCAGCTGCTGCCTCAGCTGCTCCACCTCGCCACGTAGCGCAGGTTCGCCGGTCCGGGACTCCGGCGGCCCCGTCTCAGCGTCCTTAGCGCCGTGCGCCGCCTCCAGAGCCTGCTCCAGCTTCCGGCGCAGGTCGGCGCTCTCCCCTACGACCGCGTCCCGCTCCGCCTGCAGCGCCTGCACGCGCTCCATAGCCGCCTCAGCGAGTGCCAGCTTCTTAGCGGCCTCATCGGAGCGCACGGGGCTGGCCCCCGCCGCGGGGCCGCAATCCTCCACCGCTGCCGCCTCCGATGCGGCACGCACCTGCTGCTGCAGCTCGTGCTGCAGTCCAGTGATCGTGCTCAGCAGCATCTTCCGCTCCATGGCCCAGGCCTTGCTGTCGGCCCGGGAGCCGTCGCCCGATGCGGCGTCCGTGCTGCCGTCGCCCGAGTTCCGCTCGGCCGCGCCGCCATCGTAGCTGTTCCGCAGCTGCCCGCGCAGCCGCCTCACATCCGCGTTCAGTGACGCCACCGCGGACTCCAGGTCCGCCGTCTGCTCCCGCGCCAGCGCCGCGTCGTCCTGCGCCTGCTGCAGCTGCCGCCGGAGCTCCGCCTCCGGGTCCCCGGCGCCACCTCCGTCCAAAGATCGGCCGCCGCCCGCGCTGCGACCCAACCACGGCAAGGGACCCCCGCCTGCAGCAGCGACGGCCGCAGCGCGCGCCTCCTCCAGCGCCTCCTTCAGCTCCTGCCGCTCCGCCTCCCACGCCGACCGCGCCTGCGCCGCCTGCTGCGCCGCATGCTTCATGTACCTGTTCTGCTGCTGCGCCACGGCGGCTTTCCACGCCGCCTCGCAGCCCCACACCAGCATCTTTTGCAGCTTCATCAGCATCACCTTCTCCGTGCCCGCGTCCAGGACGTCCTTGCCCTTGAGCAGCTCATGGGCGTCCCGCAGGTCGGGCGGCGCGGGCCCGCCGGTGCGCTCCACTTGCGCCTGCGCCGCGGACAGGATATCGGTGTACTGCGTAAGGCGGGCAGCGCCCTCCAAGCCTTGCGCCTGCGGGTGCGGCGGTAGCGTGTGTGGCTGCATCCCCGCCGGCTGCGCAGCGCCGTCGTGCGAGCCGGGGCCGCGCACGGCCGGGGAGGATGACAGCGGTGGTGCGTCGTGCGCCGACCCTGCGGCCGGGCTGACGGCGCCTGCGACACCGTTTCCGCCGCCGGGGATCTGAAGCGGTGGCACTGGGCCGTTGGGCTGGCCGGGTGACGGTTCAACGTCGCCGACGCTGCCGGTGTCGGACTGGCTGGGGGTACGGGCCTTGCCAGCGGCGGTAGACTCTCCGGCCGCCTCGCCGTTGTGGCTTCGCAGCTCTGCCAGCTGGTGTTGCAGGCGCATGGCCAGGTCGGTGTACTTGCGCAGCTCGCCCCGCAGTCCCGCGACCAGCGTGGTCTTCTGGCCCAGCTCGTCTCGGAGCGCCTGCAGCGTGCGTGCGCACGGGTGCGGCGGCAGTGGCTCAGTGCGCAGAGCCCCGTTTCCCTAACACTCTGGACTGGAATAACCTTAACTAACTAGGGATGGAGCTGGGATGGGAGTGCTCACGAATGCGCAACCCCACATAGTGAAGTATGCGTGCCATACCACCACTCCCATTCTCCATCACCAAACCCACGACCACCACGGGCACCTATTGGTTGCGCCGCCTGTCAATCCGCCCAACCCGAGACCTTCCAGGGCCTTGCACCTAATTGATATGCGACGGATCGTGGATGCGCGGGAACCGTGTGGGTGCGAGGTGCCTCACTCACCTCCAGCTCATCCGCCAAGCGCTCGTCCGCCACGCTGCGCGCGCTGCTGCTGGTAGCGCTGTCCGTGTCCGAGCCGCTGCCCTCCTCGCCGCCGTCGTCCTGCATGCGCGGACTGCTGGACGGTTGCGGCGGCCCGGGGAACTGCCCGTCGTCCGACTGGCATCCACAACGGGGTGCGGCACAGGGAGGCGCGATGGCCATACTTCAGTGAGACGCCCGCAGGATGCGTTTATGGTATACCGTATACGGTTGGCCGATGGCTGGCACCCATGAGCAAGTTGGAACACCCGGTCGGGGCACGGGTCCACCTTGTAACGGTTACATTACGAGTGACGAAATAGCGCTTGGGTTCGTTCACGCGGTGCGCTTTTAAACTGGAAGCAGAATGGGAACCAGTGTCGCGCCAGGCCATTATGAGTCAGGCGTGACGTGAAATGACATGAGACAGCCGCCGCTCGGTCGATGTCCTGGACGGGGCAAGGGGGAAGCCGCACATGCGGCCCGCCCACGCGGCCGTTTGTGCACTGCACCGACTCGGCACCGCATTGCACCGCATCCCCACCCCTCCGCACTGCACCTTGCGTGTCGCCAGCAGGCTCCGGGAGCTCGGCGGTGATGGCGGGGAGCTGCCGTCCGCAGACCTGCCCATGCGGATCGCAAGCACGGGCCAACATGGAAGGTTACGCAGCAGGGATTCGCGTAGTCAACAGGCTCAGACAACGTCACCTGCCGTACCACACACGCATCCTCGGACTGACAACACCCCCTTCCCCAACTGGCGCAGTCCTCACAAGCCTGCACACACCAATTACCCCTGCCGCATCCCTGTGCCACACCCCAGGCCAGTGCCGCATCAGCGTCTCTTACTTGCTCCTGGCGGTGCCCAGCCGCTGCGCCCCCACGTCTGCGTCGCCGCCCTCCGACAGCGCGTCCAGGTCCACCACGTCAAACGACCGCCGGTGCCGGGGCCGCCAGGAGCCCCTGCCGTCCGACTCCATGGTCCTCGACAGGTCGACGTGGTCTGGTCCCTCCCAGGAGTCGCGGGGCCGGCCAGAAGCCCCGGTGTCCCGCTTGCCCTGCTTCACATGGTGGTGGTGATGATGGTGATGGTGACTCGACTTCTTGGCGTCCGTAGGGTAGCGCGGCTGAATGATGGAACGATCTCGCAGCAAGTCTTCGACGTCCTCGTCCTCCACCGCCTCGTCCACGGCATCCTCCTCCTCCGCCGCCGCGTCGCCCTCACCGGCGCCGTGCTGCCGCCGGTGACGGCTGTCCAACTGCGCATAGCCGGTGCTCCTGCCGCTGGAGCCCCGCCTGTCGGAGCCGCCGTGATGGCTGCTACTGGCGATGCCGCCGCTGCGCCCCGCCGATCCCACGTCGACCAGCCCGGCTGCCGCCGAAGCCTCGTGCTCCGCAAAGCCAAACGGGTTCATGACGCTCGAAGCAGCGCGCGGCCCGGCGGGATGGCTGTTGTTGGGGATCTGCGGCTGGTCGCCGGCGGGCGCCTTATCGGCCCCGCCGCCCAGTCGCTCCGCCATCGACCTTGCCATCCGCTGTCCCTCTGCCTGCAGCGCTGCCAGTCGGATGGCCGCCAGCGACTGAGCGGTGGTTCGTAACGTGGAGTTCAGGTCAGTTCCGGGGCCGCCGGTTCCGCCGCCGCCGCTGGTGCTACTGCCAGTGCTGGCGGCCGTGTCGGGGCGCGAGGTGGCCCGCGAGAAGGAGGAAAAGAAGCTGCCGTCACCGCTGCTGGCGGCCGCACTACTGGAGGCCGAGCCTTCGGAGATGCGCGCGGGCCGAACCTGTGCACCGGCTCTCTCAAACCCGCTGCGGGTCTCAAGACCCGAGGTCGGGCCCTCGTCCTCATCATAGGCGGCATGTGCGGCCGCGCCATCGTACGACCGCGCCGTTGTATGGGACCGGTAGCGCGGCCGTGGCAGTTGCAGGCCCCCCGCGGGACCGCCGCCGTCGCCGCCGCCCACGGGCCCCTGGAGCACTGCGGCATGGGGGTCCTCCGCGGTAATGCCTGCCGTGGCCGCATGACCACGCGAGATGTTCTTGAACCCTGAGACAACCGGCAGCTCCAGCTGGGGGTGGATCCCATCCGCGTCGACCGTCGTGGCCGTGAACTGCCGCCCCGCCGTGGCCGCCAACGTTGGGTGGCTGCCACCGAACGCCATCTGCGCCGGGTCCGTAGCCAGACCCATTCGTGCATGGTGCCCCAGACCCCCGAGCATGCTCTCCGGCTCATCCCCGCCGCCGCTACCGCTGTCATCCACCTCATCCAAACTGTCAATTCCTTCGTCCACAACCAGGTCGTCCTCATACTCGTCTGAAGACTCATTTGCGCGGGCCGGGGCCGGAGCGGCGATGGCCTGAGCCCCGGCCTCCGCCGCCGGCGCTGGAACTACCGCTGCTTCCTCTGCCGCCACGGCGGCGGCGCCGGGCTGCTCATCATCAAACGCGCCCAGCAGCTGACGTACCGTGGAGTTACTACGTTCGGCGGTGCCCGTGTGCCGGCCTGTGTTTGTTTTTGAGTCCGCGGAAGCAGGGCGCCCGGCAGCTGCACCGCCGCCGAACAGGCGCTCAAACAGCGCCTGCCTCTCAGGGCTCTCCGCACCCGCATCACTGGCCTCGTGGGAGGCTTGCTCCGGCTGCTCCTTCTCCCCATCGTCGCCGTCCTCGTCTCCGGCGTTGTCGTCCACGAGGCCCTCTTCCTCCGCTTCCTCCTCGGGTGCCACGTCACGGAAGTCCAGCCCGTGCATGGCCTGCTGGATGATGCTCTTTAGCTGCTCCTCGCTGATGTCCAGCTGCTTCGAAGACCCGACGGCCCCTAGTGCGTCGCCGCTACCCTCCGCCGGTGCCGCCATGCAGCCGTCAGCCTGAGCAGTACCCGCACCATGCGCCCCTGCAGCTGGACACGGGGAGTCCTCAGTCGACCGGCTCTGCTGAAGCTCACCGCCGTTCCTGCCGCTGCACAGCCCACCTGCGCCAGGCCCATGGGCCGCGGCGGCTCCGACTTCAACACTGTTGTCAACGAGCTGATCAACACCATCACCTTTATGATGATCATCATGATCACCGGCTGCTGCTGCGGGTCCAGGAGCCTGCAGATCTGCTTCTGGATGAAACATGGCGCCATCGCTATCGCCGTCGTTTAGGTCCAGACCTACCAAATAATCCTCATCCTCGTCGTCCTCGAGCACGTCGTGGATAACAACTGGGCAGAGTCCGACCCCAGGAATGAAGGTCAGGGCCACGTGGGGTGACACGTGTCCGCTCCCTGTGGCCCCTTCGCCGCATTCGTCGTCGTCGGTATCCCCGGGATCTGACTCATCACCAGCCCGGTCAAGCGCAGATTCAGCTTCCGGCGCCTCGCCCCCGTCTCGGCCGTCGCCGCTCTGTTCGGCAGCGGCCGTGCCTGCTGGCTGTCCCTTCGGACTCGCCTTGGCGGAGGGCGACCCCTGCCGCGCATCCGACCAGGGGGACACCCGCGGAGACGTTCGCACGGGTTCGGAGAGCGGTGTCGACCGGATGCGTACGCCGCTGCCGGAAACGGCGTAGGTGCTGCCTGCGGTGGTGGTGCGGTGGGGACGGACCGTACAGGGACTCGGCCAAACTCCGTTACCTGTATGGACTCCATGAAATCCACCCCGCTGATATGTGATACAAACAGGCAGCCCTTCCCCCGACCCGTTTTCGGCGCACCTGGCAGCATGTTTATGAGCTCCTCGAGTGCCAAGCCTGACATCGGCAGGGGAGGAGGCCGCTGCGTCAAGTCAATGTGTATCACGTCCGAGCCGCTTGATTCGTTGGAGGGAGCCTCGCCCGCTGCCTGCTCCCCATCTTGCTTTTGTTCGGCCGCCTGGTCGGATGCTGGAGGTCGGCTCGAGCCGTTTGCATCCTCCGGAGGGCCGTCACTGTCGCTGGCGGCGCCCGAAGGCGGGCCCGGTGCACTGCCGCCGGGGGCACCGAACTCACGCAGGGCCTCATCCACATCAACGTCGAATGGGTTCACTGACATTCCGGTGCCGCCGGACCCGGCGAACGACATGGAACGTGATTGCCGGCTGCGAGGGGTGTCCTACCTAGCGGCAGGGGCACGGACACGGTAAACGAGACCCAAATGGGGGTAATATCAGCATGGGGCATCCTATGATATCATAGCACGAATGTATGTGAGTAACCCCCTTCACATCCCCGCGTAATAGGGGCTGTTGTAGCTCGGCAGTTAGCTGGAACGCGAGACCCCGGAGGTGACATTCGTGAGGGCTTTGCTAAACAGGGATGGCTTCAATAACACATACGCCATATTTAAACCAAACACCTACTTCAGAAGCGAGTTTCCTTTCAAGGGTTTGCTGAATGGCCTGACTTGGTTGACTTCTGTCATACATTCTTACATATGCTCTCATTAATGAAATTTAATGGCGACATACCGGCGATTAAATTGCATGGAAGTGCTGCGGGAAACTGCCGGAGCTATTGACGCCGGGGGTTGGGGAATCGCAAGGAAGCCTCCTATTCCACTAGGCCATGATTTGAATATCCAAAAGAGAGCGAGAATAAGGAGAATTGTCAAGTGGGTTCACATCATGACCAACAGGGCAGCGTCGGATTGGCATCATGCGGAGCGCGCGCTTGAATTATGAGAAGAACTGGTAAGTGTAAGTACATATTCTTAGCTTTGAGAGGCGTCAATTCGGGTCGGTGAGGACGAATTCGTAACAAAACTAATGCAGGCGTACGGGTTTGACTTTCTAATTCCAGTTTGGACCCGAATCGAACTTCGACAGCAGAGTATTGCTTTTCCAAAGTTCTCAGGAGGTCTACAAGTATGCAACATCACAGCTTGCACGGCACGCTCTTATTCGGCGGCAACGACAGGTCCTCGGCAAGGCCTAGGGGCCGTGAGCTCACCAAGGATGAAAGTGAAGGAATTTTGTTTGCGTTTGAGACATTAGATGCGGAGCGATCGGGTTTCGTCAGCCGGAAACAACTTAAGGTAATACAACTACCAGGTTGATATCTGTGTCCAGTCCCGGTGCAAGAAGCGGAGGTCACTGCATGCCTTCAGGTCGCACTCAGAGCTCTAGGATTTGATTTCAAGAAGGCCGATGTGTTGGAGCTCCTGTCACGACACGGCGAGGAGCACCACGAACGCTTAGATTTCCAGGTGAACCTCTGGCGTGCGCATTGACCGTTATCAACCTTGCCTCGTGCAAAGAAATGACAAGGGTGTTTGAAGGGGGGAGACGTCAACCAGGTGGACGGTATGAATACCCACGTGTCGGCAGGGCCCAAGGCCACGCTTTGCCGGGCGCCCGATTCCGGTTGTGCCAGGTGCCGCTAGGTGCCAACCGAAGCCGCTGAGGGTAACATTTATCGGCACGCAGGCATAGCCCCATTCGCGCACGACACCTTTTACTAGAGCGGCATGGTCCCCCGTGATGCGCTGGCCCGACACTGTGGTTGCAGCGGCATATGCTCTTTACAGTCGCAAGTATTCCATGAAGCTCGCCTCATTTTCTTGTTCGGCCCTGGTGCCTTCAGACGTTCCGTAAGCTGGTCGCGGACCTGCTCTCGCAGCGAAGCGTGCTGGACGAGCATCGCAGGGCCTTCCAGCTCTTCGATGTCTTGAGTCAGGGCGCCATTGATTTCGTGAGCCTGAAGCGGGTGGTTCGCAGCTTGAACCTGGACATTCCGGACGAGGAACTGCAGGTGAGGACGTGTGAGGTGCGGCATGTGCTGTGTGAGCCTCAGACCCGCTGTGGGGAAGCAAGGAGTTGGGGTTGTTTGAGCTGGGGTACCCAACGGTCAGGCACCCTTTGGTCACGTGTATGGGTGCAACGAGTTGCAATTCGCGAGGGTCCAGACAGCGGGGCAATGGTACCGAGGGCGGGCACACAGGCACAGAGATGTCTGTTTTCCCTTTGTAGTTGCATACACGTTCAGATCAGACTGAACACCAGTGTCGCAACATGGTCGTTTATGCTGTGTGAAGTTCTCAACGCTGCCAACGCCCCCACGCCCTACCCCTAGAGTTTTGCGCTCCGGATGCTGCCGGCAGCGGCGCAGCACACGGAGGAGATTGCCACAACGGAAATCTTTCTGTCCTTGCGGACACACCTTGCAATGTTCCGCCTCAACCACGCCTCTCCTGCCCTCCATGGCCACCAAGCACCGCTCGCTTATCTGCACCACCACCATGCCCTTGTTACATCTCGTGTCTCACATTACGCACGCAACCCTCAGTGCTCATCACGACTGCGCAGCAGTTTTCATTAACTAAGCTCACCCATGCTGTACTTCGCTCCCGCAAAAGGACATGATCCACGAGTTCGGCAAGGACGGCCTCATCACCGAACAGGACTGGTTGGGCATCATGAACGCCGATTGAGTCGGACGCCAGACTGGCCAAGACTGACATTATTGTACATGTACAAACCATCTAAGTACACCTCCGGTTAGCCACTGCACCGTACCGCATTGGTAAACTAAATGCACGCCGACTGGATCAACTCCAGTTAAGGCGTGCTTCACGGCATGTGCGAATGTACAAGACGGCCGTGTGATATGGACGGGAGGCGACTGTCCGGTTGGTATTAAGTTGTCACTTGAGGCGGGTAGAGAGGGCACGCACTGCCAGCGCCAGTTCGCGGGGGTCGCTGTCAATTAGCGCCTGGGTGTCGACCAGCTCGGGCGGCCAAAGCTGGCGGAGCTCCTCCAGACCTGTGGCCAGAGCAGACATTGAATTTGGAACTATTGAGAAATTGTCTACGTCGAAAGGAGGTGCTGTGGACGCGAACATGTAACGATGAATCTGGTGGTGCGTACTGTCCAACAACATCCCAGCATAGCGGATCCCCGGCCGTGCCCCGACCAGCGTATGCAGGCTCCAGCGCCCGCGGGATGTCCGTGTCTGTAGCATCATCCGTCCATCTACACATGTAGCACCACAGGAACGCGCCCGCCGCTTACCCTGCCGTGTGACCACCCAGGGCAGTGCCGGGTCGTGAGAGATCATGGCCTGCACCACCTGGTTCGGCACCGAGAAGTCGTCCAGCAACGCCAGGCTGCACCGCAGCTGCTCCTCCACATCAGCGCGCGGGTTCGCCAGGTACAACCTGCGCGCGGGGATAACTGGATCAGCTGGCCGCGCAACGTTCGCTGCCCTCACACCCGAGGGCTCCAGACCACCAATCCGCCTTAGGTTGGTGGGCACATCCTTGGAGTGGTATCACTGATATCCACACATCCAGGTTAAAGCTTCCGAGACCTTTCGATCCCACAGTACCAATCTTAGTGGGCTCCATACATACTGTCAGCCAGACAGTAACTGACCTAGTCTTGTACGTTACGTCAGTAGCGGGGCATGGCTTGTGCTGTGTGTCAATGGCGTGTATGGTCCACGCTCGCCCACCTTGGTTCGGTGACCACCAAGTGGCTCACGTCGCACATGGGCAGCAGCACCTTGATGCCTGTGAGCCGGCCAACTGCTTCGTCAAGGCTCATCTCGTAGACCTGTATTAGGACGGCGCAAGGTTACGGGGCTCGTTACGGCAGTTGTCCAGTGCTCGATACACGGAACCAACGCAGCGCTCGAACGGCGCCAACGACGGGTGCGGAGGAGGGCCAAGGTGTTGGGCGACTCAGTGCAAGCTCCAACACGGTACGTCCTGGCGCCGCAAGAACTCTCCCCGAACTCACGTCGGGGAACTTGGCAGCCATGGCGGCAAGCGCGTAGGGCGATATGATGAGGATGCCGGTGAGCGGGCTTTGCTGGGCGCGCGACAGAGCCTCAGACGAGATGGACCGCCGTTCACGTCTGGACAGGGAACGCCCGAGGGTGCGTGAGGGATTAACACAAGGAGTATGCCACGACGAGAGGCCTGCTTGCGACAACAAGAATGATACTCAAGATCAACGGTAGCAGCAGCGGCATTGCACAGACCAGGCCAAAAACTAAGCGAAGAACACGTCTGGGTAAGTTGCAAGTCTGTGCTACACGTCTGTGCTCCATTGTTCACATCTACATGGTAAGAGAACGGGGCATCACGTAAAAACATGTTCACTTACTGGCGCCCTGCAAGCAGCCTGACGGGCGTCGGCGTCACGCGCAACAGCCATCGGTACAGGGCTGCCAGCCCACGAAGTCCCTGCGCAAATCCAGCAGCAGTACCCGGTCAGTGGTCGAATGGGCCGAACAAGACCTGCTCTGGCCGTGTCCGGTTGGGTATCGCACGAATCTATGCAAAGTAATTTCCCCATTACGTCTCCCTCTATGGAATCCAGTTCGGTGCACTGTGCCGTAGCACCGCATGCCATACAGTTAAGCCGTCGACGACCCACGACTTCATGACACGCCGAGCAGCTCTCGCACGTTTTCGGCACCTGGTACCCCGACTGGCTCCCCTCTACTTACCGTGCTTTCCCCAAATGAGTTTTGTGACAACCAAGTGAGCAGTGAGCTGAAACCACCTGGCACACCTTGCGGCTGCTCCAGGTGCTGTCTCAACTCGTCGATACTACGCCACTTTGACGGGTCTTTCCTCTCCCGTTCCGTCCGACCTTTTGAACTCCACAGAGATCTGACGGATGCTGCATACCTTCTGTTGAAGGAAATCGGGCGAGCGTTCCCCTGCTGCAGGGCTCCCAAGTTGGGGAGTCCCATCCAACTTGAGCGCCTGGGCATATGATCACAACAGAAGACATTCCATTCCAACTACGCTTGATGCCACGTTCCCCAGTGCCCTTTCTTGGATCCCTTGGACTGCTAATCGGGCGCGAATGCAGTACAAGCTTTCCGCGAACTGCCACGCGAAGCAGAGGACTCCCTCTTGAAGTTCCTCTGTCCATAACGGAAGGTTACTGAGCGCAACTCATTTGTAATAGAGAATGCTCTGAGGCTTGGTGTCAGGCTCGGACGATGGACGGCTACAACTCCTATGGCTCATACGGGCAAGGCAGGCCGCAGTCTTACGGACAGAGCGCACAGCAGCCACATGGGTATGGCAGCTCTGGCGGACAGCAGGTCAGGATCTCATCTGGTCGACCGCGCGCAAGGCTATGGCTTTGTCCTTACTCGAGAAGCAAATGAATCTGTTTCTCGTGATCCGTGATCGGAAGGGCTTTGAGTTTGCATAGCTATGCATCGTCTTGATTCCTCGCAGGCTGCCGGGCAGCAGGCAACTGGTGCGTATGGACAAAGCCAGACCAGTTATCCAGCGGTAAGCAGAAAGCAGGAGAACCTTACGACATGGCGCTGCTGTTAACAAGTCGTTTCCTTGGACCATGGTTGACGCGATCGCCGCCGCCGTGACTGAGGTATTTCTAACGCGCGCGACAGCGACCAACCCCACAACAGGCGTACGGAGCTGGAGGGACTTCGGGAGGCTACTCAGCGACTGGTACGGGTTACCAAGGACAACACGGTAAGGGCTTCGGGCGCCCTCCCGCCGGGATGGTCACGCCCCGCGCTTCTGTGTCGCCGCTATCGGCTCGTCTGCGTTGCCGCTCATCCAACCCAAACCCGCAGGTTCTTACGGGTCTGCAGCTGGTACCGGTGGCTCCGCTGGCACGTATGCGGGTTCTGGCGCGGGGGCCGCCTACGGATCCAGCTCCGGAACCTATGGCGCAGCGGGCAGCGGCGCCCCTTCCTACGGCGCCCCCGCCAGCGGCGCGCCCAATTATTCCGCGCCATCTACAACCACGCCCGCTTACGGTTCCGGTACGGGCACGGGATCCGCCGGATACCAGGCGGCAGCTGGCGGCTATGGGGCGAACGCGGGTAGCACCTACGGCACGGGCGCTGCCGGCAGCAACTACCCGGCGAGCGGAGCCGTCGGGAGCTACTCATCTGGAGCGGGTGGCGCAGCCTATGCAGCAGGGGGCGCAACGACCTACGGCTCCGGCGGCGCGGCCGGGTACGGAGCGAGCGCTGCCAGTGGTGCTGCTGGGGGCGCCGGAGGCGCTGCTGCACGGCCAGCGGCCGGCGGCACCTATGGCGCCGGAGCCGCCGGCGCCGGTGGCGCGTCCACCACAGCAGCTGCAACGCCGGGCGCGGGGACGGCTTATGGAGCATACGGCGGAGGTGCTAGCGGGCCTTCTCACCAGCAGTCGGCGCCGGGTCTGTACGGCTCCTCGTCGGGGACGGGCGCGGGTGCCGCGGGGCGACCAAGCGGGGCTGCAGCGCAGGCTCTGGCGCACATGCCGGCGGATCAGCAGAGCAAGCTGGTGAGCATGGTGCAGCAGCAGGTGAGTGTTATCGGATGGCGGCCGGCTTGGGTCCGGGGCCTCGCGTCGCAGGCCTTGGGGGGACAGCGCCGTCCCCTGTGCAGGTGCTCAGAAAGTCAGGGTACAAGGTTGCGGCGGCGGTGTTGGTAGGGCGGATGAGGGGCTGGCCAGTCGGGGGACTTCGCGATACCCCCGCGCGAAGGGTAGCAGGTCATCTGAGAAGTCAGGCTCGTTGCGGCGGATGCCATTCGTCAGTGGCTGTGGGCACCAGAGGACTGAAGACCGAGAAGTCCAGGGCGGCGGTGTGGCATCGTGACCCTAGTAATCAATATCCCAGTTTCAGCCAAGATGATTGGTGCTCTGTGATTTATGTTCCGCAGAGCGCATACGGACAATCGGGGAGCGGTGCGCCCTCCTCGCAGCCAGCCTATGGCCAGCAGCCCGCGGCTCAGCCGCAGTCTGGCCAGCAGCCGCAGTACAGCGCTTACGGCCAGGGAGCTGGAACGGGAGGTAGCGCCTCGGCTGCGCCGCCGAGCAGCGCTGGCGGATACGGTTCTAACGCGCCACGGACATACGGCGCCGTACCAACGGCGCCCGGCGGTTCCTCTTCCCAACCCACAAGCACCTACGGATCGCAGCCGGCGCCGCATCAGACTTCGGCGTATGGCACGAGCACAGGGCAGGGCACCAGCCAACAGCCGGCGGCCGGATACGGGAGCACCGCGCCGACATACGGTTCAAATGCGAGCCAGCAGTCAGGTTACGGCAGCGGCGCGCAGCAAGGCGGATATGGTTCCGGAGCCGGCGTTCAGCAGGGCGGCTACGGTCAGCCCCCGGCACAGCAGAGCGCGTACGGGTCGGCCGCGTCACAGCAGACGTCTGCGTCTGTGCCTGGGCTGGGAAGCTCTCAGCCCTCAACAAGCGGATACGCCGCGGCCCCATCGTACGGCACGACGGGGTCTGGTTACGGCGGAGGTGCCGCCGGGGGCTCGCAGCCGGCTGGCGGGGCCAGGCCGGGCGGTTACGGGGCATCGACGCAGCAGCCGTCTTCTGTGGGCGGCCCCGGTGGCGGTGTGTCCAGTCTGTCGGGGCCGCCGGGCCTGCAGGTTGCCGCCACGACCACTACCGCCAGTGGTGGAGCGTACGGAGCCGCACGACAGGCACCTCCTGTTACATCTCAGGTGCTTGTCAGGGCGGGGGGCGGGCGCTTGAGGTGCCGGGTGGCATCTAAGGTGCTTGTTGGGACGGGGGGCCGGGCTCTTCAGGTTCCCACTGTGAGGCGAAGGGCCACCAGTGGGGTGCAGGCGTAGGATAGGTAAGAGTGAAGCACGGCTTTCTGGGACGGGTGCCGACCTGGGGATCGTTCAGATAGCGGGGAAGAGGAGTACGGGCGTCCGCCACCAAGCCGGCAGACTTGGGGGAGCAGGTGGGTTTTGCACCCAACGTTGCCGCCTTATGACTTGGCTTCTTTCTATCTTGTGGCCGTGGCGCGCGGGCGGGGAGCGGATTCTTGGAACGGGATCGGAGGCGCAGCAAGGTCAGGCTCGCTGTTGAACGAGGCAACACCGAGTCGCGGTAGGGCTCAGGCGGGCTCACTCTCTTGCGACTGGCCGGCCAGGCTGAAGCGAGTAGCGGCCAATTTCTCGATCAACCCTAATCGTTATCCGCATCGGCACTGCCCGCTGGCGAGACTCCTAACCTACAACCGGACAGGAAATGAGGCAGTGGGCATGGCATCAAGCCGTGGTGAGGATCTGAGTTCGGCCCTCGCGACCCGCAGGCTCCGTACGTGACCAGTTCCTACGGCTCTGCCAGTGCGTACGGCGCCGGGTCCAAGCCGCCGGCAGCCGTGTCCGCGCCCGCGTCCTCGCAGCCGCAGCAGCCGGCCTACGGCTCCAGCTCCTACGGCTCTGGCAAGCCGGCGGGCGTTGGCGTGGGGGCTGGGGGTTATGGCGGTAAGCGTACTGCCATTCGGCCTTGCCTTGCTCACCGTAAGGAAGGGCCTTGTCACGCTTGTCCTCTGCATGTCCTGATTGGCTTTGACTGACTGTGTGCTATTGCGCAAGTGCAACACGTCCATCGGCTCCAGCACTGCTGCAATGCCAGCTGATCTGCTGCCCGTCATCTGCTCTCCCGGTTTCCTGCCACAGTTGGCGCGATGGGGCCCTCCGCCGCACCCACCTCCCCGCCGCCCAGCCGAGGGCCTGGAGGCCCCAGCCCCATGACCGGCAGCGCTGGGCCCGGAGGCGGGCCGGCGGGACCCATGGGTCCAGGGGCTGGCGGGCCCCCGGGCCCTGGTCCTAGCCGCTACTACCCACAGGGCCCAGGAGGCCCGGGGGCCATGGGTCCGATGGGCCCTATGGGTGGACCGCCGCCCCCGCGATCTGGGCCTGGCCCCATGGGTCCGTTGGGCCCTATGGGAGGCGGCCCGCCGGGTCCCATGCCTATGGGCAGGCCAGGCCCGTACGGCGGCGGCCCAGGGCCGATGGGCGGACCGCCGATTCGGGACGACGACCGCGGGCGCGGCCCAATGGGACCCGGCGGCCGCCGTGACTACGACGACCGGGGCATGGGCCCGATGCGGGGCGGCCCGCCGCCGCCGCGCGACTTCCGGGATCGCGATCGGGATTTCCGGGACCGCGATCGGGAGCGGGACTACCGGGACCGAGACCCTCGGGATCGCGATCCACGCGACCGGGACTATGCGCGGGACCGGGATGCACGTGATGCGCGGGACGGTCGGGACGCACGGGACCGGGACCGGGATCGGCCTGCGGCTCCGCCGGCCAGGGACCGAGACCGGGACCGAGACCGGAGGCCTTCACCGCCGGCACCGCAGCGGCGCGGGGAACGGGTGAGGCAGCTGCGAACCGGTCGCTGAGGGAGGTGTACATGGCCGGTGCCTGTGTATGTGTGTATATAAGAGGAATGAGCCGCGAGAACGATGGTGTGCGGTGTACGCGTTGGAGTAGAGGATCAACATGAAGTTGCCTGCTTGACTGCGGCTCAGGTGGCGGGATGGGGCTCTTGTCAGCACGGGGCATCTCTTGTGCCGCTTGTGCGGCACGGCGTCCCTGGCCAACCGCCTTGTTTAGGCTGCGCCGCGCGCGGAGTGCACAGCCCCGTACCTGCCCGCTGCCCACACCCTGCCCGTACGTTGTTGCCTGTGGCCCTCCACGCACGTCACCCCTGTCCCCACCCGCATGGTCCCGCGTCGGTCCTGTTCGAACCCTTGGCGCCCTGCCACCCGACCCCGCCACCGCAGGACGAGGGCAGCACCCGGCGGCCTGCGCCCCGCAGCCCCTCTCCCGCGCAGGCCCCCACCGGCCGCGCCGCGCCGCCGACGCGGCGGCGCAGCCCCTCCCCGCCGCCAGCCGCCGCCGCGCAGCGCCCCAAGGTGCCCGACTACGGCGTGCGCGTTCCGCAGCACTGCGTGACCACCTGGGAGCGCGACTACCTGGAGGTGCAGCGCCGGCACACCCATCTGTCGGTGCCGTCGGACTTCTCCCGCCTGGTGGCGAGCTGGGTGCGCGCTCCGCCCGGCCCGCCGGACAGCCTGGGCTTCAGCTTGCTGCCGCTGGACCGCCACATCCGATATGACCATGAGCAGGACCTCAGCAGGGGAGCCGGCGGGGCCGGGGAGGCCTCCGCCAGCGCGGGTCACGGCCGAGGCGGCGGCGTCAAGTACTTGGCGAAGGTGAGGCGCGGTGACAGGCGGGGGGAGGGCACACTGCCACGGTGGCAGTGTGTGGTGAGGAGACTGCGGCTGTTACAGATGACCCGCGGGGGTCCGCTGTACCATCATGAATAAGACCGGGGTGCCTGTTTTGGAGCTGCACGCACCCATGCTCATCAGGATACAGGGGGCTGGTCCGGCAGGCGGGGGGCACCATCATGATAGCTTGCATGTTGCACAAAGCCCACCCAAGTGCGTGCCCCCTAATTGTATCCCTCCTATCCTCCTCCCCCTAGCTTCAATATGTTTTACCTCTTAACCCCCTTCCTCCTGCCAATTCGCCATTCCCCGTCCCCCACTCGTTTCGCCGCGGTTGCGCCCGCTCAGGTGCTGCTCCTGCAGGGGCTCTCCTCCTCGGCTCGTCAGGACGTGCTGCTGGGCCCCCACCACGAGGGCGGGGCCCACCTGGTCAACGCGCTCAAGTTCGTGGCGGCTCGCTTCAGTCGCGCCGCGAACACGGGCAGCGGCGGCGCAGACGATAAGGACCGTGACGCCGCCAAGGACAAGGACAAGGATAAAGAGAAGGACAAGGATAAAGAGAAGGACAAGGAGGGCAAGGACAAGCAGCGCGGCGTGCTGGGGGCGCTGGGCGGCGCATGGGACCCAGAGCTCGACGGCGGGGACCCTGACAGGTACGATGCAAGACAAGCGAGCCCACAGTCCGCGGCCTTATCTGCCGCGCCAGGAATTGCACGGCGCCCCGACAACACCTGCTCTACTGATACCGTTCTATCGTCGCACCACAGCAGTGCCGTTGGGGCCCGCGCCGGTGACTGTCCTCCCCGTCCCTTTACCCCCTCCATTTGTGCCGTTCAGCGAGGACGGTGGGCTCATCCGCGCCTGCATCCGTCACGTCAAGGAACAAGCAGGTGTGGACCTGTCGCTATGCGGCCACTGGCTGCGCGTCTGCGAGGTGACCTACGTGCGGGCACCGCCCGGCGGCGACGCCGCGCCGACGGCGCCAGGCGCGTCGTCCTCTGCCGCCTCCGGCGGCGGCGGCGGCGTCGTCCCGCTGTCCGTCAGCTTGTCGGACCCTTCGCTGCGGGAGGTGGTGGTCCTGTTCGCGGCGGTGCCGGACGCATGCGTGGCGCTGCCGGAGTCCTGGCCGGAGGAGGCGCGGCAGCAGCAGGCCTTCAAGCAGCGGCAGTTGGTTCTGGAGGCGGAAGCCAGGAAGAAGGTGCGAGGCGGGCACCGTGTTGTGGGGGGGGCCGCCAGCCGGGGAGCACGAAGCCGGGCGCGGGGAACTGCCGCAGGTCGGCGGACCGCACGGGACCGGCCCGGAAGGTTGTGGTCTAAGAAGGCAAGGCCAGCGCGGGCAGTTCCCTCCAGGCGCGGCGCGTTGGACGTGTTCGGGGCGCCGGAAGGCTCCGACCGCGGGGGATGACGCGATGGCCGAGTCCGCGATGGCTTCGACGCATGTCCCGTGTTTGTTTAGTGAGGAACCCGCCCGAACCGCCCAGTCCCATGATACGTACCAAATCCCGTGTGTGTGTGTGTTTGGAAATGCAACCCGTGTGTGTGTGTGTGTGTGTGTGTGGAGAGCTGAGCCGCGGGAGAAGAGGAGCCGCACTCGAACGGCACTGTGGATGAGAACACCCGGGGTGGGTGGGTGTGGGTGTGCAGGAGGACGCAGCGACGGGTCGGCGAGACAAGGACGCGGCGTCCGACAAGGACGCGGCGTCCGACAAGGACGCCTCCAAAGGCAAGGACAAGGACGAACCGGGGGTAAAGCGGGAGAAGCGGGAGGACTCCCAGCCGGCGCCAGGCCCGCCGGAGGCGGCGGGGGCGGCGGACGGGGTCGGAGACAAAGGCAAGGATCAGGAGATGGGGGACGCGGCTGAAGGAGCGGACAAGGACGGCAAGGAGGACGGGCCGGCTGCCAAGGACAAGGAGCAGGACAAGGACGGCGGCAAGGGCGAGGGGCAGAAGGCGGACGAAACTGCCAACGGCCCAGGTGCGGGGTCGGCTGTGGGGCCTTGCCTGCTGTGGTGCGGGTGGCGGATGTGTGACTGGAGGAGAACATGGACACCGACGCTGCGACAGCAGCAGCCATAGCGGTGGCGACAAGCTGCGGCACTCGCTGCGAACCACACGACTGAGACTTTGCGCGGGGCCGGGATGCCCGGGACGGTTCGGGACGCATGCGGCCCGGGACCGGGACTGGCCAGCGTCAAGGACGCGAGGTGCAGAGCAGAGCAGCCATAGCTGTGGACTGACCGACCTGCCGCCCATGCCGAGCGGCGCAGTGTCGGTCAAAGCTCGGGCCGACACCGACAGTGCCGGCGTCGGCACGTTGGTTGACCGACACCTGCAAGATGGACGGCACCGCGCATTTCACCTTCGAGCGACCGCCGACACCTCTCTCATGCAATTGTCGGGTTATTCGCTGGATTAGACAGAAAGAGAGAACGCGAGAGATGAGATGAGGTATTGGCACTTGCATTCCCGCCACCGCCTCATTCTCCTGCGGCCGCCCTCCCGTTGCGCTGCAGCCCCGTCGCCGCCCCCGCCGCCGCCGGCCGTCCGCGAGGTGCCGCTGCCTGAGGAGCCCGGTCTTCAGCTGCGCGGCCGGGCCGGTAGCGGCCCCAACGGCGAGCGTGTTAAGACCTTCTCCATCTCCCTGCATGGCCTGCTGGACTACGACGAGACGGACCGTGATGAGCCAACCTTTGAGCTGTCGCTGTTCGCCGAGTGCTTCCAGGAGATGCTCGTACGAGAGTACGGCTGCATCATTTACGGCGCGATGGTGGCGGAGAGGTACGGCGTGCTGGGGGAGCGCAGGGTCTGGCGGGGGCGGTGGGTGCTCGTGGATTTGAATTCGTGAAGTTTATTTTTGGTTGAGCGATGCTGAGCGAGCCGGAAAACCCTGTGCACGGTGCAGGGATCAGCTCATCGCGCCGGCGACGATCACATCAACGACAGCGGCCCCAGCGGCTGCGGCGATCGCGGCTGACGCTGCGGCCCCAGGGGCTGGTGCTGCTGCTCCAGCTGCTGAAGATGCTGCGGCTCGACCGGCGGCTGCTGATGGCGCTCCTGCCGCTGCGGGCCCGGCAGCTGCGGCGGACGCTGCGGATGCTGCGGCCCCGGTGGCGGGAGGCAAGCGCGCCCGGGAGGAGGGCCCTGGCGAGGATGGGGAGAGCGGCTGTGTGGCCAGTGAGGCGGCCGAGGGCGAGAAGGACGTCAAGAAGCCCCGCACCCAGGTGGGCGAGGTCCGCAGGCGGGAGCGGGTTGGGAGTCCTACTCATGTACCTCTTTCCCCAGCTCTCTGGCATTGTCAGTGGTCGTGCCTCGTCTCACGGATCTGGGTTTGCCACTTCCCTACAGACCTCACCTGCAACATGCGCGCCTGCTTGTCGCCTGGATTCGCCCCCCACCCCCCTTACCCACACACTTCGCAGGATGTGAAAGACGGCGAGGGGATCACTGCAGAGGGCAAGGCTGCCGACATAGATGGCGCCGGGGATGCGGAGCCGGCGGCGCAGCCGGTGACGCAAGAGGACACTGGGGCGGTGGCGGGCGATGCCGCCATTGCCGAAGCGCCGGCGGTGGAAGCGCCGGCAGGGGAGCCGGCCGCGCCGGAGGAGGAGGAGCAAGAGGCGACGCCGCCGGGGAAAGGGGCCAAGGGCAAGGCCAAGGGCAAAACGGTAAGCATCCACAAGCAATCCCCGTGCACGCAGGCGGCCAAAGGGCCTGAGATTCAGAGGTCCAGACAGCGTCCCGCCACGAATCCTGCCGCTGCTGCAGTGTGCCCCGCTGCACTGCCGCAATTAAGCCACCCAGGAATACACCGTTGGGCCGTTGACACGTAAATAGCATGTGAACGTTCCCTGGTGCAACCTTCTGGTCGCTCATATCTCGCTGCAGGCTGCCGCGCGGGGACGCGGCCGCGGCCGTGGGGGCCGTGGCGGCAAAGGCCGGAAGGGAGCTAAGGCGGCCGAGGAGGAGGCCAAGGTAGAAGACGAGCCCAAACCCGAGCAGCAGCCCGAGCAGCAGCCCGAGCAGCAGTCCGAAGCCGCAGGAAAGGACGAGCCCGAGGCCCCACAGCAGCAGGAACGGCATGAGCAGGAACAACAGGAACAGCAGGAACAGCAGCAGCCTGACGCGGACGCCAAGGCGGATGTGGAGATGGCTGCGGCTGCGGAGGTTAAGGTGGAGGCGGAGGCGGCGGCCGAGGGGCCCGTCGGAGACGAGGGTAAGGTGAAGGTGGAAGCGGAGGCGGCTGCGCTGGAGGCAGAGGTGAAGGCAGAGGAGGCGGCAGCCGCTGTGAAGGAGGAGCCAACGCCCGAGGTGCGGTGGGATTGGGCGGGGCCGCAAGGAAAATTTGTAATCTCGGTTGCTGTCGCGCTCATTGCGCGCATCCCGCTCTGCACGTTGTGGGACTATGGGCAACAGTTGGGTGCAAGGCTTGCACTGCAGGCTGCAACGCGTCCCGTGCTTGCCAAATGTAGGTGGTGGTGTACCCCAGCCAGGCAACTTGCCAGTCGTTGCCACCCTGCACTGCTTTTTCCGGAACCCGCCAATGCCATTACGGCGTCCCTTGGCTCACCACACACCACAACGCGCTGTTGGTTCGTGCCAAGCAACCCCAAGACCCTCGATCAATAAGCTCCGGAATCCTTGTTGGGCCCCGCAGGCCGATATGGACATCGACAAGCAGGAGGCCTCCACACCACCGCCACCGCCGCCCCCACCGCCAGCGCCCGCGCCCACGGCTGGCGCCGCGTCACCTGCCAAGGACAGCCGGGAAGGCAGCGCCAAGCCGTCAGGCGCCCGGTCCAGCTCGCGTGATGCCAAGGACGGCCGCGACAAGGACAGGGAGCGCGACCGCGATAAGGACAGGGAGCGGGAGAGGGAGAAAGAGCGCGACAAAGAGAAGGAGAAGGAGAGGGAAAGGGAGCGCAAGCAGCGGAAGAAGTACGTGACGGACAACAACCTGCTTTTGGCGTTCAGGTGTGTGGCGAAGGTGTCCGGGGGGAGCAAGGTGATAGGGTCAGCGCGCTGCCCCTGCGCTCAGCCACAGAGCGCGGTGGTTCGCTTCAACTCGTCGTTGATGCCCCACAGCCCGGGGTGGATCGTCAAATCGCGTGCGGCGCTAGTGGAGACCACCCAGCTCGAAGCCTACAACGAACCCGATCAAACCCAGCACTCGTGGACGAAAGAGAGTACTTGTGTAACACGCGGACCTGCTATGGCGCGCGAGGGCGTGCGGCGAACACGCTGCCACGCATGTGCGGTTCGGTAGGTAACAACGTAAGGCAGCCGGCAAAGTGCGCTACGGAAATTCATCCGGGTCATTGCATCACGTGACGGTGCTTGTGTTCACCGCCGCTGTCGCCGCCGGCCCGCAGGTTCTTCGACCGCACAGGCTGCGGCTACATTCGCACGGACGACTTGCGGCGGCTGCTCCACTGCCTGGGCCTGGGGCTGCCCCACCGCGTGGTCAAGGAGCTGGCACGCGGGGGCTGGGAGGAGCTGGGACCCACGTGCCGCTTCAAGGGTGAGGCCAAGGAGGGCAGGGCTGTGCTGCTTCCTTTCATCCGTCGGCCCGCGCGTACGTGCAAGGTGCCGTGGAAACGTTACGCCCAATCGCCCAGCTACTTTGGGAATGCAGGTCGTGGTGTTACTTTCATTCGTGCAGGTTGTGAGCGCGTTCGCCAAGGAGAAACAGAATGGACTTCCTTTGCGCCCACGTCTGTGCCACTGCCATGTGGGGCAACGGGGAATTATAATACCTGCCAAAGAATACACGGCATCACGTTCCATGGCACACCGGGTATCCCGGCTTTGGGAAACGCTTTTGAGTATAACCTTGCAACCTGCCCCCTCCGCGCCTCTCGTCCGTTGTACACTTTTGCAGCTGACAAGCTGTACTACCGGGACTTGACGGATAAGGAGGTCAAGGTGGAGCACGGAAGCGCACCTTCCTTGGAGGGTTCGGAGCCGCCACCCCAGCAGCAACAGCACGCGCTCGGCGCGTCCGCGCCTGAAGGTGGTGGGACCCGAGAGGCGTCCCTGGGACCGGTGGAGCACAAGTAGGCGGGCAATTTATGGGTGCATTTTGAGCGTTGCGTTTCGTGCATTTGCGACGGTCATGGCAGAGCGTACAACGTCGCGCTTCGCGCTTGGCAAGTCTTTGCAGTAACACGGCTCGGCAGTTCGCGTCTTGTTGGACGCGGCACTGGTTCGGATTGATTATTAATCCATGATCCTTTTTGGCAGAGGTGTGATGGAGAATCGGCAGTTCGGCACCGTTTGGGACCGTACGTTGGCATGGTTGCAGTACGGCAAAAAGATTGTTTGGTCCTGGTGTGTCCTGGTCTTCTCAAAGCTATGTAATGCAGTAATATGGAAAAAGATTGCAATTTCCCAGGCGTCCGAGGCGTCATGGAGTAAGAAGGTGGGTTGGTTGTGATAAGGCCCTAATGCTAACCAACCTTAATCCTAAGCGCTAAGCATAGACACCTTAAACTTTTGCCAATTGAATGCGATAATATCAAAGCCAAACGATTGCAATAAGTGATAGTTGTCATTTTAACAGGTCTTGCTGTGCTGCTCGAGTCTTTCCCAGCCAATCAAACACAAGGCCGTGGACGTCGCTGCCATGGATCTGTGCAGCACAACTGGTAGAGGCATAAACCTGACCCCTGCATCCACGTCGCGGAACGTCTGCAGCCCTGTCATCGCGCGCGGTCGACGCGTCGCCTTCGTTTCAGTGAGCCAGGCATGGTCAATTCGCTTGGTTCGCGTCGCACAAAACTTAATTGCGGTGGTATGCACTGCAGGGTGCACGAGCGAATCGGCGGCATGTAATCATCGCTTCGTCCGCTGCATCACTGCCTGCGCCAGGCAGTGGCAGTGACGGCGGCCTGGCGCATAAGGTTGCAAACTTTCCGAATGCATTTTGGAAATTTCTTCGTCCGCATACCATCCGCGGGACAATTCTGGGTACTACAGCAGTGACCGCAAAGTAAGGTGTGGCGTTTGCTTGCACCGGGTGTCATATCTGCCAATCGCGCGTCTAACTCTGCGATGTGGTTCCCTGTAGAGTGCTACTTGAGAATCCTCAATGCATAGATTGGGCGCTGCTTCCTCGCGCATTGTTGGGGCTGGTTGCGCTCCTATGCGGGAACGGTTACATCGTTGGGATCAACCAGATCTACGACGTCGACATTGACGTGGTCAACAAGCCCTTCCTTCCAGTGGCATCAGGTGAGACACTATGGGCGAATGCATTTACTTCATTGTTGAAGCTCCGGGAGGAGTGAGAGAGACGTTACACGTACACGGGCTGGTTCGCAAAGGTTGTGAAGGGCGAACACTGGGTCCTCCCAATGGCACGGGCTCCCCGCAAGCACTTGTAACGAACGATCATTCAGGCACGCTCCCCAGCCGCATGTTACTGACGTTTACTCGCGCACGGTGGTTGGCTCCTGCAGGCGAGCTGTCGCCTTTGCTGGCGTGGACCCTGTGCTTGACCCTGGCCGCCGCCGGCGTGTCCGTTGTCGCGTCCAACTTCGGTTCCGTGATCACCTCGCTGTACACGTTCGGGTTGTTCCTCGGGACCATCTACAGCGTGCCACCGCTGCGGCTGAAGCAGTACGCGGTGCCCGCATTCCTGATCATCGCGACGGTCCGCGGGTTCCTTCTCAACTTCGGCGTGTACAGCGCCGCGCGGGCGGCCCTCGGGCTGCCGTTCGAATGGAGCCCAGCTATCAGGTGATCTCGAGGGCATGGGATAGGTCAGGAGGCCAGCGCGTGTGGGTGAATCGCGAGGGATTGGCCGGAGCGGCAGGGTGGTCAACGGGACGGGATGACGCAGTGGGCCATCGGGCGTTTACAAACCCTATCAGCTTGATCAAATTCAGTCCAACGTCTCAGAATTTAGGAGATGGCAACAGGCGTCCGCACAACTTCATGTTGTTGAGTCTTGCGGTTTTGCGGCGAGGGACAGTAACATATATCTTTCGCCCTCCTCGGTGTTGCTGTGCGGCCATCCCAGTTTTATAACGGTGTTCGTGACGGTATTCGCGACCGTCATCGCCATCACCAAGGATCTGCCGGACGTGGAGGGCGATGTGGCCAACAACATCAACACCTTCGCCACCAGATTGGGGGTTCGCAACGTGGCGCTGCTGGGTAAGTGGTTGGGCTGTGCGGAGAAACCAGCGTGGGTGGGGCCAGGCTGGGTTAAAACAGTGGGCAGCTTGCTTGCCGTGTGACATGTATGGGGCGCGAGCAAAAGCGCGGGCTTCTCCAACACCGTTCCGCGCACCGATCGCGTGAAAGATGCACCAAAGAGGATCGACGCTCCTAGAGGGCACGACGTGTATTCCGTGGCATGACAGCTACTTATGCTTGATAAGATTTCCAAAATGAGCAAGGCGGGCCCCGTGCTGGCTGCCGTTGCCCGGCACATTGCATTGCCACGTCAAGAACCCCGGCAATGGGCCAAATGAAGGGCACGACATGTCGAATGGTCATTCATGTTCGTGGACGGCCTAGCATCCATGCACGAGGCAACTTTTCTGATGTGTACCATGGCGGTGTTCTTTTGACTGCAGCCATTGGCCTGCTCTTTGCAAACTACATGGGCGCGGTGGGCCTGGGGCTCACCTACTCAACCGCCTTCAACGTGCCGCTCATGGCGGGGGCGCATGCCGTGCTCGGCTGCGTGCTGCTGCTCCGCACGCTGAAGCTGCACACGGCCAACTACACGCGGGAGGCGGTGGCGTCCTTCTATCGCTGGATCTGGAATCTGTTCTATGCTGAGTATGCGTTGCTGCCGTTCTTGTAGTCCGGTTCATGAGCACCATCTTGAATGCTACATTGGCGAGTCTGCCTTGCACCGAGAGGGTGAGGTTGTGTGCAGGGTCTGTTGACATGCGCGGCGTACATTGTGGAATAGATAGCACCTGCCCATAACCTGCCAGTATGGGCAAGGTCGACGGCGCCTAGTTGCCAAGGTGCAAGGGCGAGAGGATGTTAGTGCGCAGAGCGCCTGAGAGGGCTGCCCGCGTGTTTTTTTGCACGCTTTCGTAAGGGGCTCGGACTTGAAAGAAAGGTTCAGCCTGTGCTGACAGCCTCTATTTTAAGTGCATATCCGCGGTCTTCCTAGGGATCTGCGTTCCGAATTACATCACGCACATGTAAAAAGCGAATTGAGTGACAAAGCAATGATGCCGTGCTACGAATCAGCGGTCTTCAAGCAGCACAGTCTTGTAATCATAACAAGCCTGATTCTTACGTGACGCCCATAATACGACTTTTACCGTCTGCAGTGACATCATGAATGAAACTGTCGAAGTATGTGCAACGTGCAACGACACGGCAAAAGCGAGGAAATGAAGGAGTGCATCCGCTGCAGTTGTCATCCTTAAGAATCAGAGCCTGTCTACAAGCGTGCACAGGTGCATCTCGGCAACAGCGAAGGCCGGGCGCGCAACAGTTAGTCAGTTGCCCTTTGAGTTAGGCAATCACGTTGCGTATCAATTAAGTTTTATGTCAAACGTACTGTGATCATTGCAGAAAACATAGCCACGCAGCCGAAGCAATCGAAATGATCGTGGCCCTACGACTACGACATTAAACAAAGTAAACCCGGCGCGGCAATGAAAAATATTCCGTGGAACAAATTAATGAATTGCAAAAGGGAACCATAAGCAAGCACTCGCCGTGCAGTCGGCGCTTGTGGTGAGATTATTACTGAGTGTTACATCATATAAACATATATACAAAAGTATCTCATGCCATAATTTATATAACTCCGAGGGTAACCGGATAATTGTCATCGCGCTGCACCAGAGTCGGCTCTGCGACGCTCTGCGCTGCAAACACTGCAGATCTGCAATGAGTATCAGAGTGTCACACAAAAAAATGTCCTAGGGCGTTCCGTCGCTGCTTACGCAGCTTCGAGAATTCATCACGGTTGGCTGACGCGATGTAAACCGAAGCTTACGCTTACGCAACATCACGTTACATCGAAAAGCGAAAAAGCCCGAAAAATGCTTCACTGTAAACGTGGTAAGGTCACAGGTCTGTGCAGATGCACATGGCATGCAGATTATTTGTCGTTACGCGCAACGTAGTTCGCATGCCGTACGCAATTACCACTCCCACCTTCCTCTATTAGAACGGCCAGGTTGACAATTCAGCCCAATTTTCCAGAGTGCTTCCAGCGCAAGCCAAGTCGCGGCCTAGCTAGTACGGCCGGACATTGACCTTCTAGAGAGTGCCAGCTGGCGACGAATTCGAAGTGACTACTTTGCAGGCTCCTTGAATTGTTTACCTTTTCCGGAACAAATTGGTATCCTTTGGCAGGGTACTGGTAGGATAACACAAGGCTTGTGAATTTAAGTCACTGCTAATCGAAGAATGGACCACGGCGACGGTGGCGCTGACATGGATCACGAAATGACGTTTCTGTGTGACGGGCGTCCCGTCACCAGCCCAGGCGGTGAGTGGCACTCAAGAAATGGGCGAAGCGACCGATGCAGTGGCAGTTACCACTTTAGAGCCGCCAGCCATGCCCAAACGGTTTCTTCTTGAATCCTTCCAATGTAGTTTGTTGGTTATTTCTCGAGTAGATGATGCTTGGCGAACTAGGGCTGTGCGGCAGTTTTACCATATAATTGGAGCCTTGAACGGCTCATCCGCTGCTTACCCTGTCGCGTCTTTGAAGCGACGAACATTTCGCCACGGTGGACTAGTTGTTTCGAATTGATAGGTGTTGGCCGGGGTCGGCCAGGGTTGACCCTCGCGCGCGTTGGTGTCAGGTTCCGAGTTCTGCACCGACAGGTACTTTCGGAATGCAGCCTTCGTGTTTACATGTCTCCCCCTTGCAGCTTATTTCTAGCGCGACTAGGTAGTACGTCCCCTTCTCCTTATTTCGTCGTCCTGCTCTATGTTTGCGCAGGATCATGGATTGGCCACTTTGGCCCAGGGATCGTTATGATTGTCTGGGGCATTCACTGGATGCAGGGCACGTTCAGGTATGTATTCAGCTTTAATGGATTAAATCCCTGACCAGCCGCTACGGCGACCGTCGCCAGCCGCTATAGATGCACTACACAATCATAATATTAAATGTATATTATTGTGAGTGTAGGGTTTACTTTGGCAGCCGGCGCCATAAGGGCCAAGAGTATCGAGCGCAAACGACGTACAGTTTGTGGCCTTTTCCTGCTGTGTCGGAGAGCATCCTCAAGGCATTTCTGCCAATGGCGATTATGTCAATTGAGCTTTACTTCGCACACCGAGGTGGCTGGAGGTGAGAGTGGCCAGTGACGAATTAGGGTAATTGTTGGTTGCCTGGTACCGTTGCAGCACCTGTCGAGTAGACGCCTTTTCGAGCTTTCACAACATGAAATAAGCATCACCTCATCGGGACCAATTTTTGATCACCCCAACGTCGCAGGACGCTTTACTGTCCTGCTGGAAGTGTGCGCGAGGGTCACTTCTACGGTAACCACCTGAACAACTGGCAGCACGCGTCCATGTATCCCGGCTTCATCCTCGCTGGTGCGTTAAATGACCGATGCAAGCTACGGGAGCAATGCGCACTAGGCTCTTTCGGCCTAGCACATAATATTGCTCACTGTTTCCGCGCTGTCCTCTTCAGGTTTTGTGGACCTCATTGGCTACGAGATGGAGCTTCCTGCCGGCACGCAGCAGGTCAGCACACACGGCTGAGTAAAGTGGAACGGGGATCTTCCGCCCTTTTCCGGAGTATGTGCCACATCCAATGGACTGACAGTGGTATCTATCGCAGTGGTTCAAGAAATAAAAGCAGTATCACCACGTGCAATTGATGCCGTGGATACGCCCCGTATCACATCCGTGTCCATTCAGGGCGATGCTCCATTGTAATACCCTTCCTGCTGCGCATGCACCCGTTGAAGGACAAACACATACGGTACGCGACGCACGTGATTGCGCGTCCCGAGTTGCCTGCAGGCCTTCCTGTTCATGGCGTTCTTCTGTGAGGCGCTGCTGATGGGGCTTCACAAGAAGCACACGCCGCTGGACATCGCTGTTCACGAGGTGCTCTTCTACACAATGATGGCGTCAGCAATCTTTGTGCTTCTGGAGCTTGTGCAGCCCAAAAATTTCTTGTTGTCCTGCGGCCGCGTCCTTTCCGTGTTCGTCCAGGGCGGCTGGTTTGTGATGGCGGCACACATCATCTTTAACGGTGCGTGGGGTTGGTTGGTCATTGCGGGTCCTGCTATATGGCGTTTCTGATTCGTATATGGCCACATATGGCGTTTCTGATTCGCGACCCGCCCGGTCCGGCAGGTGGCAACGCTTGGAACGAAGATGGCGGCGGTGACATGGCGCCCGCCATGATGGTGCCGGTCTATTTTGTGATCGTCATTGTATCGTCGCTGACGGCCCTCCTTATTGGTAAGGAGGAAGAAAGGAGGAAGGCTTGTCAGGCAATGAGCGCAGTCTAGCCCAGCGCCTGGTGATGCTGTCGGGAGACCTGGTAGCAGCACAGGGCGCGTTCCTGGTAGATAGAGCGGCCATGTGCGGTGCCATCAACGGCGGACATTCCACGCGCACACCTCCATGTCTGCACACCTGCCTCCAGCCCGCAAGCTGTGTCCCGAGGGGCATGGACCTACGCACAGTGGACCGGGTAACGGTGGCAGGCAGTCGATCCATGCATCTGCGTCGCCCGTGTGCCTGTTGCAGGTTTCATCTGCTTCCATCTGTACTATAAGATCATGGATGGTCGCATGGCCCCGTACGAGAAGGCGAGCCTTCTGGACGAGGACCGTGTCGCCGACCGCGGCGCGACTGTGGCCGTACCGATGGCCTCCCTGTCGAGCATGTGCGGCACGAGCTGCCAGGCATGAGTGGCGGGCCGCCTTCTGTGGCGAATACGATCAGCAGCAGCGACTGCGACTGCGTGCGTTCACGATGGGACTCGGGAGGTCTGCCAGGGCGTTCATAATTACGGACCCCCCATATCATATCCTGTCCTGCATTTACAAGTCCGGGCAATGCGATATGTGAATTTCAAGCTAATGGGGGTGGAAGAACAGTGTGGCTTTGGCGCTGTGGGTGGGGATGTTGTGCGCAGATGGGCCTGCAGTTGGCCGCTCCGGAGGAGCGATATTGCATCCTGTTGCATACGGCGAGGGAGGTCCATACGATTGCTTGCCATTTGCGGGCTCGGTGGTCCTTTTGGCGCCGCCAAACCCTTGATTGACTCGTTACAGGTCACTATGGGGGCAGGCTTGAAGGCGTAAGCGCCTTTGTGATAAAGACGGTAATGTTCATCTTAACCAAGGCTTCTACATGCGATAAACAGAAAATACCCTAATGTGGGCTATGATGTGCGGTCGGTGGATGTTGTGGTTCGGACGGGTTGGATGTGCTTGAGGCAGCGATAAACGGCCCCTGGTACGTGGACTGATATTGAGAATTGCATTCAAATTCACATATAATATGGTATGATGTGCGCGCGCGGTAATTTTCCACGCTGGGATCGTTGGCAGCTGCACGCGGCATTATTATGCACCCGTAACTGCCCGTAACTAGAACGGTGCCTTGGCTGTGCCGCCTCTCGTTTCCCATTACTTTCATTTATTTCCTCCCTAAGATTTTCACAGTCCTGGCCGTTTGGTTGGCCATTTTTGGGCAGCGGCTGGTCGCCGTTGTTCGTGCAGGATCGTGCTGTTGGGTGCGGGCGCTGTTGTACCCTTACCTGCCCTTACTCTGGCCCGAATTGGAGTGGAGTTTTGCAACCAGGATATATTGCTCTGCCTGTCGACTGGTTTTCCCGCGAGAGTTTGCGCCCGCGATAGTAATTGTCTGGTGTTGCGGGTTTTGGGGAACATGTACGGAAAGATGTCCCTGCCCGCTTCCCGGTGTCCCCGCTGACGGACGGAAATTTTCGCGATCGGCTTTCCCCGTATTGTAACACAGAGTATGTCTCTATCACTCAGTATGCAGGTCGCTTGGAATTCAGCATCAGCTACACGACCTGCATCACTTGACCAATTTTATTAATGGTGTTACGGTGGCCCCCACGGGCCATCGGTGACAGCTGTACGCTGTGTTGGGGTTCGCCTTGGCCACACGGGAGAACGGCTCACCACGGCAGCGGACGGATGCTGTTCAAGCGTCCCTCGAATATCGGGGCCCTCCCAGGGATCACGTGGAGCTGACGTGGGGCTTCGGCCTCAGGCCCCTGCGGGTCTGCTGTGTCTGCGCAGAGACGGCGGCGGGGTCCTGCGGGGTCGCGCAGCCGCTTGCACTCGTCTGTGCTGTTACACCTGCTTGGAATCGGGAAACCACTCTGGTGCACCTTCCCTTCATGCCAAGTTGTCAAATCCCACCCCCGTGGTAACTTGGCAGGGACAGTCCAAAATGTGGTTCAGACTGCAATGTACGGTATTTCCTCACTGCCGTTTGAAAGCGTGACAGTGGCGCTTGGGTGCTGGACGGAGGACCCTTATGTATCCCGTGCTGTGTCGGGTGGCCATTGCTGCCGGCGGGAAGACCGGCACGAAGAGGTCGGGTCGGCCTGTCGGCTCTGTGAGGAAGCGCGATCCGTGCCGCTACGGGGCGGGCCGTCCTGCCGGAAGCCGGTGCGACATGCTAGCCACTGACACCCTCGGCGACAGTGCTGGGACGTGCCGCCACGCAGTGCCGGTTGTTGTGGGGTAAACCCGTATTGACAGGAAGCAAACTGTAAAGCAAAAGTCAAGGACGCAGGCCAACCATCGCCAGACAGGCGAACCCCGATGCCGCCCTGTGCTGCGTGCTTACTCAAGACCAGGGAGTGGCCCCGCCGAGAATATGACGATCCACCGCTCGGCACTTGGGCCGCTGGAAGGAAGACCCTTAGTGGTGTGCGAGCCCATCCGGATCGGGATGCGCGGAACCCAAACTAGTTCGGTCTGATGTCGCCAGCAGCGAGCTCGCGGGATTCAAGCCCCGGAGCGGTGTTTCGCCCGGCGTGGAGGTCTCAAGGCTTATGAAAGAGCAGGATGAAGCCCAACTGAAGTAGGTGACGGGCGCCTGGGCAACTAGACATAACCAACCTCTCACCGAATGCAGGGCCCTCGCGCCCGGCCAGTGAGATGCAAGCCCGCAGGGCTCCAACGCAACGTACAACACCACCCTAGGGCAGCCGAACGGGCGACTGCCCGAGGGTCCGACACCTGATTTACTTGTACATTTGGCGTGCGCTACAATTGATCGCTTCGTTTGCGTAAAGGAGACCGTCTACCCTACAGTAGGCGCATGCACCGTAGACGATGCATCACTGCAGGCACGGCTGTCTTGCATGAGGGCGCGCCGCGCGCCAGGCCGTTGCGCTGCAAGGCCACCCATTTCCTGATTGCAATGTACACCCTGGGGCCACACAAAATTTGGACGGGCCGTGACATCGCTTCAGCGCAAGGATCAACGCGGTCTGGTGTCTAGCTGTCGTGTGCTGCGCATGATGTGTTCCAAACCTTTCCAACGGTAGGTAACGGTCATGAGTGGTCTCGATCGTGATCTCGTGAAATAATGGTGATGGGCTAAAAGCTGATCAGAATTCGAGCAATTTGCACAATGGTATGTTCCATAAAGGCAATGCACAATCGGCGAAGGTGTTACGGGGAAACTGCCAGCGAAAATGCGATTGACATTTAGGAGGCAGCAAACAAGCTGCACTCCAACCCTCAGTACAATGTAACTCTTGCAAATAACTTCCGTCACTCTGTAATCGAAGTTGATGACAGTCGCTGTCGTGACAGAACAAAAATTCCTTACGCAGACCAAAAATTCCAAGACGCTTCTTAGGTTATATTTGATGTAACCTATGGATGCAGTCTGTTCAGGGTAAGAGAGTCGGACGGTTAAGCAGATAAAATTAAGATCCAGCAGCGACAAGGCGCTTTATGATTGTCATTCAATAAAATTATGGTTAAACTTCACTTTTTGCACAGCATAATCGGGATGACCTGCCGTTTCCCCGATGAGTGATTACGGTTACGCGTCAGCAAACGGAACCGTACAGAACCGCTGCGTCTTTCTTTATAAGGTGTGCGAGTGCCAGGTGCAATGTGCCAGCTTTGTTGCTTATATATATAATTTATCACATCCTGCGGCTTCCCGCAAGACAACAAAACCGTTCGTTCATCATGGCGTCTAACGGTTCTTCCCGCTGGGATGGCGTCAAGCGGGTGTACAGCCGGCAGGATGTGGAGAAGCTGCGTGGCTCTGTTAAGATCGAGTATACTCTGGCGCGCCTGGGTGCTGAGCGTCTGTGGAACCTGATGCATACCGAGCCGTACGTGCCGGCCCTCGGCGCAATGACTGGTAGGTTATCGCTGCCCAATTGCAACTTAGCAACTGCCAGATTAAAAACGGAAGTCTTCTGTTCGCGACACCGTCTGATGTATGCCACTTCTGTATCGGTGCTGCGTCGGCACGTCGTGGCAACCGTTTTAATTCTGCAGAACGTCCTCAAGCGCACGATTCAGTTTGATAAGTGAGATTATGGTTGCGTTTGTGAATGTGCTTTTGCAGGTGGCCAAGCGGTCGAGATGGTCTCTGCCGGCCTGAAGGCCATCTACCTTTCGGGGTGGCAAGTCGCTGCGGACGCAAACTCAGCTATGCAGGTCGGTGGCAACGCTCTATGGCTGAGCATATGAACGATTATCTTATCATTGCTAACCATTTCTTACAACGCTGGCGGCGTTCTGCAGACTTACCCCGATCAGAGCCTGTATCCGGTGGACTCCGTTCCGCGGGTGGTTTCGCGCATCAACAACGCCTTCCAGGTAGGCATCAATTCATCTGTTCATACCGTCGCACTCCATGTTTGGGAACCCTCGAATGTCATAACCGACGCCTGGCTCGTTTTCGCTGCCCCTCCGCTTTTGCGAAACGTCTGCAGCGAATGGACCAGATGCAGCACTCTGAGGGCCGCAACGACATCCATTGGTTCGCCCCGATTGTGGCCGACGCCGAGGCGGGTTTCGGTGGCAACCTCAACGCTTTTGAGGTGGGCCGTGGTGAAACATGCAAGTTGTCCGGGTCCATACCACCGTGTCGGGCCGTGAGAGTGTGGCTGGGGTTGTCACGCCGTTAGAACCGGCCTTCGCCCTCGCGAACTTTGTTTTCAGTGTGCCCAAAATCTATGTTTCAATGTGAACAACAACCAGACATTGTCCGATCAGAACTGGCCCTGTAGTGCTCTGCTTTGCTTGATTGCTAATTATGGCTTATTCATTTCTGAAATGGTCCGCAGCTCATGAAGGCGTTAATCGAGGCCGGCGCGGCGGCCGTGCACTTTGAGGTGAGTCCTTGGACTTCACCCGTCTGGAGGGGAATGTATTCGTCACTCTGGCCTGTGCGACTTTAGACCCTTCCTGCGACTCTCGTTCTACTTGTGACCCGCCGCTTGTCTGGTGTCGCTTGTGAGTTGTTGATGACGTCTTGTCGGCCATAACCCATGGCGTGGTCTCGTACGGCACCGCTGTCGTCAACCTCCGTCCCAAGCTCCGTCTGTGGCAACGTCTCTTGACGTTTTCATTGCGTCAAATGTCAAGCTGAACCCGCCGCACCTCTCACGCTTTCCCTGAGCAGGACCAGCTGGCCTCCGCCAAGAAGTGCGGACACATGGGCGGTAAGGTGCTGGTTCCCACCAAGGAGTTCATCCAGAAGCTCACAGCGGCGCGCCTGGCGGCGGATGTACTGGACGTGCCCACCATCATTATCGCCCGCACCGACGCCCTGGGTGCCTATCTGCTTACCAGCGACGCGGACGAGCGGGATCGCCCCTTCATGACCGGTGAGTGCAGACCGGTCGGGAGATTTACGCTGCGTTGGAGGGGTCTTCATAAGGGATATATATTATTTTTTATGATGTTATATGGACCGAAACACACGCCGCACCCATTCTATCAGGAAACCACCCCCTTCCTGAGGACCTGTCCAGAGTAATTACGGCATGCGCTGCGCCCGCCGGGTTGGGCCGACTTGACGCATGATGTCCCCCTGTAGCAGGTTCCCGAGCGCGTGTTGATTGAATACGCGCATGGACCTGGTGAGTAAAGCCCTTCAACAATCTTCTTCAATCTGCTGCTGCAGGCGAGCGGACCGCTGAGGGCTTCTTCGCCGTGCGCGGTGGCATCGATGCCGCCATCGCGCGCGGTCTGGCTTACGCGCCGTACGCCGACATGGTGTGGTTCGAGACATCCGAGCCCAGCATGGAGGAGGCCAAGAAGTAAGTAGCCGCGTCGGCGCCATTTCCGTATTGGACCTCGTTTTTATGTTATTTCTCATCCTCGCTGACTTCGGTTACCATCCACACATGGCTGACTAGACAACCGCCTGCTTCCATTTTTCTTAGCGGGGGTATCCTGACGATGAAACCTGCATTGTGTGATGGTGCCGCCTCTAGGTTCGCTGAGGCCATCCACGCTCAGTACCCGGGCAAGCTGCTGGCCTACAACTGCTCACCCTCGTTCAACTGGAAGAAAAAGCTGGGCGATCAGGACATTGCCCGATTCCAGGCTACCCTGGGCAGCTGGGGGTACAAATTCCAGTTCATCACGCTTGCGGGCTTCCACGCGCTCAACTTCTCAATGTTCAGCCTGGCCAAGGACTACGCCTCGCGAGGTACGAGTTGATAGGAAGCAGACGCATTCCTCGCTGCATCTCTTACCGTATGGCCTCACGGTTGGGGAATAGGTATCAAGATATCTACGTATTGCGCTGCTGTTGTGCAGGGCTTTGAGAGGATGCGTGCCTGTGCGATGCCTACACCTTCCGTTTCCTGTTCCCGTACGACTTGCTCCCGCCTGGTCGTGAACATGCCCGCGCCCCGCATGGACCTTGCAGGCATGTCGGCCTACGCTGAGCTGCAATCGGCCGAGTTTGGAGCGGAGAAGGACGGCTACCGCGCGACGACGCACCAGAAGTTTGTGGGCACCGGGTACTTCGACCTGATCAGCCAAGTGATTAGCGAGGGCACCTCGTCGGTGTGCGCGCTCAAGGGCAGCACGGAAGAGGAGCAGTTCGAGCACTAAGCGAGCAGGCGGGATGTTTCTATGGATTGCGCGTTCTTGTCGTGCCAAATATGAGTGTACCTGTCTAGCGTATTGCCGAGCGTTGCTTTGATGTGGGGTGCGGGGGTTCACGCACGGGCTTGGTACGTGGTGGTTTGTGCGGCACGTGTAGACATGTGCTGCGTACGATTGGGGCCAAAGGAAGGAGCATTTCCGTACTGCAGGACTTTGTAGCGCATGCAGTGGCAGAGGTCGGGCGCGGAGATGGGTCAAGAAGCGATGATGCGGGGCCAATAAACTATACGGTCTCTTTGTGGCCTAGTGGTCGGGAAACTCTCGGCATCGCATCAGGGCTATCCCATCAGAAGTCATGAATTCATGCTACCATCGGATTGCTGTAGCGATGGCAAGGCATAATTCGACTACTTATTCTTTTGTTTGAATTGGTGACTAATTGGGAGTTCGTAATTTTGCGTACGACATGTCAAGGCCATCCACGGGTCACATGGGCAACTTGCCATCTTGAGCTGCTCTTGAGGCCAGCCTGATCCTGCATGTTGGTTTTATTGTAAGAATCTTGCTTGGAGTCTGGCCAGATGAAGAAGTTTCACCAAGTCCGGGGTGCCCCTTCGACCCCGCCCAAGACGGGGAGACGAGCAGACCGCTGAAGAGCGCACCCAAGCCCGGGGTGAAGCGCGGGCCTTAAGACACCGCCCAAGACGGGGATCCAGCAAGCCGGTCAAGAACGTAGCCAAGCGCGCACCCAAGAACCGGATCCTAAGAGCCTACCCAATCGAAGGCCCGGGGAGCAGCCCCATGTGTGTAGTTAAGAACCCCTGGTTGTATTACACGTCCCAACCACCCTCCAGTAAGTAGTAGCAGAGTATTAGCTGCTCCGAGCACTGCTGGACAACATCGTGTTCCAGCTCGACCCTCACACATTTATAAATGACCATCACCCGTTGAGAGGGACCACCGTCTGGGTAACGGGACAGGTCCCTGCAAGCCCTATGGGTCCCGTGACCAGCCTTTGGATCTTCCCTACTTGCCCCAAGCCCAGCCCTGCGCAGAGGAATGCACGTCCATTGCAGGATGGCGAAACACGTGTGTGGAAGAGTTGCCCGCCTAAACGGCAAGCCATGCATCAACCACACCTACCAAATGGCTAGGCACCCACACACTGCCCACGGTGCGAGGCACGCATATGGCGGATTGGATTACGTTGTGAATGGTGGGGTCGCTGGCTAGTTGCGTCCGTAGCGCGCGGTATATAGCCAAATATGCATTCATCGTGTTTCGGGGCCCGCCGCGGCTGCAGCCCGCAATCATTCATGAACTGGGGAATGCACCTCGTGCAGGGCATGCTCAGCCCACAACTCGGAGACGCGCGCGTCCTTGGTCTGGGGATTGTTTGGACGCCACATGCTTATCGGGGCTTGTCTGCACAGCTGGGTTCCAGAGTTATGACGGGCTTTTGACATCATTGCGGAAGCTCAGTCTTACTGAAGCCCATGCGCAACACCAGGCACGCAGTGACAGCATGTCGTGTCACAAGCATGCGCACCGCGGACCAGGCTTGTGCGTTGAAAAGAGCAGTTTATGTCGCCGCACCACAACGTGCCGTGGCGTGGGCATACCAGGCAACCGCATAGCGGCTACACGTGATCGAACCCCGCCGATCGGACCGCTGGGCACAGGCGCCCGCAGCTGAACGAGAGGCTGCCGTGGCACTCCAAGCGGGAACAGATGGAGTTACTTCTCAGGCATTGCGAATCATCATTGCACCAATGGTAGATGGCGCTCAGATTTGGCTCGTCTTCTCCAATGCCCGCTCAGCGAAAAAGAGCACCCGACGAGAACAGCCATCGCTAGTGCGAGGGCCACCCCTGGCTGCCTCGGATGCGACTGGTTGCCTTATATATTGCCTCCTCTTGAAAACTCGGTGTAAATCATTGCCGGAGCTAAGCCGGCTCAGCTTTTGGCTCTACTGAATTCATGGGCGCGGCCGTCCAAGTCGCAATCACGAGTGTAACCGAGGAGCGGCAACAAAACAACTGTGATGCCCCTTTCTATTTGATCCGGTCCAGGAATGCAGTACGCCATAGTACGGAAGTTCCAGCTATTTGAAAGGACAGTCCTACCCATACCGAACCTGCTAACCAACTGTGGTTCGCGGTATGCACATAGAAGTTCCTTGCAAATATTCACGGGGTTTTGGTTGCGTTAGGTCCAGACTTCGTGTGCGCGCGCTTCGGATATTCTGCAAGTTTCAGCAAGAGCTCACTGTATTCTACACATATCACACTAAATGATAATGTGTTGTCTCTGAACAACATAAAATTTCGTCATGGCCGCACGGGTGCGCTCTTGGAGGGAGCATTTACAACCAGCAAGCTTTTCTGTCTGCCTTGGTCTGCTTTGATAAGTGCAGCAATGGTCCTCTGATCTATTCCCAGGTTGACGTTGGTGATGGCGAGCTTGCAAGTTCCAGCTTTTGGTTGCCTTCCCCCATCGTCCAGGTAACCGGCAGCCGTTCGCCACATAATAGGGACAACCAGATGATAACCTGTAATGCATGAATCAGGTCAACATTGCTCCGTCCGCTTCAAGGAGCAACTGTGGCACGAGCAGTGGCTCCAGAGCGTTGCGTCCGGGCGATTGGCGCCGTGCCGTGGCAGCAGAAACTGGCGGTGAGCTCCTGGAAGACCCCGCGGACAAAGGCCGCTACGCTGAGTACACTCCCAACATAGATGATGTACACTCGCCGGCATCCGTGAATTTCGACAACGGAGCGGGGCTTTTGCTGGACTCGCCGCTGCTTCCCAGAGCCCTTACTGTGAGCTCAGGTCGTGGACTGGGTGGCGCAATGGGTGAGTGCGCGGCCTGCTGATGGTCATCACCTTACTCCTGCACTGACCTGTGTCATCCGATGCGTTCAACAGGCTACATGGCCGCAAGCCCGCAGCTGGATTCACCATCATCTGCCATTTCCTTAAGCGAAGGGGAGGCGTCCTTCCGATTGGAATCACCAGTGCTGGATGTGAGCCCATCCAACTTATCACCCGTACGGCACCGCCGTGGTATGCCCGTCGACTCGGAGCTATCTACACCGGGATCGGACGGTTACGCAAGCCCACACGTGGTGTTTGGGCCCGTCCATCCTTCTTCCTTGCTGCGATCGAGCGTGCAGAATCCGTTGTACGTTGACAGGTGCGAAGGGTAAATCTCCAAATGGTAGACATGAAATCCTACCCTTACCCTCACACGGTCGCATGGTTATGGGATCAGTGTATCCCGCGATCTGCACAGTTTTCTATTTCGTATAGAATTTCATGGTCGTAAAGCGGCTGGGGGTAACGGACGATATGTGAACATCCTCGCAGGCCAACGCCATCGGAGACTGACAACGTAGCCAAAGCCCTGGTGCTATCCCCGTGCGCGGACCGCAGCACAACGTCCCGGCGACACCGATGTACCTTTGAGTCTGGATGGAGCAGCTCCTCCCCGTCCGCGGAACGATCCATATCGCTTAACCCATCACAACGCGAAGAGCGGTCGTCACCATTGACAGTCTCCCAGGTGACACCAAAGCCATCGCCTGCTGTGTCATCAGCACGGCAGCTGCTGTCGCTGGTTCCCCTAGGGGACATCGACACTCCGCGCCGGATAATCAAGAGCCTGTCAATGTCGCACGAGGCCGCACATTTGGGTCTCCCGAGAGTGCGACAGGCCAGCACGCCATGCGCAACTCCGGTTGATGCCGTGGGTCTGCCGGACGGCAGCCTCCAGCGCGGCATCGGGTCGCTTGCCGGCACGACATCAGCAGCGACACCTTGCTCAGTGGCTGTCCTTGAAAATGCAGACAACGTCCCTGTTTCTCCTGGCCGCACGACAGCGTCCGAGCCACGGACGCCTGTGGGGAAAGTGTCGCTGCTGCAGCCTGGCACTTCGAAGATTGTCGATAGCGGCATCGGCACCGGCAACCATTCATCTGACTTGGACGACACCGCCGTCGTCGATCGAGTGCTCGATCAGACGCCTCGCAAAGCTGTCAAACCCGTTCTTCAGAGCTGTGACCAACGTCAATCAGCTTCTGGTCAGGTGCGGGCGGCAGTCCCGCCTGATCAGACCATGTCTCCCAAGCGGGCGCAGCAGCCTGCGCTGCACCCGGAGCTGGCTTCACCAGCTGCACCGGCTGGCGGGCGCGGCGGCGGCATCTTCCGCACTGTTGCTTACTGGACCTTCCTCGTCTTGGTTGCGTCGTTGCTTGGCAATCGCGTTGCCAACCACGAACGGTGGAACCATGCACCGAGGTACGATTGTCGTTCGCTACCATTTGGCTTGACGTGGCGGGGCTGTTGCTGAAGCGGTCTTTACGCAACCTCAGGCCAGGAGTCACGCCGGTTTCTGGCTTTGGCCCTGCGTGCCTTCGTGAGTTCTACCCCGGAGAGCACGTTCTGCTGGCATCCAAAACGTGTCCGTGGTAAGAGGTGGTCCGTTATTGCGAACAGTTGGGGTCGTTTTGATCAGTCCTCCTGACACGGGTAATGATTCATGCACGAACTGTGATTCTTCATTTACTCTAAGCTGTGTTTTCCTTCGCGTTGTTTCAACCACCTTGCGTTTGGCCCAATCAGGATCGAGGCCGACGCACCTCCGTCGTGGCCAGCGGGTTTGGTACAAGATTACGTCTGCTGGCTGCAGCTGCCAACCTGCCGCACCCTTGAAGGACTTTTCTTGCAGACGACTGGCTCGTCGCCATCTGCGCATGCTAACCTAAACGAGTCAGGTCCTCGGCAAGTCAGCGCCGAGACATCAGCTGACGTTTCGGACGCCATGGAAGATCACTTGCCAGTTGTGTGCTCCGTGGAGACGGCACCTGGTGGCGTCATGCAGGACGGCAATACTGAGATCCTTCTAATGGAAAATTATACCGTCACTCCAAGTGTTCTTGCCACCGCGTGGGGTAACGTGCTTCCGCCGGGACGTGACAACAACAGCGATGCGCTTCTGTCGAGTTTTGACAGCAACGGCGGTAGCGGACTGGAGATATGCAGGGCCACCGATGAGGTAGCACCTGCGACACATACCGCGTCTGCGTTGCAAAGTGGTAATGACGTCGACGATTCTGGCCCTGACTGTGCGTCGGCCGTGGGTCCTGGGGGTCTGGACCTTCCGAGGCTGGCGCCTGAGGATTTGTATCAGGACGAGTCTGAGCTGCTTGCCGGCTTTCCTGATGCCCTTGGTGCAAGCGATGGCGGTCCTCTGTTGCAGATTATGGAAGATAATTCGGTCCTCGCTTCCTCTGTCGATGGGGCAGAAGATCACCTTTCGTCGCCTGGCACAGAGCAGCAGCTACCGGATAACTCAATCAGGGGTAAGTTAGTCACCTCGCCTCGTGTCACATGAGTTGCCCTGAGGAAATGATTCTTCAACAACGCGTACGCAGGTGTAGACGAATTAATTGCCGGCGTATCTTCTCAATGGATGGAGGATAACGGCGCTGAGTCCAGCGCTACAGCCGCGTGGGTTGAGGCGGACGAAACGGAATATGCAGTTGCGCACCTACCCGTCACCCAAGTGACGATGTCAATAAAAGATCAGTCTGTCACTGTTGCGGTGACTGAGCAGTCTGTCGAGAACACTGTCGTTGAGCTGTACGACAAGATCTCGATTTCTGAGCAGTCTGCCGAGTTGACCGTCTCTGAGCGGTCCAAAGCTTCAGGCTGGCTTCTCTCAGCTCGACTGTATGGCTGGAATCTGCCTGAATTTCTGCTGGGTGCGGTGGCTGCCTGTCTTGCCGGCAGCCTGCTTGCGTGGACAATTGAGTCGCTGCGCCCGCACGTCCAGCGGCGGCAGCCCACACGGGAGTCGCGTTCCGGGGATGTTGCTCAAGTGGTCTCGCCTCCTACGACGCGGTCTGGTGGCCGAATTCTTCGGCCTAAATGGCCTCAAGGTAGGATGCGTCGTCTGCAGCTGTGCATGCGAAATGTTCTTAATACAACACCTGTACACCCTTTATGCAGGCACAACGCAACTTGATCATGTGGTGGCTGAAAAGCAAGCCCTGCCCGAGGACTCGGGTGCGCTACTCAACCAGGGCACCGGTTCGATCGTGTGGACGGGCAACAAACTCGTGTACTTTGAGGGGTGATGGTGTTGAGCAGCGGCGGCGGTTGCAGCCGCGTCCACAGTGGGGGCCCATCTTCAGTGATTCGATGGGCCTAGCGGATAAGCGTGTGGCCGAATGAGCCTAGGCTTAGAGCCCGAATGGCTAGTTGAGTGGAGTACAGTGTCCGGCTGCGGTACAGAGTTAGCTAGGTGATCTAACGATTTCACAATGTACCTGTTACAGACGTCCTGATTGTCGAGCAGAGCCTTTGATATTATAAATCGATGACGTGACTGGTAGCAATCGTAACAGACGCTCGCTAGCGTAGTTCATATGACATATCGAGCAGCCAGTCGGCCTCATATTCTTACACGAACGCACATCAGGTTCCGGCGGCGACGTTACGCCTCTTTACAATGAAGGCACGCCTTGTGCGACGCGGGGCGCAGACTCGACCTGAAACAGGCAAATGTGTCATTGGGTGCACCAAAATCGGACCACATCTCAAACATACGTCATACCGGGCCCCAAACACAATGCGCCAGTGCCCTGAAAGTCTGCTCTGTACATTGGCGTAGCCTGGGAACCTTCATTGACAACTCGCGAAGCATTCAGTACCTGGTGATCATCCTGACAACAACTAAGCAACCTCCCGCGCTCCGAACACCACAAACTGCGAACCGCTAAGCCTGCCAGCATAGAAATGAGCAATACTGCAATTAAAGGTCATCGGAATGAACATGCAAACGGAAACTTCAAAACAGATGCATCTGGTTGCGTGCGACATGGTCGCACAGGTACAAGTCCCGTTACACAACTCCCCAGAACGTTGCAGCTCAGCGCGCCTTTGACGCGCTGTTTCCACTGACAGATCACTTGGCCAGCAAAGCCTCCGGCGTGTTGCTCTGCGCGCTCAGTGGCCGCTCACGCCGACTGCCCGTGATGGCTACGGCCACGCTCCCTGAGCCGTGCAGAGGCGGAGGGCCGCCGCTGAGAGCGCCGCTCAGTGCGCGGTCGATTGAGTGGCTGGTGCTGGACGGGCTCCGGCTGTAGATTCTCGGGAAGCTACGGGACAAAAGAAAGACACCAATTAACTACAAACCTACATCGTCCATGAGCAGCACTTCCCCAGCATCATAACTTACTCGCTATAGAGGTCTGTTGACGAGATTCCGAGATCTTTCAGGGTAATGCCCTTCACCTCCAGCTTCGACTCAATCAGCCGGAGGTTCGCCACCACGCCATCTAACCGACGCTGCAGCTTGTTAGTGATGCTGCGGCAAAAAAACGTGGTTCTTACAAGACATGTCATTGCATGACGATTCCGCTGCGTGCGCACGTGAAGGCACGTGTGGCGCGAGCGAACACTTGCTGGCACCGACTCCGAAAACCAGGGAAACCCCTACCACAGTTACCTGGTCCAACATAACGGACCGCAGTAAAAAACGACGTACCTCTCCTCCTCCATTTCCAGCACGTTCTCCAGGTTCACTTTGTCCTGCAAGGATGCGGCAATTGACGTTCGCTCTTATCTTCCTGCTGCAAAACTCGATAAGACCACAGCAGCTAACGACAACATCGTAGACGCTTACCTTGTTGAGCCTGTCTACCGACGCGCCCAGGTCCGCCACCTGTAGTGCAGCACAGAAAGTGCTTACATGCAAACCAAGTACGGCTACACACTACGCCTCCGGCGTGCGATCGAGGCTTCAAGCGTATGCCCCCATGACTTACCGTTCGCTGCAGCTCTGCTTTCTCCTACAAACGAGGGAACAAAAAGTGCCAAGGCGCATGTTAGATGGCTTCACCAGCTGCATTCCATGACATCAGGGCAATATTCACCGTCACGCACCTTTTGTAGGGCCAGCTTGTCGCTCGCCAATTTGTCCACCTGCTTTTGTAGCCGATTCAGGATGTACTCCTGCTCGCACTCCTACAGCACCAGGATACCCGGCAAAGATTGCTGCCTGTGAGACGCGTCATCTGCACGCCCGGTACTGATATCAACCACCGCCGCGGTACTTGAAGAGCAGGGTGTCTGGCACGCTCAGGTGTGGGAACTTAGGACATGTGAAAGATCAACTGGGCGCGCCATTCGTCTTTCGCGCGGCTCCCTTACCAACTGGTTCTCCAGCTCCACCTTTTCGCACATCAGCTTGTTCTTCTCCTGTACAGTACAGCATGATTAGAGTTTCAACGTGCGCCTCCATTTCCGAACTGGGGCAACGGCGTAAGCGGCACACGGGTCACATCAAGCGCTACCGCAACGTCTGCCAGCGACAGCAGGCCATCTGCTGCCATGTCAGCATGGGGTCCTTGTGGCAGTCTTGGCTTAGTGCTGGTGCGTCTGCTTCAGCTAGACCGGTATGCTCCAGTTGCGTATGGTTTGGGTAGTAACCTCAACATACCCAGTGCCAACTATGACTACAAGAACATCACTGAGTTGCATCTTAACCCGTTCCGCGAAACATCAACCCAAAGGTTTATGGTATAGCAAAAGTGCATTTGTTGTGCACTGCCGTGCCAGTCGCATGCTACGCATACTGCATTGCATGCTACGCATACTGCATTGCATCCCGACAAACACACCAACCCACAGTTGCAACGTCGTACCCACCACGCTGAGTTGATCGATCGCCTTCCGCAGCTTGTTCACCACGTACTCCTGTAAGGAGAGCGGACAGAGAAATTTAAGTTCCACTTGTGTTGGGTACCAGGTGGGCCAGGGTTTCGGTAGCCCCCACGGGAGCACGCAAACCTCTTAACCGAACTATGCACAAATCAGTATAACGATGCTGTCCTCGCAGATAGCCTGCCGCAAAAGCTACAAATCGTTACCTGTGAAGCGCTGCACTTCCGGCATATCCGTTATTCCCTTTCGCACCTGCTCGGCTTCAAGCCGGTTCTCCAGGTCCACCTTCTCCTTTGCGAGCTGCGAGAAGACCATGGTTTCGGTTAAAGGAAACCGAACAGAGACCAAGCCGAGCGTACAATTTACCTTTTCAAGCCGCTTTTGCAGCGTGTTCGCAAGGAACTCTTCCTCTTGTGCAACCTGACACGATCCGGAAATTACAACTAGATTAAACAACACAATGACAAACAATATCTCCCATCCCAGCGAAATAAAGTACCTCGCTCGCGAGCACTGCCTTCTCCTTCTTGAGCTGGTCGAGGCGCTTCATGAGCTTGTTCGTGATGTATTCCTCCTCTTGCTCAATTTGCTTTTGCTGTGAAAATTACGACGACCGAACGGACCTGTTTAGAACGCTGCCGAGAACAACGGCGCGCCGGAGTCTCGGCAATCGACCCACCACGACCACATTGTGCTCCTTTGCAAGCCTAAGCTCCTCAGCAAGACCATCTGCTCGCCGCCTCTCGTAGTCGGCCTGCAGTGCCGTGAAGACAACCTCGTCACTGCAAACGCTTTTGAAAGCTCAGCTCTCAAAGAGGAAAGCCTAATTAATACGCACCGTATCCTTCAATTTTTTGTGCTTTGCTAACAGCTCCTCCTTGGAAAGGTTCGCCAACTCGGCTTCCATCTCCGAGAGTTGCTGTGAACGAGAGGATTGACTAAAAGAACATCACAGGCACAATATGCCTTGTACTGAAAGCAAGCTTGACTATCTTGCAGAACCAGAATGTCTTTAGAAGGTTTACGAGTAGAAGCTTGCCGTACATCGCGGTAGGTGCAATCAAGACACAACCTTCCCTCACGACAAGTACATTATTGTTAGAATCCTGAGATTGTTCGCACAATATTACATTCGCATTAGACCATAATTTGCATCCTCCTTGGTGGCTTACCTCGGACGTTGAGAGAAAGGGCAACAATGCCGCCGTCGGTCGAGAAGGTACAATCCTATGAGAAAACGGTTACATAAGACCGGCTGCTGGCTTGCGGTCAATCTCTACTTGCCGGGGGCCCGTCGCGTCGCCGGGAAATCTCGGCCATTGCCAGTGCCTCATGTTATTCGTCGCAGACCCTGGCAAGGATTAAGGACAGCGTGGAGTCCGGTGCGTTCTATGAGGCACAGCAGATGTACAAAACGTCGTACCACCGTTGCAAGGCACGGCAGCAGCTTGTGGAAGCCATCACAATCTTACAGGTCCGTTTGCACGTGCGAAAAATGCCCTGCCCACATGTCTTAGCATGCCAAAATGAATCCCACCTAGTTTTATGATCCCGGACGGCGCCCCTGCCGTTCATCCAGCATGACTAATATTGCCTGTGGGAAAGTCGGCAGAACTGCGTTGTCGCGATCCAGGGAGGTGATCGCACGTTGGCTAGTTGTGCCATCGCTTTAAAGATGCAGCTGCCAGACGCGCTGTCTCGAGCACCGTCCTGCGCACCATGGGGCCAGGGAACTTGGGCGAACGAACCGGCTGCTGCCCCCTGCAGGAAGGTGCTATTACGCAGCTCTCGCATGGCCAATCGACGTGTGGAGTGGAGCTTGGCATGCTCCTAGTGGAGGTTAGGGCAGTGTGCGGGAATGGGGTGCCCTTTACTGTTCGCTCACTGTTACGCGTTGCGCGCTCGAGGCCCTGCTCAAGTTCCTGCGATGAAAGGAACTGATGCGGCGCCAGGGCTCTTCCCTCAGCATGGCCACGTGCGCCCGAAACCCCTTCCATTGGATGAGTGACAATCTAATATACTGACGCTTATGACGAGTACGGGTGCAATGAATGAGCAGCACCGCCATGATTTGGGATCATGGTCATCGCGATGGCACGTCAGGGAGACTCTTCGTATATTCGTCGGACAGCGACACGCCGATTTCCATGGGTTCGAGCGATTTACGAGGACTCTCACACACATGCACACGCACATATGCACTGACACACATGCTTGCGGCTCAGTCTTTCCACCACCCGAACCGCATTCCTCATTCGCCAAGACCTACTCGACCGCGGGGACGGCCGCCGATGCCGAAGCGGTCGCTCGCGTCCTGGCCATCATCAAAGCCTTCCCGCTGCCGACTCGCGGCGCGGCGGCGGGGGCGGATGCGGGTGAAGCGGCGGCGTCTTCCTCCCGGGGCGTTGCGGCGCCCGTGGTGGATGAGTATGCCCGGCTGGTCGCGGCTGCGGTCAAGTGGGCCACCAAGTGAGTTGCGCGGCTGAGGCCCGCGATGGGCGTTGCTGGATACACGAGCTGGTGCTGGCCCAGTGCTGTTATGCGATGGAGATGGGGCGCGTGCTACCGTCGGTGCTGTGTGTCTGCATGGTGGCCAAACGCGCATGGCGCTGCTCTGCTGCCCAACAGGAATGGCGCGCACGTCCCGGCCCGCCGCATCCACTCGGCGTTCGCGTCTTATCTGTGGAGGGCGTTCGGCGTGGACGGCATCGGGCGCGCGTTGCTGCATTTCGTGCGCGGGGAGGATGCCGACGAGTTTGCGGACGGTGGGTGGCACCTGTGGCTGCTCCCCGGCATGATGATGCACGGAAGTTAGTCATCCCCTTTCTTCTCTGCTGTTGTTCTCTGCGTCTGTTTCTTCCCCTCAGTGCATTGGATGCACTGCCAGTTGCCCACCAGTGCCCCGTCCTGCACCTGTTCACCCCTCCCTGCACCCCTGCTCCGCTACTTCCTCCGCCACAGCGCTGCACTCGTGCGCACAGCGGGGACCTGCGGCCGAGGTGGACCTCTGGCTGCTGCGCGCGCTGCTGCAGGTGCTAGCAGCCGCCACCAGCAACAGCCGCATGGCCCAGCTGGTATACGCAAGGGCGCTGTTCGACGCATTTACCTCGAAGAGCGGGCCCCTGGATACGCCCACGGCCCACTTCGCAGAGCTGATGCTCATGGTAGGCTGCAGCCATTGCTCTGGGAGTTCGTTTGCTTCCAAAGGGACGTTGCAGGAAAGCGTCCTGGCTCGCACATGACACGCTCGGGCTCGTCCGTGCAGTACAGAACAATTGCAATTTCGCATGCGAGCAGCACGTGCCTGCGACATGTCGGATTGGCTCATGTTGAGTGAGTGCCCTCCTCCTCAAGGAGGCTGACTGGGCCATTGCCTTGTTCAGTTCAATACGCAACAACGCCCCCCCCCCGGCGCGCACGGCTCTGTCCTGCAGGCGTTGGAGCAGATTGCGCTTTCGCCTCGCGCTCACGACCTGTTCCTACTGGCGCGTGACCGGTACAGCGACGGTGTGCTGCGCCGTGATGACACGCTGGGCGGTATGCTGCAGCGTGTGGAGGCCACCTTTTTTAACGTGCGCCGTGGAGGGGGCGCGGGCGGGGCGCTGGGAGGGTTGCTGGACAACTTGTTCCGGACGCTGACGGAGGCGCAGTGAAGACCTGGGCGCGGAGGGTCCCACCCCGCCTGGCGTTCAGTTCGAAGGACGACCCCGAACCAGATGGTGGGGGGCCCTTCGAGCGAGTCGACAATCGTGGGGGACGCGGATGCAGGGAGGGGTGTGAGGGGGAGGTGAGCGTTGGTGCGGCAGATGGTAATGTAGAGCTGCGCGCCCCATCAGGAGGTGCATTGCTTAGCTCATTAGTTGAGGGCCCGGAAAGCGTTACGGATACGGCAAGGGGTGGCGCATCGGACCGAGTGCGCGTTTGATATCTGTTGGACTGTGTGCTGGGTTCCGGTTGGAAAGGTCTTCAGAGGCCTGTTCGGGTGGGACGCGAAGCAGTGTTTCAAGGTGCAGCATGCCGGTGAAGAGTGCATATGGCTGCTGCTCAGCGTTCCAACATTGTGAACGCGGGCAGGAGCGCCTTCCTCCTTGGGGCAATCGGGGCTTCACATTCCCCATGGCTAGATCTAGGAGAGGTGCCTGCGTGGCTTTCCCTGGTCGTGCTTACACTTATAGCTTGCTGCCCTTGGGAGTGCAAATGGGGCAGGTATGCGTTATCCATGATTGCTTTCAATATTTGTGGCGTGGATGCCTGTTGCGGCGTCTACTTCGGACGTGCTTTCGCGTGGAGGAACTGAGAAATGGTAGAATAGGTAGAATAGGTAGAATAGGGAGTAAGAGACTCAGCGTAGAGGGTTACAGCTTACAGGCGGGCATCTTGCGACGGCGGCCGGTGCTCCTCTTCAACTGGAACGGCTAGCTTGCTTCTCATTACCACCTGCTATCCATACCACCTGTACAAGGAGGCTGTCGGGCGTAGGCTACGTGTGCCGTGCGAGAGAATTGTGAATGACTAGGTAACAATATTGCGGTCACGCCCATCACATGAGTCGGCATCGCACCCTGATGTTTTCCTCGTTGTCAATCCGGCAATCGATTGAACTTCCGGGGGACCCAGTGTGCCGGGTTGACTGCCATCGATTGTTGGCCAGGTAGGCCACGCCTGCACAAACAAGCATATTCTGCGCACGTCTGCGCATGAGGATGGCACCAGTAAGTTGGCGGGACCTGTTGAAATGCCCTAAAGTGCAAACGTGGCCATGCCTGGCAGGTGGCCTGGCAGCCCAGACAAAATCTACGATAGGCTTGCGCGCGGCGTGCGGGTGTTATCTGTCAGTGCTTTCCTGTGGTGGGAGTAGTCAGTGTCGGTGGGGCCATGGGTTGCGCGAAATGGTGCAGCACACGCCCCCTGCTGCCCCGCACGCAGCGGACTGTACGACGCAAAAAATCTAGATTTCCTGGTGGAGAGCAAAATTATTCTGACAACCGCCCATATATAATTCGGTTTGTAAGGAAATGTGCCGTCTAGTGGATGTCAGCTAAAAAAACTTTGAATTGTCAAATCGCCAGCTCACTTCCATCCGACATATGTGACACTTAACTTTCCCCAAACTTATAAAATAAGAATAAACACCACCAATAGAATCGAGAAATTCACAAGAGACCATGAAGGCGCTTCTGGACCTGGTCCATTAACACTATATTACATTAACATGTTATCATATTGTTGTTTATAACTTGAGCACTTGGTGTAATGCGTCCCAAAGAAACAGCAGGACTTCAGCGATGGCGAGAAGCAACTCAATTTGCTGTAGCAGCGACACATGGTGCAGTGGACCTATTTACCGATTTCCTTGCGGCTGGAGGTATTCCGCGCGGCATAGTTCGTAACAAAGCCGCTTGACGGTGCGAGCACGTCAACCAGGAGTCCCAGCTGTCCACTAGTGTTGTGTAACTCACCCCAGGTCCCGACGCTATCAAGTCGCTTCAAGCAACAATCAGAAAGCTTCAGGCCCAACTGCAAGAACAGAAGGTGGATGGTCGGCTCGAGCGCTATAGGAAGCTGCAAAAGGACCTAGAGGTACGGCACGATCGTAAAGCCTTTCAGTCGTGAAACGTTTCGCAACATGGAAGACTAACTTGCAGGAGTGCGACAAAGTGCGCGCGGGTCTGAGGGAGGGACTGATTTCGTGCGGCTGGAGCGAGGATGAGGTAAGGGTGAGGGTGCACCACGTGTCGATTCAAGGAAATGCATTCCGCGTGGAGTTAAGCTGTGTTTGCATCCAATCGAAATGGTAATGACCCCAAGCTTCACAGCTCCTGGTGAAGGGATACAACTTACCTTCTCTGCTGCCTTCCGTGGGGGAAGAGGAGAGAACGCTTGGGAGGCCAGCAAGCTGGTAACTTAAGACTCCGTCCACCCGCGCTGCAGGTCGATGCGCACCTCCAGAAGAGGGTCTTCAAGGCGAACACCTTGTACGGCGCGTCACGGTACGCGTCGTACGCTCCCTGCGTGTTGTGCAACGCACGCACGCTGTGCACCGCGGGGGCCCCTCCGTGCGCGACTTCAGCGCCGCCGCTGCCATTGCAGGGAGATGCTGCTGCGGGAGAACCGGTTGCTGCGGGCCCAGCTGGAGGAACACTTGGTCACCAGCCGCACCCGCCGCCTCGGGGGAACTCCAGCCCCCGGTCGCGTCACGCCGCCAGACAGCAAGCTGCGGCAGGCCCGGCTAATGCAGGTTAGGTAGTGATCTGGCTCGGTCAGGTGCGCGGGGCGCCACCTGCGCGCCCCCAGGGGCCTCCCTCGCCGCCCTTACCGGTATGTCCATGACGCCGTGACACGCGCTATGCGGGATGATCCCATCACCTCACCTTTCATCAGCTGCCCCTCCAAAGACTGAATGGTGGGCTTCTCGTCCCGTCATCCTGCTCCCGCTGACGGGCCCACAGGGTCCGCACATGGAGATGGTGGCGCAGCTGCGGGAGGCGGCGGAGCAGCTGGATGTGGCGGAGCGAGCCTTCAGACTGCCGGCTGTCCGGCATGCGGAGGCGCAGGTGCGGGATATTGGAGCCCGGCGGGCTGCAGGGGAGGTCGTGAGCCTGATTGACCGCAGTGGGTTGGAGCGGCCGGACCTGCGTTTGGCCACGTGGTTCCGGCGGGGCGGGGAGGGCTCTTCACTCCGGGGCGGCACACGTACGTGGTCGCGCCGCAGAGCTCGTCGACACGGCCTGTTGTAGTCGCCAGCGGAATGCCTCAGGCTGGATCAGGGGCGGGTCCTCCAAGCGCTGGGCTCAATAATGATAATCATAATTATGAGTACGCCGGGGAGCCTGGCGTGTGTTAAGGGGGTGCGGAACTGAGGGGTGGCGCAGCCAACCCTGGATGCCCGCACCACCGAGCGCTGGGCTTGCAGAGACGCAACAGCGCTGGCCTGCACACCACTCCTTCCGCCCCACTGTCTCACACCTCCTCCGGGAGCTGCATCTGCGCGCCTCTCACGCTCCATGCCCTGCGCCCTCTTCCCCGTGTCCCTGCCAGTCAGGCCGACGACGGCTCCCTCACGACCATCCGGACACTTGAGAAGCAGGCCGCCACGCTGGCGGGTCAGAAGCTGCAGCTGATGCAGCAGGTGGCCTCCATGACGGAGCAAAACCGGGTACTGGACATGAAGCTGGAGGGCGCACTGGACCAGGTGGCTGAGCTGCGTCGCCAGAAGACGGAGATGCTGGCGCACTCAGAGAACCTGTGAGCGGGCACACATGGGGCGGTGCGGGGTGCATGCTTGCTCTTTCTCAGGCCACTGGTGCAGACGGGCGTCAAGGGCGTCCTAGCCAGGGCGCCACCGAGGCCGCTCTTAACGGTGCGGGTGGCGTCTCAGGAGCCCCCGCGTCACGTCTTTGGCAAGCACAGCGCCACCGGCCTGTCCGGCGCTCTGTGGCCGTGCGGGCGTGATGGCCCAGGCCCGCCGACCCGCCAGCCCGCCATGTCATGCGACGCGATGCGCGCCTCGGCCGCCCTGCTTCTCCTGTTCGTTACGCGCAGCTCCAAGGACCTGCGGGAGCACCTGCTGGCGGAGGCGAAGCGGGCGGACGTGGCGGAGGTGGCGGAGGCGGAGGCTAAGGTGGCCCTGGCGGCTGCCAAGGAGTCCGAGACAGCGGCGTTGCGCAGCATGGAACGCGCGCTCGCGGAGGCGCATGCGATGCAGGCGGCGCTGCAGGAGAAGGCGCAGGAGGTTAGCGCGGAATTTTGCCTTGGTGGTGCAGGATTTCGTGGCCAATTCTCGTGCCCCTTCATTATGGCCATGTATCCATCGTCCTTATTTCTGTCGCCGTGGACGGAATGTCTGCAGCAGCTCCTCGGGCGACCCCAACCTCGTTCTCCCCGTTCGTTCGTCCGCTAGCCGCTGGCCTTGCGTCCTCCTTGCCCCCCTGCAGGTGGACACGCTGCGGGGGCTGTACCTGGAGCTGCGGGAGGCGCTGGAAAAACTGGCGGGTGACGTGACCAGCGGCCAGCAGGACGCAGCCAGGCGCCTGCTGGAGGCCACCCGCGAGCAGTTCCTGGACCAGCGGGCGCTGCTGGAAGGTGCGTGCGCAAGGCTGCGGGTCATACAACTCGCAACGTCCCGCCGCGAACGCCCCTGAGCGGTGATCTCTTCTCGACCACATCCTTGGCACCTACTGTGACCCGGCCGCCGCTGTACGCAGGCCGTTGCCATACCCGCTGTTCGCACCTCTTACCCGCATTGACCTGCTTGCACGGTCCTTGGCAGACGTCCGGGGCACCGCCATGGAGACCCACCGGGCCGCGCAGCAGGCCACCGGCATCGCCACGGAGCTGGCGGCGGAGCAGCGGGTGCTGGTGGCGGAGGTGGTCAAGTCGGGACAGCAGGCCGTTGTGACCCTGGGGGCCTACGAACGGCAGCTGGCCATAACGCAGCAGCTGCTGCAGCAGTCGGAGGCGGACCGGGTGCGAGTGACTCGGCAGGCCATCGCTGCGAGCGTCCTGAACCGCGTGGAGGTGAGAGCGGGGCGTCCGGTGACAAGGCTGGGCGTATGGCTAGTGGTGTATGAACGCGGCCGTGCAGCGCGGGGTCTTGGATGTGGGGGCTGTGCGAAGCGGCTACACGTCCTGTCCGCGGTTTACCCCGGGGGGGGGCCCACTGGGGGTTCGGAGGTCCCGTATCTATTGGTGCGGACGCAATACGCGCCGCCCCTTACTGAGATTCAGAATCTCGGTCTGAGAAGCAGCACGGCCGCGTCGTTTTGGGGGATGACGCCCGCAGGCTTGCAATGCGCACAGCCGGCAGCAATGTCGATCAGATACGCACCCACACACAGACCGATACAGTAACCATCACGGTAGCTCTCTAATTTAAACGAAATTCACGGGCCCTCGACCTCCTTGTCCCCGCCACATGCCGCACCGTCCCAAACCGCACCGCAGGGCAAGCGGCATGAGCAGGCCATCAACCTGCTGCTGCACCAGGTGCCCGACGTCGTGGCCCGGCGCATCAGGCCCGAGCTGAAGGCCCTGGCGGACGGCACCCAGCAGCTGGCGGAGGAGGTGGACGCCACGAACGCGGTCCTCGCGGAGGCGGGCGTCTCCGTCGGTGGCGGCGGGCGGGCGCAAGGTGCGGCTGTGGAACATCTGGTGAACGCACTGCCCGACTGCTTTCCCGCACGTCCCTGCACCTCCTGGATTTCCCTGCACGGCAGCTCTTCACCAAGGCGGCTACTGGCGCAGCCTTGCCCGGCTGGGCGTTTTTGCGTGCATGACTTGCTGCAGGGCCATGGGGTGCGTGATCCTGTCCATGCACTGTGCAACTGACATGAGGGCTCATTCCTGGCTCATGCGGGCTGCTGTTGGGCTTGTTACCTGGACGCTGCGCCGCAGAGATGCTGCACGCACCCATGGTGCCTGATGTTGTGGACGACGCCACCACGCAGCTGCTCGCGGAGAGTCGCCAGCTCCGAGCGCAGCTGCTGGGCATGTCCCCGGGCAGCCCCAGGGGGCCCCACCACGAGGCTTGGGCTTGGACCGCCCGCGACGGGGTCTTACCGCCGGGTGACAACGACCTGCAGCCGGAGCTGACGGGTCAGGTGGCGGAGTCCAGGGGCGGCACTGGCCGCGGCAGCCCGCCGGTGATGGAGTTGGTCGCCGCCGGGCCGCTGCCTTCGCAGATGGCACTGGAGGCGCTCGGGGCGCCTCCGTCGGCGTATGCGGCGCCCGGCAGCTGGCCGCCTGTTGTGGATCTGGTGATGGTGCCCTTGTCGCCAGGACCACCGATGCAGCCGGGCGGAGCAATGCCCACAGGCTCCGCGGGGATGATGCCCGTGGGGCCAGACGGAATGCTCTTGGGGCTGCCACCGCAGCTGCCGCCGCCGCCTGCGATAAGGCGGGATACAGGCCCGGGCCCGTGGCTCGCCACCGGTGCCTTCATGGTTCCCCCGACTCATATGGGGATGCAGGCCGGACCTGGGTTCGCCCCACCGCCGGCCGCTGCTTCCCATCAGCCCATGGTGGTGACGCAGCTCCCCGAGCGTCTAGAGATGGTGCTGCAGCTGCAGCGGATGGACCCAGCGGCAATGGCCTCGCTGTCGTTGCCACCACCGCAACGGCCTACGCAGCAGCAGCAGCATCCCCTGGCGCCTCAGCAGCAGCATCACACAGCCGAGCCCTCAGAGTCCCCTGCCCCGGCGCCCGGGATGGCCGCCGCCCCCCAAGGTTCAGTTGAGCTGAATCCGGGTCCCGGCCGCGCGAGCGATGTGCACGGGCCGGCAGCGGCACAGTCCGCCTCAACTGCGGCGGGCACGCTGGCGTCTAGCCCGCCACCTGTGACGGGCCCCATTGACCCGGTGGCCCAGGAGAAGCTGGGTTTTTCAAGTCAGCCGGTCAGGCCTGCAGGTGGAGGAGATGCAGCAGCAGTGGCGGCTACAGCGGGGCCGACGGCGGGGGCGATGGCTGCGGGGGCAGCTGCGGGCAATGCCGCGAGTGAGGACCGTGCGACAGGGGAAAGGCCGCCGGCCCACGTGTGGGTGCCCTCGCCGGCCTTGCTTGAGGCTTTTAGAAATATTCCGGAGGATGTGGAAGGGGAGGACCGAAACATGCATTGACTGCGGTGTCTTGCATCAACTCGGCGTTACGGGACAACCAACCAACGAATCCTGTACAGCTGCACCATTTTCTTTCCACGGAGCCGACTGGTTTGGGTTGGGTTCTGGTTGGTTTATGATCTTTCGATTGATTGAGAGCGTTCAAGAGCAGAATAATTATCGACGATGAGCATGGCCCTGTCCGGTTCGCTCTTACGTTATGGAAGTGCCGGACCGCAAGTTGCTTTCATATCCGGCGCTGTTCATAACACGCGAAATAGGCCTGTGAGAGCTGTCGTGATGGTGGGTGGGCTCACCGACGGCCTGCTCTTCGCTCCCTACGTCGAGCCCCTTTCTGCCGAGCTATCGCACCGGGGATGGCTTGCAGTACACGCATCTATTCAATCTTCTTGGCAGGTACGCAATATGCCAGGTATATTTGATTGGTCTAAGCTCGCCGCATAGCCTTGTCCATCTTTCGAGGGCATGCTGAGCACTTGTTGCCGATGTGTCTATGAATGAAGCGAAATTGGCGCGTGTGGAATATCCCATCTTCCCATGATCTATTCGAAAATAACGTATCCGTTGTCGGGCAACTGATACCGTTGCGGCTAGAAATGAAGATGAAAGTAAATCACGCCCTATCACGCCGTATCTCGCGTCATTGCAGTACGCAATAGAAGGGGGCGACGGATGTGATTGACTAGTTTAGCGGAGTAAGGCCGCAGGCAGTATACGCGCAGCCGATGGCCCATGATGGCGCCGTGCGACATGTCAAATCCGGTCAGATCCCAGCTGCTGAATACAGACGACTGCATGGCCGTCGATCGGTCTCAACCCAAGCCCCATTTGGACCGATACGTTCGTGTCTAGGCTCTTGCATGGCGAGAATGAACATCTCAGCGTCAACTTGCATCCCGGCTGCGCAAACCGGCATCCCTTCCGGCCTGATCGGCCGGGTGCATCGGGGTGCATAGCAGAGTCTGGTCAGGGCCTTCTGCCTCGCATCGTCCGACCATGCCCAGCACAACGCAGAGGTCTCCACCGGACGTTTCGTTTTGGATTCCTTTTTGAAGGGCATCTGTCTGCCTTCAGAGCTCCACCCTGTCGTTGGGCCGCGACTTCACCCCATGCCATGGGTCAAAGGGCGCCAACTGCAGCAGATGTATCACATACACCGACCAAACATCTTGGGGACTCGCATAAATGCAATGGTTGCCCAGAGCATCATCATGATTCAGCGGTGCCCCGCGTTGCGCCCAGGGTTATGGCACGGGCAGCCTGGACCGTGACGCTGCGGACCTGCGGAAGCTGTGCCAGCACCTGCGCCATCACCACGGCGTGACGGGCGTTGTGCTGCTGGGCCACTCCACCGGCTGTCAGGACGCAGCCCGCTACGTGCAACGGTACGGACCCGCAGCCGAGCCCCTGGGGTCCAGCCCCCAACCAGCACCAGAGCTCCTCGCGACCATACTCCAGGCGCCGGTACGGTCGGGACGCCGCGGCAATCCGGGGCCCTATGTGGTTGAAATTGCTACCGTACTGCGAGCAAACATCTGATGACCGTCATTTGTGAAGTTGCGATGTACATCCGGTGCGTGTCTTCGGCTCACCGCCTATGTCCATGTGGTAATGGCCCAGCAAAACTACTGTATCACAGGTTCACAGTCCACATCTGCAACTCACCCATGTCATGGGATCTGGGAAGCATCTCACCGCCTCTTCCTCTGAGGCGAGAGAATCCACCGCGCCACCACCCTCCCGCCAGGTTTCAGACCACGAGTGGCTGTCCCGGTACCCGGAGCTGCAGCCCGCGGTCAGCAGCGCCCGCGAGCTTGTGGCGGCGGGGCGGGGCGAGGAGGTGGTGTGCCGGCTGCACGTGGCTGACAATGCGCCCATCACAGCAAGGCGACTCCTATCACTGTGCGTTGCGGCGTGTCGGTATCCGGTAGCAGGTGGCGCTGATCGGCGGATGGCGTCGGGTCACACCCCATCGCGCGCTTAGCTGCAGCATGGCTGCCTATCACAATGGGCCCCGGCTGTTGTGTCTGTGACCTCACCTTGCGGCCCTCACGAACATAGGTCCCTCGGCATGGTGCACGGTACGACATGCCAGCCGTCCACCGCCAAGCCGCCATCAGCCCCGCTCAATACGGCTCAATCGGCTTCTTGTCGGAGTGGGCCACGGAGGTGGTCGGGGTCGTCCGAAGCTGCATGGGCAAGCCGACCCAGTTGAGGACTCAGAGATAACGTCGTTTGTCCTTGTTGTCGGCAAGGAGCTCGCGTCAATACGTACGGCACTGAACACCTCTTTTGACTGCTGCAACGCAGGTACGATCTGGGCGGCGACGACGACATGTTCTCTGAACGGCTACCGCGCGTGGCTATGCAGGTGGGTCGGGGCTGGTTATTTGGACTCTGTCTGCTACTTGCGGGGACCGGCCTGGATTTTGTTTCGTTCAGATGCTTGCTCTCGACGCCGTAACTGCGTAACTGTACTGCTCTGCACTGGTACGAGTTACATCAACCGCCCCTGCATGCTCTCCTCTGCCCTTGCTTGCACCAGCACATACTATCGCCCCTAGGCGCTCGGCCGTGCCTCCTGCTCGTCTCAGGCGCGGATGAGTGCGTGCCGAGCCAGGAAGTGATACCCGACCGGGCAGCAGCGCTGCAGAGCGCCATCGGTCCCAGCGCGCTGCTGCACATCGTTGCTGGCGCACCCCACAACCTGGCAGGTTGTGAGGCAGAGGCCACGGCGGCGATCTCCAGCTTCTTGGAGGGTTTATCGGACCAAAGCTCCAGCGCATAGCATTAGTCCTTACAAGACGGCTGCTGACCGAAGTAGGATCTGATCGATAGTCTCTGTTCTTGTCGCCGTACTTCCGGTTCGGCGTCGTCATGCTGGCACCATATTTACGCACGCAATCAGTTTGCTGCTTTGTACGCGCCACGGGCCCACGGCACTGGATGACGTGCGTGATCGACGTTTGAACGGCGCTGTGCTTATCTTCTTGACGAGCTGCTTGGTGAAAAGTGCTCTGTTCATGGATGCTTGTTAAAACAACGCACCAAACGCAGGCGGGTACTGGATGTATTATGGCGAAACTTGTAATGTGGGGCTTTCCCTGCTGATACGTGGCGGTTGGCAGGCCTCTGGCCACAAGCGAGCTTTTCGTTTGGCAGGTATCATGGGGGTTCGCATAAGCAGCTCCCATGGCAAGACCCGTGGGTCAGGGCTGATTAGGGGAGCACGGCGTCGCTGACTTGGCTTGGGTCGCGGTCGGGAACACGTTTGGGTTTGGGAGCTATGTCTAGCTCGCTTCTTGTCCGCAACTCCTGCGCGGTTCCTTCCTGCCGCTCAACACCCATGAGCACCCAGCACCCAAATTTAGCATCGGGGCACTGCAAACCGATCGTGGAAGCTGGCATATGCACGCAACTCACAGGTCCCCAGATCAAACACTCGTCGACATTGCCCGAATCAATGGCACGGATACAATAACTCCACTGGCAGCTCTGTAACCCTCTCAAGCTCTTCCATCCGAAATCCCTCGCCGGAATATATAAGCTCTCCACAGAATCTATCGAGAAGCAAGGAGAAAAACATATATTAAACTGCATGATACCCTAATATTCACGGAAGATGTTGATTGTGCCGAAACGCGTCAGCATGGAAAGAAATATTTTGTTTGGCATGATTCGTAATGCAAGAGACAAAAGCTGTATCTTCAAAGAAAGATCGCTGCAAAGCCGAACGAACAATTGGTATCGGTGACATCCCAACGGCAAAAGAGCAGCGCTGAGGTAGCCTACGAACAAAGTGTATAATACTTCGAATACCTACCAAAAAAGCGTTGGCGACGGACGACTACCAGGTGCGAGTCTCAGTCTAAAAGATCCTTGGTTTCAGCCGGATCTGTACGACCATCGATTGTTGTTGTTTGTTTTAAGAGAAGCGGTCGGGCCGATGAAGAGTGCAGTAGGTCACAGTTGTTGCGTGCACATACTTCACATCTTGCAGAAATGGCCCTCTCCATGCGCACTCTGTCGGCTAAGACTGCCGCTCCTCGCGGCTTCGCGGGCCGCCGCGTCGCTGCTGTGAGCAATGGCAGCCGCGTCACCATGAAGGCTGGCAACTGGCTGCCAGGGTCTGATGCCCCTGCGTGGCTGCCGGATGACCTCCCGGGGTGAGGCGAAGACTTGATTCTATAGCATCACTGGTTGAAGTGGAGAGTGGCCTCATGACATGGATTGCTCCCCCCATTTACAGCAACTACGGCTTCGACCCGCTGTCCCTGGGCAAGGACCCGGCTTCGCTGAAGCGCTTCACTGAGTCTGAGGTCATCCACGGTGAGGCAGACTTACAAGTGATCGCCAAGTCGGTTGCGTTATGAAAAATAATTAATATACGAGACTGGATATAATTGAGTTGTTGATCGGCTGATTTATATTTTGCAAAATTTCAGGTCGCTGGGCCATGCTGGGTGTTGCCGGCGCTCTGGCTGTTGAGCTGCTGGGCTATGGCAACTGGTACGATGCTCCTCTCTGGGTAAGTTCCCTGCTCGTCTGCTTGGTTGCCGCACGCAAGCATAGTATGCTTGACGCCGATGTTTGAAGCGGAGTTGCAGTAGTTCAGATTAAGCGAATGAGTTTTTATTTTCGCAGGCTGTGAACGGTGGCAAGGCTACCTGGTTCGGCATTGAGGTGCCGTTCGACCTGAACACCCTGCTGGCCTTCGTAAGTTCGCTCATGGATCAGGGCGTCTGTGCAGGCCCGTGCTTCTCTGGATGTTCACTGTCTATTGGGTTGCTCTTTGCAGGAGTTCGTTGCTATGGCTGCTGCTGAGGGCCAGCGCAACGACGCGGGCGGTGTCATCTACCCGGGTGGTGCCTTCGACCCGCTTGGGTAAGTCGGCATCGTGCCACCCCCCTTCCCTTTTGATGATCCATGTGTCTCATCGGTTCAGTAACATACCACCCTGTTTTTCGTTCCATCCATGTCCCGCACGTCTCTAATTGGGTACGGCGTTCCTTGTGGAATATGTTTTTTGCTACAGCTTCGCCAAGGACTCCTCCAAGGCCAGCGAGCTGAAGCTGAAGGAGATCAAGAATGGTCGCCTGGCGATGGTTGCTTTCCTGGGCTTCATTGCCCAGCACGCTGCCACTGGCAAGGGCCCGATTGCCGGTACGTGCAGATGGGAGTCATGCATTGTGGGCACATAGGTAATATGGCAGTGGTAACGTATCCTTGCTGATTGAGGAATGAGTGCATAATTAATGACTTGTTGTTCCTTGCCCTGCAGCCCTGGGCGAGCACCTGGCCAACCCGTGGGGCGCCAACTTCGCCACCAACGGCGTGTCGGTTCCGTTCTTCTGAACTCGTAACATGACGGGGTTGTGATGGACTCGGCGGACTGACTAATGACATCAGGGACCTGCGGACGGGCTTGATGGCCCCAGGGGGGCGGTTAGGCGCGCTTGTCCCGTTGTACTACAAATCAAGATCCCATGTGGATCAGTTTTGGTCGAATTTGCGTGTGCGACGGAGTGTGCATGACGTGTGATATATGGTAGACCGGCCGCATGCGAATGCAGTTGCGGAGTCGGGAGGAAACGGCGACCTGATTTTACAATCGGTTGGCTGTTCAGGTGTAAAACTTACTGCAAGATCCTCATCTCTGACTCAACTGCTCCCGCGCCATGTCGGATCGCATTCTTCGGCAGTAGTGGAAACATTTACGCACACCCGACACAACGGAACACGCGACCGTCATGTACTTCACTCCTGAAAAAGGGAGCTGGCATAGAGGCGATGAGAACGACATTCAATATGCGGACAGACAAGGTGGTTTTGATATATCTCGTCACGAACCCACATGTGTGCTACGAGAAGTCTATCACAGACATAGTACGAACGGTAGCAATCTCAGTAACAATTCGAAAGAACCGAGGCATGTTGGAGAGATGGGGACTAGGACAGAATGTGAATGGACGAGTTACCAACGACCTTCATGGCAGTTAAGTGTGCCGTATCCGAAACTCGACAAATCACAAATCTCACAGTAACATGTAATTCAGCATGTGTATATTCAAACGATGTCTCTCATAGGAACGTTAGTATCATTGGCGAAGTAGGGTCGTAGCAACTTATATACGTTTTCACTTGCGAGCAGCCTGTTGCACAATCTTGCTGTGCTACCTTGCGTTATACAATACGTCTCATTGTGTGAACTGTTCACGACTGCTCGCCCTCGAAGCCTGTACCCCGTAAAAATGGTGCGCGCCAGTTATATGTCGTTTGGTGTAACAAAACTGGTGGTAAGAGTGCATTTGCTTGCAGGCATTCTTTGGGCTGACCTCGCTTGGTGCTCAAGAGCCGCTTCAGGATGCCAATAAAGTCAGTCATGAATACGTTTTCCACACCGTACCGATAGACCAATATATCAATGCATTCAAGAAGTACCTGATCGGAGAATCAGACATCTCCGTGGTGATGGAGGTTAACGGGGACACTCACATCCTTCGCGCCAAGCTTGGAGATATCCTAAAGGTAGGACTTAGGTGCTGGATAGTGAGGGGTACAGCGGTTTCATGATCATACGTTGTCTAGATCAGGCCAACACAGACGTATGGGAGTTCTCCGTACAGGACTTTTCCCACGGCACAATTGTCATTAACTTTGGCCCGGCTGGTAAACGCGGCCGGCGGTTGTTTGTTTTCGGGCGCAGGAAGTGCTAGGGCGACAGCCACGCAAGTTTGAGCTGGACGCGTGGTTCACAAACTTGGATTTTGACCGCTCCGGCGTGATGGGCATGGACGAGTATTTGAAGGTGCGCTATGGAGCCGCCCTTGGGCTTGAAGGATGCCAGGTCGCATGATGTGCTCCCAAGTGGTACACCCGTGCATACTGTCGTAGAGTGAAACCTGAAGGCCGTCTGCACGCACCGGCCGTGTCGGCAACATTGATTCATTCTCATCATCGCAATCGCCGAGTTCAACCAATTTACAAATGCTGATGAAGTTCATGTCATTGGCTCATTGCATGGCATACACCTGGATTGCAGGCAGTATCTCATCATGGGCGAACGACCCCTTGTTTGCCGCACCCGCATGTTCGCAGGGTGTCGAGCGACTGATTGAGTTCAGCACAGGGACCGCGACGCCGGCGACATTTACATCTTACGACACGCAGCGCGTCGAGTGGATACATCACACACGGGTCGGCTACGAGCCGCAGCAGACCCTGCGTGCGCCCCTCACGACGGCGCAGCAGGTCGGCTGGCATGTGCCCAAGCCCACGCCCCCGGCGGCGCAGGAACGGCGGACGCTGGGCAGCACGGACGTTACGCAGCGAGAGGGCAGGGACGCTGCAGCCTACTACGGTCATTTCATTTGCAATAACTGAACCCGCAAGACGTCGACGATGGGCCGATGTGCCTTTCGGCTGTTGTCACGCGTGTGTCCTGAGGTCTGCACGTTTGCGGCTGCGTGCGTACATAAGCTCCTAAGGGTGTGGGGACCCGCAAGGCATTGCAGCCGTGCACCGCCCGCACTCGCATATGGGGCGACGGGATGGGACTTGCGTCTTGCTACGCTGGTTGAACCCAACAAGTTTTCGAGTCGGTGTTGCGAGGGACTTGCGCAAGTAGCGCGAGGAGATCACGCTTGTACGGGGCGGCATACCCCAGCATAGTACAGCGACATTGATGCCTGTATAGAGGCATTGTAGGGTAGGCAGGATGTACATGGTTATGTGCATGATTGCCTTGCGGCGATCCCAGACTGTTAGTTCGTGGTTTGTCGTGTGTACCATGGTAGAAGCAATAGAAATACAGTCCCGAAGCGGACCGGGGGGTCCAAGCGTATTAGAGTGTTGTTACACAAAGCTCATGAAGTTGTTGTGAAGTCCACCGCGGCGCGTGTGCTGCCGGGGCTGCTGATGCGCACTCATGCAGAACGGGGACAAACGTGTCGTGGTTGAATGTAGGTTGAACGCAACGAGCAATGTCTTGCTTCATCCCCCTCAATGACATCAGCAAATAAACATCCTTGTAATTCTTTGGCTTGCCCTGACACTCGCAAGCTTTCGTATCGCGTCAACGCAGCCCCTTGAAACCGTGATGGGCCACTGCTTCCGCCCATGTGCGTAACAACAGACAGGGCTTAACTTCCGGAACTATACCTGTTGTTATCATGACACTAGCACACTGCTGAAATACTCATATGACAATGTTGGGCCACAGCGGCGGCACCGTATGGCGGTATGACTTCTAACATCGATTGCCAACCCGTTGCGCCCTCAACCGACCGTTCAAAGTCCAAAGTACTCGCAAAGCGACGATGCCATGCCCACATTAGCAGAGCTAGAACCGGCTCCCGTCAATCCCTCCCGAACCAGCAGAAGCCGCGGCAGGAAGCGCTTGAGCTCGTCCACCGAGGCGGGATGTGCGTCAATGTGCAGTTCGGGCTCGAGTTGCCGCACAATGGGCACCTTGCCGTCCAGCGTCGAGCAGCACAACACGTGGTGCTGCTTGATCTGGCCCGGGCTACCCCCCAGCAGCCCAACTGCCTCGAGGGCCCCGGTGACCACTGCCTCGCCCACGTCATCCTCCACGTGTGCGATGAGATAGACGTCGGACACGCGGCTCATCTCCTTCAGAACCTCCAACGTGGACTCCTGGATCGTGGCCGACTCCTGGAGCTGCGCTGGCGTGCTCTCGACCAGGACAACGCCAGGTATGCTGACAGTCACGCGTGCGGCCCCGTTAAGTTGGGCTGCCACAGCACGACCCACGGGCGTGGCAGGCGCGCATGTCGGCGGCGCCTTGGAACTCGGTGCCTGTGTTGCAGTGGCCGCTTGTGTTGCTGCAGCGGCTGAGCCAGGAGCCGGCCGAGGACGTTCGCGATGCGGGTCTCTATCAGCACGGTTGTCGTTGCCACGAAGCTGCAGATATCCGTAGACCAGTAGTGCGAGACCCAAGATGCCGGTGACTGAGAGAGCGCCTTTCGGCGCTGTTGAAAGGAACTGAGCAACCCTGTTGTAAACAACAGTTAAAAGTTGTTGCAGGTGCATGGCAAACTACAACTTTTACCACTGCGATGAAACTACCACGTCAGCCATTCAGTTCCTGTATGACATTAGCGTTTGTAGATGGACCGCCCAGTAAAACGCCGTGTCTTTCGTACATATTATGACCTTAATTACACGCTGGCTTTATTCTTTCAAGTTGATCTTTGTCCTATCAAAATTGAGCCTCAACTATCGGTGACCCAGGGTCACAAGCGCAGCATTATGGCGCAGCGGGTAGCTACGCGGGTCCTTGTCTATGGACTTGCATTTTTATCAATTACAGTTAGTAGCGCATTTGCGTACATAACACATGAAGAACAAGAAATGCTTGACTGGATTAGGCAGGAGGGGGGAGAGTTTCACGTTACGATCTCGAGGAACGCGAACGGAGTCCGCGGCGTCTTTACCACACGGGACGTTCAGAAAGGCGAGGTATTGATCCGAGTGCCAGACCACCTGGTGTTCTCGGTCCGAAATGTTCCTGCGGCGGTAAGTCGTTGGTGAACGGCAAAACCCTTGATGTCGTATGTTCCATACCTGCAGCGACGGGCTGGCAGAACGAATGGCGTGTTCTTGCACTTGGGCATGTAAAACCTGATATGCTGCAATGTGGTATAGGGTATAAGGGTGGAGCTGTTGGGGGTGTAGTCAGTCGCTCGACCGACCAAACCAATCCTGGCTAACCAAGCGGCACGCGCTCGTGCCGTACACCGGGTCCGATTCCAAAAGGTTTCGAAAAGATTGAGGCAGCAGGAAAGGGGTACCCGGTCGCGGGGGCCAACGCCCCTGCTTGGGGGAGGCGGCCAGTCCACGCGGTTCCCGTGTCTAACCCTAGACAAACATGGTCGTGTTCTGCCGGCTTGGAAATGACGCCCCACTGTCCCCCGACAAACGTGTCTCCACCAGGAGGGGGCACCAATGCTGCTTAAGGAGCTCCTCACACCTTGCTCAAGGCTGGCGCCATACTGGCGGGTGTTGCCAAACGAGACCCAGGTGCGCGCGGGCACCCTGGGGCGCAGCTCACAAAACTGCTTCCAGGAAGACCTCTGGCCCATGTTGGTGCGTGCACGCCCGTTCATGCGCCCGCCTGGTGCCCTGGTTCCGGTTCTATGGTGAAGTCGCCGTGTGCATCTCGGCATGCTGTTGCAGTGGGTCATTCCTAAACGTGCATTTAATTCAGCCTTGGGGCGTGTTGATGCCCCCTGCCCCCCGACGCAGGTGTTGACCGGCTACAACTTTCCAGAGGAGGTGGGTTGCCAGTCCAAGGAGCCCGCCTTGGGCTTGCCGGGGGAGCAGTGATGTTAGAACTTGCCTCGCCTGCATGTCATTCAGTGGGACCCACACAACGCACAGTCCAGAGAACAATGTTACCTCAGACAGCACACGACGTGCATTGCAGCTTACGTGCCTTGCCGAGGAATGCAGCGCTGAAACTGTAACCATTACAAGGTGGACCCTTAGCTGACTGTCGTACGTGACATCGTCTGCACGGGTTCCGATCGCATGGCTGTTGCCGTTGTGCCCCCGCAGTACATCAAGTACCTGGCGGATGAGCAGTTGGTGAGTGTCATGGAAACCTTAAGGGTTCCTTGTAGCGCGGAAAAAAAAGAAAAAAAGGGGCTTAAGTATTGTGTCGACTGGGTTCTTTTCACTTCTGCGGGGTGCGCACGTCCCTTGGGTCTTTGGTTTGGGCGCGCTGCCTGGATGTTTGGTCCAGCAGGGGATGGAAGCAGGGAGGAAATGTTGTTGATCAGATCATTTCCGCATCACCGCGCGCGCGGCCCTTCCGCCTGTTGCGCTTTGCAGGAACTGCAAGTAGTGCAGTCTTTCAAGCGGCACTGCAAGTCGACCCTGCAGGGACAGAACGACGAAAGCATGGTACGCTGGGGATGGGAAAGGGATGTCTGGTAGTGACACGGGGCGCTCATTTTGGAGCCAGCATCGTGGCGAGGCCATATGCTGACCGCGGACCTGGAAGGCATCGGCCTCTGGGTGTAGGATGGCCGTTTGAGAGAGCTTGGAGGGCGCTTCATGGACCGAACATTACGAAACGTCGCTGCGGCGGACAAAATAGTGAACGAACTGCATGCCGCAAGTGACCAGATTAATCGAGTATGAGGGTCGTAAGACATCTGGGAACTGCTGCATCACGTTTGCAGCAGCTGGGCCTGCGTGACCGACGGAACCACTAGGGCAGTAGGGCGTGACTGCTGCGTGGTCCGATGCAAGCTCTAGGCGTGCAGGAGGCGCTGCCCGTCGTACAGGGATGTAGTCCAGGGATGTGCTGGGGCCCGCAGCTGTCAGCCCAAACATGCGGCCGGCGCTTCCGCCCCTGGCCCTTCCTCCCCAACTGGCCGGCATTGCCCCGAAAGTAAGTTGGAATCGGTGAAGTCCACACGCGAGAGACACTGCCTGTCTGTGGCTGATGTGCGCTGAAGGTGATGACCATTCCGGAGGCTGTGGGGAGGGCAAACATCACCCTTGACTACTACGAGTACGTCGTGTCGATGGTGGGTGCGGCGCAGGGAGGGCACCGGTGGAGCCTTGGGTCCTTGCTGAATCGCAATCAGGGAGGCAGCGCCGCGCAAGATTGGTGCGGAGCCCTACTACGGGACCCGACCACTCGGCAAATTGTTTGATCTGCTGTGTGCGCCGTACGGTAGCCTGTCTGCCTCCCTCATTTGAGCAGACGTTGCGGAATGCGGACGATATCGAACTGGCCACGTCGAGCTTCTGCCTGCCACCGCCGCACTGCTTCTTGGCAACTTCACCGCGCCCTCCGGGGCTTGCCAGCGACTGACACGCCGCCGCCGCCAGCGCTGCCCAGCCCGTGTTGGCTTTAACTCGTGACGAGACGTTTCCGCCTCCGTGTGATTGCCTCCCGCAGCTGAGCTCACGGACGTTTAGCCTGCGGAAGGACGCGCTGTCCATGGTCCCCCTCCTCGGTGAGCGCAAGCAGGGTGTTGGGAGTTGGATATGCCTGCTGTTGCCGTAGGGGCTGGATCACCGGTTGGGGACCACTGCACTGACGTGCGGCCCATCACCCGGGGGCTGGCGGGGTGGGGGGACTTGCACAGCGCATTGGTAGGCGAAGATGTGTGATTGGTAGGCAAAGATGAAGTGCGCTGACTGTCGGAGCAAGGCTCAGGGTCTGGGGGCGCGGGTAATATCTGCCACCCGGGTTGGCCACTTTTAGCGGTTTCGCGGTGTCTTAATTGACCTTTGGGGGGGGAGGATCGCCCGCGTTGCGGGTCTGTCTCAGTTCGCTGATTCTTATTGTTGCCATGTCATTGACCTCTGGACTGACACCCGCCGCGGCGCGCAGACCTCATGAATCACGACATTCGGGACATCAACTCGCTCGACAGCGGCACCGCCGACGGCGTCAGGTGAGTGGGTGGGCCCTGAAGGCGTGCTGAGTAGCGCAGGGCCGCACTCTGCGGCGGCGAGTCCGACAAGGTGCGCCCCCTCAAGAGCAGCCTCTAGGTTGCGGCCGTAGTAACACGCCCATCATGGGCTACGAGAGCCGTGACTTGGCATGCTCTGGGTCATGATGTATGCAGGCTGATTGCTGGCAAGGATCTGGCCAAGGGGGAGGAGGTCACCATCACGTACGGCGACATGCGCTCAGACGAGCTGCTGCTGTACTACGGGTGAGCAAGCGGCAGGGCGGTCGGGCGGGAGGTGGCTGCGACAGAGTTGACCCTCCGGCTCGGCCGCCACCGGATGGGGGCTGTCTTCGCGGCGTGGCGCGGCGCGGCGCGATGCACGGCGCCACATCTTCCCTGAGAGTTAAGACCGAGTCCCATGCAGATGGCGCCGCGTTTGGGGCCCATTGGGAGTCTGTGCACCGCAACAGCCCGGCTGACTTGCATGACAGGGATTTGACATCTCAGGTGGCATGGCAGAAAGGGACCCAACCCATCCCACGGCCTTGCCCTCGCTATCCACACACGCCCGGCCCGGCTCTGCAGGTTCCTGGATACCATCACCAGCCCGCCTCGCTTGCTGTCGGTCGACGACCGCAACTACAAGCCGTTTGGGACGGGGGAGCTGACGGACGATCCTCTGGAAGGTGTGCGGGGTGCGCGTGGCGGATGCGGGGTGCTTCCCCGCGAGTGGGTTTCGATTGCTTCCGACAAACATTTCGCGCAGTCCCTTCCCCGGTCGTGTTGCGCGCCGCCCGTACGTGGACAAACGTACCTGCATCGTCTGCAGCTTTTGGGGGCTTCATCACATTCCGTTGACGCCGAGCAGTAAGCAGCGTTGCTGTGTGTCAGCACGTTGCCGTCGCTGCGCCTCCCGGAGTTTGTTTGTACTTGACTCGGCCCCTTTGACCCCCTCGCTCCCGCCCGCTCCCGCACAACTCGCAGGGCCGGAAGAGGCTGTCCGCGCCGAGATCGCCCGCCTGCAGGCGATCCTCGCAACCTTCGAGGACAAGCTCCGGTCCCTGGGTCCCATCCCTGACACGATTCCTTACATGGCGAACCTCCTGGGGGAGCTGCACCAGCAGAGGCGTGAGGCTCTTCACCACGAGTTGTCGCGGCTGAAGGCCCTTCTGAAGCACGGCAGGGACGGGGAGGACTTGTGAACGGCTGGAAGTGCACACCATGCGCTGCTTGTTGACAAGAAATGAGGCGAGGGCGAATGGACAGGTGCAAATCGCGGCGCGGGCCAGTTTCCCATGCTGGTTGGGGTGTGCTGTTGGGCGCAGCAGGCGCTTCGTGTGAGACTGAGTTCAGTGAGTAGAGATTCCACCTAACGCGAACGACTTCACCATGTATTGACCATCGATGCGGGGCATGTCCCGTCTTTTTCAGCATGCTAGCGGCATGCGACTGAGTGAGTACCGATGCAACAAGGATGCGAGGGGGAGATTATGAGGCTGGGACATAACGGATGGCGTGTTGGCTCGTCAGTTCCAGCTAGATGCCGGGTTGTCGATGTTGACCGAGCATTTCCAGGCTTGCGAGGTTACCCAAATCAATTCCTGAGCTGGGGATGGCTGATGGGTTCTTGCCTGTGGGGAGGAGGGGGTAACGAAGAATTCCGAGAGGACACGCCGCTGCGACATGGCGTTGTCATCGTGTGCACTGGGTCTATTGTCTTTAAGGTTTCCAATGACGAGCCCTTGGCGAGCATTTGGCTGATGTACATCATTACGTGGCCCGCGTACCGGAACAGTCGTGTGCTGCGGGGGCATGCTTACCGTACTTCCGTTGGCACTGCAACAGAAGTGCTTCTGATTCCGACATGACTGAGGTTTGTCCGCTCGGCCGGCAGTGTGGTGCACGTCTGAGCGGCGACCGGTCTCCACGCCACGCGTGCTATTGACCTTCCTTGCAGCTGGTCATCGTCCTTTTGACCTGACCGTCTTGTGTGCACTCTTGGAGACGTGGTGATCCTTGCTCCTGCCTCATCGTTTTTTTGGGTCACAGCGTCCGCGACGAAGGCAAGTTCGCTCGGCTGGTACGGTACTTGTCAATGGGGTGGTCTGACCGGAGTGATGCGGGAGCACGGTGGCTTAAATGTCGGCCGGGGGTGGTGGGTTGAATTGGTTAAGACGGAATTTTACAAGGGGAATATCAACCAAGTTGGCTCGCGTGCCGTACAGGCAACTATATTTGTTCATATACCCCTGGACTAGAATGTCTCCAGAGGTTAACCCGCTGCGTCAGGAAACTTCCCGCGGCTATAATGCGAAGCTCCAGGGTTGCGTTCGGGATGTATGATGGCGTGCGGTTTATCGAAATTTCTCGCGTGCGTTGCCTCGAGGCGGTTGGCGGTGTGCAGATTGACGACGATAGCATGGTGGTAAATCACGCGAGTCCTTCCACGGCCACACATATATGTACGTAGGATGCGACGTGGCCAAACGCCATTGGTCCGCAGCTAGGTGCCTTGCGACCCCTCACCCTCACACCGAAGGGCCGCGACGGCCCAGCGCTGTTCACCCAACATGTAACGGTGCCTTTAGCCGCTGAGTGCAGCGATCGTATGGGTACCAATTCGAACCAAATCGCTACTATAGCCTCACGTCGCTCTCGAGTGCTGCCTGGCTCAATTCATCATATGCTTGCACTAGTACTGGACATAGCTGTGCTGCTCAGGTCAAGGGGTGGTCAGACGCCCAAATCAGGCAGCGCGCGGCGGGACGTGTCCATGCAGTGGCGTCGCCAAGGCTTGCCCGCTGGCGTCCGTGTCCCACGCATGGCTGCAGCCGCAGGAACAGCCGGCAGCACAGCGGCAAGGCCTGCCGCAGAGGCGCTCCATGCAGCTTGTGAAGAAGTCCATCTGGCGTTCCAGGCTGCGGCAGGAGGCGCACAAGCAACCACCCGCCGCACGTCGCGAAACGGCAGCCACCACTGGCGGAGCGATGCGCCCGTCACAGGACAAGCACTAAACTGGGTCGGCCAAGGCAGTGGGGACTGCCGTCTGACAAGGCTACTGACAAATGAATGTGTCAATGCGATGAAGCCCGTGGCAGCAAAGGCGAGAAGTCACGCCTGTCGCAGGCACATGGATGGATCGCACCCTTCCCTACCTGCTGTTGACCGCTTGCCGCATGGCAACTGTGTCGACACCCTCCGCGTGGCTGGCGGCGGCCAGTGACTCCACCACCAGCTTGTTGCGGACCGCGGTCAGCGTGTTCTGCTGCAGACGTAGCCGTTCCTGTGGCGGTGTTGGGAGAGCCTCAAGCACATCCGACATGCCGCGCACTTTGGCTGAGCCATGCAGCCTCATCCCGGCCTCCCGGCCGCTCAACGACGAATGTTAGTTCGTAAATCGTGCCACAAGTGAGAGCAAAGGATGGGCCAAAGGACGTGGCCTCATTGGGGCAGCGGCCGCCACACGGATTTCCACAGCGCCAGGCGGGGCACGGCAACGCGCCCGCCGAGCCTCCAGCGCAGCTGCCGTATTAGGGCAGGAAGGCGCACGCCTCTCGTCTTGGTGTCCGGCCCCCCCGTCCCCGTCACTCACATCCAGTTCGGTGTAGAACGCCGTGTTCGGTTCGGGTCGAGCCGCACCATACAAGCCAGCACAATACGCCCGCTGCAATTGCGTCCTGCAGGGCCCAAACCATCGACTTTCAGGGGTGGCAAAGTAGCTGCGGGGACCGCTGCAGCCCCAGTTCCGCATGAGTTCCGCATGTACTGTGGTCCAGCTGCACGGCCCTGCCAATGACCACAAGGGAGGCATCTCTATGTAACACCCCATACCTGTGAGTGTGGTGGGTGAGCCGGTTGAAGACATACGTATAGGAATGGGTGTGCAGCGCCACAGGTTGACCCTGCTCGCCAGGGAGCACCGTGAGCCGACCCGGCTGCGAAGCTGCGAGCATGAAATCGTGGAAATGGATCCAGCATGTTTTTCGATGCTCAAGCATGATGCTAGTTGTCCCAACGACCTGTACCCACATGGCGGGCTTACTATCCGTGGTGTTGCTGCTGTGCCCACGAGCTCCTTAGCCCGTCCGGTACCTGCCCGCTGCCACACAAGCCGTGATGTGTTTTTTCGCCCCTATGGTAAAAGTGTTGGGCGGTGCGGTCCTCAGTCTGGTCCAACGAAAACGGTAAAGCTTTTGTGCAAGCTCCTTCACAAGTTCGTCACCTTGCTTTGGGAGGACTCCATACGTCAAGTTACGGGCCTGTTCCGCGTAGCCCTGTGTGACTGCTTCACAAAGTATGTAATTGTCAGCTACTGCCACGGAAAGCACTGCCCTTATGCATGGCCTTTCATCGCAGCATTTCAATTGAGCCAATGTCTTAACACCTCAATTACCAATCCCTTGAAGTCAATGAAGTCCAAAAATAATGGACCCCAAAACGCTGCAGTACGGAATGTAAATTTTGCAGTCTGTGTTCACAACGCTCACCGCTTTCCGATTTCCTACTAAGAAACGAACGCCATGCAGAACGGGAACGGGAAAACAGAGGAGCAGGAGGGTGAGGCACCCAACCTTTCGGCAGACGAGTATGCATGGCTGCAAGAGCAGCTAGCAGCCGCGGCACATCTCGGCGGTGGTGACGATTCAGGAGATGCCGACAATTACGACTGGGAAGATCCCACCGGGGGTGCGTTGACGTCTCTGCTCAAGGCATGTGAGGATGGTGAGGCTGAGCGCGTCAAGGAGTTGCTGAAGGACTTCCAAGGCGACATCAACACCCCTGGTCCCGATGGCGATACCGCTCTGAATCTAGCGTGTCTGTTCGGCCACAAGGATTGTGTCGAGGAGCTGCTACGCGGCGGCGCGGACGCGAACTTCGTGAACCCCCAGGACGGTTCAACAGCGCTTCACGATGCTGCAGCGGGTGGATACTTGGAAATTTGCGAAATGCTCCTCGCCAAGTCCAACGAGCGCACGCTCACGAAAGCCGATGAAGACGGCGACACGCCACTTCACAACGCAGCACGGGGCAACCATGCGGATGTCGTCAAGCTGCTTCTAGCACGTGGGGCTGATCCCTCAGTCCAGAATGGTTACGGCAACACGCCCGCGGATGAGGCGGAAGAGCAGGCTGTCGTGGAGCTCTTGCGCGTGGCGTAAATGGCTTGGTTGATATGCTTGCACGAGATTTGCTGGTATCAATCCGTTGGTGCAGAGTTCCATCGCATGTCCTTGTTTTGCAGCAGAGCAAGTGCCGGACAGTTGCCGGACGGTTAGCGCATTTGGGTCGTCTTTCTTGGTAGTCATCGAATGACTTTTAGTTAGGAAATTGCATGTCATATGCACTCGCTGGGTCGATTGCCCCTGTCTGGCGGCGTATAGAACCGTATGGCCTACCTCGAGTTGCTCCGGTCCGCGCCTAAACGCACATGTAAGAGATATTACCTAGATCGCTGACAACTTGGTTGAATGTGTACAGCTCATGCGACGGTGTTTTCTCCTTGCCGACTGCCGGGTGATTGTTTCCTTCAGTATCGGATGTCTTGCGCAAGTTGCCGCAACATGGCGTCGGGTCCCTTGTAACACGCGACACGTGGCATCCAAATTCCGAGAAGTACTGGAAGGTTGTGGAGGTGGTGCCTTTGCCGGTGAGGCCCTTCTCTCCCTGGGGTTGCCCCTTGATCACGGCTCCTGCGATACTCATTCCCATGAATCCCTGGCCATTGGTTGTCTGCGTCCAGCACGATCAAACGAAGCTTAACGCTTGGGGTCACCTGTACTGGAAAGGTGGGTGCACGGTACAGGTATGGGACCGAAAGCAGAGCATTCTGTGTCCCTGAACTAGTCAGGAGGAGGGGTCTTGACCACACAGCGCTGCGGATTGCGGGTCGTAAAGGCCCCGGAGCATATACAATCATGTGCCGCCTCTCATTTGGAACCTTGCACGGGTTGCAGGCAAGTGCGTGAACGAAACGCCGAAGCGCATTGCTTCCGTCTGGAAGTACGGCTGGATGCTCAAGGCGACATCGCCTTTGTACGCTGAGCTGGCAGCACGGAGGGAAGCTGCGGCGAGCACCTTAGTAGCCAAGCAATGATGAGCTTTTCTTAGGATTGCCGACAAGCATCCGGTTGGGCCGTCCAAGCTGACCTCGAGGACGCACAGCCAGGGTGTTAGTCCGGTCAGCGACCGGCAAAGCGAGCGTCAACCACTCCCGCTGCCGGCGGCCGCAAGCTTATATTGTACAGGACGAGTGAATAAGCATGGAGGGGGTGGCGGTTGTTTGGGCAGGCGCGCTGCTGCGGTGCGGCCGGGAACCCCTTGCAGGTAGCTTGCGGAATCCTCGATAGGATTGTAGACACACTACCTGCGATGGCTGCAACCGGTCGGGTGCGGTGGCCAGCAAATTGATGAAGTGCTGTCGGCTCCGGGGTTCCTGTGTGCACGGTAACCGTTATTATGACTACCGCGCCATCGTTCCTTACGTAGGCGTGCATGTCCCGAGAGGTCGGTAAAGTTCTGTTGATAGATAGCAGTGAAAATGGTTGGTGGACGCTGGGCCCCATCCGGGCATATGTCCAACGCCACGTGGGAACCGGGGTATGAGGTTGCTGTCAAGATCACGACAGTCCCAGTGTCATCAATTTCGGAGGACTAGGTCCCGGGTTTCCGAGTACGGCAGTAGGAGCGTGAGCCATGTTTGCATGTTGGCCAAGCTCCATGACGTGATAGTTTGCGGGGTCAAACTGTGGCAACACCACCTGGTCTGAGGTCTCTGCGCACCGTATCCCCCAGGCGGGAGATCGCATCACGCTGAGTCTCCTGATCGTCGTACCTGGGGCCCGTCGCTGTTTCCGCGGATTCCTCAGTGCAGCGATTGTCCTCCGACGGTCAGCATTTTCCTCCGCGTTACAAAGCGACTGCCGTGCGGACGACCCTTAATTTGATGCACACGAAGAATAACAAAATAGCATACATGCGCTCCTCAAAGCGCCGGGCTTGCAGCTTATTACGGGCCGTGCTGCGTCGGGCCCAGATGGCACCAGTTCACCACGCAACCGGACACGAATCAACTCACCATACGGGTAAGTGGCGACACCGCTAACGCGCGCCTTGCCTGCGGGAGCTACACCAAACGGTCGACGCCATTGTCGCCACCACGACCCTTCCGACCTACCACCGACCTCTCCCACGAGCGCAAGGAGCGCATCAAGCAGGTTACAGCGTACTTTATTACAGCCAGCCTAACCACGCCACATAAGAATGAAATCCTCTACGGTACGGCAAGAGTGAGCACGGTCGATTTGAACATGCTGGGGCCGGGGAACCAACCGCATACCGTCCCTGGAGCTCGCATGCAGCCGTCCAGATCTCCTGAACCCTAACACATAAATCTACACATTGGGCATCGCGCAAAGGCTTGAGGTCGCACTTACGGATACCGATTCGCGGGAGGCACGGCCCAAGGGCAAAATGCCCCCGCCGCTGATCCCCACACTTATGTAGTGGCTCTTCAGGCGGCCAATCGTGGCGGCAGCCGCGCACCGGCCGCCTGATGGATGGCGCGGGTGCGCAACGCCTCGCGACAGGGCCACAAGACGCACCGAGCAATCGCGGTCGTCGGTGTCTCACACAGCAGTTCTGATACCCGCTCCGTCACGATAACGTACAACGCGGGCAGGCCCCTCGCTCGCCGCCTGCCGCGAATACCGGCCCATAATGACCAGGTCCCAGGACTACACCGCAGGGACCCAGACCGGCACTTGATGCCCCCGCAGAGAGCTTGTTATCGGCATGCCCCAGGCATGGAAGCCCAGCCCATCCGAGGCCTGCCGAGGCGCGTGGCCCCGGCTCTCGCAGTGGGCGGCAAAAGCGGCTAAACGCGGGGCCAAAATAATGGCGGACAGGGATATCTTCTTCGTGTGCATACTCACATGGCGCCAAACGTGGGGTGGGCGGGGAACTCGGCTGGCTGGCAAGGCCGGCAAAGCTGCACCCAGGAGGGCGGGTCGACTCACCCACGGGTCCCTCGCAGCTTCGAGTGGGCCTTTGCGTGATCGGGACCAAGGGAGGCCGGCCCCACACGCGCAAGCCCGCCTGTACTCACGGCGGCGAAGTCCTAGGCCCGATCCCCTCCCGCCGGTGAACCGCGTCGGCCCCCGACATCAACCAACATCAACAACAGTGCTGGACAAACACAAGGGATTCAACAAAAGAAACGATACGACGATAAGACAGACAACCCCAAATGTGCCATCCTGGTCGCAGCGCACTACATACACAACCCTCCTATGTCCTATCAGATTGCTCCGGACAAGTGCGGCGCCGGCGTTGGGACTGTCGTGATGCTGCCACCGAGGCACCCACTCATTAGAACCATATCAGGGATCGGGAACTCGAGGAGTAAACCCCGGGGGCCACAGCAGTTGTCCCCGGCCCGCCTGCGGATACGCGTGCTCACCCCTCACTGGCCCTGCCACCTCCGCTCATCGCCACGTCCTTCCCGACACGTCCTTCCCGACACGCCGAGAGAACAATCCTCCCACTCTGCCCGGATGGGGAACACCTTTGCGCGGCCCCCTCCAACACATATACACACACATACAACTGGGTTGCTTGGGGGGGCTTCCTTGCTTCACACACAACCATACAACGCTCCTTTCCTTCGAGCCCATGGGGCGTCTTGAACCCATCCTGGGTTGCCGTACAACCTGCGTGCAAACTCCTCACATGCCAACCAGTGCGGGACCCCGGCGCAGCTCCAACCCCCTCCCCTCCCCCCTTGTTGCGGTATCCCCGGGGGTCACTTCCAGGTCCGCAGAGCGGTATGCTGCCGGTACCCATTCACCCATGCGCCCGGGTGGCATGCGCTGCGCCCCATGCTCCGACCTTCGGTCACAGAGACAGGACACCCGCCGGCGCACCACACAGCTGCCCGTCCGCGAGAGCCCCCTCCCCCGCGGGGGAACTCCATCCATCGGCTTGCAACACCCCCCCTCCCACGCGGTGCACTCTTCCACGCGCTAGGCGTGACTCCATCTCGGCCGCTGAGCCAAGCTCCGCCCCCTCACCCCCTGCGCCGCTGCCAGCCCTCTCAGTACAGGCTGTGCCGTGCGAGTCCCTCCAGGATGCCGTCCGCGTAGCAGGCGTCCGCGAATATGACCTTGCCGGTCTGCTCCTGGCGCACCAGCCACTGCAGCAACTCCGGCTGCGCGTTGCCCACCACGATCGCGGGATGGTCGCCCTCCAGCATCAGGATGTCGTTGCCGCTGTCGCCCGCCGCCACACACAGGTGCTCGGGCACGCCGAACTGCTGCCGCACGTACTGCAGCGCCTTCTCCTTGCCCGCCGCCACGGGCACGCAGTCGATGTAGCGGTGGCTGCCGTTGCCGCTGGTGATGATGCGCACCTGCGCGGAGGAGTGGGGGGTATAGGAAATTGGTAGCGGGGGAGTGGGGGGGGGGCCAAGACCCCATCATCAGCACCCATGTCGACTACGGCGGCGCGGAGTGGGGGCCCAACGACGCGGCCGTGGTCATGCTGTCTCTCGACGTGTGCTTAGGAACGGCCGGCCCAGACTGTCGTGCATAAACACGTGCTCAGAAACGGCCCGCCTTTTTGTGACACCAAATTCGGTCTTCTAGTCTTTGCAAGGATGCGAGCCCGAACCGGAATCCCTCAACCGGGACGCCTGCACCCTGCCAGCCGCCGGCGTGGTCATGCCCTCCCCCCTCGATCAAGCCGGCCGCCGCTCCATCCCCGCCCCAGGCCCCTGCTGCCACCCCCCTGCCCCACGCTGCCACGCACCTCGAGCTTCTCCCGCTGGAAGCCCTCCATCAGCCTGGCCAGTACGTACTCCAGCACCTTGACATCTGCCGTAAGCGCGATGCGGTGGCGGTGCTCCGAGCCGTCGTCCAGCATGCACAGCGTCGCCTCGTCGTTGTAGTGCGCCATGACCTGCCGCGCCAGCCGCCGCACCGTGTCCAGGTTCCAGCCGACGTCCAGGCTCAGCGTCCAGTTGGTGTCCTCGATCCACTTGAGCCCCGAGGCGGCGCAGCGGCCGCACGTCTCGTCCAGGTGCCAGACCTGCGGGCGGGGAGGGGGAGGAGGAGATACGACGCGCGTGCGTGCGGCGGCCGCCGGAGGATGGGGGCGGGGCCCGTGGGCCAGCCAGCACAGGTGGGGCAAGGCAGGACAGTGCACGCCCAAGGTGCCGTGGCTGCGTAGTGTTTAGCAGCGTGGGGAGGTTACTCCGTCCTCCTCGCTGCGGGGTGGTCGTCCTGGAAGTGAGCGGGCCCCGATAGGGGCGACCGCGCGCACCTTGGTCCCGACCGCGGTGATGACCACATCAGGGATGGCCAGCCGGCCGTCACACTTCTTCATCAGGTCCACGAACTGGCCCAGGCTGCGGCCTAAGCAGCGGCACGGCGTCGGAGGCGTGTGGAAGGGGGGGGGAGGGGAGTGACAACAACCAGTCAGGTGTGCTGCAGCATCCTACCTCCTACATTCGCCAGGACGACACCAGGCATGCCAGCCACGCAAGCCAGAGGGCAATCACACAAAAAAACATGCCGCTGCGGTACTGGATACCGTACGGCCGAACGCCGACACCCGATGCTGTGCATATGGTAGCACCCCCAATCCCACGCTCTCAAGCAGAGCGCTCCACACACAAATTCCTTGCGGAGTGCTCAAGCCGCGCGGGAGCCCCGCCCATCACGGGCCCCGCCCGCCTTCTCACCTGTGTTGTACACCAGCAGCGACCCCGCCAGTGACGCGCTGTTCTCCCAATACTCCGCGAAGCGGTGACTGGACGTGAAGGCATCCGGGGAGCTCATGTCCCCGATCATGGTGCCGTCGATGTCACTCACCTGCCGGTGGGTCCGGGCGGGGGGCAGTGGGCATTGGGCGGGGAGACAGCGCCGGGTGGACAACGTGGGTGGGGTGGACAGCGGACAAGCGGACAGCCGCGCGACCGGGTCTTCAGGCGATCGCTGCGGAGTGGCAGTGGCCAGTCAGGCGTCCATATCGGCCCACAACGACGGAGAGCTCTAGCGCGGGCGCTGCACGTGGCCACTCCCCATCGGTTCGTCTCTGGGTTTGGTTTCTTCCTGTTTTTTTCCCCACATTGATCGCAGCGCCCCCGGGGGACCTCACCAGCATGATCCGCGACTCGGCCCCCCGGGGGAAGGGCCGCAGCGACCCCTTGGCCAGCTTGAAGGAGCCGGGGAAGGGGCACACGTACAGCGGCGCGCTGCCGGGTCGGTCCTCCTTCATCTTGTCGCCCGTCAGTCCGTTGGTGAGGGTGAACTCCAGGCTCTCTTGCGGGTCGGTGGGCACGATGGTGGCCATCTTCCACACGCCCAGGGAGTTCCCTCGGCTGGGCGCGTTCACCATGCTCACCCGCTGCCACTCCTGGGGGGGCCCGCAAACAAAACAGGAGGATGCCGTCATCGGTGGGGAGTCTGTTCAGCATGCAGGCCGCTCTGCCGCCAGCAAGAATGCCCTCGAGCGCCCCTACCGGCATGCATCTCCCCGTCGCCCCGGGGACTGCTTCATCACAATTCCAATCGCCCCAGCCTACCACCTACCTTGGTGATGGGCTGGCCGCGGACCACCCGCCGGTACTGCAGCATCGCCTCGTCCCACCCGGTGCAGTAGAAGATGCGGAAGAGATCGGGCTCGAAGCTCCAGGTCTGAAGGGGCGGAGGGCGTCGGTTGGAGGGTCGCGCACCGGGCGCAACAGGCGCGCACGGCAGTGGCGCAGTTGCTTCCAAAATCCCGCAGAAGCGGATCAGCGCCGAGCGGGGCCTGTCGCTCGGGGCCGCCAAGCGAATGCTGTGCCCGTGATCTCCGTTACCCCCTTCCCCCAGTTGCAGGGTTCCTCCTAAGCGCGCGGGCCAGGACACGCGGCACGTTCGTACACTGCTTGCACGACGTACGGGGGTACGTGTCTCCCCCTCCGGATACCTCCGTGATTCACCTCCCGCCCCGCCTACCTTGTTGACCTCGCCGTACTCGTCATGCGGGAAGAGTGGCTGGGTGGGGTCGGTCACCACGTTTCCGTCCACGGCGAACACGTACGAGTATTGCGCCGGCTGCAGTCGGACACACCACACGGCGGGGCGTGTAGGGTACCAGAGGGCGGACGGCAGGCAGGCGCATGGGCACGCTATGTTCTCTCTCGCCGAGTCGTGCACACCGACCCCGCCCTCAGTGCTATCTTCCAAGCTGGACCCACGTGGTCTCGCAGGTCTGTCTGTACGGTGTATCCAACTAGCTTGCAGACTTGCCAGGCTAAGGGGGGGCTCAGCAAATCTACAAGTTGGATCACCCCTTGGGGGCTTCCTTGCTCCTTGCGCGCCATCCCAACGGCAGGTCCCGAGAGAGCAGCACAGCAGCGGACGCTCTACAGCGCGGCCAGTCCCATGAGCCATGACGCGCCTCCCTCGTCCAACTCTTCAGCATGATCAGCCACACGTGCAGACCATATCCCACGCGCAAGACCCATCGCGTCCGTCTGCATTGCTGGATCCTTGCCTCCCCTCCCCTTCCCCACCTCGCCCAGTGACTCACCGGGAGGTGCGCCTTGGCGGTGAACACACCGGTGGCGGGGTCCTTCTTCAACAGCAGCGAGTACTGCGGGACGGTGAGCAACACATCCAAGACAGCAAACAAGGGTAGGCAAACTGCGGCACCCATGACGGTCGCCAAGGTCAAAAACACCACAACGATTTCGGTCCATCGGCACGGGTCCCAGCTTCAAGTCACCCAGTCAACCCGTACACCCCGCCCCTATCCCGTACCTCAAATCCCACGTAACCCTCAGCACCCCGCCCATAGGCCGTAGCTCCATCTCCGAACAGGCTACCAGCTCGACCCACCCAATCCCACCCCACCTGCCAGTTGTCCCAGTCCCCAATCACGAACACGTTCTCCGCCCGCGGGGCCTTGATGGAGAAGGTGGCCGTGGGCGCTATGACGCGGTAGTTGTTCAGATGCCCCTGCAGGTAGCCATGCCGGGCCGGAGCACGATTCCGCGGATGAGGAGGAGAGGAAGCTTCATCGACGCAGCAGCAGCACTCAAAACCGCCGCCAGGTGCAGCTTTGGATCCCACACATCAAGGGGTAAGCCCCAACGGCAGGCCACCCTCCCCCGCATCTGGCCTGCTGGATTGCAGGCATCGATCACGTACTCCCACGACCGGCTGTGTCGGCAGCATCAGCTGCCGTTGCCCGCCTCCCTGGATCGCGCCACTTATCCAGGAGGTACCTCTTGAATTCACCACTGCCACACTTCCGCCCAACTACTGCGCAGCTCCGAAACGGGGTTTTTCTTCTCCCAACCTCTCCATCGCGTTTGCTGCGGCGCGCCGGTCCCGAGGGCTTTGCAACCGAGTGTTGCCGCCTACTGAGCGGCTCTGTCGTGGAGGCACCGCCCGTCCGGCTGGTGGTCCGATCCCAGACCAGGGCTGTTACCCCCCCCCCCCCCCCGAATGCCGGTTGCCGGGTGGCCCACATCGACGCGCACGTGCGTCCACGTGCCGCCATCGCCGGCAGCTGAGGCCCAGCCCACTGTTCCGCCCCACAACAATTTCAAGCCCGCGCTGCCCTAGAATCTGTACATCAGTATGCGTCTGCACCTACCGAAGGAGGCCCCCGGAACTGCGCACTCACCATGCTCACGTACCACTGACCACACGACGTCGCTCTTGCCCAACAGGAACAAACGCGCTTAGTTTCCTCATTAGAAACAAACGCTGAAACGCATGTGCCAGGATGGTTCACAGCACGTCGAACGGGTAACGCTCCAGACGAGACTCTGACCTTCATCCAGCAGTCAGTACCCCTTGGGATTGCCGCAAATATTGCTACGTGTGGTGCGGCTTGGGGTGCCTAACTCGTACGAGGTCCGACCGATGAGGCCAGATCCACTCGCCACGGGCGCGTGTTGTCGACTCACCTCTGCGTTCGTTACAGTTGGCTCGTGGGGCGCAGGGGTCCACACCTTGTCAACGACGAACTTGAACTGTGGGGTGCGCGCGAATGAATGGGGTCGCAATGGCTTCATGTGTCATAACTTGCACCACAGCTGCTGCATGGAGTGCTCAGCAGTCCAGATTCCTGGCGTTGGTATCCACTATGATATCATGTCGCAGGAACCGCCGCCGTGGGCACGGCGGCAACCCCCAGGAGCGATTAATTCCGTAAGCGCTGAAAGCGGAGCTGGGCGTTGGACCTTTAGCGTCTGCGTGTGGGTCGATTGTTGCTGGCCACTGTTAGTGCATATTCGCGCCGCTACCGCCTTTCACTGTGTTATCATCGACCTTGGTGGGACTTACAACGTGAAAGGGCGTAGAACACGCCCGGTATGGCCACCCGGTATGGAAACCCCCCTTTCCCACGCTGCCGGCACTTCGCCATGGGCGCGTCCGCTCGCATATCCCTCTTACCTCATAAGTGCCTGGCTGCAACGGCAGGATAACAACCGCGTCCCGGTCGCGGTCCACCTTGTGGAGCCGAACACCTTTCGTCCAGTCATTGAAGCTCCCTGCATTATCCCAGAATTTAAACTCTGTCCAAGTCATGAACCTACTGTAGCATTTCGCCTCTTGTAAAGCTTACCCCAGATGTAGACATCTTCGCCACCGAGAACAGCCGGCCAGGTAAACTTTGAGAAAACGACTTGTCCCTGAAAGAGTCCGTCGTCTTGCAATTTCGTCACGTTGCCCGGTGCGGATAGCCCGGGTATGGATTGGAACTGGGGACCGCGAACGGTGTCTTGGAGTGTCACCGACACCGGCCTCGTGACACCATACCGTGATGGCGGACGACAGCGCATCGGAGCAAATCCCAGCGAGCTGCAACGGCTCGCCGTTAGATGCGAGAAGCCCTTTTCGCGCTGCCGAAACAGACGCTGTGCGCTCCACCTTCCCAACGCCGTGTTCATTTTCAACAAGAGAAGCTGTAATTACATTGAGCAGCGAGAGCAGTGGACAATATGTTCGGAAACGTTCCGTGCTTCCTTTCGTGTTACTTGGTGTTCCAGCGCACAATAAAAATAAGTATTTCAGTGGTTACGGTCAGAAAGTTCAAAGCAACATTCACAAGTACTAATTGCTGTATATGGAGAACATTGCATCGGGAACTTGCATCCTTTCGCACCACGCCACCACCCTGTCCCGCTGTGGGCTGTGCGCTGTCCGATAGGTCAATGGTCTCACGTTATTGTAACCTTTCTTAATAACTCTGCCGCTAAAGGGCTGTCGTTGGTCAACATAAATGTTGTATTTATGATTATATCGGGACAGCCGAACTGTATAACAGGTGGTGCCCCTAAACATCGTGCTTAAATGTAATGATGCTTGGCCTTGGCAGAGCATTAACAATGTGACTGGTATGAGTTGGGAGGTTCATTTGTAGCCCGCAGCTGCTGAAACCTCGCGCCACGCGCAAGTAGGCTTGCCCACCAAGAAACGTGGAAGAGCAGAGTTTTTACTTATAACATGCCGCTTGCTTATAATATGGCGTCGTACGTGCAATGAGCGGATTAGTTCCTATTGAAAGGATAGGAAGTGGTTGCTGCCTGTATGCTTGATGATACGAAGGCAAGCGTTGGCAATTGCAAAGATCGAATGCAAAAGCATGAAAGCTTGATTGTGCGACACTCGGTGTCACTAGATCGAAGACATAGCAGAGTCATGAACGCGAAGTACGTGGACCCGTCAGGACAGGACAGCATGGGTTTGGTCACGGCCCACGCGAAAGCCTAATAAATACGGATAGTGGAAATGCAGCTGAGCTGTGTTTTGAATTGATGGGCACATTGACTTCTGTTGCCTGCCCGCAAGGATGCGGGAGCATCTTGACGTCCCCCGGCTTGCGGCCAAAGTGTGATTTTTTGACACTGTACTTGTAACTGTGCATGCCTACTATTTTAGCTTGCTCACCTTTGGTGGGCAATCCAACTTTTGTTCACCTTGCGCTCGCTTTTTTGATAGCAGCCATGCCACTCCACCATCGTCCGAATTCATGATGGTCTGTAGACCTAGCCAGATGAATAGTGGGCCTGTACCTGCCACGCAGCTGTGAATCTAATAGGCACTTCTGGATCGGGCATTTTATTCTCCGCTATTCCATGCGAAGTCCCCGTTCCTCAGCCATGTGCCCACATGAAGGTGCAGGCAAAGGTGCGTCGGCAGCGGTACGAGTCGTCAGCTGCCTTTTGGGAGCTGAGGAGGGTTGGGACGTTGAGTTCACACGTACCCGTACGTATCGCACCTATTTCTCCACACCAGCGCCACTGCCACTACGTTCGCACGTTGTCTATAAATCCTGATCATGTCAAGTAGCAGCACACGCCGCGATGGTATATGGGACGAGCAGTCTTCCAGGCCTCCCCCTTCGAGACTCAGGTGAAGCACAGGACACTGGAGGAGGCGTTCCTTCAGGCTGTAGCCAACACACTCAGCGACCGAACCATGGCACGACCACCCAGTCCGAAATCGCGAAGTCGTGAGGGTTCAGGGGTTCAGCAACCTGACATTCCTTCAGTCACCACTACTACGGCCTTGCATGTCGTACGTCAAACCTGATGTGCAACCTCAACGCACAACCCATGCTGGCAACCGCTCGCTATTCTCGTGCAGCATTGATAATGATCACACCGGGAAACCCACAGACCACCAATACCACCCGTGAAAATCCCGCAACTACTTGAAGAATCCGCGCCTGCATTCGTGAGGCCCTACCCTGCCCGATCTTTCAGTCCTGCTTCGTGCTTCCGATATGCAATGAACATGGGCTTGGGAAGTAACCCGCGCCGATCCGGCTAAACGACACCTCTCCCATCCGTCAGCGTAGTATGCCCAGTTTTGCGTGAAATACAGGATACTGCAGTATCAGCCAGCAGCACCAACCTTCGCAAAGGCCCCTGTGGCAACCCGGGCGACCACAAGCCCGAGCCCGCCGCGGACCGGGCTGCCGGTTTGTCTCTGGGCCCTGCGGTCAAGCTCCAGAGGGTTTCAGAGGGCTCTGTGCGATGCCGCAGACGCGCGCGGTCCCCACCGGGTCGAACGCCGCCTTGAGCGCCCAAGCCCACAATGGCGACTGGCCTGGGGCCACGGGACCAGTCGGCACCTACAAACAACAACCTTGATCCATCCAGCCATGAATTCAAAAAGGGAAATTGGAAAAAGAGACACTCATGTCTTGCCCATGAGGCGCTTCAGCCCCCAGCACGCCGTGTATGAATTAAGGTAATGCTCGGTCACATGCAAGAACGTCGTCGGCACGAGGCCGGGTGGTATCATCTAAATGAACGGGCACGAAGTCCCACGCACCACATGACATGACATGACTAATGCGCGAGCGTACCACTGCAACCTCCCACTCCAATATACCACCTCCAACATCCCACCTCCAACAGTACACGTCCCTACAGAGCACCGACCAATCCAATTGCAAATCCGCCCCTCCCGGCAGCAGATGAGGCCACGTGTCGGACCCATGTTGATCAATGTACGGACACCTGCCACATCGCATGTACGGCATCCCTGACACAGTCCGCCGCTAGCTGAATAGCTAGCGACCGGCGACCCATATCTACGGCCCTCCCCCCAAAGCCACTCATGCGCTGACCCCTTGACCGCACGTCGCACCGATGCCAACCAGCAAATACTGAAAAAACCCTGGCCGTCGCAACTGACCCAGCGAGCTTGTGTTCTTGAGTTCCATCTCGTCGCGTGTCCAACCTCCCGTGAGACAGTCGAGGGGAGCTGTCGCTTTCGAACGGAGGTACCGTCGGGCGTTCACCCAAAGGTGTGCCACGGACCTCGCGCTGCCTCTGACCTGTACGGCACTTGCGCCAAGGGTTCAACACACCAGCTGCAGGTAACCCGACGGAGAGTCCTCCTGGTCGCCAAGTACGACGGCCTCGATGTCGTACCCCCTCCGCGGGCAAAAGTAAGTCTCGGAGTTGCCGCCCGGAATGGGCATCTTCAGAACCAGGTAGCGCCAGTGGGCCAACATTAGCCGAATCGAATCCTGGATCTTGATTGCCTCGGTGACGGAACTGAAGGAACCACATACCACGATACTGGGCAGTGTTGGCGGATCAGCTCCTGGGAGGTAGGTGGAGGTGCAGCCGTCCAGCTTGAAGGGCGCTGCCAATGGAGCGCCCGCCTTCGCGGCCGCGTCCGTGAGGTTCTTCGCCATCCAGCCGGCCATCTCGTCGCAGTCGACTTGCTTGCCGAAGGTGTAGATGAGGGCTCCGGAAGCATCGACGGGGGAGACCAGCGTTACGATGCCGCAGACCTGGCTGGGGAACTCGACTGAGCGGTTGCTGTTGCCGGTTCGAGCGAAGGCGAGGGAGGGGCTCGGAGGTTGGGGGGGCGAGGGGCGTGGGGACGGAAGGGGAAGCGAAAGCCGCGGGGATGGAAGCCGGGGAGAGGGACGTGGGGATGGGCGGAGGGGCGGGGAGCGTGGAGGGGGCTGCGGTGCGGAGCGTGGAGGGGGCTGCGGTGCGGAGCGTGGAGGGGGCTGCGGTGCGGAGCGTGGAGGGGGCTGCGGAGCGGAGCGTGGAGGGGGTTGCGGTGCGGAGCGTGGAGGGGGCTGAGGTGAGGGGCGTGGGGACAACGGAGGCGGGCGACGAGGTGGTGACGGCTTGGTTGCTGACGGGGTGGGCCAGGACGCCGGCCTACAGGGGAGTAAATGTGGTGTGGGAGTGCACGCCTACAACGGTGTCACCCATTGGCAAATGATGCAGTCGGTACTCACAGGGCAGCGATTACCCGCCGGGCCGCAATAGTGTTGTGATAGTGGCCGTATCGCCGCGACAGCACACGGCCAGCAGCCGTATCGTGGAGGCCGAGCAATAAGGCGACTGCGCGGGGGAGCCAGGCGAAAGTCGGATTCGGAGGTAAGTGCGAGTGAAAACTGAAGGCAACTACTTGAGAAAATTTGCACGAGGCGGTCTACCAGTAATACATCTGGAAGGCTCACCGGAAAGGCAGACCGAAAGTTTCAAATTTCCTGCATACAGAGGCGACATGTCTTCCTTTTCGACTCCAATTGAATAGTTGAAGGACCAAGGGAGCTGACCCCGAATATTTTTAGCAAGTAGATGCAGCTGTCCCGAGATGGTGATAACGTGGCAGCGTAACTGTCTTGGATACCAGTCTCAACACCGCAGGGTACTCTCGCTAACCGGAGCGCGTTTCGTCAGGGGGTCCACTTTGACAGAATTCAATAGTCGCGTTGGGTATAGGGAGCTTGGAAGCCGTGGTCATACAAAAAAATACCGGCCGTGTCGTGACATGTCGTGACACGGGAACATGTACTACCCGGTAGTACAGACTGAAAACGCGCGGCAGTAGCAAGCTGTTGGAGCGCTCCCCACTGGCATGCACTGTCCCTAGGCATCCGATTAACAGCTTCCAGCATTATCAGAGATTCGTCTACGCACTACGTTTACATGACACGAGACCTCTGCGCGAACCGAAACCGCCGCCGCATTCGATGGCGGACATGGTCACAGTAAGGGAATTGAAAATGCGTTGTAACGTTTCCGGGAAGATAACGGGATCCATTTCAGAACTGTCACACATTCAATGCTGACAGTGGTGTAAATTCCCATTACGCCATTCAAAGCGCAGGTCGACCGCGGCCTGCTGCAGAGCAGCACCCAGTCAGACGCCATCAAGCGGGGTCCGAAAATCGCGCCGACGGTTAAAAATCCGATAACCCTGACCAATAATATCAGAGTCGTTACGTGAAGGTGCGGGATAGCACATCGTAACAAGAGGCAACCGTGTCTCCACCCATCTCCACTCAAGAGTTGCAATCCGTCGGCGCATTGCGATCTGTTGATTTCGGATACTTATCAGGAAAACCATCAGAATCTTTTAAGATGGCAGTGTCCTTTAACCTTTGTAATGAGTCATCTGTCGTTTTTCTGTCCTGCTGGATCCGTAAAATTGTTAGCTTTCATTCTAGATCCGCAAACTTATGTGAATAATATCCTGACTTTGATTGGACACAGAAGCGACTTTAGAAGTGAGAGTTGGTTCAGTAGACGAGTAAAGCCAAGCTGCTTCCGACCAGGTTCCTCTTGTAGCATAGATATTTATTTCATTGTCATGATGGGCCGCTCTGTAAGGATGGGTGCGGCACCTGCGTGCAGCCTATCATGATAAAATTAGACAGATTTCATCCCTGTTTCCGTCTCCTTCACCGTTTCATGTCCCCTGCGCCAAACCATCGTACCCAGCAGTAACCCCGAGCACGGCCTGTCCCGCCCGCTCCTTTCAGGCGATGACAGTGCTTACAGCTGCAGCCCACTTGGCCGGCGCTTAATATATTACACATAGTAGAGTGTTCGTGTTACTAGTGGACACACCAGGACACACAACACCACTCGCGGGTTTCGCGCTAAACACATATACGCGCCAAAACGCGCCGGAACTACAGCGTTCTTCCTTCTCCGCAGCCATTCCATTTCTTTCCTGGTTTGGCATCAGGTACTTCATTTGCGCATACTGGCAAACATTGGGCACCACCGTGCCCACTGCATGACACGTACTCCTGCCCTGCCTCGCTGCCTGCCGATCAACACACATCCTTGATCCTTCCATAACCGCCAACGTCGGCATCCTTGAGGCTTTCAATGTCAGCGACACATCGACCATACATTACATCACTGGAGCGTATAATTGCTTATGCACGGGGCCAAAACATTGGCCCCTGGATTCAAATTATATTACGGCAGAGCCATGCAAACACACCGGCACGATCTCCTTACCGTCCTTACGGTGCACAAGGTACGAGGAATCAGTCACAGCCCTCTCTGAAGACCCTCTCCGGCGACCCGCGCTGAAGAGCGGCGCTGCAAACCGCCTGGCCGCCGCCGCCTGGCCCGCATCAACAGCATGCGTCAATGCAGCCCAAAACGGCAAGACGGCCCCCAGCCAAAAGAGCTCCCGCAAACTGACACGTCCCAAGCATAACGACCTCCACACAGGCGACACCGCCGCCGTTGGGACCCAAAACCGCCGGGGCCCTCCGGTGGACCTTCACGGCCAGCAGTGCCGGAGGCAGGCACGTCAGCTGGTGAACGTCCGTCCGTCAGGTAAAGCTGCTAGCACGAGTCAAGGAATATTCAATAAATGCGGAGTCATCTATTAATGTTGCGAGCAATCCGCAGCCTTGCCGGCCCGCGTTGCGCCACGAGGCAGCTGCTCAGCGGTCGAACAGCAACCCCTTGGCTACGGCCGTCTTCGTTGGTCCTTGTGCTTTCGGGCTTTGCCTTGGGGCCAGTCCATGGCACACGGTGTCCCAACGAAGCCAACGGAGGCCCTGCTGCGCGGTCTGGTGTTCGGTAATGCCTTCGAACCACGCACCAACGATCACGAAGAAGTCTCAAGAATGTAGTAATGAACGGACAAACAAACAAACATTCGGTTCAGCTGCTGCCAAGAGGCTTCTTCCGTCCTCCTCGACATCGGCGGCCCACATCAAGCCAGCGTCCCTTGCGGGAGCGCGTCTGGTCATCTCAAGCCCCATCAGCTGATGACGATGATGATGAGCATGATGATGATGTTGATGATGAGCATGATGATAATCATGATGATGGGGCGGCAGCGCTCAGGCGGACACCGGAACGCCGCGCAGACGTACACAAACGCCGCAGCCCACACCGGCACGAAGCATTAGAAGCAATGGCCACCCAACCCTAGGACAACATGTTATCCAAAATGCGTCACGCACCACCGCCCTCTCAATCAGGACGGCAACACACGTAAAAGCACGTCACCCAGGACCGCTGCTGCAATCCTGCGACACCGAGTTGTCATTCAAGTTACATCATCACATCTGCAGCAGCCACCCATAACCCGCACCAGACGCAATCATCCGCCACTGAGGCAGAGGCGCGCCTCGCCCCACTGTGGCACGGCTCCTGCACCCATGCAACCCATGTCCTGCACCCATGCAACCTATGCAACGCGACAAAACACAGAAGGAGCGCATCACGGGCGTGCAAAGCAAAGGCAGCGCCCGGCAGGTCCGACGTCAGGAGCCAAGCATCGCGGCCGCGTACGGGTGTGGAGACGCAACGCCGCGCCTCACCCTGCCGCAGGCCGCCTGCACCATCCTCCCACTCGCCTGCCCGCCACAAGTCCCGCAAGCTGCGGCGGCGCATCCTGCGCATCCTGCCCTTCCATGCCATGCAATAATCTCGGCGGCCGCAGTACCATTATCGTCCCCAGCTGATGAAGCGTCGGCGCAAGCAAGGCGCAGGCCAGGCGCTTGGCACGTCGCAAGCTGCTTCGCCCCAACCAGAACTCCACGCATCCCCCAACCCAGGGGAGCATATGGCCGCAATGCCCCATGCTCCGGCATCCTTCAGTGCCCCACCCGCCCGGAACGTTTTCGCTATGCCGGCAAAGGGCATCGGGCGGGTGCAAGCAATGAAAAACACACCAGGGGAGAAGGCGTCCAGCAGCCGGGTGCGATCTTGGCGTAGGGCGGTCTCCGCCCCTTATGAGGGTGCGGTCTGGCGCACTCGGGCGCAGCGCTGGTGGCGGTGATGCGGACCCGCAGGAGGCCCACCTGGCCCACGAATGTCATGTGGGCCTGATGACGTCCTGAGAGGGCCCGATGCCACACACTCCCCAAAGGGCGAGAATCCAAATCCAAGCCATGTTGCCAACCAGGCATCGCCGCCGCGCATGGACGGCAGCGCCGTTCATTTATTCGCGGGGGGCCTATCGGGGCAGCCGGTACGTCACGGACGTGTCGTCAGAAGCGCTGGAAGGCGGAGAGGAGGGAGGATGAAGCCAAGCGACGCGCCCGCGCGTCCGCAGGTATGTGTCCGTGACCACCCCTAACACCTGCATCCACATCCACACCCTCACCCACGGGACCTGGGGCAGGGGTGTGTGTGCGTGGGGCCTTCCCCTGATAAAAACATAAATCCTCCGGTCAGCCTACTCCGGGACCCGATCCGTGCCTCATACACGCCCGCGGGCAGTGCGGAGCCGCAGCATGGGCGGGCGCCCCCATCGCAGCACGGGCCGGCCGGGGCGCGGCGGCGGCGCCGCCGGCGGCTGCGTCCCGCGATCTAGGGCGGGAAACACCAGCCGACCTACCGTATTCAGTGCGATTTATAAGACACACGGTGTCACCATTTACGCAGCGCGCAGCGACTCGTGCTGCACATATACGGCAATATGACCCCAAGGTCCCGGTCCAAAGGTCACGCGCCCGACCAAGCTCTCGCACCTCAACCCGTGCCCGGCGCGGATGCGGAAGCGCAGCCCCACCACGGTCCCGCGGTCGCACGTGCCACAGCGGCAACAAGGGAGGCGGTCGCCCAGCTACCTCCGCACAGTGGCACCGCGCCTCCCCCGCCGCGTGTCGCAAGGGTGCGGTGGAGGATCACAGTCGCAGTCGCAGTAACAGTAACACTAGCATTAGCAGTCGCAGTCCAGTGAAAGCAGCTCAAAGCAATACATCCAATCGTCCCCACACGCGCGCCCCGAAAGAGCCTTCCTGCGCCCGGACAGCAGTGTCAATTCAGAAATGCCAGGTGCTGGCGGTGTGGTGAGCCGCCCGGTTCCCCCTCGCGCTCTCGTTTCCGTGTGCTCTCGCCCAGGACCGCCGCCGCGCGCGAGAGCGCGGACGGGAGAGGCGCGCAAGGGACGGGAGGGGGAGGTCCGCCGCACCCTCCTGCGCTGCAGCCCGCAGAACCCCGCTATATACAAATACACCAATACACCAATACACACATATATATACCGGGGATCTCCCGCCCGAAGCACCGACGCCAACCACTCCGGCTATCGTCAACGGTTTGACCTGCGTGCCTGGGTCGCAGTCGGAGTGCGGGTCGGACAGCTGGGCACGCCAGCTCTGAAGGGGAGCGACCTTCATGGCCCTGGCGTAAATCCTCCGCGCCACCGTGTAAGCCCCCGCGGAATCCGGCTGCTCCGCTGCGCGACGATGGGCCCATCAGGAATGAGGACTGTGAGGCAGCCCCCACATGTGCTGCTGGGCACCTGTCAACCAACAACTGACAACCCACATTCTTGTGCGCATAACAATAATCACGTGCGCCAACTCCTGAACCCGAAACTATCAATTTGCGACCCCAACACTGGCATTTTCTGCAACCAACAACTACTTGGCAACGCATCGCTTTCCGACACGACACGCCGCAGCGCGCATGCCCACTCAAGCCACATCCAGTCTTCTCAAGAAAGCGATTCCCGGAGGCCGTGAGCACGTGGCGCGCTCGCGCTCCTTGGCTTGGCAGGCGCGGGGGCGCGGCGCTGCCCGCGCCGCTAGCGCTGTCACTGCCGTACCGCGCCCGCGGGCGCGCCCCGCACCCCGGCGGCGGCGGCGGCGGCGGCACCGTCACAACAGCGGGGCGCGCTTCCGCAGCACACACCGAAGGGGGCGAACGAGCGTCTCAGGCGCACCCGCGGCCGACCCGGCCGACCCCTTAACGGTTCGGGCCGCGGGCTGAGAGCGGCCCGCGGCCCTCCGGTGCGGCGACGTCGCCACCCCCGCGAATGCCGCCGCCGCCGCCAATGTCCGCCAGCGTCGCCGGCGAGGACACGGCGCCAAAGCGCGAGGGCGACGACACGGATGTCGTCCCCGTCGCCATACCCATCATGTTGTCGTGCACACTGGGGCGGCTGCTCAGCCACGACGGCCGGCTGGCCGAGACGCTGGCGACGCGCGCGGCGGAGGTGCCGCCGCCGCCGCCACCCCCGGCTGCCACAGGAGAGGCGCCGCTGCCTCGAGACGACATCGGCCGCTGCACCGAGCCCCCGGGGCCGTCCTGCGCCGGCGGCAGTCCCACTCCGCCGCCGCCGCCGCCGCCGGCACTGGAATTGCGGGGGGCTCCGGCCAGGGACCCCATGTACTGCTCGATCTCGTCTTCCATCACTGCCGGCACAGTGGAGTTTGTACGGCGCCATGAGGTCAGCGTGCCCAGGTTGAGGTTCGCGGCGCTGCCTCCCACAGCCGGAGAGCTCACACCCACGGCCCTGACTCCTGCAGAGCCGACACGGGAGCTGCCCACGCTGCTGGCTCTAGTGGCGTGGCCGGCGCCGGCGCCGTCCGCGCCCGCAGCCGTCAGCGACGGCGGCGTCGCCACAGCGTCGCCGGGGACGGCGGAAAGAGCCACCGGCGACGGCGACGCCAGAAGGCCGCCGCCTCCGTGGTTTCCAAACAGCCGCGAAGCGGCGCTGCGGTCGCTGCCAGTGTTTCTGGAGAAGCCGCCAGGCGAACCGGGAACCAATCCGCGGCCAGCGCCGGAGGGCGGCAGGATGAGCCGGGGCGAGCCCAGGCCGGCGCCGCTGTCCATCCGGGCCATCGGGCCTGGCAGCGGGCTGTTGAGCATACTGCCACCGCCGCCGCCGCCGCTGCCCACGCCGCCAGCCCCCACCACGGGGCTCATACAGCCCGCCAAGGACTTGCTCGCGGCCAGCGCCGACGGCGGTTCGTTCAGCAGCGCCGCCGTGTGCTGTACGGTGGCGTTGTACAGCTGCGCCGCCTCGCCGCCGTCGTCCCCCTTGGTTGCCAGCAGTTGCGCGATCCGGTTGCCGCCGCGGGTGGAATCGCCGGGGGTTCCGGGCAGGTTGTCCCACACATCGACCTCAGTGGTGAGCCCCTCCTCGACACCCGCCGGAAGACGAAGGCCGTACCCGCAGCCGGCGGCGCCGGCTCCAGGGGCGGCCATTGTGGACTCGGTGACGGCGGAGGCGGCGGACAAGGTGGTCACGTCCGCGCCATCGTCCGCAGATACGGGCGCCGGTACGGTCGGTTCCTCCTCAACGGTGCGCAGCGGCGGCGGCGCTGCGACCTGCTGGCGGAATGGACCTGCGGGGGGCAGGGCGATGTGAGGGGGTATATAGGAAATATTCAAGCTGCGCTGCTGCCAGAGCAGACGTGAGGGGCAACCACTTGGAAAAACCAAAGCCACGTAAGGGGCGCAGCACAGCAGCTGACCGTGCGCTAGCGGCAGTTAGTTATAAGGTTAAAACCTGAGGCTACAGCCGACAGGTAAGCAACCTGACGCCACAGCCGACAGGTAAGCACGAGCGCAAGAGGAGGGGCAGCGGCAGGAGGCAAGTGAGTCGCTGGTGCCGCCTGGCAAGGCATGGCCAATGATAACAACAAGGTATGGCGTCTTGGCGTGACCTGGATGTCATCGTTGCCCTCCTCCGCCGCGCCCTTGGGGGGTTCAAGGACCTGCACCGCGGCAACGAACACGGTTGGTGATCCCCCGCCCCAGCGCCCCTCCCCGTCCGGGTGATTCTCGTCTTGACCCCGTCCATCCTCAGTGGCATTGCACTCGTTCTTCTTCTTTCTTCCTCCTCCCTCCTTACCACCTGGCCCTACTCCCCCTCCTCCGTACATCCTCATCCCACACAGCCGGTCGGCCGCCCCCTCATTCCTCACCGTGCGCGTCCCTCGACTGTGCGGAGCCGCCACGTGACGACGCGGCGGCGGCGGCGGCGGCCTCCCTGGAGGCGGGTCTGTCCAGTCGGTCCAGCCGCTGCGGCAGCGTCAGCCGCTCACCCGTCCGGACGTCGACGGGCCCCAGCAGCGTCGTCTTGGCGGCGTCCGCACCGCCGCCGCCACCGCTGGCGCCGCGTCCACCCGCCGCCGGCGAACCTGCAAATCGCCAAATCAGGACCACACAGCCCACCCCCACCCGGTGACCACCACCACCACCCCCACCATCATCGGCAGCAGCAGCACCACCAGCACCAGCAGCAGCACCAGCAAGCCACAAGCACCACAACAGACATCACTATCGCCGGTGAGCGAGCGGATGCTGGCGCAGCCCCGCACTCTGAGGTTCCGCAGCGCACCCGATCAGACCCATCGGGTTTAATTCTCTGTTCAAATTAACGCCCATCGGGCCCCCCTCCCCCCAACTACGATAATCATCAGCGCGCGGCAGTCAGCTAGGGAGGCAGGGAAATCGGCTCACCGAGCATGGCCGCAACGTCCGCAGCGTGGCGGTCCACAGCAGGATGGCCGATCGGTCCCCACCGCTCCACCGCCGCCGCCGCGATCTGGGTCATGCCGCCGCCGCCGCCGCCGCCGCCGCCGGCAGCCAGCGGTGTGACCCAGGCCATGTATTCGAGCACCGCCCGGGCGCGCACGTCGCTCGAGTGCAGCTGCAGCATGCGCTCCGCCAGCTGCAGCGGGGTGCGGCCCAGGCCGTCGGTGGCGATGAGGTCGGGGGCCGCGCCGCCGTGCTCCACCAGGCGACGGCACTGCCGCGGCAACAAGCACACCAAGGGGGTTGGGAGGGAGAGGGAGGAGGACGAGAGGTTTCAGTTTCATGTACTGGAGGACGCATGGCTGAGCCGACCGGTGGAGACCCGCTCCGAGTCGCCCCTCGAACGGGCTCCCGCGGCGTCTCCGCCGCCTCAGTCCCCGTCGTCCCTGCGCCCTTACACCCCCTTGCGACCCGACACAGTAAGACCCGCCGCCCGACCCCACACACTGCACCGCGCACCCCAGAAATGAGGTAACGCACTCGTTCCCCCCCACCCGCGAGCCCGGCACCCGACCCCACGCGACCCGCGCTCACCGCCCCCAGGTGTCCGTGCTCCACCGCCAGGTGCAGCGGGGAGGTGCTGTCACCCGGCTGCCGCTGCCCCGACACACCCGCCGCCAGCAGCGCCTCCAGCACGGTCCCGTTGCCCTGCTGCGTGGCGTCCCGCAGGTCGCCCGCCAGCGTGTGCATCAGCCCCGCCGAGTCGCCGACCCGCGGGTCGCGCAGCGACACACCGGCCCGCCGGAACGCGGACACCGTCTCCGGGTGGCCCATGCGCGCGGCCTCCAGCATGGCCGAGTGCGCGTGCTGGTGCGCCACGTCCGAGGGCATGCCCTCCAGCAGCACCTCCACCACGGCCTGCAGCGCGGGGACACGACGGGGGCGCGGCCGGGGGGTCGCCGGGACAACACGCCGGGGTCGCCCGCACCAGGGAGGGCTTCGTCAAGTCTGGTCACGGCACGTCAACCGTTCCCAGCTCCCCAAAAGGGCCGCCGGGCCGGGCTTGGCGCAGCCGATTGGCCGGCCTTCAAGTCGGAATGCGGCTCCATAAGCCCGAGGGGCCACCGTAGGGGCCATCCGAGGGGCATCAGGATCAAAGAGTCAGCGCCGCCGCCCACAGCAGTGTCCCCGCAGTGTCCCCGGCAGCCACCCCGCCGCCTCGCACGCACCGTGTGGCCCTTGGACGCCGCCAGCAGCAGCCCCGCGAAGGCGCACCCCGCCTCCTCGCCGTAGTTGTAGCCGCCGGCGGTCCGCAGGTCGGCCGACTCGCCCCCGTTGCACCAGCCCATGAAGTCGTGCGCGGCCTGCTGCCGCTTCTTCTCCGCCGTAAGACACGCGTCTCGCTTCTGTCGGCTTTCCAGGTACGTCATCACAGCGGCGGCGCCCACCCGCCTCGCCTCGTCCAGCGCCGTGTTTCCCCACCTGTCCTGGAAGTTGGGGTCCGCGCCGCCCTCCTCGACCAGCAGCTTGACGGCCGCCAGGTTGCCCTCCGCGCCCGCGATGTGCAGCGCGGAGCGCTTGTCGTAGTCGCACGAGTCGGGCGGCGCGCCGGAGCGGAGCAGGCGACGCAGCTTGACCAGGTCGCCCTCAAAGACAGCCGTACACATCTCAGCCGCCACCGTCAGGCCGCCAGAGCCCAGCCTGCAGACCGAATCCGGGGGCGACGAGAAGGACTGTCTCCCACCCCACGTGCGACAAGGTGCGGCAGGGATGGCGCGCGCCGATTGGCAACGCCATGAGTCGGCAAAACACACCCAACGCTCTGACACACCCAACGCTCCCAGGTGAGGGTGTGCGCCCGAGGAGATAAATCGAACCCCTCACCGAATAGAACACCCTCGGGGGGAACGCAAGGCAGGGATGAACGCAAGGCACGAGCAACCCCGTGGCCGTTCGTACTCACGTGGCGCCGTACTTCAGCAGCATCTCAATCGTACTGTCGTGCTCGTTCTTGACGGCCTCTGCTAGGGCGCTGTTGCCGAAGGCGCTGCGGTCGGGAGGGGGAAACAAAGGAAATTGGTAGACATGTTCAAACTGAGCTAGGCGAGGGTGGGAGCACGAGGCCCAAAGTATGAAGACCCCGAGCAGCTGGCGGAAGGGCCGATGACAACGCACTGGTAAGGGGTCCGGAAGTGCCGCAATAATGGTGCTCCTGACTCGTCCCAGCCCCGTGTCAGGCTCCAATGCCGTGTCAGGCTCCGTGCACGGCAACGATGCACGACACCCGCTTCGGCAGCAATCCGCGCACACGACAGACACGTTTGCACCAGCTGCCACGAAGCGCGGGACTTCAAACGACACGTGAATCCCAATGGCCCCGCAATAAATTCGGTTCCGAAGCGCCCCAAACGTGGTATGTCCTTACAGCAAGTCCCCACGCTGAGGCTCAACCCCAGGGCCCCCATCGCTGCTCACTCGGTCTTGTCCTTGTCCGCTCCTGCGTCCAGCAGCAGCTGCACCGCCTCCTGCGGACGACAACGACACAGCCGCCGGCAGCAACGGCAAATCAGCGTCAGGAGGTATGAACATGGGATCAGCAGCGCACGAGGGCAGCAGGCATTGCCGCCGCGGCCAGACCCACAGATCAGGAAACCCGGTTTAGGCAATATCCTGCTAAGTACGTTCACTTCCAGGCAATTACGTCGAGCACCGTGCATTCGGTTTACTCTGGCTTGGGTCGGGCAGGTTTCGCCGCTGAACACACCTGCGCACACCACAACGCACAACTACACAACACATCGGCACTCCAGGGGCGCGACCACGGGGGCACTCACGTCGTGGCCCTTTGCCGCCGCCAGCATCAGGCCCGTGCGGCCGTCGTAGTCCGCCGTGTTGGGGGTGATGCCCTGGTTGAGCATGGTCCGCAGCGACTCCACATCTCCTTGCGCGCACTGCACGTCACGTCACGTCACATCACGTCACGGGCGAGCGCAAGCGCGAGAGCGAAAGCGAGGGCGGGGCGTGTGCGGATGAATGCACGGGGAGTTGGGGACCCTTCAGGAGGGGAGACCACCTCGGGTTGAAAAGCAAGGCGCACACAGCGGCGGCGGTCAGGACGGTTCGGCGCCAGGTGTTCAAAGAAAAGAAGACAAGTTCCAGGCGCCCGAACGTAACGACGTCCGTTTGTGCCACACGGACGAATGCATGAGCCGCGGCCCCCGACGCAGGGCCGTGTGTGTGAGCAGCGCACTCCGAGGCAGGTGGTGCGAAGGGAGCGCAGCTGCTCACCCCGCTTCCGCCTCCCGCTCAGCGGCTTGTGCCGTTATGTGCCTTTTATCTCGCGACCCACAGGCCCTGGTCAGACGCCTGCAGGGCCACAGACAGGACGACACCAGCCCCGCTGGCCTCACCCCCTACACACCCCACGCCCTACGCCTCCCGGTCGTGTACCTCCGACGCGACGCGCACGTACCGTGTTGAGGAACTCAAAGGTGCGCATCTCGTCGCACTTGCGCGAGTGTGTGGCTGCGACGGTGCGCACGTCGTCCAAGCGAGTGATCATCTCCATCTGATGGTGGGTCAGCGCGTCTGGCGAGCCAGGGCCGGGGTCGGGGAGCGGGCTTTAGCACGGGGAGCGGGGTTTAGCAAGGTGCCGACGTAGGGGGGTTGGGGTCCAGGTGCACAGCCAGGGCTCGGCAGCGCAAGGTACGGCTACAATCTTAACCAGCGAGGCGGTACCCCCAACACAGGGAAAGAGACAACGCAGAAAATATGCAGGCAAGGATGACCTGAGCTGGCTTCCCAGAGCACAGCTCCGGTGAAGAGTGGACTTGAGCCGGGGTATGAGGGGAGTGTGATAAGAGAGCTGCCTGGCGCTTGGAAGCATTTCGCCCTTAGCCAGTTACCATGCGCCGCCCAAAGCAAGGCAGAATCGGTGAAACACGATGCGCGGAGGCTGCTGGCCCAATGGCCCCTGTCCCCGCCCGGGGGTCGCAGTCCCCGCCCTCCCCGCCCTCCGCACCCCGGGTCTGGGCCAGCAGGATGGGGTCGGTGCTGTCGGCGAAGCCCCCGCTGCCGTTCACCAACGACAGCGCCACGTGCAGCTGCGTGGCGGTCAGCTGGTGGCTCGCGGCCGCCTGCTTCAGGTTCTCCTCGACCGCCGCCTCCGCGGCGTGCTGCACGTTGTCAAGCACCAGCTTCGCCTATAGCACCACGGCGGCGGGAGAGGAGCAGAGGACAGCGGACCGAGCAGGCAGGGCGTTGCTGGTTCACAAAGTTACGCGACGGGGCCATCTCTGCCAACAGTGCACCGAGTACCGCAGTCAAGTGAATCCCTTCCACACGTGGGCCCGGCGTGGACCTCCTGCTTCCGTGTTCCTTGGAGATGTTTTGGCCCTCACAAGGATGATCTCTAGCGCCGTTTCCCAACATCCAGCCCCGTGGACCTCTAGGGTTGATGGCGGGATCCAGCCCAGAGGACCTGTAGGGTCGATGGCGGGCGCCGCCGGGCCCAGCTCTCCTACCTGTTGGGGGAACTGCTCCGTCAGCAGCTCCCAGGCCGCCTTCGGCAGCGACAGGACCCGCACCGGGGTCCGCCCCACCACGGTCTCGTAACTGGCGCCGTCTGCGGGTTGGCGGTTTCGCAGGAGAGGTTTGCCGAGGGGAGGTCACGGGTTGAAGTGCCGGGCTAGGGACCCTTGAGCCGCGGCGGCGAGGCGGCGGGATCGCCCAGAGGCGGTGGTGTATATGGTGGCGCGTTGTGGTTGCGATGGCGATGCCTGCCGGTCGCATTCGGTGCGTTCGGTGCGCGTTCGTGCCTTAAATCCACGTATGGTAGGTTACGGTTTGTACGGCACCGAGTGACGTGTCTCACCCGTGAAGAAGGCCACTTCCGCCAGCGCGTCGCTTGGGCCCTTTTTCAGAGATGAGGAGAGGTTGAGGTTCTTGACGGTCGCTTTGACGGGCGACATCAGGGTGATTCCGCCCGGGGACAGAAGGGGCGAGGTCGCGCCTGTGTGGGGAAGCCGGGCGGCGTTGAAATCGCCAAGGCGCCAAAGGAGCTCAGCATGACGAGAAGAGAGGAGCATGACGAGAGGTACAGCATGACGAGAGGTACAGCATGACGAGAGGAGCAGCACACGGGACGGCAGCCGTCGGGTGCTGCAAGCTCGGAGTGTGTGCTGTAGTGTTGTTGCTGCACGCGACCAGCTACGGCTTCGGGCTACGGGCGTTGCAGTGAGACGCCCGCATGCCTGGCCTGGCAGACATCCACCGCCGCCGCACTGCTACGGTACTACCAACAGTCCTAAAACAGGCACACGAACACACCCCGCCCCGCCGCGCCGCGCTCGGTTCTCACCGACATGGACGCTGGTATCACGGTCCTCGATGCTCAGCGACCTCTCGCCCCGGTCGCCGACTTGTGACGCCGACAGGTCCGACTCGGACACCCGGCTGTGCGCGAACGACCCCTCCGACATGCCGCTGAGGCCGCCCGTCGACATGCCGCCCGTGCCGTACACGCCGCCGATGCGCTGGCCCGCGCGCGACACCAGGCACTCCCCCAGCATCACCACCAGCAGATCCACCACATTGTCCCCCTCGCTCATGATCTCGACGCCAGGGAGGAACAGCTCCACGCGCGCGACGGTGAGGAGCGCGTCCAGGAAGCGCTGCTTGCAGCCCTTGAAGAGGTAGCAGTTGCGCACGGGGTGCAGGTACAGGTGGCGCAGCACCAGGCGGCGGATGGTGGTGGGGTAGATGCCCAGCACGTTGTCGTCGGTGGTCTGCGCGCTGTCGAAGTGGACCTCCAGGTGCTCACGCATGGCCTTGTACAGCCGCTGAGCGCCGCAGGTGGGTATGGGCGCAGATGGGAAAGGACATGGGCGTGTGGGCGCAGATGGGAAAGGACATGGGCGTGTGGGCGCAGATGGGAACAGGCGCGTCAGGGTGGGTGGGTGGGTGGGTGGGTGGGTCGGTGGGTAATGGGTTGACACAAGAGGTGCCCCGGGAGGGAATCGCTGGAGGGGTCGGCGGCGCACATTGGGACGCACGTCCGCTACGCAGGGCCGGAACGTGGGCCTATCCCTGTGTCGAGGCCCGATACGGACACACGCGCGTCGCACGGACCCTTAATCAGATACCCCTGATAGCCGGGTTAGGAGTGATCCATGTCCCGTTTTGGGGACATTTCCTCCATAATGAAGAACCAAACAGCAATACCTTCAAGTCCTTTCGTTCGTGGCCGGTTTTTGAGGCAGCTGCCTTTCAAACGGAACCGCCCGGCCTGCGCGGAGTGCCCCCAGTCGCTCATCTCCCCTCACGTCAAACATGGCAGCCACACCGCCAAGCCCCTCATCCCCTCCCGTCATGTGTGTGATGACGCACCCCGCCCCAGAGGCTCGCCCCTTCGCCCCCTCCGCGCCCTCGCCCCTTCGCCCCCTCCCCCCCTCTCCCCCCTTCGCCCCCTCACGTCGGGCAGCTCGTTTTCGCGGCTGTACTCGTTCAGGTGGCTGATGCTCTCGCGGAAGGACTTGCTGTGCTCGTCGGCGCGGACCATCTGCAGACACGGGGGCGGGGGCGGGGGCAGGGGCGGAGTGATCCTTTGCGTTTCCTCGCTGTCTGTACTGACGTAAGGGAGGGGATAGGCGCACAGGGATTCGGCGGACCGCCAGAGGCACACAGGAATCCGGGGTGACAGCGAAAGGTATGGAGCGGCGGCGCGCGGGCGGGTCCATGCGAGGGGTTCAAACACGCTAACAGCGACTCACAGAATGCGGGTTGAGAGTGAGCCCGCGCGGAACGAGAGCCCGGCAGCCCGCGGGCTCAAGAGACATTCCACGTCGTGGGGCAGCTGGGTTCCAAAGTCCAGGGATGCTCCGGAGTGCGGCTGGACGGGTGCGGGAGTCCCCGGAGTGCCAGGGATGCTCCGGAGTGCCGGAGCCAACATTCACCGCCCGCTGCCCGCTGTGAGGACGGTAGTACGCGACGACCGATTGCAGCGGCTGGGTGGGCATGGTAGCGCCCACCGTGTAGCGCAATGCATGTGTCCGGCGTGTGCAGGCCTAGAGGCCTTCAGGGGTGCTGGGCAAGAGGGCCCGATGGAAGGCCCGCACGAGCCAGCCTGACCCGTACGGCAACGTACGGCATGCCGCGGCTGGATGCCGGTATCGCCGTGCACTGACTGTACGGTCCCGCCCCCTTTGGTACCCCACGCACCATAATCGTGACCGTGCCGATGATGTAGGCGCCCAGGAACAAGTTGAAGAGCTGGCGGTACGGAATACGGAGTACGGAGTACGGATGTCACATGCAGGCGACCAAGTGTGCACGTTAAGCTTGAAGCGTATGGTTGGGGATTTGAGGCTCGAAGGGAGGGTAGCAACCGGTGCATACCCGCACGCAAATACACGCTGCTATATCGGAGTGCCGGGACCACATGATTCCACCTCCCCCATCTCCTCCTTTACTGGTCCCTGTCATAATTGCCATCGGGTTCTCATCTCGCGGCTCGGTTCTCTTGTACACGTCTACAGGATGCGGATACGGCATACGGGCAGCTCTTGCGGCACTGCTCTGCCCCGCACTCCTGTTCTGCCTGCCCACTAACACACCCAATCTCCTGGACTGCCCGGTAACCACCCATGCTGCACTCGGCCTCCTGCCGGATTTCGTGTATCCACCACAACTGAATACAACCACCATACCCACCAGGTAAATGAGCATGAGCGACAGCTCCAGGACCGTGTACGGGTACAGACGACCGTCGCCCATGGACGTGAAGATGGTGACGCTGAAGTACAGCGCCATAATGTACTGCTCGTACACCGGTCGACTGGTGAAGGCCACGGAGTTTCGAGACACCCAAGTGTCATGGTTTGAGGACATAGGGAAGTCGAGCTCCTCGCGGGCCACGTGGAAAAAAATGCAGGCGGCCCAGCTGCAAATACCAGGCGGGGGAGCGAGGCCGTCGGTTGATGTTGCGTTCGGTTCGAACGCTTCGCGCTGAGAGAGAGAGAGGGATGGGATACAGCTGTTAACACAGCTGTCCACGCTTTGCTTTCAGACAGCAATCATTGCAATATTGATGATGATGACCCCGTGTTTGGAGGTGTTCCGGTACAACCGGGTTTGATGCGTCACACGAAAAGCCGGCGGGACCGGCGGAAGACCTTCTTACTGCGCTGTGAAGAAGACGTAGATGTAGTTGCGCAACAACATCAGGGTGCCCTGGCTCAGCATCATGCGGTAGTCCAGCACGTGGAAGAGGTCGAAGACTCTGTAGGCGCGAGACTGAGCGGCGGGGAGTCCCGAGTCGTGAGCGCGGGACGGGACGGGGGGAGCGAGGGCGGCAAGCGGCTCAGCGGATCTGCGGGTCTGACGACAGAAAAGCACGACCGCACCACACTGAGGCAAGTTGATATCACGCCGAGCCGCGTGGGTGGGGTTGCCGCAAACAGCACTGATCCACTCCCTGGACTCCCTGGCCAATGGCCCCGAGGGCCCATCCCGTCACCATACCCACATACCCAAGCAACCAGTGGATGGGTCTGCCTCCCCGCTGTTTCCATATCCGACCCGCCGCGTTCTTCCAACCTCTAAACCTCACCAGCGCAAGCAGCTTGAGCCAGTCGATGCTTTCCAGGACCCGCGGCGCCGCGTGCAGGCGCTTGGCAATGCTCGAGACCACCAAGTCGTAGGGGAAGCAGCCCAGGACGTCGAGGACGAACTTGAGGCTGCGGATGGCACGTCGCGGTGGTGTGGGAGGTGTGGGCTCTTCATGATCGGGAGTGGGGGGGCAGGGTGTGGGACGCCCAGGCGGCCAGCCAGCACTCGCGTGCGCTGACGCCGTACATGCTGTGCACGCTGTGCATGCGGTACCCTTCCTGCCCCCAGACTCGTTCCTATGCAGATAGGCCACCTATCTAGGTTCTCCTTTGGATCTGGGTGGGGTTTCCCTGTCTTATCCCCTGTCTTATCTTAGCCCCCCGAGCACGCCTGTGCCCGCAAGCTGGACGGACCTTTTCAGGTAACCGATGGCCATCTTGGGCTGTGTTGTGACCAGCATGCCCGTCTCCGGGTCAAAGTACGCCACGAAAAATTTGAGTATGAAGTCGAGGAGGAAGGTCACGATGATAACGTACTCGACGAAGGTCATGCCGCTGTACGTCAAGGGCGGGCGGGAGGGCGGGCGGGATCGACGGTGCAACCACCTGGCGTGCTGGCGACGCAAGGCCCTTTTGGGCAGTACACCGTTGGAGTTCGCGGGTCAGGATACTACTAATGATCAGTGAGGCGGCGTGCTTCATTACTGCTGAGCGAGCCTTTGCGCCGGGAGCACGGAGGTCCGTATACGGTACGGCACAACTGAAAAATTATACCGCCGCTAAAATACACAAGAGGCAGGATTTACTTGGGCAGGTAGCCAGGCACGCACAAGCTGGCGGGCAGGTAGCCAGGCACTCACACGGCTGAGGGCATGCCTGGCTGCTGAAAGGCCATTTGAAAGGGCTCCACCCAACAGCTGATGATGGCGATGGCGACCGCGTAGTAGAACCACCAGACCTGGTACCTGCGCGACAAGGAGGCGCAGTGCGGCGCACAGAAGGCGACAGAGGGCGACTGGGAGAGGCGGCTTCATAATCGTGCTGCGACTCAGCAAAGGCAGCGCTGGCATGTTGGCGGAATGATGTGGCGGAACGGAGCAAAGCACAGCACACCGCAAAGCACAGCACACCGCAAAGCACAGCACACCGCAAAGCACAGCACACCGCAAAGCACAGCACACCGCAAAGCACAGCACACCGCAAAGCACAGCACACCGCAAAGCACAGCACACCGCAAAGCACAGCACACCGCGCGATCGTGTGGCTCTCAATTCCACCCTCAGCCGCGTCCACAACGGACACCTGCAACAGCGCTATAGCAGCAGGTGCAACCCGGGCCAACACCAGTGATGACCCACGCCAACCCAGTACGGCGTGGGCCATCGCTGTGGCCAATGAGCAATGACGCACTCAGTTCTGCAACCTCTGAACAATCGGCCCCTCCCCCAGCAGCCAACGCGCCATGGTGTTGCCATCCAGGCGCGTTATTGGGAGCCAATAATGCAACCCTTGCCTCTCGTGTTGCGTTCAGTCTGATGCGGTGACGTATAGCGGCGACTGCGACGCCCTCGGACGGCACGGCGCAGGAGCACTGGCTGTGCGGTGCGGTCCTTTTCACCAGTGAACGGCCCTGCACCGATTCTGAACCCGCTAGGGTTCAGTCAACGCGAGGGCCTCCCCTACTCCAACGCACCAGACGGTCTCCGGAAGGATCACCATACGGGTGGTCATGAATATTTTGGCGCTCCGGAACTTGGCCGCCATCCGCTCACGAAATCCGTCGGTGGGACCCAGCAGGAACGCCGGCACCTCTGGTGCCTTGCTCGTGCTCTGCTGTGACATGACCTGCCGGGCTGGCTGCCGCCCCTGTGAAAGCGCGTTGGGGCGGCCAGCCTGCAGCACAAAGACGGCGCGTAACAATGGCATCACGCAGCAGGTCACTTGGGAGTCATCCGGCTGTTGCTGTAGGCTGTTGCTGTAGGCTGTTGCTGTAGGCTGTTGCTGTAGGCTGTTGCTGTAGGCTGTTGCTGGGCTGCGCGAGAGCATAGACAGCGCTGTCGCTGCTGGGGCTGTCGATCATGCGCGGCAGGGAGACGTGCAAGTCCCTATATCGGTGCCCCAGCTTGCGTCCCAGCTTGGGGCGCGGACAATGAACCCCTTCAGCCCCGCAAGACAAGACGCTGCCTTGTCCAATGACGCCCAGCCGATGAAGATTTCAGCGTGGTATGCACTTCATTGCCCTAAACCAGTCCGAAGGTGGCGACCTGAAAAGCGCGAAGGGCTTGACGGTAGCATGACGCGTTACCGGTAGGTGAGGGGGCCATGAGCTGCCGGCCAACGCAAATGCGCGCAACAGGTTCCGCTGCACGTGCTGCTGAGGGCTTCCCCCTGTATCGTTTACCGTCGTGTCCTGACTTCTGGGTCAAATGGTACTACCGGTGGACATACCGCATTCATATCTTTGCTTACTTGGGATTTGCGTGCTTGTCAGTGAGTCGGGCAAGCCCCCGCGCCATGCCGCGCATTACGGGTTTTTCATGCCGCACTCGCCATGCAGTGGCCCACATGGTCCGCTTGGGCCACACCTTCAAAAGCGCCTGACACCCAAGTGAGAGCAGCACTCACCAAGACTTTGGTGGCCACGATAGCCTTGTTCAGTTTGCGCCAGGCGTGTTTCCCTGACACGGCGCCATCTGGGTCCGCTGAGCGTGACGTGACAGATGACATCTTCGGCCCATCCAGGTTGCCGCTGCCCTCCCCGCTCTGCTGCTGGCCGGCCACAGCATCCAGGGCCGTGAGCTTATCCTTCACGACGCTCTCCTGGAGGAGCTCCGAAATCCGCGCCGACTTCTTCTGAAACTTCCCGCCAGGTCCGGCGCTTGGCGGGCCCTGCGGGGCGGGGCCGGGCAAGGCGAGCACCGCGTCGCGGGAGCAGGCAAACTGCTGTTACAGCTCCAGTTGGCGTATAGGAATGGCGCTCCAACGCGCTCTAGCGCTTCATGCTTGTGGTATACCTCCCATGAACGGCACGAATGCCGTGCCACGCGGGCCTGTCAACAGTTTATGTTGAAGCCCTGCGCTTAGTCACCGAGAAACCTAGCAAGGCAACGTGCGCGACCTGAGCTGGTTGCAGCCTTGGGTATGTAAAGATGCAACCAAGCACGTACTGCTTGTACCCACAACCCACGTGGGGTTAACTTCAACGGCCCATCAACTATCCGACCCTTCGCGAACAGCACGCTGACCTCGCCGGCGCCTCGATTTAAGTCAGCGCTGCTCTTGACAACGCTTAACGCGGCCGACGCGACCGAATCCATCTGGCTGGATGCTTGACTTGCGACAGGACTGCGTCGTGCTCAGCTGGTTTTTTCGTCGCCGCCTCACTGGCGCTCGCACAGCTGGTCTGTTGCAACTTTTTTGTGCACAATCAGTAGCTATCGCTGTGCCAGGGCTGCGTCCAAGTCTAGCTTCGACGGCTGCGCAAGCTACCCAGTCAGGATGTAGCTTTCAAGCCACGGCATTTTGGACATTGCATCCATAACGATATTGCAACTGTACAAAGCAAAAGGTCGAGATTCGCGAGGCGGCTGAAGATGGGCTGGAAACCTGCACACAATCGAACTCCGCAGCCCCAAAAGCTTGGAAACCCTCTTATATGACATCAAGGACTAAGTATAAATGCTGAAAATCATTCTACCGGCTTGCATTTCCAAGTCCACCAGGCAAAAGGTGCCGCACGTACTTGCCTGCCATCCGCGAACAACGTCATGTTGTATTGTATTTTACTACCTCAACATAATGACATGTGGGAGATGTGCCGTCTGCTACTGAAAATGCTGCAAGGCCAGCGTTTTCCCGACAAATTATCGTACAAGTTGCTAATACTAAGCGTGATCATAACGCACAATGGTAATCCTTTGCCGAAAAATCTGCACCTCAGTCACAATCAAACGCAGGTCGGGTGCGTCGGTAGGGTTCCGAACCCCAAACCCATTGAAAGGAATCCAGCAAAAATACAGGTAAGGCTACGAATCTCAGCCTCTACGTACAGCTGGTGCTGTTGTAATACAATCAATTCCGTGCACTCCAATCTTTGCGAAACCCTAGGCGCTGTGACCGTGTGAGGCATGTGGGCCCCCTTATGACCTTCAAGTGTGCCCCATGACAACTGAACTGTATCTAAAAAATTCGTCGGGATCGTTTGTTTCGCCGCCAAAATTGAAACTTTACGTGACCCAGCTTAGACGTACTGCCCAACAACGTCAATCTACAGGTTTCTCTGTATCGTAGATGCTGGTCTGCGCGATCGCACCTATTTGCAAGATCGCGTGCATAAGAGCAGGCTACCGTAGGGTGCGAACAAAAAGCGCGCATGCTGCAACGCCAGGAACGCATTCCCCCAAGGTTCATCCAAAGTAATTTTGCCACATCATTATCAAACATGCCGGCACGGATACTCGGACGCTTTTTAGTACATCAGTCTCTCGGGTAGCCCTACGGCGGCTTTGCCGCACTACGTTCACCACCACGACCCGCACTACCACGCCCCTTGCGTCCATCCTAGCCCGCAAATCTTACCCTCTCACCTTACCCGCGTTGGCAGCGCCGTTACAAATGGGGATACTCGGTGCCCCTTCTTCGAGCGACCCTGGGGGGACCCGGTCGACACATCAAGCAGGCAACCCCTCGGAGAGGCAAAACGACGATCCAACACGATTTCCCAACCACTCTCAGTGCACCCACCGGGCCACCACTACCTCAGCGACCATGACGAACACGCAGGGCGCATTGGCAACCAACGACCATGGGGCCAGTCCCCAGTTCGAACCCCCATGTGATGGCTGCTGCCGGAGCGACTCTTGCATCAGCGCAAGATAACCTGCCCTGCCACCCGACCCTGCCACCCTGCAAACCCTGCCACCCGACCGGGACCCGCAGCAAGGGATCCAGGGATCCACTCCATGCCGGGTGGTCTGGAGTTCCACAGCCATTGGACAGCTGACCTCTCATTGCGCCTGTGTCAAGCTGTCAACGCACCCCTACGCACCGTTTGCGGGCGCATCGATCTCCTGCCGTGTGCCACACCCTCGAAGCCGGTTTGCACCCGGTTACCGCGCAAGGGCCCCAGACTGTTCAGGTACTGACCCAACCTGCATAGCGCTCGCGCTGAGGAGGTGGGGCGCCCGCGGTCGACTTGCCGTACCGTCTGGATGAACAGTCCGAATGAAGACAGTCCTGCTGCGAGGCTGGCTGCAAAAATTCCTTCCGCTCTGCTTGGGGAACCTTGCCATCTTACACGGCACGGGACAAAGGCGGCCCGACAGAGGACACCGAGGCCAGCCTCGGCACGCTGGAGAGCAACGAGTGCAGGCGGGAGGCGCAGTTACTGCTGCGTCCATGCAACCCAAGCTTCTGTTTCCTCCCTCTTTGTCAGCAACGAACGGACTCGCGACTCCATCTCCAGGCACCTCCCTGCTCCCTCCTCCGAAAAGCACACAACCAGGCCCAAAAGGGACGATTGCGCATGTACATCTCAAACGCGCATGCGAATGCGATGCGGTGCAGATAATATTAGACGGTAGTTACCATTGGAAGCAGACGCTATCACACAAGACGCCAGGATTGAGCTGAGCAGGATGTCGATCCGTGAAGCCATGACCGACCCAGATCGCCAGATGATATCGTATACTCGTATTACCAATAATGCACAATAATGCAGCCGGAGCCGGACAACTGCATCCGCCAGTCGGGCGCGGGGAACCGTCCACGACGCAAACGCTACCCGAAATAAAAAAACGGATATGGAAGGTACCCAACGGTACACAACGTTGCGTTCGGTGCCGCGCGCCCCACACAGATCCACAGCACGCATCTGCCGTCACCATCTGCCACACGCCACCAGTGATCGTGCTCTGGCACATGTCACTCGTCAGACCTTGCGGCGCCAGGCTAGCAGCCAACACAACACAACCCGAACCGCAGCCGCAGCCTAAAACCTAACAGCACGGCGGCACACGCACAACCTTCCCCGATTGGCCGACCGATGGCGCCCACGGCCACACCGTGGGCTTGGGAAAACTCCTGCGCCGCAGCCCCTCTGTCGCAAAACGAGACGGCGAGTCAACTCAAGAACAGATCGGACAGCGGGGGTCCCCGTCCGGCCAGTCCAAGACATCCATCCCGACAGCGGCCCCCTGCCCGGCTGGCTTGACTGCTGGCTGGTTGCCTGTCAGAAAGACCAGGGCCGCAGACGCGCTCTCCCCTCCCTCGCGATCCTGACCGTCCGGGGGCCAATGATGGCGCAAGCAGCGGCCGCTGGGCCGCTGCTAGTTGGTCGCAGGACCCCGGAAGCGGTACCCTCCTAGCAGTCCGTGTCCGTACAGAATCGTGGCGGCCCGGCCGGCAAGCCAGCCAGGCAGCTGGCCTCGCAGCCGGCGCGTCACGGTGCTGCGGCGTCGCAGCGTGTGCCGACGCCAACACACAGGTGTGAGAGTCCGGTTGCGTGGGTACGACAAACCCTGGGCCCCCGAACCCCCTTGCGGGTGCTCAGCGCCTCGAATGTGAAGTCCAGAACCGTGCCGCTGACGACTATGGCGAGAGCACGGGGTCAAGTGGTGCCTCAGGCAAGGGGCGGCGGCGGAAGCAGGCAAGGGGCAACACCAACCGCGTGTGACGCACCCAAAACACACCGAGCGCAGCGTGCCGGCGTAGATGCGACCAACCTTGCCACCGAGATACAGATCCCGCGCACAAATGGGATGTAACTTGGTATTACGCAATGGACTGCTATCTCGCGTCCGGCCGCGAGTTGCTGCTAAGCACCGAGGGATACCAAGGTACGGCATAACCATCATGTCGTACAACGGGGCGAGGCCCGGGCGTGGCGAACTCGGGGAGCTCTGGGGTGTACGAACAGCCGTACCATCCAGCCATGTACCGTGTGAAGGCGTAGTGATGACCAACGGGTGGGCCGCGACATTTTTGTACGGCAGCGAACGCACCGGAGCCGTATCGGTGAGGCGAGGACACTTGGCCGAATGCCGTGTCCGTGCGGCCGCACACCCAGTACGTACGGCATGAGAGACAAGTGAAACATATTCGCAGTGCCAGGCTGAGTGCCCCCCTTTCCCCCATACCATATACAGATATCACCGCGCAACAGCACCCCCACTCCGTGAGTGCGACCATGGGCTGCGCCGCCGCTGGACGCCCGTGCCCACGGACACCACAGAACCTCGGATGGCGTTGGTGTCGTGGTAGTCCTCAAAACTTCAAGGCTCTGCCGTGCTGAGTGGCTGAAGCGGCGCCTACCCTCGAGGCCGACAGCAGTGCCCCCACCACACCCGTTCGCAGGCACGCGTGCAACCTAGGGCCCATGGATGCCGACACCAAGATAATTCCGCCGGGCAGACACCTTACCCTCCTGGCCTGCCCCGCCTTCCCTGCTCCGCCTCCGTCGACACTCCGCCGCAAAAAACAGGAGGGCCGTGCCAGCGTGCGCGCCGTCTCTAGCCCCCCCACAGGTCAGTGACCGGGCGCGCCGCAAGGCACCGACCCGATGCTTCTGACGCAACGAGCTTGTCTGTCCGTCTGTCCGGATGGCTGGAGATTTATGGAGCTCACGCGGCCCAGCAGCGCGGTCAGAGTCCGTCCCGCTGCGTCACACCAAAGGATGCATGATGACATGATTGCAACACGTCGCATAATGACTCCAAACACCGCCACCGCCACACCCCAACCCGCTGTGCAACCCTGCGCCGCCGGACCCGCCGCCCGCCGCCGCGGACCCCGGCGCTGGTGGGCAGCGGCGGCCCGGACAGTTCGCTGGGCCCTGGGCTTTCGCCTGAATGTCAATGGCCGGCCGGCTTCCTATTTCAGGACCCGGCCGCACGCACATCCGGTACCTCGCTCGAGGCGTGCTGTGTCCTGCAGCACTGACGACACTGATCGCCGTCATCTTGGTCAACATCAACATCAGCATCAGCGTCAGTAGCATCAGCATGAGAAGTTCTTCTCGATTTGCGTCTCTTAAGGTCTCTTCGTCGTCTTCATGTAGTCAGGAGGCACCCTAGTCTTCGCAGTCGTCGTTCGTGGATGAATGCTCAGTGCAAGCCATGACAACAGCAACAGCAGCAGCAGCAGCAGCAATAGCACCAACGGCAGTAGCCGCAGCCGCAGCAGACAGCCCAACGCCCCAAAACACTCAAACACTCAACACAATGCGGCACGCCATTTCGCCCCGGTCTGCGCTTTCCGTCCCCTCTTGCCACCCTGTGCGTGACGCCGCTTCGCCCCATGGACACGATCTGGAGTGACGGCGGCGCGGGGCTGAGGCAGCGGCGGCGATGGCCGGCTATGACTGCAGCAACTGGGTTGCAGCTGCGATGTGGTACGGCACCGCGCTGCACGGAGCCTGCCCGCGTAAGCCTGCCACCACCACCACCACTACTGCCAGCACCACCGCCACCACCACCACCTTCACCACCTCTTCAGTGTGCACCCCGTCGCCCGCCTCGTGGACCCGTACCCTCTCTCAGTCACACCCACCCACAGCCAAACTCCATTCCCTTGATCCCGGAGGTCAGCGCTCGGGCGGTGACAACGCCGTCAGCTGCTTCTCAAGCGTACGATGCGACAAGTCGTCGCCGGTCCTCGCCCGCGTACCGCTACTCGCGCCGCTCCGGCCGCCGCCACCGCCGCCTCCGCCGCCGCCGTCACCGGGTGGGGCCGCCGACAGGCTCGCCGAGTAGGCCGACGGCGCCACCTGCAGGAACGACTCCAGGGCGTCCCCGTTGCCCTCCAGGCGCTGGCTACGGCCATTGCCCGCTCCCTCCTTGGAGCCCTCCGGAGGTGTCGGCGGCGACAGCGGCCGAGGCGAACCCGCGGCCTGCGGCCCCCGGCGCAGCCCCGACGGGGGTCCAGACGCCGGCACAGTGAACGAGCCCGCGCGGCTGAAGCTCTGCTCCGTCTGCGCCATTGAGGTCGACGCCATCCTCGGCAACGAGCCCTGCGGCCCCGGCGGCGGCAGCAGCGGCGCGCCGACATGCCGGGAGGGCGGCCGGCCCACGGGGGAAGCGCCGCCGACGCCCGCGCCTGCGCCGCCGCGGCCGTGCATTGTGAAGGACCCCGTCTTGCTCGCCGCCCTCAACGCCGCGGTGGCTGCCTCGTGATTGGGCCCCGGCAACCCCGCCAGCTCCGCACTCAGCCCCCCCGACATGCCGGTCGCGGAGGAGCGGCGTCGCGCGCCCACCGCGCTGCTCACACTCGCGGCCGACGTCGCGAAGCCCGTGGAGGAGCCCTTGCGGCCGCCGGTGTGGTTCGAGTGCGCGCGGGAGCCACCGATGTAGGGCCCGGACAGGGCCTCCGGGTCGGCGTTGGCGAGGAAGGCCGCCAGGTCGGCCTCGTTGAGGCCGGGGGTGGTGTTCTCCGTGATGCCGTCCACTCGGTGTCCGGACAGGAACTGAGTGAGGGAGGCGCGGCGCTGGCGGCGCGGCGCCGCCGCCGCAGGCGCATCGCCGCCCTGGCCGCTGTCTGTCAGCTCGCCGGTCTGGGAGTTGGCTGCGAAGTTGGGCAAGGTGCACAGCCGTCAAACCCTTGCTGAAGGCTGTGCTCAAGAGCCAGGTCAGGAGCAACCAGAGACGGTTGCGTAGGACAGCACAGCACGGCGCAGCACAGCACGGCGCAGCAACCCGCACCCTGTCCTGCATGTGAAAACCCCATGCTGGAAGAGGTCGCCTTTCGGACCGACCCAAGGACCCATGGTCCACGATTGCGCGCGGTGCAGGCGGGGTGCAGGCAGGCGGCGCACCACCCTCTCGCACCACCCTCTGAGCCTCACCCGCCATCCGGGCCATGGAAGACAGCTTCCACAGCGCGTTGCCTCGCGGCATGGACGGCTGGCGGCTCACGGTGCCCAGCGCGGTCATCCGGCGGCTGGAGCCCACGGAGCTGAAGGAGGCCATGCGCGCCAGCACCGGGGGCGGGGGCTCGCCGTCGTCCTCGTCTGCAGCAGGGGGATCCACACACACGCGCCGAAGAGTCGCACGCGGCAGTCAGAGACGCAGAGAAGAAGGCGGCACGGGCGGCAGTAGGGTAGTTACCGTGAAGCCTTGGGTCAAGGGATGGGGTGATAAGGGAGGGACGCCGGCACGCCATGTGCCTGTGTCCAAAGGCGACGCACATTGAGATCCCGGGCGGCCTGCGGTGTAGATTCGGCCAAGCGTGGCCTCCAAGCAGGGGCCACACGCGGAGAGAGAATGACGCGCTGCTGGCAGAGGCCAGGGCGAGGGTCATTGTTGCGGCCGCCTGTGCCCTGCCGTACGTAGCCGGTATCGCCTTGAAATCGACACTGCCTCGCCCGCCGACGAACGCACGTACCGCCCGCCGACGCGCCGTGCACGACACGCACTCAGGCCAGGCCACCGCTGAACGAAGACACCCTTACCGAGTTTGAATTTTAGGGTCTCCTTCATTAATATACATATGTATATTAATGGAAACCCTAAATAAAACAAACAACATCCTTACCTGACTCCAACAGCCCGCCCGGCGCGGTGATGCCGTGGCTGATGTGGTCGTGTGAGTCCAGGGAGGCGTAGTCGGACAGCTGGCCGTACTTGGTGGTGGCGGCGGCGCAAAGGCTCTGGACGGCGGCCGCGGCGGCGGCGGCGACGCTGGCAGCGCCGCCGGCAGCGGCAGCCGAGGCACCAGCGGCCGAGGTGGCCCAGCGCAGGTAGTCGGCGATGGCGGTCAGCTTGGCAGCCTCGGCCACTGCGGCGGGGGTCTTGCCCGCCGAGTCCTCCGCGTTGGGCCGCATGCCGCCCTCCTCCACCAGCCGCCGAACCTGCCAGGTGGTGGCGTGGGGCAGTTGGGCGGCGAGTCGTTATTGCTTGGCGTGCGCGGGCGGGACGCACAAGGCACGAAACGGCGCAAATACCGTAGCGCCGAAACCGAGCACGCGTTGGAATCTCCTTGCCGCGGCGCCCTACCGCTCTGCTTGTCACGTTGTCAGCCTCTCCGCCCTCGCGCGACCCTACGCGCCAACCTGACCACACGCAACTGGCCTCTCACGACCTCCTCACCATCTCCAGGGAGCCCGTGGCCGCCGCCGAGTGCAGCAGCGCCGACCCCTCGGCCGCGCGCACGTCGACGCTCGCCGCCAGCAGCGCCGCCACCGCGCGGACGTCCACCGACAGCACGGCGGCGCGCATGTGGGCCAGCAGGATGGGGTCCCGCGGGTCAGGCAGCTGGATGCCGTTGGAGCGCAGGGCCGCCACAACGGCCGAGTGGCCCATGCGCGCCGCCGCCACCAGCGCCAGGTGGCCCTCGTTGCGCAGCAGGTCCGGCTGGACCCACGCCAGCAGCAGCTCCGCCACGTCCTGCGGGGGTTCCGAGTGCTTAGATGAGAGACCCGCCCGGGTTTTGAGTGTGGCGGGTGCGCGTGCGGGTGCGGGTGCAGATGTGGGGGAAATGGCGTGGCGTCGAGGTGCTGGTCGGCAGGTAAGAGGTAACCCCCAGGGGTGTACAAGATTGGATTTCCACACAGCAGGATCTGACCCCCCACCCAGGTCCCATCCTGGCGCCGACGGACCCCGCCCGCACGCCCCACCCGCCCACCCATCCACCACCGCGGCGCAACCTTTTCGATAGGGGGCACCACAGCACCAAAGCAGAAAGAAGCTCAAAACGACCTCGGTCACACCCAGCACTCTTTTCAGGGCGAGGTCGCCCTGGCCCTGTGGAACCCTGTACACCTGCAACGGGGCAACGCCCTGGCCCTTTGGAGCCCTGCACACCTGCAACGGGCCCCGCCCTGGCCCTGTGCCGCCCTGCACACCTGCAGCGGGCCCAGCCCTGGCCCTGTGCCGCCCTGCACACCTGCAACGAGCCCCGCCCTGGCCCTGTGCCGCCCTGTCCTGCGTTGGCCTGCACACCTGCCCGCCCTCTTTTCAGTCCCCCGACCGGCACCACCGTCCACCGACGTACCTTGTGCCCCTTGGTGGCTGCCAGCACCAGGCCCGTGAAGATGCAGCCGGGCCGAGAGTTGTGCGCGATGTAGCGCGCCCGGGACAGGTCGCCCGTGCCGCAGGCCGCCAGGAAGTCCGTGGCCACCTTCTGCCGGTAGCGCACGCCCGACCCTACCATCTGCTCGGAGCCCATGAGGCTCTCCAGGTAGGACACCACCGGCGTGGCGCCCACCCGCCTCGCCTCGTCCAGCGCCGTGTTTCCCCACCTGTCCTGGAAGTTGGGGTCCGCCCCGCCCTCCTCGACCAGCAGCTTGACGGCCGCCAGGTTGCCCTCCGCGCCCGCGATGTGCAGCGCGGAGCGCTTGTCGTAGTCGCACGAGTCGGGCGGCGCGCCGGAGCGGAGCAGGCGACGCAGCTTGACCAGGTCGCCCTCAAAGACGGCCGTACACATCACGCTGGCGACCGCCATCGCGTCCATCGCAAGGCTGCGAGAGAACAGGTCCAGCAGATGTCACGGGAGTTGAAAATTGAGAAAATGACAGCCAGCGACCATGAGGCCCGCAGAATGCTGGCAGGCAAGAACCAGGGTCGGAGTTATATGAAGATGACCCAAACCCAGAAACCGCAACCCCCTAGGGTTGGGGGCGGGGTATCTTGTCCAGTCGCGAGGGCCGCCCAGACTTAGCAGGGCTGGTTCGGTGCCGATGCTCCCTGAACCCATGCCGCTGCGCAGCACACTACCGGTAACAGTAACGGTACCGGTAATAACGGCCACGCCCAACTCACGTGGCGCCGTAGCTGAGCAGCACGTCGATCACCTCATCGTGTGCGTTCTTCACCGCCTCGCACATCGCCGAGTTGCCGAAGGCGCTGCGGGGGACCCGGACCCGGACGGGGAAAGCGGGTGTCAACGGGTATAGGAAATTGGTAGATATTTTCAAACTGCGCTGCTGCCAGATAGAGCGACGGATGTCAACGGGTAGGTCAAGACGGCGGCACGGGGCAGACGGCAAGACGGCAAGGGTTCGGTCCAGACATCACGGCGCGGGTTGACGCTGACCGGGTTGGGGCAGTTTGGGCAGTAGACCTGGGGCGCGAGGTCGCGCCGATGTGCGCAAAAGCCGGAGACAAGGTCCAACCAACATAGCACGCCGCCTCCCCTCCCGCCGCCCCGCCCCGCGCCGCGCCGCCACTCACTCCAGTTGGTCGCTCTTGGCCCCGCTGTCCAGCAGCAGCCGCACCACCCCCTGCGCGGACAGGAGAGACGAACCCAGCCGCCAACCAGCCGTCAGCATTCACAGTCTACCCGGGCTGTGCCATGTTCGCACGATCAATCATTGGGTCACGCAGGGACACACATCTATCTACGTACAATGCCTTTCCGCGCCTGCGAGCGGTGACAACACATCTCCTTGTGGACCTGGGCGTTGCACGGTCAGGTGGCCGGTGCCCGGTGGGCGGTGTCCGTACCTCGTGGCCGCCCGACGCCGCCAGCATCAGGCCCGTGCGGCCGTCGTAGTCAGCGCTGTTGGGGTTCATGCCCTGGTTGAGCATGGTGCGCAGCGCCTCGATGTCGCCTTCAGAGGCGCAGCCCAGGAACTCGAAGGTGCGTAGCTGGTCCACCTTGCGAACGTGGGCTCGCACGATGGCGCGCACGTCGTCCAGGCGGTTCAGAAAGTCGATGGTGGGCTGCGGCAGGATTTCTGCGCGCGTGGGGGAGGGTGGCAGGCGGGAATGAAGGGGGGCAGGTAAAGTGGTAAACAAAGGGGCCAGGTGGGAAGCACGCCGGAGGTTTCAAGGTGGTGGTCAGACGGCTGGCCGTGGCCAGGGCACGGGCGAGATCGGCGGACGGGAGCGGGGGCTGTCGTGTGGCTGTGTGGGCGCTCCGTCAACGAGGCAACCATGGGGGAACCGAGACTTCAGGTACGCCGCGGCTGCATGCGACGTACGGTAGTGAAGCGGGCCTGGCCAACGAAATCCGACGCAGCGCCATCGTACAGCTCACTCCCGCTGTCATTTCTCTCTCTCTCAACACTGCGACACCGCAAAACACGTCACCAGGCGGGTGCAGCAGTCCACACACACACACACCTCCGGTTCTGCTTGTTCGCAGCTCGGCTTTTCTCCTTGCTAACACACACCTCCGCAGGTACACGGTGCCCTGCATCCCCTCCCCGCAGGCCCTCTGCGACCCATCTGCTCTTCCTCCCACCACGGGCGAGGAAACCGCAATAAAAACACAGCTGGTGGTACCACAGCCAGCTTCACCCGCCTTACCCCGGATACGGTGCCCAGCAACCTTTGCCCCCCCCGCAGGCCCTCTGCCACCCCATCAGCGCCTCCTCTCACCGGTGAGATCCACGGGCGGCTCCGCGTCCTTCTTGAACATGTTCTTGCCGCGCTTGGTCTTGCCGTGCTGCAGCGACGTGCGCAGCTGCTCCTCCGTCAGCTGCGATACCTCCACGGCCGACTGTAGCTCCTGCGACAGCGCGTCCTCTGCGCGATGCTGCAGGTTGGTCAGCACCAGCCGCGCCTGCTGCGGGAACTGGTCCATCAGCTCCTCCCACGCGGCCTTGGGGATGCTCAGCACGCGCACCACGCTCTGCGACATGATGGTCTCGTTGGAGGGCACATCTACAGAGGCGCCAGACAGATCGGCGAGCGCGGGAAAGGGGGCCAGGAGGCATTGGATACTCAGGTACCGGTGTGCATGGACATTTTGAAGCCCGCTAGGACGGGGGAGCCAGGCCAGGCCAGGACCGGACAGGGTGACACGGGCTGTCTGCGGGAAGGCTGCACAGGCAGGCACGGCAGATAGACCGACCAGGCAGGCAGGCAGGCGAGGCAGGCAAGGCAGGCAAGGCACCCGATGGCAGCAATGGCTGACCCGTCTGGGACATCCCGGAGACCAGCGGGTCCCGCTCACCGGTGAAGAAGGGCACCTCCGCAAGCGCATCGCCGCTGTAGCGCGTCATGACCTTCTTGCCCGTGGTCATCTCCATGAAGCCGTTGGTGCCGTCAATCAGAAAGTCTGCAGGGCAAGCAAGCGGGTTAAGGCCGGTCAGGTCGGGTCGGGTCGTAACGCAACCTCCTATTAAGACAGACAGACAGACAGACAGACAGACAGTATTCCGCAAAACCATCCGCCTCACACTCCCCTTCCCCTTCCCCGCCCGCCCTTACCTTTGATGCTGCCGTTGCAGCTGGATGTGCGGCCCATGCTCGAGTTCCGACCCACGCTGTTCATCCTGCTCATGGAGGCCGTCCGGCTCATGGAGGGGGTCCGCTTCATCTGCGCCATGGAGGCGTTGGGGTCACCACCGCCGCCGCCGTCGCTGCTGCGCCAGTTGCGGCTGGCGCGCGTGGAGGGGTCGTTGGTGGCAAACTGGCTGAAGGCGGCACTCAGATTGATCCCCGCCTCCGCCACAAGCACCTCTCCCGATACGATGATGTTCAGCTCGGTCACGTTGTCGCCCTCGATGAGCAGCTGCACCGCGGGCATGAACAGCTCCACGCGCGCGACGGTGAGGAGCGCGTCCAGGAAGCGCTGCTTGCAGCCCTTGAAGAGGTAGCAGTTGCGCACGGGGTGCAGGTACAGGTGGCGCAGCACCTTGCGGCGGATGGTGGTGGGGTAGATGCCCAGCACGTGCTCGTCGTCGACCTGCTCGGTGTTGAAGGTGACCTCGAGGTGCTCCTGCATGGCGGTTTGCAGCCGCTGCGGAGCGGGGTGCGGGGAGGACGGGCGGCGAAGGCACGGTCACTCAAGGTGGCTTCGGAGGAGGAGAAAAGGGGACGACGCGCGTTCGCCCCATGCACCCTCGGACGCTCATTGTAACTCGCCCTACCTCGCCGGGCGGGGTGCGCTTCAGTATATCCCCGTACCTCTCTAGTAGCCCCGTACCTCCGGCAGCCCGAGCCCCGTACCTCCGGCAGCTCATTGTTGACGCTGAACTCATTCAGGTTGGTCATGCGCTCCCTGAAGGCCTTGCTGCGCTCGTCCCCCTTGACCACCAGCATGGTCACGGTACCCAGGATGTAGGCGCCGAGGAACAGGTTGAACAGGCTGGGGGGAGGGGGGGGGCCAGGGAGGGGGGCAGTCAGGGAGCGAGAAGGGAGGGGCAAGGGGCGGAGGTCAGGGTGGACGGGTGCGGAGGCAAGCAGGCGACGCCATGGCAGTGCACGGAGGTGTACCGTTGCCGTAGCTGCAGGTGCAGCCGCGGTTTCAGCCGCGGTGCAGGACGGCCCCTACAGGCCCCCTCCCAATCCCATCATGATCGTGACCAACGCCAGCGGGCTGCCCTGTAGTGATTTCCTTTTACACCTTCCTGGAGCCCGCCGCCAACAACCCATCTGCGCGCTTCCTCTGCTCCGGGGCGCGGGTGCCATCCTCCTCAGACTCGCACCCGACGACGGGGCCCTTCTTTCGCATCCTCGGCCCCTCCAGACCAGGCGTGTGATTTGCTTTCACCCCTTTCTGACAGTCCTCCGGCTCGGCGAAGGCAAACGACCATCAAGGGGTCCACCTGAAACACCAACCAAAATTGCATGCACGGCAGTGCGGTAGCAAGTAGACTCACAGGTAGACGATCATGAAGGCCTGCTCCGGTACGGAAGATGCGAACAGTTCCGCATCGCCCAGCCCCGTGAAGGCGCTGACGCTGAAGTACAGCGACAGCAGGTACTTCTCGTACACGGGCCGGCCGAAGATGCGCTCCGCGTTGCGGCCCACCCAGGAGTTGGGCGAGAACTCCTGGTGTGCCGCCACGTGGTAGAGGATGCAGGCCGCCCAGTGCGTCGTGAAGAAGACGTAGGTGTAGTTGCGGGTCAGCATCAGCGTGCCCTGGCTCAGCACCATGCGGTAGTCCAGGTCCGCGAACATCTCGAACACGCGGTACATGCGAACCTGCGCGTGGGTGCACGCACCGTCGGCAGACATCGAGCTCTAATAATGAAATACAAATAATATATATATTTACATGTTATAATATCCCACCATATATTTACAAGATTACAACCGCATATATCATACACAAATCCCAACACATAAACACACCCCGCCGTGGTGCTGTACTGTGATGGGTTTCCCTTATGAGCTGTACGGCATGTCGGACGATCGGACACCAGCCACAGCTCATCTTCCATGTACTCTGTTGGCGCCGGAGCTTGGGACCCTCGATACAGCACCGCCTTCCTTCCTGCCCCACGGGCAACCCGTGCTCGGTCGCACGCAGCCTCCCGGTGCCGCGAGCGCGGAGCGAACACATCGGCCGGGCCATGGCACACGCGCGTTGAAACGGCCTCCTCCCGCCGCCCCAGGCGCCGGAGGTTTCCCACGTAGCACCCAGTCCCGCCCCAGCCCTACGCACCAGCGTCAGCAACTTGATCCAGGCCAGGCCCGTCAGCACTCTGTCGCTGGCTCCCAAGGCCGCCGCCGTGTCAATGGTGATCCAGTCAGCCGGGAACCAGCCCACAAAGTCCATGTAGAACTGCCAACTGCGGGGCCGGAACGTGGGGACATAGGTGAGATACGCGGGGGCGTGAGAGCGGCGCGACGTGAGCTAACGATGATGCGATGAAAGCGCAGCAGCCTCAGGTCGGGCACCGATCGGAGGAGGCCAAGCGGGGACGCTCCGGGCGGCGAGGTGCACTAGCGGGGGGAATCCGAGCTGAGAACAAGTTCCGCTGGCGGACCGGGTACGCCGCCTCCCAGAGTCTGGGGGGCTGGCAGGCTGCTCCGCCGGGCCGAAGCAGGCTGTTCAACAGCCGTTGATCTGCGGACGCCCGCGCTCATTGCCCTCATTAGGGCAGGGCGCGGGCGCTGCCGGATCTCCATGTTGCACACGGCGGGAAGAGCGGGAAGCCGCTGGCCTCCATCTGCAGCCGCTGGCCTCCGCAGTTCTGCGCCATCTGCAGCCGTCTGCAGCCATCTGCGCCATCTGCAGCTGCTGGCCTCCGGAGTTCGACCAGCCGCTCAGCCTGCCCCGGCCTGTCTGCCAGCCGGTAGTACTGCTGCCGTCCACTACTCCGCCCGCCTGCACCCGCCTGTCCGCCAGTAACCTCTGCTTCGCGTCCCCCCTCCGGCGCAGCTCCTGGCAGCTGATGCGCATGCACTTCCGCGGGGTCTCCTCCACGGGCCCCAAAGCGCCATCGAGTAAGGGCGCTGGTGAGCACCGCCCTATCGAGGTGGCATGTCGCACACGACGCCGCCCAAATCAGGGAGCCGGACAACTGTCAGCCAGGTTGCAGTCGCGAGCCGACGCCGCTCCACAGCACGCGTGTCTGCGGCCTGTGCTTGCAGCACTGCCTCACGACATACCTGCTGCTGCTGCTGCTGCTGCAGCCACTGCTGCTGCTGCCGCCACCGCTGCTGCTGCTGCCACAGCTACCACTGCTGCTGCCAGGAGCCCCGTCCCCGCTGCGGGACTGCCGCCGAGTCCCCGAGATTGCAGAACCACGACCGTTCCGCCGACGCCGCTGACAAGACAACACGCGGTAGGCTTCCACAGACCTTAGTCCTGGCGGCTCGGAGCGATCGAGGGCGAGCGTAGCCTGAGGGATAATGGTTGGCCAAGCCAAGCAAGTTCGTGTACTGTGAACTTGCTTGGTTTGGCCAACCCATTATCCCTCACCTGCTGCTGACCACGCGTCTCTCCGTCATATGCCCCGCAGCCGCGCCATCCCTCTCCTTCACGGCCCGCTAGCAGCCGCCGCGATAGGCCCATGGCTCTCACCTGGTGACGTAGCGGCGGGCGATCTTACGCCTGCTGGTGACCAGCACGCCCGAGTCCGTATCGATGTACATAACCGAGAACTTGAGCAGGAAATCCAGGAAGAAGACGAGGGTGCTCATGTACTCGACGATAGCCAGCCAATCGAAGTAGGGCCTGCGGTGTGTGTGGGGTTGCAACCGACATAGGGCCGGCGGCGAGGCCACATTACACAATCTGGGTCGCGTAGAACTGGGTCGCGCAGATCTGGGTCGCGTAGATCTGGGTTGTGTAGATGACCAGTTTGTGGTCAACAGCCAACGCCCTCCGCAGCTCCCGCAGAGGTGTCCAGGGACGGGTGGGTCGCCATGGCGGCGTGGTTCTCTGCGCTTCGTCGATCGTCTACGGTATAATTGGCAGCGGAGTAAGTGCGTGCGAGGGCCTGTGGTCTGTGGTGTCGTGTGCGGTCACGCGGGGGGAAGGCTGACTTGGGTTGGCGCTGACCGAGGAGGTACGGCTCCAGCGGTGTGGACATGGTTTGCGCGCCGTTTGATGCTCAAGGAATTTCACTTACGCGAGCAGGCCGCCGGGCTCCACAAAGGTGAAATGAAAAGGCACCTCCCACCCGCTGATCAACGCCATGACGACGCACACGTAGAACCACCATTGCATCCTGAGAGTTAGGATTGGGGCAAGACACACACAAGCGTGCAAGGGGTGACCATTTGGTGGATGCTGATTGTCGATGCGTAAGAGTGTTGGGATGGGCATTCCTGAGCATGGGCTTCCTGCGCTGCGTGCTCATCGGCGAACGCGCGCCGCTCACCCTTGCCATGCGTTGCCGTACATACCTCGGGTGACCCGGCCGCACAAGCAACGCCTGGCTGAGACGCTGGATTCGCAGCTTCGCATGGGACCACCAGGTCGGAGTCTCCGTCTCTGTCTTCAGTAGCCCCCAGGGACCTGCTTCCTCGGCTTGCTCATCAAGGCGCAAGGACTCGTGCAATTGGGAGGGGCGGCGCAACTGCAGCAACAAGTAGTACCCAACGATAACCAGCCGTCACAATTTGGACCAACGACCGCTTGCATTTGCAGCAGCTCGCATGCCGTTCCTTTCCGTTACCTGTTTCGCTGCCAGCTGTGCCGCGAGCCTGCTCTGCTGCTTTCCATATGAAATTGATACGTCTGCAAGGTCGCTTTTCGTCTGCGATATGGATACATCTGGAGAAAGGAGGTCTGGTGCAAGTCCATCACCCCCGTTGCTCGACCTGCCGAGTGGTCTTGCCCCCAGGCGGTCAGCCTGCACGCGATGTGATCACTCGAAAGACTTCAGGCATAAAATCGAAACGTCCGAACCCTAAGGGTTCCCAGACCGGTTACGCAGGAACTACTCGGGGCTCGCACACTGGCCAGTGACTACCCCTTAGATAAAGGATTTTTATACGACTCCTGCGAACAGCTTCACCTGCAGTGGCGAGCCCAGTCCGTAAGGGGAGGCGCCACCTTCAGCAGCGTCCAGCTGACCATCGCTAAGGCCCAATGGCACCACTACATTTCCTTTCACTGTTTTTACAGTGCAGCTACTGAAACTGCCCGTCCTTGCCGGCGGCTGCATCGTGAACGGAGCACGTTCCCACCCCGTGCACAATTACCTAAAATAGTGCTGTTACAGACAAAATTGCCTAACAGACGTTTCGCCATACGAGGTCAGGGCGGCATCCTTCAACGACTTCAGGGCAGACATCGACAGGCATACCGCATATGAAAGGTAGAGGAAGAACAATATTCACTCTGAAGTTTAGTCATAATCCAAGCGATGTAAGCTAGACACGTGGTCACCGCACATGCGAGTAATGGTGGCGCCCTGCGAAAAGTGCAGAGGGTACATGTGCCGTATCTGATTATCTACCGAAGAGAAATTTGGGGGGTGGCAAACCTGCAAGCCGATTATACCTCTTCTTTGCGTTCCTATGGTTTGAAAGTTATACCGTGAGGCTGGCCTCGCTGTCCTTTCCTATGCTTTCCCATCGATCCTCGCGGCAAACGACAACATGGAGCAAATGATGAAGAACAATTGATACTTTCCAACAGCAGATAATGGTTTCCATTCACTGATGTGTTGGGTTGCGCTTATTGCGGCGGTGTCTACTCTTGCGTACGATGGCATGTCAGATGTCCCCACGGGATTGCTTGGGAAATCAAGCTTGACAGTTAGTTATGTTATTTTTCTCGCTGCTCTATTACCGTGCGGATAGGGAACAATTGGTAATCGTCCTGAGCAAGACTTTTACTAAGCCCCATCCCCATTCGACTTCGTCGAGAGCACGAGATGTAACAGTCACACCCACGCATTTTATAACGCACAACCGTCGATGCACATTCCGTCTGCATATCCTTCTCTTCGGGTTGCGTAACGGAATACGGACACCGATACGGTGTGATTTGGACCTAGCAAATGACGAGTTCATGCGCACAGTCGCGCAAGCTATCTTTGTGATATTTTGTACAGTAGCCCTTACGCAGCGCTTGATCCTCTGAGCGCTGTAGCGGTCGCGTGAGAGGCTCCAAAGTGAATGTGCGCATCGCTACACATTGCCTGGGAAACTCAAGACACATGTTCTTAAAGCCACAAAAGCTTTCACTAACACGCGCCTTGCATTGCTTGGCAGCTTCATTTGCGCGTGAGGGTTTTGCGCCAGTCTGACTTGCCTGACCAAACAATGAAGTCACGAAGGCCGCCACAGCATTCGTTGTCGAATACATCAATTCACGTGAAGCCCGAAATGAACGGTGCGGCCTCCGGTTTTGCGCGGCAGCAACCTGTACAGCAACGACCGATAACCCGAACAAATTCTACACAAGCACAACGCCACAAGTAATGTGTACACCTAATGGTGACGCAATCATACTGGTGATTGAGCCGTGGCGACCGGTTGGTGCCATGTGCCGAAATGCCCCGCTCCATGCACCTCCCAAGCGCACTCGGAAGTCCGGAATAGAATCACATCGTTGGGGCAGAGGAATGAAAGTGCATGACAGTTACAAGGGGATGCAAACGTATGCAGGCGCGTTGGCGCATGCTTGACCTCCGAAGGTCCGGCTCTCCACATCACTTGAACCGCCTAAACCCAGTTTGCCGACTGGGTATTGTCAAAGTAGGCAACCACCCCTAGCGTGCGCAATGACCGAGCGACGCGACTCGACGCGAGTCAGGGAACTGTACACGCCTGTACATATGGCATTGCCACAGCGTGCATCAACTGAGTGCCACCCCTGTGTTACGGAAGACCCGGAGGCCGGACGGAGCCCCCAAAACCCGCTCCGAAGAACATGGGGACGACCATGAAAAGTCGTGGCACGTGGGCGCCCTGGGCGCAGCACAGGAACGCAACTCCGCTCCCACACCCCGCAAGAGCAGATGCCATTTGGGTTCCGCAACTTTGCGGGGAGGTGCACCCGGACACCCGACGTCGGGGCCCCGCGTGCGAGTGATGACCCACATCGTCCCCTGCCGGCTGGCAGTGGCGGCGGCGGCCGGCCTGGCCCAACCCGCAAAGGGAAACTGAAGTCCCCCGAGGTCCCGACGCTCAGGTGCGGCCGAGGGATCGGCTGGCTTCCCGCACCACATGCTGGCGGCGCCATGGGCGGGCAGCTCTCCGGGCCATCGGTCGCATGCAGAGCGCATCCCGCTTGGGGGAGGAGGCGCGCAACTGCGCCGCCCGACCAACAACGCCATCCATGTGCCAGCAGGAAACGCCAGCCGCCAAAGAGAAGCTCCACCGGGTCTGTAGGACCCCAGAGGGTCCCCAGGATCATGCGTGGTCCGCGCATGATCACGCACTGCGGTGGTCTACCTCGCAACCCCCACCCGCCCCTCGGAAAGCTCACACCAAGCCGGTCGGATGGGGAACTGAACTCCCGAAGCGGACGGCACCATCCCAAGCCCGATCCCAGTACGGCGATCCCAGTACGGCGCCAGCATACGAGCCCCGAGCAAGTGGTGACTTGCGTGAGAGCAATGAAACTGACCGGCTTGCCGTACGTTTTATTGGGAATGCGCCTCAGTAGATGTCGCACCAGCGCACGTTTGCAACAAGGGCCTGATCAGCCCTGGACAGCCTCCGATCCAACCGCGGCGGCCGCGGTGCAGAGCTAGGATTGCGGGGTGGCGACAGGAATGCAGCCAGGACACTGGCCTCCACACGCGCCATGTCAACCGCACCACCCACTGCCGTACCGAAAAACCAGTGTCCCAAGGAGCGCTACCAACAGGGATGAGGATCTCGGGCCCTAATACATAATATTAAACGAAGCATCTTCACCTTGTGATGCTACAGGAAACCAAATACAACAAAACCGCAGGATGCAGACGTGCAGAGCGACCCGGGACTCGCCAGGGCGTCGCCGGCCTGGCGGAGCCCCGGACGCCGCCCCAACAGGTACATGGATCCTGGATCCAGAGGATCTGCACGACAGCAGACGAATCCATCCATCCGCATTAAATACCCCTCAACTCCATTTGCCAATAATCGTCGATCATCAATACCCGCACAAACGTACACTCGACCTTGCCTGCCCCAATATGTACAGGCCTGTGTGTACCAACTCGGATCCAACCGACGGACTGCGCGAAGCGCTTATCCACGTCCTGTACATCACAGCCAGCGACCCAACCTCCAACAGAGCCACACCAATTAAATGGGCATCTGCTGAACCATACGGTGGTGCATGAGGTATGGAGAACACGTCAGGTCAACGGACGTGCTCCGGAGGTAATAAAGGGACCGCCTAAACAACTGTACGGCTTTGAATATACATGCGGCTATGTACGAACTGCTGCCGTGTCGCAGCCTACCGGAGCATACTATGTACGACAGCCCCAAATCCAAACGCGCAACGATATGGCAACGCGTGGCGGCACGAAGACTGGACGTCAGACGAAGAATTGGCCATGCTTAGACGCCGTCTAGCCATAACCGGCCAAGGTACCGTCGGATCCGCCTCAAACTCCTGCCCACCGAGTCTCTCCGCCACCGCCAGAACACGCCATGCTAGGTGGCCGCAGTGCGAGGGGTGGCTCCATCCACAATACTCCAAATAACCCAAATGACATCCTTAATAATAATAATAACCACCTGGGTCTTTCACCACAGGTCCACTCGTACTACACGGATCTCGTCTCCCGAGGGCGGAGTGGGGCCGTCAAAGACGGCACCGCTCCGCGACCCCTCCACTCTCCGAGCCAAAAAATATTCAAGGATGACCCCGCCACCCAATACCCCGAAGTCCCGGCTTGAGGCTTCCCGGGATGAATTGGTTCTGCCTCCGTGGGGGCCCTCTTGTTCAGGTCCTTTCTCAGCGCGAGTTGGGAACAAAGCAGCACAAAGTAACGGCGTCCCTGAGGCACACCAGCGGCGCGCCGACACACCGTAACCGATCCCACCGCGTCGACCATATTCCCTAACAGCGGCTTTCCTCCCGAAATGTGGGCATGTGCGGGCGCGCAAGCCGCACCACACCACGCTTCCGAGGCGCCCGGCCGGGCTGCCGAGCCAGGCGCAGTCGTACCATATCCCACCCGCGGGGACGGTCGCGCAGGTGCCCGACCGTCCCACACGTCTCGCCATCCTCCCCTCAGTACTCCCGGTGTTGGGCCACCCTGCAACAGCTCCATGGCGCCCCCCTTCCAACTGATGGTGGTGGGGCCGCTCAGTGACGACATCATCCCGCTGCGCGGCTGCTACTGCTTTTGCCACATCCCTCCATTCCCCCCTTCCATTCGTTCATACTTATACGGTACTTCGCTCCAGACGATCTCCAGCCGCGCCCGCCTCGAAAGCCCACCTCCACCCCTCTCCATGCAGCCCGAAGGGAGGCAAAGCGTCCAGCGGCTGGCTAACCGGCGCGCGGCAAGACTGTGGCGGGGTGGCAGCGACGGGTCACGTGGGGATCAGGGACGGGCGGGAGTGTGGCCAGGTCAGGAGGATGCGTGCCGCCCGAAGGGTTATAGGGCCTCATGTGCGGGTCGCGGTGGGTTGTGGATGGCAATGCTGCGGTCCCCGGTGGTGGTGCTGGTCGATTACGGCAAACACCACATCGCGGTGAGGAAGTCACCGATGACCCGGGGGGTCCGCTGTAACATCCTTGATAATAACACCGCGCCATTTCTCATTTGTGACCATCGACGCAGATGTGGACGAGCCTGCTGCCTTCCGTCACCGTCGTCATGCACACTGGCCGATGGTCCATTGCAACGTGGTTTACCGCATTGAGTGGTCGGTCTGCGTCAACCACCGCGTGCTTTCTAAACGATGGGCTGACGGGCGATATCGAGCGCAATTCCGCAGGTACAGTGTCGTACAACGGAAGGCCGGCTCACCGTTGGCCTTGTACTCGGAGTTGCTGGCCTTGAAGCCGCTCCGGAACCGGCAGACGATGACCTGGACGAGCACGGAGGTTGGGGGTCGCAAGAACGGAGCTAAGGATACCCCGCCGCTTGGTTTCCCCTAGAGACGCATATGTGGGGGTTTGGGCGACAAGGAGGCGCCGTACTCAGCTCTTCCTCCCCCCGCGGCATCCCCCTGCATCCTGTCGCCCATCCAGTTAGTGTGTGGTTAGCGAGGATGCTGCGGTTGCCACCGATGACCCGCGGGTCCACTGTGACATCCTCAATACATGGAGTCAGACATGGACCACGCGGACGGGTCCGTGTCTGTTGCTCATGAGGGCAACGAGCACAACATGGACCCATGGGTCACCATACACCATGGTCCGCTGTCACCTGCAGAGACGCGGTACACGATGCGCGGGAATGTCCCGCATGGTGTGATCTTGCTCCCATGCGCCAGTGCGGCTATATCGTTTGATGGCGCATTTATCGCCTCATCAAAGGCTGCCCCGGGCGCCCCCTTGCCCCTACCCGTCCACGTGTGCCCTCTGCACCCAGCCACCCACACTGACGTCCCGCTCGTCCTCCCATAGATGCCACCCAGAGCGCAATCCGGGTGCCCGCACCTTGCATCCGCCCACGCCTCCCGGCATCCGGGGCATGGGCACATCCGCCTTGCCGACCCCGCAACCGAACAAGACGCTGCTCCTCCACACCAGCTGCACGAAGTGGCCGGTGCCCCGCGGCCAGTTGTAATCGTACGGCTTGGCGGCGGTGAAGTCGTACACCTTGACCTCCGAGTACCAGGCGTCGATGGCGCGCTTGCAGCTCCAGTCGGGTTTGGGGTACCTGCGCAAGCAGCGATGTGGGACATTTCGTGAGATCCCTACCGCGTTCGTGGTGGAACGGTGCAGTCAGCCGCGTCTCCCCCCGCTCCGTATGTGTCGCCGGGCTGGGTGTGTCTGGGCTGTTTCTTTTTTACACCCCGCTCCAGCCGGCAGGTGGTCACCGGCAGCATTATATCCGTCGTGCCCGTGTCAGCAGCCAGCGCCACGACCCCTGCCCTGCCCGACGCCCATCGCCCTGTGAACATGCGCAACCGGACTGCCCCCCCCAGCAGCACCCTCGTCACGGCCACAACGCCTCCCCTGCGGGATGCTTTTGGCAGCATGCATTTAAACCCTAGAGTCAGACACCCCTGGCCTGTAACTCGCCACCCAGGCCCGCGCCGGCGCCCACCCCATGCGCCCGACGGCAACCAGCCGTCAGAGCTCGGAACGCGCCTCCTCCCTGCTGTCTGGACTCAGACGCGCCCCCGCGACCCTGACGCGCATCCCCATCCGCCACCCTCTCAGGTACTGGAGGAGGAACAAACCCACGTTTCGAGGTTGTACAGGCACTCCCCTCCCACGCCCGCGTGCTCCAGGTCGCACTGCTGCGCGGCCAGCACCTCCGCGTACGCCTGCGCGTCCGCCGCCAGGCTGGGGTCCCAGGTCAGGGGCGGCGACTGGTGCCAGGCGCGGTAGGCGTTGGTGGCAGTCACCACGGCGGACACGTCCGAGCAGTTGCCGCCTGGGGAGGGGGAGGGGGGAGGGCAGCGGGGCGGCAGGAGGCTGACGGACATTGAAGGACCGTCGGCGGTGTCACCGCCCACGCACCACAGCGCGGAGGCAGCTATGGGTTCGCAGTTGTGTGTGCTTTCTCTAGGGTTTCCCTGCGCCACTGCGCTGCTTTCCCATCGGTGAAGGAATGAACTGTGTTTCGGCAGCACGGGCGCCCTGGGCCCCTCGTCGTTGTATGGGGATGGGAATAGGGATGACTGCCTGGTGGCGTCTTGGATGACTGCCGGGCGGTGTCTTGGGACACAAGCCGACGGGATGGTCAGCATCTCGAGCGCCAAGCCCCTTTTGTACAGCAACAACACCGGAGGGCGCTAACAAGAGGTCCCCCCCTGTCGATTGATAGCCCACCTCCCAAATCCGGGTCGCTGGTCGGAAGCGTCGGGGCCGCCTGCTGCTGCTGCTGCTGCTGCTGAGGAGCCAGAGGCGGCGACCCAGGGGGTGCCGGTGAGCGCGACTGGGGATCTGGCGGGGCCGGTGATGGCGAGGCCGGTGAAGGTGGTGATGGTGACGGTGGTGATGGTGAAGGCGGCGATGGTGAAGGCGGTGGCGGAGAAGGCGATGGTGGTGATGGCGGCGCTGGTGAAGGTGGCGACTGTGGGAACTGCGGTGGTGTCAGCGGTACTGGAGGGCTTGGGGACGGAGGGCTGGGCAGGGGGATCGGTGGCGACGGGCTCAGCGGCGGCGGGCTCTGTGGAGGTAATACGTTTGTCAATCGGCGAGGAGGCGGTTTTCGGGGAGCTTTCGGCGCCTTGGGGTTTTTTGGCTTGGGTGGTTGGACGGGGTTGGGTGCTAGGGGCAGCGCTGGCGGCATGGATGGCGATGAGGGCGTCGACGGCTCGGGCGGAGGAGGTTGGCTTGGGAGCTGCGGTGGGAAGTCCGGTGCTGTAGGAGGGGGATCGGGCCACCTCCAAACCCGAATACGAAGCAGCTCGCGTTGCCTGCTGTTACGGGCACGCTCGCGGGCTGGCTCTCGCTTGGCTCGCCGCGCCACTTCGCTCAGGTGCAGTCCGTCTCCTTCCTGACCTGTTGTTCACGAATCAGTTTTCAGAGGAAGTTTCACACAGACGCTTAAACCTAGAGGGGCGGGTCGCTAAAGCTCTTCGAGACCGCTCGTCACCATGCGACGAGAGCGCCGGTTGCGCCCAAGCGTCGGCGTACCTTCGCTATATTCCATATTGTGCGCATATGTGCAGAGTGACGTGGAAATGAATAGCACAGCCAAGAGCTCAAGAGCTCTCGCCATTCTGATGCCAATGACCTTGACCGCCGCCGACCGGATGGGAATAGGACTTGAATATCAAGTGTATGTTTTAAGAAGTCTTAAGTGTAGAATATGTTTTGATATACGAAATATCTCAATGACCGTATACCGGTCGCCCACCAAGTATGCGCCAAACGCCTCGCACAAAATGTTATTAATTTCAATAATTGATGTAACAGCTCAAATAATGTATCATAAAAATCAAGTTTTATCATGCCCCTCTAAAGGTTGTGACGTGCCTCGGTGCGCGATAGAGCGCGGTTACTATACAAGCATTGTGAACTTCCACAAAGAAAGAATCATGAGGGCTATAAGAAGGTATATGCATAGCTGCTGATATACGTTCGGGTGCACATGTGCGACGCTACTGCCGAGATCAATTGCATAATGGGTAAGCAATGGAGGTCCATCCAGAGCCATTTCAATGCTACTTTCAATCAATTATAACATATGTTTTGGGACATGGCGTTTACTGTCTTCTATGGGACAAAAGCGCATGGCAGACCGGTTGGAAAGAAAGGGGAAGGAATGGGGAAAGGGGCCGACGCCGCATTGTTGTTCCGTTCCTTCTTCGGATTCAGTGTCTAACCTGTGGTGAACTACTTTAAACAACTACCATGTGACAATGAGAGGGTGCTCTGTCGCGATTGGTATTGTTAGTCATGCCGAGTCCCTTTCTTCTGACGTAAAACCGAAGGCAGGGCATCGCCATGCGAACTGCACATAAATTTTCTGGGTATTTGGTTTGCTTTATGTTTCCAGAACTCGCTCAAGGCCGCGCGTATGGTTCAGAATCTGCCATCAGACAGTTGCGGGCAGTCAACCTTTCTAACGCAACGTTACCTGACATCTTCATGTCTTCAACGTCGGCATTTCAGTCTCGTGTGTATGTTTGATAGCTATTCTGAGCCTTGACAGTTTGAACACTGTACATTTGGGCGTCTACGACAACCAGCTTAATGATTTTTTGGAGTCGTGGATCCCGGCCAACCATCCCAATCCATGGAAATCCCTACGTACAAAAAACAGAAAACAGCGAGGGGCAGCTCAATCAATGAGGCCCTCAGCGAAGTGCCCGCTGTGGCTGCACTACATAAGAGGCAATGCATTTTCATTCCTGGGTGCCCTCACATCCCAGTTGGACAAGCGCGTGCGGGGTTCCACCGCACCCGTTGCGCCTGAGAGCTGAGCTCGCTCAGATCTAACGGCCAACGCCGCCACCACAAGACCGGGATCCAACGCGGCAGCAGTCCAACTAACCAACCAACCAACCAACTGTGTGCAACCCCAGGCAGCCAGCTGCGCGGCGATACCGAGCTGCAATCACCCAAGGAGGGGCGGGTGTCCGGAGTCCGGACTCCGAACGAGGGGGGACGAGAAGTTACTGCATGAGTGTGACATCCGCGGGTTTGGTGTCCATCGTCCCGCCGCCTGCTGCCGGGCCCGCCGCCTGTGAGAGGTGTCCTGTGCAGGCTGCAGGGTGAGATTGCTGTCCGAGAGATCACAGGGCAGAAGCGGCCGTCTCGCCACGCCGTTTCTGTAGCAGCGCACGAACGACTCAAAATACGCCGATGTGAAAGTCAGGATGTGCGCGGCCAGGTGATCTCATGAATGAACGTTACAGCGGACCCAACGTTAAAGGGACCAATGTATACCAGGGCAAGCCCCAGCAGGCCCCACCGACAAGGCGGCAAGGCACCTCCACACCCCAACGCGGGTCGTATGTTGTACATGCTTCCGGGCCTCTGACGGCGGTCAGCTGAAGTCTTGTTCCTTGCTGTCAGGTCTTGTCCCATGGGGAGGGCTGCAAATGCAAATGCAATGGCACATTCCTTTGATGCTTTATATTTGTACCCAGTATGCCTCCCGGGTCCCGGCTCCCGCTCACCGGCGCTTGCCTTGGAGGAAAAAGATCGAGTCGCAGCTGGACGGGGAGGGACGGGGCCGGCGTGCAACTCGGGAATGAATGCAGCACTCTGCCATCGAGGGAACGAAAGTTCAAGTGCACGAGAACAGTGAAACAGGACGGTTTTGCTTTCGCCCAGGACACCCTTTCGGGGTCCGCTGTGACATGGCTCCTTCGCAAGCCCGGCGGCACCATCTCATCATCAGCTGTGGCTGTCATCGATGACCCGCGGGGTCCACTGTAACATCCTTAATAATAACCACCATGCTTGTCCTGCGTCACTTGGAAATATGCGTCTATCATAGCTACTCTGTAGGCTTGTCCTGGTCACGCGACAGATTCCGACGACGGATTTGATTGTACGCGTATGCCGACACGACACGGTTTGCGGTGTAACCGGAAATTATGGCCAGTGATCCAGCCAGCATGTCGCTAGGATAGGACTGCGTATCACTTGTGGATGAAGATTTTTTCGGTTGTGGCTTGCTAACGAGACAGTATCAGTTCCACACGACGCGAGCGAACACCCTTACTTAACAGCCTTTGGGCTTGGTACCTAGTCCGTTTGACAAGGAAGTGGTACAAGTAGCGTTGTACAAATAATACACTAGTCTCCCTTTGCTGCAGAGTGCAGCGTGCATTGCTGGTTTGCTGCAGACGCATTTCGTGTACTAACGCACGTAACCGAAACCGCCGTACAACACAATTCGTAAATGGTAAGAGACAACTTTAAGACGAACAATAAATATATTATTATTTTTATTGTTAATTTGGGATATTGTTTGGGCCATACAGCGGACCGGTGGCTCTATCCCCAGGAAGGGACTTTGGGAGCCCCGGACGCGTATGGCCTGGGATTGGGATTTTCAGGCTGGGTTTCTAATAATATATATTTATTAATTCACTGTAGTTGCGTTTTCAGCTTGGGCGAGTGCTCGCTCGGACTCAAAGTGCGTGCGCTACTGCCAAGCTTGTCCGTCGAAAAGCGCGACACCCACACAAAACCGATGGCTGCTCTACGCCACTTGGCCCTTTTGATATTAGTAACTAGCTTAAAATATGTGGTGGAAGGTCTACCGCCGCCAGGCTTAGAGGGTAGGCACGACTGGAACGCCGGCATCCGCCGTTGGCCGTCCTTGACAACGACCAGCGAATACTGACACGCGCGCTCTCGACTCGCCATATTTCTTTCAGGAATGCACGGCAACGCTACCTCTCAGCACACTTCAAAATCGGGCAACTGTGACGGGGCGCCTCCCGGCGGCGCGGCAGGCACCGCCACCGCCACCAGGCCGACAACGCTTCGGCGCGCCCCCAGACCCTCTTCCACCTCCACGAACCGCCTCACGCGACTGGCAATCACCGCGAGCCCGTCCCCGGCACCGCCGGCTCCCAAGCCAGCGCGGTCGAGGGCCCCCCGGGTGCACGTGCTGCCGCGCGCTTCGGCGTTTCCTGCGTCGTCCCTGGCCTTCATCCTGGACAACACAGCGCCGTCCAACTCGCCGTCCCCCCGACCTCCAAGCCCATCGCCCTCACCTCCATCCGCTCGACCACCCCCACGATCACCACCCACGCTGTCGCCAGCCCCCCGGCCACCACGCCCAATGCCGCCTTCCCCGCCGCCGCCCTCTCCGCCTCCTCCCAAACCGCCCCCGCCCTCGCCGCCACCGCCTTCGCCGCCCCCACCCTCGCCGCCCCCGCCCTCGCCGCCCCCGCCCTCGCCGCCACCACCCTCGCCACCGCCTCCGTTGCGCTCCTCACCTGCGCCCTTGCCACCATTGCCGTCCACCTCACCACCGGCTAGGCCGCTGCCCCCCAAGCCGAGACCTCCCCCCCGACCCAAGCCGCCGCTGCCGCCCAAGCCGCCGCCTCCCCGACCGCCGTCTCCAACCCCGCCACCTGCCAAACCGTCCCGGCCTCCACCACCGCCTCCACCACCGCCCCCCACGCCGCCTCCCCCACCACCGCCACCCTCGCCGCCGCCGCCCCCACCGCCCCCACCTCCACCCTCGCCACCGCCTCCACCACCGCCACCCTCGCCACCGCCCCCATCACCGCCGCCCTCGCCGCCGCCTCCACCACCGCCACCTTCGCCCCGTCCCCCACCCTCGCCGTCCCCACCACCGCCACCGCAACCACCCTCGCCGCCGCCCCCATCACCGCCACCCTCGCCCCGTCCCCTTGCACCGCCTCCCTCTCCACCTCCTCCACCACCTTCCCCTGGCCCTTCCCTCCCACCATCACCCCAGCCACCATCACCCCTCCCCCCAAGCCCTAACGCACCTCCTCCTCCACCCGCTCCACCACCGCGGTCGCCATCGCCACCGCCTCCAATGCCGCCCCTCCCGCCACCCCGCCCACCACCCCGTCCATCACCCCGTCCACCACCCCGCCCGCCACCCCGCCCGCCACCCCGCCGGCCACCCCGCCCGTCACCGCCTCTTTCACAAAGCATTGCCAGGTCACCTCCGCCAGTACGCCCGTCACCACCACCGCCGCCGCCATCATTTCCACCGGCCACACCCCCGCCGCCGCCGCCCCCACCGCCGCCGCCACCAGTGCCGCCGCCGCCTCCTAACCAACCCCCGCCACCACCGCCCGACCTAAAGCCTCTAGGTGGTAAGATAAGACTGCTGTCAAGAGAGGAGTGTGTTGCGACGACGACGACATCTCCCAATTCACTTTCCGTTCCCTCTCCTGCCCTCCCGCTGCCCTCCTTCCCCCCTCCCCAGGCGGCAACTGCTCGGACGTGTCCGCCGTGGTGACTGCCACCAACGCCTACCGCGCCTGGCACCAGTCGCCGCCCCTGACCTGGGACCCCAGCCTGGCGGCGGACGCGCAGGCGTACGCGGAGGTGCTGGCCGCGCAGCAGTGCGACCTGGAGCACGCGGGCGTGGGAGGGGAGTGCCTGTACGGATTGGCCACGTGAGTGTACGGCAGGCGTGCGCCATGTGTACAGCAGCTGTACGGCATTGGTCGATCCTCACCACATAAGGGTCGTGCATTTGTGTGTGTGTGTGTGTGTGTGTGTTTGTGTGTGAATCGTTACATATCTGCCGGGCCGACGCTGGCCGGGGGCGCTAACCCGCCCCATTCGGGAGACCGCCGAAGCACTCCTCTGATGAGGAGGGGCGTAGTCCACTTAGTCCACACTGTACCGCCCATCGAGGGGGGTACTCACCGCCTACCGTAATCGTCGCAGGACTGCGTCCATCTGATAGTCCATTAGCCAGTTCAACTAGCCCAGGTGCCTACAGTCCCCTTGCCACCAGACGCATGCTCTACAGCCGCGTTATTTGACTACCACCAGGCTCGCACACCAGCGCCTGTACACCCTTATCATCGCAGGAGCGCTGCGTTCCTGTTGTCCTTCAACCATCTGATTATTCAGAGGCCCAGGGGCCAGCCACTTCTCATTCCACTGTACACACGCTGTCAGTAGCGCTGTATATGTCCGCCGAGGCACAGTCGCCTCCTTGAAGCCAAGTCTTGGCTCCAGCAGCTCCTCCAAGGCCGCCGCTTGTCCTGAGATCCATCCCTCTACACCCCGACCTATTTCATCCGGGGGACCGACGATGGCCAAGGGCTGCAAACCCAGCCCTTACGGAAAGACCGCCGAAGCACTCTCCCCCGGGTACGGGGGAGACGGGCGTAAGGGGCCTCTGTCCCCGCGCTCTCAACCAAGGGGCGCGCGCCCGATCCCCATTTTACCGAGGATCGGCGACAGCTGTGCCCCCACCTGCGCCTTGCAGCCCGCTGTTCAACCTCCTCAAGTCCTTGCAGCACCCAGGGCGCGTTGCTCAGCAGCTCGGAGTGTGTGTGTGTGTGTGTGTGTGTGTGATTCGGCGGGCAGGGCAGGGATGCGTGCTGTGCAATGGATATGACATTGTCCAACGGATGTGTGTGTGTGTATGTGAATGTCGCACCACACCCGCAGGTACCCCAAACCCGACTGGAGCTGCAAGCGCGCCATCGACGCCTGGTACTCGGAGGCCAAACTGTACGACTTCACCGCCGCCAAGCCGTACGAATACAACTGGTCCCGGGGCACCGGCCACTTCGTGCAGCTGGTGTGGAGGAGCAGCGTCTTGTTCGGATGCGGGGTCGGCAAGGCGGATGTGCCCATGCCCCGGATGCCGGGAGGCGTGGGCGGATGCAAGGTGCGGGCACCCAGACTTGGGCGCGCGAGGTACCGCAATCCCGTACGCCGTACCGTATTTGAGGACAACTTTCTCATCTCGCATCCTCCGTTTCAAGTCAGTTCAATTCAAGGTTTGTTAATCCAATTACGGGCGACGCGGTTGGGGTCCTGTATTGACCCATGGGTCCCTTTGCGCGCCGCCCGGAGTAGCATGAATGCTGTCCCCCGCGCTCCGAAACCCGTGCTGCCCCCTGACTCCCTTGCTGTGTCCCGTGCTCCGAAACCCGTGCTGGCAGGTGGTCGTCTGCCGGTTCCGCTCCGGTTTCAAGGCCAGCAACTGGCAGTACTCGATGAACGGTACGGCAATAAGTACGAGGGCAGTGCACGGTGCCGTACAGACAGCCGATCCCATCCCCGAGGGCGCCCCCGGATGGCTTCATGCAATGGCAACCCCCTGCTCTTTGCGCGCATGGCTGTGAAGTCGGCCCGTGTCTTTTGGGTTCGTGCCGATGGCTGTAACTCCCCGCCCTCCCCCGTTCTCCCCTCTCCAACCTCGTACCACCCGCCGCAGTCTTTCCCAAATTGAGCACCACCACCACCACCGCCGCCACCACCGCTACCGCCGCCACGCGCATCAGCCGCCTTGGGATGACCCATGGGACTTGAACACCTGACCCATGCGACTCGGTGTAGTGGTCCTGGAGTGATCCGAGATCGGTAGCATCAGCTTGCAAGCGTCTTTGGTTAAGACGGGTCACAACAAATGGTATCGAGACCGAGGAGTCCCCGGATCGAGCCGCGATGGCAACCCGAGTTGGGTTCGTGCCTGTGGTCGTGAGCGATTCATGTGCGAGTTGCCGTGTGTCGCCCTACAGGCGGGTGTCAGTGGTGCGAATGGCAAGTGATCATTCGGCTGAACCTGGTTCGATACTCGACGCGGACGTCGAGCCCTGAAAGGGGGGGATAAATGTAGTGGTCCTGGAGTGATCCGAGATCGGTAGCATCAGCTTGCAAGCGTCTTTGGTTAAGACGGGTCACAACACTCGGACACCTGACCCGCTGCCCTGACGCGCACGACAGGTCTCGCCCGCGGCCTGCGTGTAATTAGGGAAGGGCTGCGAACCATCCGGGGGAAATCTCTTGAAGAAACAGAACGAAAACGGAAGCGAAAACACCCACCCAGCCGCACCCGTATGTCGGGTGCAGTCGGCCGGGCGACGAGCACGGCCTGCCCCCGGCGTCGGTGCCGCCCGGGAGGTGGGGTGCCTTTCACACCGCGAGGTCGCGAGGTCGCCATTGGCGAGCGAACGTGACGAAGGATGTTTGTTCGGAAAGGAAAGAAACATCCGTCCAACGTGTTTGGAAGAAAACACGTGGTTGTGTGTGCGTGTGTGCGTGTCTGCGGGCGGAACCCCCTAAGGGAGCACTGGCGCCTGCCAGGTGTGCATGCGTGTGTGAGTGTGTGTGCGACCTACTGAACGAATGAAGGAGATAAACAAATGTTACAGCGGACACCAGAATGCGTGTGTGTGTGTGTGCAAGTGTGTGGTTGTTGTGTGGTTGTGGACGGCCGAACATCCCTTCATTCTTTCTGCAGCATTCATGCGCCACAAGATGATTTGAGTGATTGAGTGGGTGGGTGAGTGGGTGGCGGTAGGGGGAAAGGGGGGGTCCTGTCCCGTGCCCTGTGGGTGGGGTGGGTGGATGAGAGTGTGGAGGTACCGGTCCACGGTGCTTCCTCTCCAGGGAGGGAAGTCAGGGGAGGTCATGAGGCAGGGGCACAGGGAAAAGGCTGCGGAGGGCGTAGGCGCCGTCCGGACTCCGGAGAGGTGCGGTTGAAGGTGAAGCCGCCCGACTGCAGTCCACGACAGCTGGCTGGAAAGTAGAAACCCGCTCAAAAATCGTCGGAAGGTGCGAGAGAGCTGCCCATCATCGCCCGTTGCCTGCCTGCCTGCCTGACATCGCCCGTTGCTTTGGCCCTAGTGGCAGCTGCCCCCTGCGCACTCTTGCACACTGTCGTTTCGCGCAGAAGAGGGGGGCCCCTGTGGTCTCACGTGGATTAAATAGTTTGTACAAATCGTCGTACAGTGCAGGACGGCCGTACAGCAAATTTTGATGTGTGTGTTTCAGGCCTGTCCGTTTGTGCTTACGAGTGCTTTGTTGAATGCGGCGTGCGTATCCGCCCAAGCTGAACGGACTGGGACCGTGGTGACCGCCGGTTTTCGTAATCAGGGCGGAATGAAGACGAGGTTGAAAGAGTTTGAGAAAGCTCCGGTTCGCTTGGAGCGCGGCCGGTTGTCGCAGGTTTCATGTCTCGCGGCTTAGTCCAGACTCCAGAGCGCTCAGGTTTTGTGAAGTACGGCAGGCGGTGTACGGCGCCGGTTATTTGACGTGGCGCCCGTCGTTGTGGGCGATTCGTTTCGTTCCGTTGATGCACGCATTCTGCATCCAGTCTGTACGGGTCGGGTATTCATGTATCTATTGTTATTATTAAGGATGTTACAGCGAGTCTACGGTATGTCGAAGCGATTGAATGAGGGCGGAGGCAGGAGTTGTTCAGATGCGGCCGCCGCGCCGGGCGGCGCCGGGCCCTTGGGGCGCGGCCGATGGTCCCGCAGGAGGGCCGGCAGGTGCCTTCCCTCTTCTGAGGATCGCGATACGGTGCCTCAACCTAAATCTGGCGACGTCAAGTCAGTCGCTCTAACATCCCTTGGTTCCCGACACAGCAAGGAGCGAGCGGGCACTGGCCCTGGGCGGGGGCCGATGGAAACGGCCGACTGGCCCCGGCCTTGAGAGATCCGGAAGGATCCGACCGGATGAATCCCGACAGGACCCCCGTCAGGGTTCGTGCGGAGGCTGCGGACTTCCACCCGTGGCCTACCACCGGGAAGGTGTGTGCGCACCGCACCCCGTAGTCTGTTTCATTCTTTCAGGGGGTTAGTTAAGAGCAAATAAACCCGTCGCCGCCTTTCGACTTGGTGGTGGTTGGTGGTTGATGGTTGGCGCCCGCAGGTGCGTTGCTGTGGTGGTGGTGGTGGTGGTGGTGGTGCAACGCGGGGCACGCCATTGGTAGTGCTTAGCTGCTTGATGATGCGCTTGTGACGAAATCACGAAAGTTCACACAGCAGGCCATATGTGGCCATATGTGTAGCGAGACCGCCGCTGTAACGCGATCGTACGTTAACAATAAGTCAATAACCGTACACGGGGGCTGCGGGATCAGAAGCAAGAGTTTCAAATGGTGCTGCCCATGGGTCGGTCATCCGCAAGGCCCACGGGGCACGGCCAGGGACGAGCGAGGGGCTCTCACCCCACGGCCTCGTCCCCCACGGCCCGGTAGGTGTCGTGGGGTGCTGTCGGGTTACAACCCCAGCCGCCCACCCTCCGAAAGCCTGTAGTTGGGCTGTACGACAAACGTGAACCATGCCAGACTGCTGACACGATATCAAAACCAACCCGGGTCCTTGCAAGCTCAGCGATTCAAAGACCACTCGCCACAGCACAGACCGGTCGTCAGCAGCAACAACAACGGATGTCTTATCAGGCCAGCATCCCGAATGGACCGCATCGGCACCAATACTGCAGCAAGCGACGTTGCGGCTCCGGTTGAAATCTCCGTACTTCTTTACCGTACAAAGACACAGAACCACCTGCGGGACGTCCAACCGCCAGGCCTCATCAACAGGTGAAGTGATCTTGTGAATTCGTGTTGCCAAGTCGAGAAGGTTGCCCCGTTGTACTGCGCTTGTACGGCCTGCCTTCATTACTAAGCGGCCGAGGGGCGATGTACACACACACACACACTCACACCCCGCAGACCCAATAATCCTCACAACGCACTTGCAACCGTCAACCATACGCCAGGGGACGCACCGAAAAGACACAGCCGCCGCCGTGCGCACCGCCAACCTTCCCAAACCCTGCACCGCCTCCTTCCTCCCCTTCGCCCAGCCTCCCAGCTCGCCGCCGCTGCCGCTGCCGCCGCGGCGCTCCGCACCAGGGGGCTGGAGGCCCGGCCCCCTGCCACAGACGGTGGCGGTGGCGGTGGCGGCAAACAGGGGGCCCCTCCCTCCCTCCCCGCGCTCCGACCGACCGACCGCGCATCGCATCACAGCTCGGTCTTGCTGGAGGCCGACACGGCCTTGCGGCGGGCGGCCTCCATGGCCTCCTCCGCCTGCGCGTAGGCGTCGCGGGTGGCCGCGTGCAGGTCTGCGCGGGCAGGGGGCCGTTAGGGGAACGGCACAGTCGGAGGCTGGGCCCACGCAGGGCGCGAGAAGGGGGGGCTGCGGATTTGCGGGGGCTGTCATAATCTTGCAGGGGAGGGCTGCTCTGCGACGCATATCCCGTAGGTGGGTGAGATTCTTGGCGGACACCACCGGCCCCGTCCTCCTTCCGTGCGACCAGGCGGCAGACGAGACAGGACCCGACACAGATAGGGTACTAGAACATGCGGCCGGAACGAAGAAATCGCGCGGCACGACTTGGAGGAAGAAAGAAATGTCGGTGCCTTAACGACAGCGTGACCTGTACGTGCACATGTGCGTGTGCACGTGTCCGTGTGTTCGTGCCGTGCCGTGCCGTGCCGTGCCGTACCCACCGGCGGCGGTCACCGAGGCGGCCTCCCCCAGATGGGCTGCAGCCTCGCGGGCGGACTCCGCCGCCTGCTCCGCCGCCGCGGCCGCGTCCTCCGCCGCGTGGCGGGCGGTGGCGTGCGCGCCGCCCACCGCCGCACGTGCGCGGTCGGCCGCCGACGCCGCCGCGTCGTACACGTGCTCCGCCATGGAGTGGAGGCCGGCCTTGACCTGGAGCCACGGGGGGCAAGGGCGGATTGATACCGTATTAGCATATTACTGTCATCGTGTCCTCGGGGATGCGGGGGCGCGGGACAACGCTCCGCGGAGGGCGTCGCCCGCTAGCCGCCAGGCGCGCAGCCGCCGAGGCGGGATAAGGCCCTCGGGGGTGGCTTCCTGGCTCACCTTGCTGCCCACGGAGCTCGCCTTGTCCGCGACCGCCTCCGCCGACCCCTGGGTCACAGCCTGGGCCGTGTGCGCCGCCTCGGAGGCGCCCTCCCTGACGGCCTCGGCCGCCGCCGCCGCCTCCTCCGCAGCGCCCGACACCGAGCGCCGAACGCCCTGGCCCGCACCCGCCGCCGCGTCCTTGACTGCGTGCGCGCCGGATTGGGCCTTCTCAGTCGCCGCCGATGCGGCACTCTGCGCGTCGGCCGCTGCGGCGGATGCAGCGCCCTTGACCGCGTCAGCCGCCTCGTGGCCCTTCTCCGCAGCCACCGACGCCGCGCCCTTGATGCCGCCGACAGATCTCGCGGCCGCGTGCTCGGTCTTCTCCGCCGCCGCCGCCGCCGCGTCCTTCACTCCTCCGACAGCACCCGCCGCGGTATCCTTAACCGCCCCCGCCGCCTGCCCAGCCTTCTCCGCCGCCGCCGCCGCCGCGTCCTTCACTCCTCCGACAGCACCCGTCGCCGTATCCTTAACCGCCCCCGCCGCCTGCCCCGCCTTCTCCGCCGCCGCCGCCGCCGCGTCCTTCACTCCTCCGACAGCACCCGCCGCGGTATCCTTAACCGCCCCCGCCGCCTGCCCCGCCTTCTCCGCCGCCGCCGCCGCCGCGTCCTTCACTCCTCCGACAGCACCCGCTGCCGTATCCTTAACCGCCCCCGCCGCCTGCCCCGCCTTCTCCGCCGCCGCCGCCGCCGCGCCCTTGACGGCGCCCACCGCGGCCGCCGCCGCGTCCTTCACCGTCCCGGCGGCCTGCTGGGCCTTGTCCGCCGCCGCCGCCGCCGCGCCTTTGACGGCGCCCACGGCGCCAGTGGCGCTCTCCTTGGTCGCATCCGCGGCGCCGGCGGCACCGCGCTGCGCCGCCTCGACCGCATCCCCGGCGGCGGCGCGCGTCCCCTCGGCGGCGCCGCTCGCGGCGTCCGCGGCATCCTGCGCGGCTTGCCGTACACGCTCCTTCCCGCGCCCGACCGCGTCTTGGGCCGTGTGGGCGGCGTGCCTGACGGCCTCCGTCCCCTCGTCCAGCACGTCCCCGCCCGTTTCACGGATGTTGGTCGCGGCCTCCGCGGCCGCGTTCTTGGCGCAGGCGGCATCGTGACTGGTGCAGGCCGCCTCGGCGGCGACCTCAGATGCGTCCTCGGCGGTCTGACGCCGCCGCCGCCGCCGCAGCAGGAGCAGGAACAGGATCGGAAGCAGTTATCCGGTTAGCGCGGGCGGGGTGGTAGGTGCGCGTGAGAGACAAGGAGGCTGTGACGCGAGCACACGACGTCTCCAGGGAAGCCAAGAGGCAGTGTCCAAGTGCGGCCGAGAGCCCGCTTCGGGGCTGACCTCGGGCTTCGCAGGTACGAAGGTACCTGGGTACGAGGGTACGGCTTCGCGGGTACGGCTACGCGGGTACGGCTTCGCGGGTACGGCTACGCGGGTACGGCTACGCGGGTACGGCTACGCGGGTACGGCTACGCGGGTACGGCTTCGCGGGTACGGCTACGCGGGTACGGCTTCGCGGGTACGGCTACGCGGGTACGGCTACGCGGGTACGGCTACGCGGGTACGCGGGTGCGGCCTCACCTTCTTAGTGCCCCTGAAGACGGTCCCCACCGCCTCCTTGATTCGGGAGCCCCACCCCGGGTGGGCGGCGTGGGGGTCCAGCGCGGTGTCATGCAGCAGGCCGCCCTCCTCCTCCGCCGCCTCGCCGCCCTGCCGGTGGCGGTGGATGTGGACGGTGTCGTGGACATCCGCCTCCCCCTCGCCCTCCACCGCCACCACCGGCGTCCTGAGCTGCAGCTCCTCGGGGTGCTCGGGGTTTATGCTCTGGGGGGAGGTGGCGAGATGGCGACGGCGATGGCGGGAGAGGAAGGGAGCGACGGGACCGGACATTGGAGGGGGGGCAGCGGCGGCGGCAGGTGAGGGGAAAGCCTTGGGGGCGCCAACCAGAAGGCGGCGACCGGCGAGGGTGACTGGCCGGGGTGCGGATGGCAGGGTCGCAACGGCCAGCTGCGCCGGGTCGGCGCGCTAAGCGGGCTGCGGGCAGGCGGCGCGGCTGCTGCTGCTCCTACTACGTCGGCAGAAAAGCTATGCGCTGGAATCGGAATGGTATTATTTGTGATTGTCGAGGGATTCGGAACGTCTCCTTGCGCACAGGCCACGGCCGCCACCGATCAGCCGTCGCTAGAGCGAGCTGACGCGACGCGGCGTCCGACCGCGCGCGCATCTGGAAGTCCTGACGAGGTTCACCGGGATGCGCTGTCAGGCCTTGTCAGGCATTTGCGCATCTGTGTCAATGTCCACGTGCCCGAGAGCTGCGTTGCTTGCTCTGCTCTGCGAGACAACCCATCTCTGCCCTGAGAGGAGGCTGCGCGACACGTGCGAAAGGAAGCACCAACCGACCCCACGGCCGCGCCGCGCCGCGCGGTGCGGTGTGCGGAAGCCGCCCGCGCTGCCCACGTCCCTGCAAATCGAGAAGTGCCGCGCCGCGAGCGGGACGACCTCACCTGAACCGGGTCGCGCTTGGACGCGATCGAGACGTTGAGAGAGAGAGCAGCCCAGAGCAGGAGGGCGCCCAACAGGGCCTTGGCACCGGTACGTCTCATCTCCGACAACGTGACGTGCTCGCTGGTTTCGCTGGTTTAGAACGCTCAGTTCCTAACGGAATTCTGCGTGGATCGGTGTTTAAAGGTCAGTAAGATAAGAGGAGGTGGATGGCATGGAAACACTCGGAAGAAGCCCTACAAGAAGGCTGCGCGCGCCCGCAGGAAGTAGTCGTTTGGATTGTCGGTGCAACCGTCCGCCTGCGGGAGATGATGTCATGCGCCAAAGGCCGGGCATGTCACAGCACGGCGTCCAAGGCCCTGGCGCATCCCCTGGGCCCCGTACACGTTCAAAACTAAGGCCGGCAGGCTGTTCGGGCAATGAAAATGGTTTACGGTAAGTTTGTGGGTTTCGGAAAACGCCATAGCCTACCGCGCACACTGCAGCACATCCTGCCTCGCAGTTCCCGCAGTCAACAAGAACTGACCGAAAAAACTCTTGTAACCGCGGGAACCGCAAGGACTGCAAATGGCAATGAGGAGAAAAGAACAAGGTCAACCGTGTCGCAACCAGCCCTGCGTAAAGCGATTAGACATCTCTGCAAAACTATGTCACGCTCTGCAATGGTGTGAGGGATGCAACCCACATTCCGACCACCCACTTGGCAAGGAGGCAGAAGCTTCCCCACACAAGCAGCTGCGCAGCGCACTGATCTCCCTCACCGGCCGCCTCTGCCCCTACCCCAACCGCCCCCGCCCCACCTCCACCCCCTCCTCGCCGCCCCTCCCCGCGCCCTCCGCCTCCCGGCCCCTGCCATCCACCCTGCACCCGCTCCACACCCCCCGCCGGCTCCGCATCCCGCTGCCGGCCCCCGCCCCTGTCCCCCCCTCCACGCGCGCCTCCCCCTCCTCCTCCTCCCCCTCCCCCACGACCACCGGCCTCACCGCCACGTGCACTGGGCGGCCTCCCGCCACCATCTCCCCCTCCTGCGGACCCGTGATGGCGCCCTCCTCCCCCGCCTCCTCCTCCTCCTCCAAAACCTCCACCACCACCTCCTCCGAAACCACCACCTCCTCCGGCTCCCGCTGACCGCGGCCGGAACTCCGGCATGTACGCCTCACGTGACCGACCCTCGGGTCGGCCGCCGCGATCCGGCACCTTCCCGATGATGATGCTCTTGATGCCCGCGCCCATCGGGGCCGCGCGCTTGCGGCCCGCGGCGCTCGCGCCCCCGGCGGCGGCCGGGTCCCCCCCGGTGTGGCCCGCCAGAGCGGCGGCTGCGTCCAGGGTGGCCACCAGGGTGGAGGTGGGGACGGCGGTGAGCGCCACCGCGTCGGCCGGCCGCACCGACCACACCTCGTCCAGGGAGACCTGGTGGAGTATAGGAGACGTGAGAGGGAATGTACGAAATTGGTAGACATATTTATACAGCGCTGCTGCCAGAGCCAATATGGTGGGACGTGGGAGGGAGGGCAGGTAGGTGGGAACTGGGAAGGAGGGGATAGGGGATTGGTGGATGGGGAGGGAGGGAGGGTAGGTGAGTGAGTGGGGTGCTTGAGGGGGAAGGGATGCCGTGGTGCTGCTGCACGGGCGCTGGGCGACGCAGCTGGCGAAGCGTGGCGCAGTAGCTGGGGCGTCCCGCGACAATGCGGACGTGGAGGCCGACTGCGGCCCCATTGAACCCCACCAATATCACAGCGATCAGTAACACCAAAAGCAGCAACAACAGCAACACATCAGTTTCCTGCCACAGGGAACCCTCCAAGCCCCACGCCGCCGTCGCGGGCGTGGGGCTATCCAAGGGAGGTCGTCGCCACCGCCTCCCTCGGACCTCCCCGCCCGGCACCGCGTCCGCACCTGCGGCTGCACCGCCATGGCCCTCCGCGCCGCCGCCGCCACCCCGCCGGCCTCCTGCGCAGTGCCCTTCTCCGCCAGCCGGGGGGACCACTCGAACGCCTGCGGCACCAAGCGGCGCGCGTTGATTGGTCGGTCAGTCCGTCGGTCGGTCAGTCCGTCCGTCGGTCGGTCAAACATTCGCGGAGCACGGCGGCGGGGAAGGAGGGACCGCCCAGAGCACCGCCCGCAGCAACCCATGGGTCGCGGCTCTCCACGCGGGCCAACAGCGAATCATCGCCCCGCCCCGCCCCGATCGAGACGATCCAGCAGTCCGTTGGCCCCCACGGGGCCTGCACGCCGCAACCAACCCACATGGCCAGCCCCCAAGCTGCCCCGCCACCGCGTTGCCACCTGCCTCCTCCTCCCGCCGACAAGCGACCACCCTCGCACCCGCCCCTTTCCCAGGCCTTCCAAGCCTTCCCGCGGTGCTCCCCAGCAACACCTGCTAGGCAACCCTTGTTGACCCCCAGCCGGGCAGTACCCCAGCCGGGCACCTCCTGCCCGCCTGGGCGCCTGTGGCCCCTTACCTGCAGGGTCACCTTGGCTCGCTCCACCAGCACCGCCCTCCGCAGCCCGTACTCCTCCTGGAGCGCCCGGTTGATGTCGGACAGCACCGCCAGCTGCGGAGGTGGAGGTGGAGGAGCAGGGGCACGGGGAGGAGGAGGGCGCGGTGGGGCCGCCGAAGTGTGGGCGGGCAGGGCGGGAGGCACCGAATGGGTTCCGGCAAGGCAAGAGCCCCTTCCCAAGCGTCCTGGCCTTGGTCGCAGGAAGCCAACACGTGTAAGCATGTGGTAAACCGTGACCATATCGACCGCATGCGACCCCCATTCCCCATACCCGACAGCACCCCCGGCCCCGTGACCGTCGATGCTCCGAAACCGATATTCCGAAACCGACACCGAGATAGTTTGGATGCACCAAATTACTGAATGAGATCTGAAAGAGATCACGCCGCAGGGTCGCATCCGTCCGTCCGTCCCGGCCCCCTCCCCTCTCGTTGTCACTTACACAGACCCCTCGTACCCTCGTCCCCGGGTCCCCGCAGCAGCAGCCCCCTTAAACCACCTCCTCCTCCTCCTCCTCCCAATTCGCCCGCCTCTCCTTATCCCCAGCGCTACCGCACGGTACCTGTTCCGCGGTAAGTTCCTCCCTCCTGCAGATGGGCGCCAGGAAGGAGGGTCCCAACTGCGCCAGGGCCGCCTCCACTCGGGGGACCAGCTGCTGCAGCAGCGGGAGGGCGCTGCACGAGGGAGCTGCGCCGGTGCCGGCGCCCGCTGCCGGGACCTGGCACAGCGGGGCAGGGGGCGGGGACATTGCAGTAGGAGACAAGATGCAAGCCAGCCAACCAGGGGAGAACTAAAGAGAGAGAGAGACTGTTCGAAAGGATGGCGCATTGTGAAGCAAGGGACAGGGTGTGTCCGTGGATGGATGGATGTAATGTAATGTACCAAAAGAAAACTGAGCCGCGAGAAGCGAAGCCAATCCGGTGGTCGAATATAATGTGGAATGTGCCGTGTGCGAGGTCGAGCTCGAAGTCTAGTTGCGGTCAGAAGTGCCGCCGCCGTGCCATCCGCCGGATGCCAAGCTGCCGAGTCAAAGCCACCGCCGCGCCATCGCCCCGCCGTGATGGCCGCCATCCGCCCTCCCCCCCCCACCTGCCCTACCCCTAACTGCAGCGCCCCCGCCGCCAGCCGCAACGCCCGCGATACGTCCGCCGCCCGGGCCTGCAGCTGCCGCCCAGCCTCCTCAGAACCCGCCGCCGGTGGCGCCGCAGCCGAACCCGGGCCACTACCGCTGGCCGGCGCCGCCGCCGATGCGGCTGGCTCTGCATCCGCTGGCTTGGCCGCCTGCTGCTGCTGCTGCTGCGATTGCTCCTGCGCTTCATGCTTCTTGGCGTCCGCCACCGCCGTGGTTTCCTTGGCACGAGCTGCGAGGATGCGGGCGGCCTGCAGGCAGGCGACCAACTGCTCGAGGACCTCCACCCGCTCCTTGGCCCGAGATGTGCCTGCGAGCAGAAAGCAGCACACACACCGGGAGGGAATGGAGGGTAAATTGAAAAAAGGAGGGAGGGTATAGGAAATTGGTAGACGTGGGAACTCTAGAGAAACCAACCAGAGGGTCAAAATGCTTTCACGCCAGCCATGCTGACAAAGAAAACCCGGCCAGAGGAGTGGAGGGGTCGACACACTAGGGATGCGGATGTGGGTCGGCGGGGAGCCGGTGGGCAGCTCACGTGGCTGACGTGTGCTTGAGATTCTGGACGTCTGATGCAACATCGGGGATGGAGAGGTAGCTGTGCAGCTGGGGCTCACCGTCGACGGTTTTCAGCAGCCCCAATAGCGCGTTGTCCAGGCGGTTCATCTGCGCGTCGCGTTGGCTGGCGGTTGCGGCGCGGACTGCTTGCGCCGCTGCCTTGAGTTGCGCCGGGTCGCCTGCGGGACGTCAAGGCCCACAGCCCTGAACAGTTGAACGTCATGTGTGTCAAGGACGCCGCTACGCGATGAGAAACGGAAACTTGGCAAGCCCGTAGCGTGGACAGTCTGAGCAGCCAGATACTCACATAGCTCCAACGGCGTCACCGTGAACTCCAGCAAATCGGCCAGCGACGCACACATCTTGCGGAACACCTCTCGGACATCTTTGCTGTAGAGGTCAAACGAGTTTACGCCCGCCTGCAGGCTGCATTACATTGAACCGACGGGATAATGTGTTCAGTTCAGGGGGGCCACCAAGGCATGCACCAGATCGTCCGTCCACAACAGCAAATGTTCTGCAGGCCTTTATGCTGCCAGCACCGCTTCGCCGGAGCATCAAATGAATTCTGCATGTTTGTGAATTACTGTCCCTCCCGCCTTACGCCGAGGCCGAATAACTTAATGGCTCCCGGAAAGAGAAGAGAGGTTGAGTTGTGCTTGAATGCGTGCACAATGTCACTTCACCCTTAACCTTACCCGCACAGTTCAATTCGCGCCAGCAAGTCGGCCGCTCTCCCTTCACGATCCATCGTGTCTCCCAGCCCGAGGCTGACACAACCGCCACGATCGCAGCAAGTGCGAACCTGTGGTCCCTATATACAGATAATGTACATTTAATTAGATATCACACTTTGCACGTATTGACGAGAAGCCTCAAAGCCACTGTTCCCGCCGTACAGTCAATGATGGAACACGCGGTCACCGAGGTACCGAGAGGGGGGGCAAATCGACACCTTCCAAGGTGATGCCGCCGTGGGAGGGCGTTTCCCCGTAGGGTCGCGCTGTTTGCGTCGGCATGCTTCGACTGTTAGCACTTGGCGGACGCCTTCGACGCGCCTTTGCGTGTTCTCCAGGGTTACAAGGGGCGCAGCGGGCGTGGGCACCACCGTAGGATGGATGTGCAGGAGTGGGGTATCCGGGCGCTCCATCTCCGAGCTGGCGCCCTGGCCGCCTGGGTGCCTGAGGTGCCAGGAGGTGCCTGAGGCGGCGGCTAAGTCTGCCTATGGTTGACTAGTGCCCGACAGGTGTTTCCAAGTCTCGGACGGCGTCCACATCAATAGCGACATTGGGCCCTGTGCTGCCGCACATGCCGCGCAAGAGGCGCCGGGGGAGACCAACCGCCAGGCAGGCAGCCAGGTGCGCCCACCGTGTTGCAGCGGGCATGGCGGGCTTGAATACCGATTTGCAATGCATTGTCGTACAAGTACGGCATGACTAGCCGTGAGGCGGGCGGCGGTGGCACCGGTGGCTGGCCCACCACGACCTCGCAAACAGGAACCTACAGGAATCTACAAAAAAATACAGGTGCATCTCAAGATGCCATTTCGTACAGCCAAACAGCGTCGTACAATGGACCTCACATAGTCCTGTATGCAACTCAAAAGAAATCTGCAGAAGGAGACGTCCCCCCGATTCAATGTCCACACCAGCCGTTACTGATTGGGAGATATTGCAGTGGAACCCGCGGGGCCATCGGTGACAATCTCAGCCTCCTCAACCTCAGCCTCCTCGTCGCGCACTGCCTTTATGCAGGCAGTAGCAGTGGCGGAGGCCGCAACAGCTCACCGCGGAGGCCTCTAAAGTCTTAACCAGTGTCACGAGGTGCACCCTTCGCCCCGACCGGGCGATCCTTCACTGATACAGAACAACAGATGTACGGAACTGATACAGAACAACAGATGTACGGAACTGATACAGAACAACAGATGTACGGAACTGATACAGAACAACAGATGTACGGAACTGATACAGAACAACAGATGTACGGAACTGATACAGAACAACAGATGTACGGAACTGATACAGAACAACAGACGTACGGACCTGATACAGAACAAAACATATACTCTACAGCACCCGGCGGGGGCTCTGTCTGCCCCCAAACACTGCTGAGGCACGGACAGGGCGCCAGGCGGCCCGCCGGGAGCGGCCGGCAGCGGCAGTCGCAGTCGAGAGAGGCGCCCGGCCCCGTTCCGGCAAAGGGAGGTTTAACTGACTGCGGCACCCGCCGCATCCCGACCTCCGGCATACCGTTATTAACTATGGCGCCGATGCGCCGATGCGCCGATGCGCGGAATGAAGGAGGACCACTCCGTGGAGCCCCCTCCGCGTCCGCCTCACAACTAACCCGCTCGCCATCTCACAACTAACCCGCTCGCCATCTCACAACTAACCCGCACCGCTCGACCTCCTGCCGTGCAGCTCTTCCCCTCCCTGTTTCGTGTCCATGTCAAGGGAAATGAGATGAAAGGAATAAGGCGCGTCCCACATCCTGCGGATTGCTCGACTCGACCGTCATACGAAAACTGCCGTCAGATGAGAAAATGTTCGTTACCTCCAATCCCCGGGTCCTGGGGTCCGGCCCCTAGGTCGTCCGTCTGCGGTGTGCCCCCCGGGTGCGGTCCCTGTCCCTGTCCCTGTGCCGGGAGCCCTGCGCGGGGGAAGACCCACGGGTCAGCGGAGGGGGTGAGAGGCCGGGCCCTGGGGGGTTATTGCGGAGCCGATCCAGAACATAGTAGGGACAACGTAGGCCGGGCCGATTGCGCTCCCGGGAGGGTGTCGCGGTTGGGAAGAAGTTGAGACATGCCGGGGAAAACCTTGGGGTTGGTTACGGCGAGAACACGTGCCGTACGCCCGTACCACAAGGGTGCCTACCTCGGGGGTCAGCGGGTGGTACTGAGAGGGCACATCGGCCCCGCCCTCGCCCGCATCCGCCCCCGCCCCTGCCGCGCCACCGGATCTGTCCGTCGCCGCCGCCGCCGCCGCCGCCGCCGCCCCGCCGACAGCTGCCGTACCGCCCGCCTTCGCCCCCTCCGCTGCCGCCGTCGCCGCTGCGCCGCGCCGTCCCGCGGCTTCGGCTGCCTGTCCGGCCTGCCGGACGCCGCGCCGTTGACAGCTCTGCGGCGGTGCCGCCGCCGCCGCCGCCGCCGCCGCCGCCGCCGCCGCCGCCCGGGGCAGCGTCACTGTGGTCGCGTCGGATAGTGCGGTCGGGGGCGCCCGCTGCCCCTGCTGCCCCTGCTGCTGCTGAGCTAGGCCGCCGGCCTGCAGCGGCCCCGCGGCCGCCGCGGCCGCGGCCGCGGCCGGCTCCGCGGCGGCGGCGGCGGCGTGTCCCGCGGGTTGCTGGTGCCACCAGAAGGGTTTGTTCCTCTCCCAGGCGATCCGGGCGGTGTTGCTGCGGGGGACGTGATCCTCCGGCTCCCAGTGCCCCGGGCGCCGCGAGTGGATGGCGCCCGTGACCCGACCCGGGTCCAGCTCGAAGCCCTGCGCTCCAGGAGACGAGGGAGAGAGAGGAGAGAGAGGGGTGAGATGCCTTACTCTGATACGTTTGCTGCGTAACATGCCGCGGTGTAATGCCGCGGGGCTGTCGGCCGGGGCATCCCGACACGGCTCCGACCAACCAGCAGCCAACGCCCGACTCCCAATTCCACCGACCCGGACGCTGAGATCCGCTGAGATCGCCTGTGATTTCCCGAGATCTCCTCCCACATCAGCCACGTCATCACCCCCGCACCTTCCATTTGACCAGGAAGGTTCTGCGGCCCCCGGCCCCCAGGTGCTCGTCCATGATCCGCTCCACCACCCCTTCGTCCGCGTCATCGGCCGAGTCGTAGTCGGCCAGCCGGACGTCGCCGGGGCGGCAGCACAGCGAGGCGGGGTAGCGGCGGCCTAGGGAGGGAGAGGGGAGCGGAGGGGAGGGGTGCGTAGGAGGGAGGGAGGGGTGCGGGGAAGGGAGGGGTGCAGGGGAGGGAGAGGAGGGGAGGGGTGCGGGGGAGGCCGTGGCGACCGACGACGACCACGGCCAGCCTCAACGCGAAGGGCAAGACCCATGGGTCATTACGTCACGGCCCAACATCACGACGATGCAGGCGACGCCGACAGGGACGCCCCTGGGCCAGGGCGCCATCCACGCGCGCCGTGCAACCCCCCGGGGTTGAAATTTTGTAGGTTTTAGGGTTTTAGGTTAGGGTTTTTGAAGTTTTGTTCGTGAGTCACGGGGTACCGTGATCTGAACGATGGAGAGCCGAGCGAGATAAAGGGGGCCAGCTGCGCGACTGACCGACGTCACGTGACCCTGAGGTAAGGGTCAGACACTTTCTGACCCACGTGGCGGTACGGCATTTCACGGGCCGTAAATAGCAATACGTACGTACGTACGGCATACATAGGTCGTAATGGCCCCACGGTGGTACGGCATGTAAACGTTCGAGCTCCCACGCTTGCGGACACCGAAGCGGCAGGTCGTACAACTGACTGTCGTACACGCACCCGTCTTGTCGCACTCCACGGTGTGCCCCGCCCGCCACTCGTCCTCCAGGGAGGCAGACTGGGGCGGCGGCGGCGGCTGCCGTACACCTTGGCCCAGGCACCCTTGGCCCTTGTACGGCGCCGGGCTCAAACCGGTCCGCCGGCCAGCACCAACGGCGGCGGCGGCCGCGGCGCCGCCGTCGCCGTCAGACCCGGCGGAGTCCTGGGCCTCCGAGTCCGTGTCCTTCCTCCTTCGTCGCCGCGGGGCCTTCCGAACATGCTGCTGCGGCTTCCTCTTCGGCGGCCGCCGTGACGACGGCGACAGCTGCCGCTTCGCGGCCGCGGCGGGAGCTTTCACAGCGGCGCTGCTGCCCTGGCCGCGTTTGGGCGTCCGCGCGGGCCGCTGCGACGGCGGCGGCGGCGGTGGCGACCGCTGTCCCGATCTGGCTGGCGGGTGGTGGCCAGCCCCCCTCGCCGCCTCCCCCTCATCCCCGCCCGCCGGGCGCCGACTGTCGCCCACCGTGGAATTGTCCCCTTCGGTGTCCTCACCGCCGTCAGGGCTGCTGCTGCTGAGGAGCTCGTACACCTCAACGGCCTCCGCAACCCCCTCCTCCGCCGCCGTCGAGGCCGCAGACGCCGACGGCTCCGGCAAGCTCTCGCGCGCGGCGGCGGCAGTCGCGGGCGGCTCGACGTCCGCCGCCGCCGCCGCCGCCGGCGACGCGGCCTGCGCTGCCGCCGGCTGACGACGTGTGAGTCCTGCCGCCGCCGGCGCCGGCGCCGTCGCCGCCCCCGGGCCGGCAGTTGAGGGTCGCTGCTGCCGCGGCGGCGGCGGCGGCGGCACGAGCCCTGCCGCGTCGGGCCCTATGCCAGGCGCCAGGAGCAGCTGCTGCAGGTCCATCTGCAAGGGAGGTCGCTGCGGCCCGTCGCCCATTCGGATCCGCCCCAGACCCAGACCCAGCCCCGGACCCAAGCCGTCATCGGGCGGCACCTCCAGCTCCGCCGCCGCCGCCGCTGCCGCCGCCGCCGCCGCGTCCTCGACAGGTTGATGACGGGCCTTGAGTGCCTTCCCGGGCGGCTCCGCCGCCGGCGCCTGCCCCGGCTCGCACCGCCGCTTCCTAAACTGCTGCCGCGGCAGCGGCGGCGGCGGCAGCGTTTCGTCAGCCGCTCCGCCTGCCATCGCCGCCGCCGCCGCCGCCGATGCCGCCGCCGAGCCCCCGGGTGGTGTCCGCGTCGACATCCGGGGGGACGGCCCTCCCTCAGTCCAGGGAGGGTTCCCTCCGGGGCCCCCCGGGCCCTCCACGGCCAGGGCGGCCAGGGTCTGGGCGGCGCACGCCTCCGGGTCCCGGGGACACCGGCCCGGACCCGCCGCCAGCGGATCGTCCAGGAGAGGCAGGTCATTGGGATTGGGGCCGGGGCTGGCGGTGGCGGCGGCGGCGGCGGCGGCGGCGGAGCTGCCGTCGCCGCCAGCGACGCCGCCGCGGCTGAGGCCCAGGACCGCCCGCAGCGTCTCCAGCGCGAGTAACAGGTCGTCGTCTAGCACGTCGCCGTCGCCTCCGCCGCCGCCGCCGCCGCCGCCGCCGCCGTAGCTGCCGCCGCCGCCGCCGCCGCCGCCGTCACCCGGGGTCCGGGGTCTGCCAGCGACGTCGCCGGTGGAACGACCGGGGGCTGGAGCGCGGAGGGCCGCCGTCGCTGGAGAAGCCACCGCCGCCTCCGCCTCTGCCTCCGCCTCTGCCTCCGCCGCCGCCTCCGCCGCCGCCGTCAAGACCGCCGCGTCGTCCGCTGTCACACCCGCGGTGGCGGCGGCGGAGGCGGAGGCGGTCCCGTCGACATCCGCCTGCCGCCGGTGCGGCTCCCGCTGCTGCTGCTGCTGCTGCTGCGGCGGCGGCGGCGAGGCTGGCGGCAGCGGGTGACGGCCCGGGCTGCGGTCGCGGTGCCGCCGGGGGCGCGTTCTCGGCTGCGCGGGCGGCGTCTGCACCTCCACCGGCTCGGCGGCTTGCGGATCCCGCTGCTGCTTCTCTGGCGGCGGCGGCGGCGAGGCTGGCGGCGGCGGCGGCCTGCGCCGCGGCGGCCGTGTGGGACGCGCCTGCTCGGCCGCCGCCGACGGCCTGCGCAGGGGCCCCTCCTGCCGCCGCTGCTGCCGCTGCTGTCGTTTCATAACGCAGGTCCGCTGTGGCCGTCCGCTGCCTCCTTGGCGGGTTGGCAGCAGATCGCCGTCACGACCACCATCAGACGACGAGGAGGGCGAAGGGGAGGACGAGATGACGATGACCGAGGGGCTGTCCGCCGCCGCCGCCGGGTCCGCCGCCGCCACCGCGCCTGCCGCAGCTGCCGGGCCCGGCGCCGCTGCTGCAGTGTCGGGTTGGGCCGGAAGCGGCGCACCGCCGCCGCCACCGCCATCACCGCCACCGCCGTCGTCATCACCGCCGACGCCTGCGCGGTTGTGAGAAGGCGCCTCCACCGCCGCCGCCACCGCCGCCGCCGCCGCTCCGGCCGTCCCCATCACACCCTCCTCGGGAGCTTGGCGCCGCGGCGGTGCTTGCTCCGGCGACTGCTGCGGTGCTTGCTGCTGCTGCTGCTGCTGCGGCGGCGGCGGCAATGGCGACGACAATGGCGATGGCGATGGCAGATCTCGTGGACCTGGCGCCGCCGCCGCCGCCGAGCCCCGCGCTGCCGCACCCTCCTGCCCCACCGCCTCAGGCCGTCCAGTCAACGCCCTCGGCGATCCCGGCCCCGGCTCCGCTCCGGCGCCCCGACGCCCCTCACGCAGGCGGCTGCTGCCCGCCAGGCCAAGTGACCTGCCCTCCCTCTGTTCGTCCTCCTGCTCCGCCTGCAGCTGCTGCTGCTCCTCTTTCCCCTGCTCCGCCTGCTGCTGCTGCGTCTCCTTCTCCTTCTCCCCCTCCTGCTGCCGCGGAGCTGGCGGTGCTGGCGGCGGCGACGGCGCCTCCTCGAGTTGCGGCTCCGCGCCCCGCCGCTCCCCGCCTTCAGCCGCCTTCTGCTCAGCGTCAGCACCCGGCCGCCCCTCGCCCTCCATAGGGCCCCCGGGGTCCTGCGCCGCCGCCGCCGCGTCCACCCCTGCCCGCCAGCTTACCGTACCCGCCTTGACCCACGTGGGCCTTTCGCCCGCCCTCCACGCCGCCATCCGTTGGGGCGCCCACGCCTCCAGGAAGGACTCCCGCAGCCAGTGCCCGCCCCGCGCCGGGGGCCCCTGCCCGCCCCCCGGGTGACCCGGGTCCAGTTCGTAGCCCCGCCACTTGACCAGGTACAGCATGCTGGCCTTGCTGTGGCTGTACATCTCGTCCACAACCGCCTCCACGCGCCGTTGGTCGTTGGCGGTTACATGGCAGTGCGGGTCGGCCAGCTGCCGCACGAGGGGCACATCCCCGGGGCGCAGGCAGGCGTGGCGGGGGTAGGCGCGGCCTGGGGGGAGGGGGGAGGGAGAGGGGGATATAGGAAATTGGTAGACAATTTTTAAATTGCGCTGCTGCCAGAGCGACGGGGGAGGGAGGGAGCGAGGGGAAGGTCCAGGGAAGGTTGTACGGCAAGGGGGGCAAACAGAGAATGGTGCGGTCTGAATTGCCATATGGTGGAAGGCGGTGGATTAGGTGGATTTAGAGGTGAGGGTTTAAAGTTGAGTGTTATCAAGGAGAAAAGCTGAGCCGCGAAAGTTGAGTGTGTACGGCCGTGAAACCCTATACCCCGGGGATGAGGAATACCCAGGGCCGCGGGCGGGGCCCCCAGACACCCCGCCCACCCCGCTCACCGGTGAAGGGACTCCGCACCTCGCCGCCTTCCGCTTCCTTCTCCGCCTCGGCCGCCGTCGCTGCGCCGCCGTCCGCCTCCTCCTCCGCCTCGGCCGCCGTCGCTGCGCCGCCTTCTCTCCCATTCCTCGCTTCTGCCTCCGTTGCTGCGGCGCCACCGGCACCAGCGGCCCCCCCAGAGCTGCCCGCTCGCAACCCCGGCTGCGGCGGAGACGGCAGCTGCCCCGGCCCCTGCTGCTGCAGCTGCTGCTGCGGCGGCGGCTGCAGGTGGTCCTGTGCCTGTCGCCCCTGCTCCTGCGGCAGCAGCGGCGCTGGTGGTGGTGGTGGTAATGGTGGCGGTAATGGCGGCGGTGGTGGTGGTGGGTCCTGCCGCAGCACCTCACCCGGGCTCCCCGAAGTCGCCAGAGACGCTAGCATTGCCGTCCCCAAACACACCGCCGCCCGTAACCACGCCGCCGCCACTCCCTCCGCCGGCCGCACGCGGGCCCTATCCGGCCCGGCATGCTGATGGCTGCGCTGTAGCTGCGGCTGTAGTTGCGGCTGTAACTGCGGCTGTAGCAGCGGCACACCTCCCCGTGGGCCTCCCGACCGCTGCTGCTGCTGCTGCTGTGCCAACGGCTTTTGCTGCAGAGGCTGTAGCTGCAGAGGCAGCAGCGAATGCCGTTGCGGGGCCGTGACCCGTGGGTCGGTTTCCTGAGGCGGGAGCGGCCGCAGCGACACCGAGGGTGCCGCCGCCTCCGCCTGCCTCGCCTCCGCCGGGCGGCCTCCGTCGTCTGAACCGCCCGCGGAGCCCCTCGAGGGAGGGTCCCGCGGGTCGGCACCAGTGGCGGAGACCGGCCCGTCGTCGGGCCCCGCGGCGGCGGTGCATGGCGGCGGCGGCGGCGACGGCGGCTGGGTGTCCCGACCCTCGAGTCGTACGACCCTCGGTACTCCTTCCGCCCCTGCCGTCGCCACCTCCGCACCAAACGAGCGAGTTGCCGCGGGATCATCTCCATCTCCAAGCACATTCTGGACCGCCGCCGGCGCCGCCGGCGCAATCGCCGGTGGAATGGCAGGCGCGGCGGCGGCCGACGCTGTCGCAGCACCGGGCGGGCACGGCGCGACCCACGGGTCAGCAGCAACCTTCGGCGGCGGGTCCACGTCCATAGCGTCGGCCTGCGCTCGGTCCGGTGGCGCCGCGGGCCGTTCCTCCGCTTCCTCCGCTCCCGCAGCCTCCGCCACCGCGCCGGCCGCTGCCGAGACCGTGCCCGGAGGCGCCTCCGTGGCCTCCACCTCCACCTCCAGGGTCTCCGTCACCGCCTCCGCTGTCGCCCCCGCCGGCGGCTCGCGCTCCAAGCCGCCATACACCTCCGTTGCCCGTGCCTGCACCGCGGGCGCTCGTCCGCTCCCGGACGCCTCCTCCTCCGCCGCCTCCGCCTCCGCTGCTGCCGTACCCGGTACATCCTGCGCCATGGCCGCGGCTTCCGCGCTGTCTGGCGCCTCCGCCTCCACCTCCGCTGCCGTCGTGTCGCTGCCGTGACCGTACGGCTCCGCAACCGCGCCCGCACTCGCCGGTGCTGGACCGTCCCGTGGGTCACCCAGTGCGCCCGCCGGCAAGCGCTGACCCCGCGGGCCACCCTCCGTCTGCCACGCCGCGGCGAACCTAGCGGACGCCACTACAGCCGCCGCCGCAGTAGCCGCTGCCACGTGAAACACCTTCGCGAGCGCGGCCGACTCCGCGGTCCGCGGTACGGCGTCGTCTGCGGGTACGGCATCCGCCGCCGCGTGGGCCGTACCTGCGGAGCCGCCACCGCCGCGGCGCGAGCTGCCAGCTCCGTACCCAGCGCCCGCCAGTCCCGGGGCACCCGGAGACGAGGCGGCCGTCGCGCTTCCCAAAGCGACCTCACCCGGCGGCGATGGGCTGACGGCGGCGACGGGCGGCGCAGTCGGTTCCCCAGGCTCAGGCGCCGCTGCGGCGGACGTCTCCGCTTGAGGAATCGCTGCCCCCGCATGGCCCTGCTCCTCCTCCGCCGCCGCCGCCTTGTCCGCCGTCGCCTCGGCCTCGGGGCCGCAGCCACGGCCGGCACTGGAACTGGCAGCGATGAACGCGGCTCGCGTCGCCGCCGCCACCGCTGCCGTCATTCCAGTCGCGCCCACGGCCGCTTCCGCCTCCTCCTCCTCCTCCTCCTCCCCTGCCTTCGCTTCGGCACCAGCATATTTAGCTCCTACGCGCATGTCCGCTGGGGTAGGCACATCACTGCCGGCACTCTCGTCCTCCTCCTCCTCCGCCTCCTCCTCTTCATCTTCACATTCCTCCGCCTCCTCCGCTTCCTCCTCCTCCGCCTCATCCTCCTCCGCCTCTGCTCCCGTCTCCATCTCCTCCGCCACAGGTTCGACCTCCACCCCGTTGAATGCTGCCGCCGCCTCGCTGTCCTCCTCCTCCTCCTCCTCCTCCCCATCCTCCTCCCCCTCCTCCTCCTCCCCCTCCTCCTCCCCCCCTCCTCCCCCTCCTCCTCCTCAAACTCCTCAAACTCCGCCGCCGCACCGTCACCAGGCACCCCCATCGGCCTCTGATACGCGAACAGCTCGTCCAGCGTGTCCGTCATCTCCTGTACGGAACAGTCTACGCCCACCGTATCCTGCGGCCCATCTCTGGACTCCGCCTGGAACTGCGACACGGACGGCGACTGGCCCCCCGGGTGACATGCCGGCGGCGGCGCAGCTTCTGCTTCTGCTGCCGCTGGGGGTGGTGGCGGTGCTGGTGCTGGCGGTGCTTTGTACGGCGGCCTTTGTACCAGCTCCGACCGGTGCGCCGCGACTGCGGCGTCGAACTCGTGTGCCGCCTCCGCCGCGTCGGGGGAGCTGCCGTGTGTTGCCGTACTGCCGACGGGCGGCGGCGCCCCTCGAGCTGCGCGGGGGTCCGCTGCTGCTGCTGCCCGGGGCGCCGCGTGGTGCGGCGGGAGTGCGTCAGGCGCGGGTGGCCTGACGGAGGGTGCGGCCGCGGCGGCGGCCGAGGGGTCCGCGGCCGGGCTGCCGGCTGAGGGGGCCGCGGCCGCGGCGGCGGCCGAGGGGGCCGCGGCTGGGGTGCCGGCGGTCGCGGGAGGCAGCGACGAGGACGCCGGCAGGGGCCCGGATGGGCCCCACGAGGTCTGTGGTTGCCGTCGTGGCTCCAGCGCGGTTGAGTCGAAAGGGGGTGGCGGCGCTGATGGGGCGGGTCGCGCAGGCGGCCGGTCAGCCGTCAGGCGTCGGAGCTGGCAGTGAGGACTCGTAACAGATCGCTCCGCCGGCTGCGCTTGCGTCCACGGGGCCTGGCGCAGCGTCACCGGCTCATCAGACATTAATGAGTTTCGATGTGTGGGGTGGTGTGGGATTGCTGGTAATGGTTTTTGCCGCCTGCGCCTGGATGGATGCCGCTCGGAGAACGTCGCGAGCCAAAAGAGGTCTACTGCCTCGCCTTGCGACAGCTCCCTGGAACCAAAGCGAGGCTCGTCATCTTATGATGTTGCGATGTGCTGCACCGCCCCGTCCAAGGTGTCTGCGTCAACACTAAGTTCCGAGGGTCGCGTCGAGCGCACGTCAATAGCCTTTTGTGTCGTGGGGTTATCCGTGGAAAAAATTAAGCATATGCATTGAATGTCACCTTATAGCGAACCTGAGATAACTCTGGTCATTGGCATTCACAGTTCAACCTTGATTGACAGTGACGGTTGATGTAAAGCCGTACGAGCAACCTAGCTGAACATTCTTTTTCGTTGCGATGTATTTATCGTCACCTGCTATCAACGAATCACGTTGTTTAGAGTAGACGCCAAACAAGATCAGTTCTGTGCCCTTCAGGGGCGTTTGCCAAGAACGTCTTGTTGATTAGACTACACACTTCCGCAAAGGTGATTTAGATGCATGGTGCATTCGTCAAGCTCAAGATCCGGAGAAGGCCGGATGGCCCCGACGGGGAGGCGGAGACAATCATCCCGGACCCTAACGGAGATGACTGGTTTCATGTAAGCTTCTATGCACACTGTTGTGCCATCGCAGTTGGTGGCTGTGCGCAGCGCGGTCTTCGGTCCTCCGCCCATGGCTGCACATACTTTGTCCGAATGGGATCACTTGGCACACAGGATGCAAAATGTTGATGGTCTAAAAAGGTACCGTACTCAAGGCCGTCTGCAGCTCTGCACTGTCGTTGCGCATTTCGAGCGGTTCAGTACACTGTACCCTACACGAAATTTGCGACCAACGTCGGCAACTTAACGTCCAAGTCCATTTGTTCCGTCAGCCCATCAAAAAGCGGCAGGCACGGCATTGTCGCCCTTGGAGCCTTTGTTGCAAATTCGTCTCCGCGTGCTGCGTGCTGTGCGAAGCACGAGCAGCCTTCACTTCAATTTCACGGACTGCCCAACTGAACGCTAGAAAAAACCAACACAGCCTCATCCTCAATAACTCTTTGAACCCATTTTCCATTCCGGCTGCCTCGCACACATACGGCCCGCGCGCGCACGAGTGCAGGTCACCTGGTTTGCGCTGCCGAGCGGTGCATCGCGCGAGGAGCGCGGCAGGGCGCGCCCAAGCCTCCACGAGCAGCTCCGTCGGTCCAAGCTCGAGGAGATCGCCGACATAACCCACGAGCGGCCCAAGAATGACCTCGACTCGCAGCTGCTGGACCGCGTCGACCGGCTGTGCAGCATGCTGGCCGCCAACGCGGGCGCCCCCGCGGGGAGGAAGCGGCGGCGCGGCGGCCCCCAGGCTACAACCGCCGCCGCTGCTGCTGGTGCCGCTGCGGCCGCTTCAACCCCTGACGCGGCGCAACCGTCACGGAACCCCGGCGGCGGCGCCGCCGCAGGCGGCGGCGGACCAGCGGGTGACGTTGCGGCAGCCCCGCGGCAGCCGGCAGCTCGGGCGGCGGTCGAGATGGAGACGGAGCGCTCCCGGGAGGCCTCCGCACCGACCGCCGGTCCCTCGGGGTTATCGCTGGCGGTGGGGCCCGGGGCCGCCGCGGAGCAGTCGGGCAGCGCCAGCGGCAGTCGGGACCTCAGTCGGGTGGAGGGAGGAGGCGGCGGTCCGGGGCGGGTGCCGGGAGCCACGGCCGGCGGTGACACCACCCGCCGTGCGTGGAGGGGAAACACGGGCGGGGCTGGGGCTGGGGCTGGGGTTGCGGCTGCGGCCGCAATGGCAGCAGCCCCCGCTGGGCGCCCGGGCGGGGTGGCGGGCGAAGCTGGCGGGCGCGGCCGCGTGTCCCATGGGTCACTACCCGGAATGGAAGGCGGTGGCGTACACGACGATGAGCTACAGCCTGAGGCCTCCTGGCAGGGTCCGGAGGATGAGGTGGCGGAAGAGATGGCAGAGGAGGTGGCGGCAGCGGAGGAAGCGGCGGCAGCGGAGGAGGAGGAGCGAGCGCAGCCTTCACCACCACCACCGCCGCCGCCGCCGCCGCCGAGGCAGCAGCAACATCATCAGGTTTCGCAACTGGACGGTTTCAGCTTCAGGACCACGGCCCATGTCCCCGCCTCCAGTCCGGGCCGCAGCTCGGGTCCTGTTGCGGCTCGTGGAGCGAACCCACCACCACAACCACCACAACCACCACAACCACTACAACCACCACACCCCCCGTCATCACCATCGCCACCACAATCGGCAGCACCGGCGGCAGCAGCAGCGGTGGCGACGGCGCGTCTGCTGCCCGGCGGCGACGCCGGAGGGAATGCGCTGGCGGGTGGTCTGGCCAGGTCTGGCAAGTCGGGAGCAGCTGTCCCGGTTGCAGGAGCGGCTGCTGATGGCGGCGGCGGCGCCGCCGCCGCGGTGGCGGGTGTGCGGGTGCCGGTGTCGCCCACACCGACGGTAGCGCCGGCTGCGGCGGCCGCACCGGCGGGGGCCGCCGCTGCGGCGGCGGGACCGCGCGCGCCGGCGGCGGCGGCGGCGGCTCCGCAGCAGCCGGCAGCAGCAGCGGCGCTCGCGACCACGGCGGTTGGGTCCGGTACGGCAGCGGTTGGCCGCCGGGAGCCAGGGGAACGAGAGGAGGACGTTTACCACGTCAGCGGCTTCACAGGTAGGTCTGTGTGCGTAAGTGCTTGTGTGTATTTGTGTGTGGACACCTGCGAGGGGGGGGTGCGGGCGGTACCGTGCCTCGTATCAGCAGGCGGGTGGGGCAAGCCGCCGAGACATCCGGGTTGATCCCCCTTCCCCGTGGCCGCGCCCCTTCCGTCCCCGCCCGGGGGTCACCGCCTCCCCCTCCCTCCCTCCCTCCCTCCCTCCCTCCCTCCCTCCCTCCCTCCCTCCCTCCCTCCCTCCCTCCCTCCCTCCTCCCTCCTCCCTCCCTCCCTCCCTCCCTCCCTCCCTCCTCCCTCCCTCCCTCCCTCCTCCCTCCCTCCCTCCCTCCCTCCCTCCCTCCCTCCCTCCTCCCTCCCTCCCTCCCTCCCTCCCTCCCTCCCTCCCTCCCTCCCTCCCTCCCTCCCTCCCTCCCTCCCTCCCTCCCTCCCTCCCTCCCTCCCTCCCTCCCTCCCTCCCTCCCCATGTACCTTCCCCCGCCCCCAGGCCGCACCATTCTCCTTTTGCCTCCCTTGTCGTACAACCTTCCCTGGACCTTCCCGCGCTCCCTCCCTCCCCCTCTCCCTCCCCCCTCCCCCCAGGCCGCGCCTACCCCCGCCACGCCTGCCTGCGCCCCGGGGATGTGCCCCTCGGGCGGCAGCTGGCCGACCCCAACTGCCACGTGACCGCCAACGACCAACGGCGCGTGGAGGCGGTTGTGGACGAGATGTACAGCCACAGCAAGGCCAGCATGCTGTACCTGGTCAAGTGGCGGGGCTACGAACTGGACCCGGGTCACCCGGGGGGCGGGCAGGGGCCCCCGGCGCGGGGCGGGCACTGGCTGCGGGAGTCCTTCCTGGAGGCGTGGGCGCCCCAACGGATGGCGGCGTGGAGGGCGGGCGAAAGGCCCACGTGGGTCAAGGCGGGTGACGGATGTGGCACTCCAGGGAACGGGGGCGGCAGGGGGCCACCGCCGCCTGGGACCGGCGGTGCAGGCGGTGGTGGACGTGGTGGTGGTGGAGGCGGGGGCGGGGACGCTACGGGCGGCGCGTCGCAGCCGGAGCCGGGGCCGGGACTGGGGCCATCCGACGGCACCGGTTCTCCGGGGAGTCGATTGGGTGACAGCGGAGGAGGCGGAGGACGGGGGAGCGTTGGGGGCGGCGGCGGCAGGAGCCCGCAGCAGAGGGTGGCTGGGCCGGGGGGCAGATCGGCCTCCCTGCTGGAGGGCGGTGGTGGGGGCGGCGGTGGGGGCACGGGCACGGGTACGGGTAGAGGCAGCGGAAGGTCGCCCGCGCCCCCGCAGCGGCGGCCGCCCCCGCAGCCACCGGACAGCGAGCAGCAACAGCAGCAGCCGCCGCAGCGGCAGACTCAACAGGACGCGCGGCAACGTCAAAGTCAGCGGGAGCCGCCGCCGCAGGTGAGGGAGCAGCAGGTGAGGGAGCAGCAGCAGCAGGTGAGGGAGCAGCAGCAGCAGGTGAGGGAGCAGCTGCAGGTGAGGGAGCAGCAGCAGGTGAGGGAGCAGCAGCAGGTGAGGGAGCAGCAGCAGCAGGTGAGGGAGCAGGGACAGCGGGGGCAGCGGCGGAGCCGGGAGGTCGAGGACTCGCGGCAGCGCAGCTCGCCGGTGCCGGTGCGGGTGCGGGTGCGGGGATCTCCCCCGACTCGGCCCCCCGGGGGACCCAAGGGCCCGGCCAGCCAGACGGCCCCGCACTCGCAGTCGCCGCAGTCGCAGTCGCCGCAGTCGCCGCAGTCGCGTCAGCCACCGCAGCCAGGGACAGCGCAAGCGGCGGAGCAGCGGGCCCGGGGGCAACCACCCGCGCCGCCACCTAATCCCCGAGGAGACCCCCCTGGACCCGGAGGCGGCTCCCCGCCCCTGGAGCACCTTGGGGGTCAGCGGGCGCCCGCGGCGGCCGGACCCGGCGGGGTGCCCCCCGATGGAGGCGCAGGCCGAGGCGGAGGCGGCCGGACGGCGGCGGAGTGGGCGGCGCTGCTGGGCGCCACTCACAGCTGGCCAGGAGGTGTCCTGGGGGCCTCGGAGGGGCGGGAGCAGGAGGCGGGGGCGGCGGGGGCGGGGGCGGCGGGGGCGACGGCGGGGGGCGACGGTCAGAGCAAGGGTGACGAGGAGGTCCTGGAGGAGGTCCTGCAGGAGGTCCTGGAGGAGGTCCTGGAGGAATTTGAGCAGCAGATGGAGGAGCAGGTGGAGGTGGAGGAGCAGGTGGGGGCGGGGGACGGGGCCCGAGGCGCGCGCCCGGGCGGCGTCACCTCCCCGGGACGCCGCCGGCTGTCCCTCCGTCCCGCCGCCGCCACCCCGCCCCGCAACACCCCCGCCGGTGACGACACGGGTGCCGCCACGGTCTTGGCGGTCTCCAACGGGGCGGCCGCGGCCGGGCGACTCCGCGGGGAGCATCGCACGCGGGCAGCGCCCGCCCTGGAAACGGCGGCGGCAGCGGCCGCGGCGGTGGGCGAGGCATCGGTTGCAGTGGGACAGAAGCGGGGGCAGAAGCGCGCCGTGGAGCCCCCGGCTGCAGGCCCCAGGGGCGCTGCGCCCGGGCCCGCTGCGGGTGGGGGCGGTCGCAACAGCGGCGGTGCCCGGCGGCCCAAGCGGCCAGCCGGGGAACCGGTGGCGCGGGATGAGATGGAGGATCCCCTGGAGGCGGGCGAGGAGGAGGAGGGGGAGGAGCGGCGGCGACGGAGGCGGCAGAGGCGGGAGGAGGACTGGCAGGCGGGGGCGCAGGAGCAGCAGGGGCAGCAGCTGCAGCGGGCGGGGCCTCGTCAACCGCCGTCGCAGCGGCAACCACAAGCAACCTCACAGTCTCCGCTACTGCAGCCGCAGTCGCAGCCGCAACTGCAGTCGCAGCCACAGCCGCAATCGCGGCCACAGTTGCAGCCACAGTCGCAGCCACAGTCGCAGCCACAGTCGCAGCCACAGTCGCAGCCGCAGCCGCAGTCGCAGCCGCAATCGCAACCGCAATCGCAACCGCAATCGCAGCGCGGTGGCCCCCCTCGGCCCCCTCGGCGCCGAGTGCCCGATGTGGGAGGGGGCTTCACGGCGGCGGAGCAGGCGCAGCTCAAGGAGGAGGTGGCGGCCGGTCGCTACGTCAGGAGCGAGATCACGGGTGCGGTTTAGGCTGTGAGCTGAAGTGGGGCGCGGGACTGCGGGACTGCTGCTGGCAGGGGGCGGGGCAGTTCGCGCGGCCGCTGGCTGTCACCCTCCGGGCATCTCCTTGCGGGCAGGAAGCCAAGATGCGGCTTTGAGGGGGACACGTAGATAGGTAGACACCGGCAGCAGCACGGCGACGTCCGCACTGCAGGCGTTGCCCTGTATGCCTGTATGCCTGTATGCCTGTATGTCTGTATGGGCGTTGATGGAGCTCGCAGCGGCCCGAACCGCAGCCGCTGGGGACACCAGTCTCAGGTGGTGTCAGGCGTCGTGCTGTTAACGGTAACGGTTATGTTCGTTGGTCCGGTACTCGTGCTGTTTGCGCAGCGCCGGTGTCGAGCGCGCAAGTCTCAGCGGCGGGTGCCGGTGCGGGTGCGGCTGTGAGGGGCTGTGAGGGGCTGTGAGGGGTTGTGAGGGGTTGTGAGGGGACAGCGGCGCCCAAAAGGGACGGGGTGGGGCAGCAGCTGGAGCGGCCGGGTTGTCCGTCCCACCGGGTGTCCCCCTTGCCTTGCCCCCCCCGCCCGCCCGCCAGCCTGCCCGACAGTCAGCCAGCCCGCAGCTCCTCAGCGCTGTCGGGGTCTGTGTGTGCGGGTCCGCTCATGCCCTCACATCCGTCACCTTTAAACACCGTCTTCGCTTTTCAACAATCTCTCTCAGTTCCCCTCATCATCGTGGGGCGTGTTTGGATCCCTGCCGCTGCCTGACTCCTCTCTGCTGCCCTCTGCTGCCGCCCTCGCCACCGCGCCATTCCTCTCTGCCCCCTCCCCTCCTCCCCCTCCCCTCCTCCCCCTCCTCCCAGGCAGCCGCTACCCCGCCTCGCTGTGCTGCCGCCCCGGCGACGTCCGACTGGTGGACTACGACCCCGCGGAGGACACGGACGAGGGGGTGGTGGAGCGGATCATGGACGAGCTGGTCGACGTCGAGGGGAAGTGCCACCTGCTGATCAAGTGGAAGGTGTGTGTGTGTGGGTGTATCGTTACATATTTGACCGGGCCCGACGCTGGCAAAGGGCTGCTAACCCAGCCCTGACGGAAAGATCGCCGAAGCACTCTCCTCCCTTGTGTGTGTGTGTGTGTGCGCGTGTGTGTGCTGAATCCCTGAAACCGCCGGCTCCTCCTTCCCCTGGATCTACCTGGATCTACCTGGATCCAGGGCTATGAGCTGGATCCAGGCAAGCCGGACTCCAAGGGCCACTGGGAGCCCGCGGAGGCGCTCGGCGGCGGCGGACTGAAGAGGTCCTGGAGGAGGTCCAAGCCCTTCTGGTACTGGGACCGACTGGAGCAGCCGCAGCCGCAGCCGCAGCCGCCCCAGCCCGGCGCGGGGTAGGGGTAGGGTATAGGACGTTGGGGCAGGCGGTAGAGGTAGGCGGTAGGGGTAGGGGATTGGGTAGGGGTTGGGAGTAGGGGTAGAGGACATTGGGGAAGGGAAAGGGACCATCACCGGGACTGGGGACCGGGACAGCCGGGGGGTTAGATTGAAAAAAACCAGGAACGAACCTGGGGCACACCCAGGTGGGGCAGCCGTGGGGTGTGCCCGATAGGGGGCTGGGAAAGGGGGAGGGCTGTTGCAGGAGTCAACGACCGCCCGGACGGGTGGTACCCATTGGCTTGAGTCTTTCGAGGCCTTGATCGATATGAGGGGCGGCGGTGGTGGTGGTGGTAGGGTAGGTTGTGTTGGTGGCGGCGGCGGCGGCTGTGCGGGTGAGGTTGGGGCGGTGGCGGCAGGTGGTGACCCGCCCCCCCGAGGTGAGGGAGGCGGAGAGGTCGCCGCGGAACCCACGGCGGCGGCGAACAAGGCGCTCGGACGATCTGCGGGGAGCCGATCACACTCGGCCTGTGCAGGGGATGGCAGGGACTTCGGCAGCATGGATTACGTGCCCTTGGCCAGCCGAGATGCCTTGCGTAAGCGCCGCCTGATGTACTTGCTTCTTTACATTTTTGTGTTATCGGATTCCTGTGCATTATAAATGACACGCGTATATACCCGCTCGCATGTGCGGTAGGTGAGGTGAGGGTGGTTTGTGCCCCATGGGTCGGTCGGCCGCGTGTTTGTACCGTGCGGTGTCCTATGGGTCGGTCGGTCGCGTGTGTGTACCGTGCGGCGACAGTGGCGGTCACGGCTACAGGGGCGGTTAAGGTCCCGGTAAGGCGCTGTGCCTCGATTTCATCAACGTTGGTACGGCAACAGTACGGTACAGCCCTGCCGCACAGCCACTGGCACAACGACGACGGCACATGCTAGCTGGCAAGCTTCCTGCCTGACACATCTCCTGCCTTACTACAGCCCTTCACACTTCCTGCCTGTCACACTTCCTGCACCATGCAGCCAGCCGTGAAGCCCAGGGCCGTAGAGCCCCTCCGCCGGGGTCGCACCCGCCCTCACGGCAACAACAACCTTCATGCCCGCGCATCCCAACACCTGACGCGGGACCGTCGGAACGGGTGCCGTCGGGTCGGGGGCCGTCGGGTCGGGGGCCGTCGGGTCGGGGGCCGTCGGGTCGGGGGCCGTCGCCGGGCGTCGCGGCGTCCGCCGAGGTCCGTCCACCGCCATTTACACCTCCACCTCCACCGCCATTTACACCTCCACCTGGGCAGCCAGCCGCCCCTCATTGTCCACTTTGGGCTCGTTGAGCAACGCGCTGCGGGTGCCCCTGTCAGGGCGCATGGCTGGATGCGGTCTCCAACTCCTCAGACCTACAACACTCACAACACCCACAACACCCACAACACGTGACACACCTTTCCACCGGGTGGACATCTCCGGATCGAGCCGCGTCGTCCCGTGGGATTGCGGGACACAGCGGTGGCAATGACGCACTGTCGTACAACCCCTGAGGACCCGGAGGGCCAGGACATCCACCTCGGGCAACAACACCAGCCTGACAAGCTGCGACCCCGTGCTCAAAGGGCGCCATGGAAAGCCCAGCCGTCCGGCAGTGCGACTACCGTACATCCATACCGTAATTCCGTACTGTGTATCCGTACCGTGTGTGTCCGTACCGTGATCATCCACCTCGCCTGGTTCAGCGCCACTCAACCGCCCACACCAGTCGCGGCCGCCGCCGCCACCGCCGCGGCTTCCGCCGCCTTCTTCCATTTCCTGCACTGGGCCTTATGCTGCGGCCAGTGCTCCCCCAGGCCGGCCTCGCCGCAGCACCTCACCACGCGGCAGCCCTCGCACGGCTTCAGGCCCAGCTCCGCCTCACTGTCCCCCCAGAAGTTGCCGCACCCCGGGTTGGCGCACAGCCGGACGAGGCGAGGGGGCCACAGCGACACCGGCGCCCGACCCTCACCGCCGCCGCCGCCGCCGGCGATGACATCATCCGCCGCCGGCGATGACATCATCCGCCGCCGGCGATGACATCATCCACCGCCGGCGATGACATCATCCGCCGCCGGCGATGACATCATCCGCCGCCGCCGCACCATGTCCTCCGCCGCCTCCCCCGCCACCTCCGCCACCTCCGCCACGTGCTGCGCGTGCTCCGCCCAGCGCACCCGCCTCAGCCGTCCACATGCGGTCGTCGCCCGGTTCCGGAGCGTCAACACCGGGCCCAGCTGCGGGACGTAGTCTGGGCCGCGCAGCGCCGCCAGGGCCTGCACGTGCAACGTGTACTGCAGCTTGGCGTCGCGGCCGGATCCAGACGCCGCCGCCGCTCCTCCGTCGCTCTGGATCCAAACCCAACCCGGCACGGTGCGGGCCTGCAGCTCCGGGTCCGCGGCCAGCAGCAGCAGGGTGCTGGCGACGCACTCGGTGGTCTGCCGGAGCAACAGCCGGTCCTTTGATCCCGCGTCGGGTGTGGCGCGCTGCAGGAGAGCGAGGATCTGCACCAGGGCAACCAGCGCGCGCTGCAGCTGCGGCCCCGTCTCCGGGCCCCGCAGCACGTCCGGCGGCAGGTGCAGCACGACGTCGCGCAGCAGCTCGGACGCCGCCCACACGTCGCTCCGCGCCTTCCAGCCCACCACCAGCGGCGGCGGCGCCTCGTGGTGAGCGCCGGTGCGCGGGTACACCGCGGTCAGCGCCGGTGCGCGGGTGCACCGCAGTGAACGCCGCGGCCAGGCTGGGCAGCACCGCCCCCAGCTGCTGCAGCCCCTCCAGCCCGCACAGCGTCATCGCCTGACCCACCATCGCGATGTCGTTGTTATTGATGGGCCCGGCGGATGGCGCGGCGGTCCTCCCCGCGGCGGTCTCGCCCGGCTGCTCGCCCGCGCTGTCCTCCCGCGGGACGCCGGTGTGCTGCTGCGCCGCGTCCTGTTTTGCCGCCGCCGCCACCCGCAGCAGCATCGGCGGCAGCAGCAACAGCAGACCGGCGTCGCCGCACCCCAGCCTCAGCACGAAGCAGGCCGCGGTCAAGAGCGCGGTGTTGGTGCTGAGCCCCTGGGAAGCCTCCGCCTGCGCCTGCGCCTGCGCCGCCCCATCCTGCTGTCCAGCTGCGTCGCCGCGTCGCTCCCTGCCGCGGTGCCACGCGGCCGCCTCCCGCCTCAGCAGCTTGAGGCACGTGCACACAAGGCCCATCTGGTCGCGGGTGCTCCAGGGAGGGCATACCACCACCTGCTGGTGCTGCTGCTGCTCTTGCCGGTAGTGCTGCTGGTGCTGCTCTAGTTGCCGCCGGTGCTGCTCGTGCTGCCCCTGGTGCCCTGCTCTAGCTGCAGCTGGTTCTGCGGGTGCTGCTCTAGCTGCCGCTGTTGCTGCTCTAGCTGCCGCTGTTGCTGCTCTAGCTGCCGCTGTTGCTGCCGCTGTTGCTGCTCTAGCTGCCGCTGTTGCTGCTCTAGCTGCCGCTGTTGCTGCTCTAGCTGCCGCTGTTGCTGCCGCTGTTGCTGCCGCTGTTGCTGCTCTAGCTGCCGCTGTTGCTGCTCTAGCTGCCGCTGTTGCTGCTCTAGCTGCCGCTGTTGCTGCTCTAGCTGCCGCTGTTGCTGCTCTAACTGCCGCTGTTGCTGCTCTAGCTGCCGCTGTTGCTGCTCTAGCTGCCGCTGTTGCTGGAGCTGCTGCTCTAGCTGCTGCCGCTGCTGCTGCTGCTGCTGTTTCGTTGTTGCCGGGTGCTCGGCCAGGAACCCCACCAGATGTGCGTGTTGGAGCAGCACCAGGAGCTCGGCCAGGGCGGGATCCATCAGCTCCGTCACCGCGGGCCGTTGCTGCTGCTGTTGCTGCTGCTGTTGCTGCTGCTGTTGCTGCTGCTGTTCCTGCTGCTGCGGCTGTTGCTGCTGCGGGCACCCCTGCGCCGCCCCCCACTGCAGCGCCCGGTCCATGGCCCGCGGCAGGTCGAGGGGCAGCAGCCGCCGCAGGGCCTCCTCGCGGACGGCCGCAGGTGCGTTGTTCAGCAGAAGCGGCAGCCCAATGGGGATCGGCCCCTCCAGCGAGTCCAGAATCCCTGTGTGTGGCGGGGATGTAGCCGGGGACGTAGCCGGGGACGTAGCCGGGGACGTAGCCGGGGACGTAGCCGGGGACGTAGCCGGGGACGTAGCCGGGGACGTAGCCGCGGACGTAGCCGCGGACGTAGCCGGGGACGTAGCCGGGGACGTAGCCGGGGACGTAGCCGGGGATGTAGCCGGGGACGTAGCCGGGGACGTAGCCGGGGACGTAGCCGGGGACGTAGCCGGGGACGTAGCCGGGGACGTAGCCGGGGATGTAGCCGGGGACGTAGCCGGGGACGTAGCCGGGGACGTAGCCGGGGACGTAGCCGGGGACGTAGCCGGGGACGTAGCCGGGGACGTAGCCGGGGACGTAGCCGGGGATGTAGCCGGGGACGTAGCTGGGGACGGTTTCAGACAGACGCACATCACGGGGGAATCAATGGAGGCGCAATCTTGTGTGCAGCTTAGAAATGAAGTACGACTGTCCGATCCACGGCAGTTTCGACTGTGCATTACGTCGAGCGTTGGCTGGACGCGGCCCCCGCATCCTCTTTGCGACGCGCGGAGTGCGGCTGGGTGTCGGCGCTCATCAAACGGTGGGGAGCTGGGGACGATCACCCGGTGACACGGCCCAGAGGGGGCTACGTGCCGCCCAAGATGCTGCGCGGTCAGGGTATTCAGGGACAGCTACACAGACACGTTAGGGGGAGAAACGCTGCCTGAATGACTCGGACGTGAGAGTTGCGAAAGTGCTCTTCCGGTGACGGGATCCGCGGTGGCACCCACCTGCCCAATCAACGTCTGTGCTCAGCTGCAGCGCTGTACGGCCCTGCAGGCAGGCCGACAGCCGCGCCACCTGCCTTCCCACACCCACCTCGCCCACCACGCGTGCCAGACCCGCCGGCGATGCCCACGCGGTGAGGTTCGGCGCGGCCATGGCCAGCATGTCGGGCATGTACGGAAAGTGCGACTCATTTGGCTTTGGCCCGGATTCGGAACAGCAACAGCTGGACGAGCAACTCGCATGTAGACAGGAGGCGGGACTCGACGGCATCGAGTGGCGGCGGCTTCGGCGTTCGGAGCTGCACCGGCGGCGGCGCTGCTGCGTCAGTGGAGGTGCCCCGGAGGCTGCTACTGCCGCTGCTGGTGCTACCGCTTTCACAGCTGCTGCTGCTGCTACTGCTGCTGAGGACCTTAAAGTGGTGGTTTACCGCCGCAAGCACCCGTGCCCCTAGGGCGAAGGTTTGCGGCAGCGAAGGGAAGAACTTGTCCAGCACAGCCGCCTTCAGGGCCCAAATGCCGCTCAATGAGAACGGGCGCGTCAACTGCAGCGGCAATGCAACGCCGCAGTATCTCCGTGAACCTGGCCATCTCACCCTGTTCTCGTACCCGCCACCAAAACAGCGGCCACAGTGCCGATGCGTCGCCGCCGGGTCCGAGGCCCGTCGACCGGCAGCGGTATCGTCTTCGCCGCGCGGTTGCTGCCGCCGCTGCGGTGGCGGCAGGGCCGGCTCCAACGTCCCCGCCTGCCCAGAGCGCCTGTCGCTCCAAAACCAGCATCAGGTTGCATTGGCCCATCGCAATCAAATCGTGGAGGCTCACAGTGGAACTGCCGCGGGCCTGCGGCGGTGGCACCGGCGGCGGTGGTGCCGGCGGCGCCTCCAGCACCGCGCCGCTCACGGCCGCCAACGCACGGGACTCCGACAGCGCTCGCACGAAGCGCGCCAGCAGCGGCACGCCGTCGTGCTTGAACGCCCCGCCTTGGACTTCCATGCATGCCGACACCACCACGTCAAAACGCCGCGCCGAGTAGTTGGGCGCTGAAGTTAACAAGGAGCCAGCCGACGTGCCAAGCCGGCTGTATAAACACACTCGCATCCGCCAGAGCAAGCCCGGCGGTGACAGGGACGTCGCCGCCACGCATGCCGCCCGCGGCCGGGTTATCGAAGTTGCTGTCGGACGTTGGCGGTGATGGTGCGGACTTGAACAGCTGCCTCGCGAGGGTTGCTACCCGGGCCGTCAGGTGGAGCGACCCATGGGTCAGGAGCTGGTCCAAGGCACGGTGCCGCAGCTCCTCTAGGGCGGGGCTTCCTCGTTGGATTGGGTCCGGGTCGAGCATTCGCCACCTTGTACGTGGCTTCAATCGCGTCCGGTCCGCCGTTGGCTAAGCCGGCGCAGGTGCCGGCGCAGATGCGGCGGACGAAACCCTCATAGGCTGGCAGCATGCTGTCCATCAGGCGGTTGACCTTGCCAATGACGTCGAATTGCAGCATGGCAGCCAGCCAGGACTGGCTCGCGAAGGTGTGCTCATGCACGTCGTCCATGAAAGGCAGGCTGCCGAGCAGCGACTCCAGATCAGCCGCAGCGGCGCTTTGCTCCCCGAGCTGCTGCTGCTGTTGTTGCTGTTGCTACAGTAGCTGCTGAGCCTCTTGGTCGACCTCACGGTCGACCTCACGGTGAGGTGATTAAATCTTGGTCGACCTCGCGGAAGTACCGCTTGACGGAGGCCCAATCACTGTCCATCGGGTCCACGCTGTGTCGCGATGAAAAATAAATGCACAGCCGCGACAGGGCGATCTGCATTATCACGGGCGCAGCAAGGGAAATACCCATAAGAAAGGGCAAAGTCATTTGGGCAAAGCTCCCATCATTAATTCGCCTCGGGACGGCAACCAATGCCAGCACCACCGGTCGCGAGACCGAGCGCCGATTGTTTTATGCGAGGACGAACAACAAATTTGGCTCCCCGCGGACGTGCAAAAAGTAGCCTTACGTTGGCGAGCGTGGTTCGTGGCCTGCCGGGCCCCAAACGTGTTGTTCAGTGGCTCTCAGGGCCCCCTTGGAGGCCGCGTTCGTCAGGGGTCGGTTCGGCCGTGCGTGGAGCCCTAGTCAGTTGCGCCACGCCACGGCTTGGCCGTTGTTGGATTTCCAATACCAACGCCGCTTGAACCTTGGGAGACAGGTTGGGATTTCATAAGGCTGGACTTAACGACGAACCGACGGTGTACACTTGACGGTTAAGACGTTCGACGCAGTGAGGCAACACCCACCAGCTTCAACGCCACGTGTGAAATGCTGGATCACGCGTACAGGCTGCCAAAGGTGGCCCGGATAATGGCGATATCGGCAATGGCGCTGATTCAAAACGATCACAGTACCGTACCATAAAATACGAAGCCGGTCTTGCGAAATCAAGCATCTATTTCAATTATTCCTTCCATACTCATTCTTGTAAACAGAATGACCAATAGCCCCAAGGCCCACTTTGCCGTTTATTTGTACGGCAGCTCACACCGTGGTGCACCGGGCGCACCGGATGTTGGTTGCTGTTAAGAACCCATATTCCTAACTGCTGGCGAGAAAGTACGTGCCTTAAAACACGTGCCTTGAAACACGTGCCTTGAAACGGACACACAATTCGCCTGCACACAGCAGCAAACGTTGCAGAACGAATCGGCTGTGTGGGCTGTCCATCCTGGGGGCGGGGTGAGACAGCACCCGAGTATTAGGTACGACACGGGCTCATCGGAAGCCGAACGGACACCGGCCCCCAGGCGGCGCTGGAGGCTCAGCCCCCCCGAGCCCCGACTACAAGCTGCTCATCGGTCGCATCCTGAGGGTACCGCCCCGAGCACATCGCGATTGCGCGCCACATCCCGGTGCGTACGGCGATCTTCGCCTGGCGATGATCTGCGTTGCCCAGGCGGATATCGTACCAGGCGTGTGGGACCTGGCGTGAAGAGGAGGACAATGTCGTGGTTGCGGTACCGGATACGGCTTGCGGCCGGATGGGTATGCCCGTGGGTGCGGGATGCTGACCGCAGACGGCCAAGCTGCACGAGTCGTTGGTCAGACCGGTAGTGCCACAGTTGCTGTGGTGGTGCCAAGCGTGAACTCCCACGCATCGCCCATCCCGGCCGCACATCCGCCCCCCCGTGCCTCCCCGTGCCTCCCTCCCCGTGTCGTGCAGGAGGAACACGGCGCAGTCCCCTCCAGGGAGGTGGTGGCAGCGGTGGAGCAGCAGCTGCTCAAACTGAGCTCCAAGGAGCCGAAACTGCCCAGCTCGCGGGACGGGGGCCGCAGGAACGGGGCCCAAGGAGGGAGCTGTCTCAACAGACCGGGGCCGGGCCTCTCATGTGATGCCCATGGCACGGGTTGTCTTGCTTGTGCGCTGCTGTGCGCTGCCAGGAACACATGTTTTGGTCGTTCGGAGCGTAGAAAGGGGAGCCGGAGCGAAGCAACGGTGGCTGTGATTACCGAAGTACGAAGCGTTCAGCTGCTAAGCGACCTGGCCACCACATGACGGTTTCGCTTTCCGCTGTGCGACTTGTAACCGCTTGTAACGGTTCTAACGGAAGGAAGGGCCACGGAGGTGCAGAGATTGTGGGCGTTCCGTTGGCAACATGCTAGATGTGACAAAAGGTAGACATCCGCATCCTTCGTTCGCCACTTATCCGGTAACCTCTTCCTTTGCGCGGCGTGAGATGCAAAGCACGACACGACCAAAGGGCGCTCCCTGAACGTGTATGTGCAACGAACGGTACTAATTGTCATGAGCGCCCAGGTTTTACCAGGTTTCACGAACCATCTTTCGCGTTGCGGCGCTGGACCGTTTTCTGTGTCGACAACGATCGGACCTCAAGAAATAGTCAGGAAAGCTTTACATTACAATCTGCTGCACGTATCGATAGCCTAGAATATTTGATGTTCGAGATCACTTACCGCTTCAGACCGCTTGCTCTGCTGTGCGGTCGCAGGAATCGGTTGCGATCACAGTGTTCGGCTTTGTATGAGAAACGGGGCTGCAGTTACAAACAACGACATCGTATGCGTCCCGTGCACATATAAACCTTGACCTTGCACCTGAACGCCTTAGGAGCCGACGGCTGGGTGACATAGGGCCCAAGCTTGTTGTACACGAAGCACATGGTTTTTCCAGCCTATAAATTGCAGCTCACATTGTCACTTGATTATAGACGTAAGAGTTACTTGAACATAGGACCTGCAATTTGATCGGCTCGCCTGGTGCCTTTAGTTGTCCTAAAACCCAAGCGCATTGCAACGGCCCCAGTCTGTGGAAGGCCACTCGGTCGCAGTAGGACTGCTACTAGGAGTTCTCAAGCACGTTTAGCTGCCAATATTGAGCCTTCTGTGTGCGACGTGGGCTTGGCTTGCGTCCCGAGTTCGCGAGTTGTGACCTTAACCACTGCTAATGCCCTCACCGAGAGTCGATTTATTGTTGCGCAATCAATGTTTTTGGCTTAAGGTTTTCAACTCAATAGTTGAGGTCCGGCAGCTGGCGACAGGGTTGGCGCTTGCGACACCGCAACGTGAGAGGAAGGTCATGGATTGCAGACACTCTTTGCAGGTATACAAACGAAGCGTATACAAAATGTTTCTACCGACACTAAATCGACAACGCAGCGGTGCTTTACATGCCGGTACGTTTGTGACAGTTTGTGAACTTTGACATGTTTGGCGAATAGTGAATCGCTTGTAGGATAGTGCCCTTGAGAAACGATTGCCTATGATTGAAGAGCGGGGCATGGTTCTTTCTTACGAGGGTCACAACGGCAACTGTCCTCTGTCTCACTACTGTTGAACTGTTGTACAACTTTCTGCAGCTTTGCAATGTGTCAATTTGTCAAAAACATTGCCTAGATTTATGTCCAAGGAACTGCAGACTTGGTGAGCAGCTTGTCGACGTCCGCACATCTTGGCATTGTAGGATACATGACGTGATGAAGATCGCACGTGAATTGTATCTTTGCATCTCGCCTGCCTGTCACAACTTCCCCTTTAGACAAGAGTGAGCAGAGTGTGGGTAAGTCTCCGACTCGATGGCAGGTCCGGATCCACGTGTTTGCGCAGCTGCTTTAAGGGAATGAGCTGACTCATCGCGTCTTTGCTTGCAGGCGGGCGCATCGGCAGGGGAGGTCCGCCTGGGGTGTGGGTAAGTCTCCAACTCGATGGCACGTCCGGATCCACGTGTTTGCGCAGCTGCTTTAAGGGAATGAGCTGACTCATCGCGTCTTTGCTTGCAGGCGGGCGCATCGAAAGGGGAGGTCCGCCAGGGGTGTGGGTAAGTCTCCGACTCGATGGCACGTCCGGATCCACGTGTTTGCGCAGCTGCTTTCAGGGTATGAGCTGACTCATCGCGTCTTTACTTGCAGGCGGGCGCATCGGCAGGGGAGGTCCGCCAGGGGTGTGGGTAAGTCTCCAACTCGATGGCACGTCCGGATCCACGTGTTTGCGCAGCTGCTTTAAGGGAATGAGCTGACTCATCGCGTCTTTGCTTGCAGGCGGGCGCATCGAAAGGGGAGGTCCGCCTGGGGTGTGGGTAAGTCTCCGACTCGATGGCAGGTCCGGATCCACGTGTTTGCGCAGCTGCTTTAAGGGAATGAGCTGACTCATCGCGTCTTTGCTTGCAGGCGGGCGCATCGGCAGGGGAGGTCCGCCTGGGGTGTGGGTAAGTCTCCAACTCGATGGCACGTCCGGATCCACGTGTTTGCGCAGCTGCTTTAAGGGAATGAGCTGACTCATCGCGTCTTTGCTTGCAGGCGGGCGCATCGAAAGGGGAGGTCCGCCAGGGGTGTGGGTAAGTCTCCGACTCGATGGCACGTCCGGATCCACGTGTTTGCGCAGCTGCTTTCAGGGTATGAGCTGACTCATCGCGTCTTTACTTGCAGGCGGGCGCATCGGCAGGGGAGGTCCGCCAGGGGTGTGGGTAAGTCTCCAACTCGATGGCACGTCCGGATCCACGTGTTTGCGCAGCTGCTTTAAGGGTATGAGCTGACTCATCGCGTCTTTACTTGCAGGCGGGCGCATCGGCAGGGGAGGTCCGCCTGGGGTGTGGGTAAGTCTCCGACTCGATGGCACGTCCGGATCCACGTGTTTGCGCAGCTGCTTTCAGGGTATGAGCTGACTCATCGCGTCTTTACTTGCAGGCGGGCGCATCGGCAGGGGAGGTCCGCCAGGGGTGTGGGTAAGTCTCCAACTCGATGGCACGTCCGGATCCACGTGTTTGCGCAGCTGCCTTCAGGGTATGAGCTGACTCATCGCGTCTTTGCTTGCAGGCGGGCGCATCGGAAGGGGAGGTCCGCCAGGGGTGTGGGTAAGTCTCCGACTCGATGGCACGTCCGGATCCACGTGTTTGCGCAGCTGCCTTCAGGGTATGAGCTGACTCATCGCGTCTTTGCTTGCAGGCGGGCGCATTGGAAGGAGAGGTCCGCCTGGGGTGTGGGTAAGTCTCCGACTCGATGGCACGTCCGGATCCACGTGTTTGCGCAGCTGCTTTCAGGGTATGAGCTGACTCATCGCGTCTTTGCTTGCAGGGGCGGGCGCATCGGCAGGGGAGGTCCGCCTGGGGTGTGGGTAAGTCTCCAACTCGATGGCACGTCCGGATCCACGTGTTTGCGCAGCTGCCTTCAGGGTATGAGCTGACGCATCGCGTCTTTACTTGCAGGCGGGCGCATCGGCAGGGGAGGTCCGCCTGGGGTGTGGGTAAGTCTCCAACTCGATGGCACGTCCGGATCCACGTGTTTGCGCAGCTGCCCTCAGGGTATGAGCTGACTCATCGCGTCTTTACTTGCAGGCGGGCGCATCGGAAGGGGAGGTCCGCCAGGGGTGTGGATAAGTCTCCGACTCGATGGCACGTCCGGATCCACGTGTTTGCGCAGCTGCCTTCAGGGTATGAGCTGACTCATCGCGTCTTTGCTTGCAGGCGGGCGCATTGGAAGGAGAGGTCCGCCAGGGGTGTGGGTAACTCTCCGACTCGATGGCAGGTCTGGATCCACGTGTTTGCGCAGCTGCCTTCAGGGTATGAGCTGACTCATCGCGTCTTTGCTTGCAGGCGGGCGCATTGGAAGGAGAGGTCCGCCAGGGGTGTGGGTAAGTCTCCAACTCGATGGCACGTCCGGATCCACGTGTTTGCGCAGCTGCCTTCAGGGTATGAGCTGACTCATCGCGTCTTTGCTTGCAGGCGGGCGCATCGAAACGGGAGGTCCGCCTGGGGTGTGGGTAAGTCTCCAACTCGATGGCACGTCCGGATCCACGTGTTTGCGCAGCTGCTTTAAGGGTATGAGCTGACTCATCGCGTCTTTACTTGCAGGCGGGCGCATCGGCAGGGGAGGTCCGCCTGGGGTGTGGGTAAGTCTCCAACTCGATGGCACGTCCGGATCCACGTGTTTGCGCAGCTGCCTTCAGGGTATGAGCTGACTCATCGCGTCTTAACTTGCAGGCGGGCGCATCGGAAGGGGAGGTCCGCCAGGGGTGTGGGTAAGTCTCCGACTCGATGGCACGTCCGGATCCACGTGTTTGCGCAGCTGCCTTCAGGGTATGAGCTGACTCATCGCGTCTTTGCTTGCAGGCGGGCGCATCGGAAGGGGGGGTCCGCCAGGGGTGTGGGTAAGTCTCCGACTCGATGGCACGTCCGGATCCACGTGTTTGCGCAGCTGCCTTCAGGGTATGAGCTGACTCATCGCGTCTTTGCTTGCAGGCGGGCGCATTGGAAGGAGAGGTCCGCCAGGGGTGTGGGTAAGTCTCCGACTCGATGGCAGGTCCGGATCCACGTGTTTGCGCAGCTGCCTTCAGGGTATGAGCTGACTCATCGCGTCTTTGCTTGCAGGGGCGGGCGCATCGGCAGGGGAGGTCCGCCTGGGGTGTGGGTAAGTCTCCGACTCGATGGCACGTCCGGATCCACGTGTTTGCGCAGCTGCCTTCAGGGTATGAGCTGACTCATCGCGTCTTTGCTTGCAGGCGGGCGCATTGGAAGGGGAGGTCCGCCAGGGGTGTGGGTAAGTCTCCAACTCGATGGCACGTCCGGATCCACGTGTTTGCGCAGCTGCCTTCAGGGTATGAGCTGACTCATCGCGTCTTTGCTTGCAGGCGGGCGCATTGGAAGTTGAGGTCCGCCAGGGGTGTGGGTAAGTCTCCGACTCGATGGCACGTCCGGATCCACGTGTTTGCGCAGCTGCCTTCAGGGTATGAGCTGACTCATCGCGTCTTAACTTGCAGGCGGGCGCATCGGAAGGGGAGGTCCGCCAGGGGTGTGGGTAAGTCTCCGACTCGATGGCACGTCCGGATCCACGTGTTTGCGCAGCTGCCTTCAGGGTATGAGCTGACTCATCGCGTCTTTGCTTGCAGGCGGGCGCATCGGAAGGGGGGGTCCGCCAGGGGTGTGGGTAAGTCTCCGACTCGATGGCACGTCCGGATCCACGTGTTTGCGCAGCTGCCTTCAGGGTATGAGCTGACTCATCGCGTCTTTGCTTGCAGGCGGGCGCATTGGAAGGAGAGGTCCGCCAGGGGTGTGGGTAAGTCTCCGACTCGATGGCAGGTCCGGATCCACGTGTTTGCGCAGCTGCCTTCAGGGTATGAGCTGACTCATCGCGTCTTTGCTTGCAGGGGCGGGCGCATTGGAAGGGGAGGTCCGCCAGGGGTGTGGGTAAGTCTCCAACTCGATGGCACGTCCGGATCCACGTGTTTGCGCAGCTGCCTTCAGGGTATGAGCTGACTCATCGCGTCTTTGCTTGCAGGCGGGCGCATCGAAACGGGAGGTCCGCCTGGGGTGTGGGTAAGTCTCCAACTCGATGGCACGTCCGGATCCACGTGTTTGCGCAGCTGCTTTAAGGGTATGAGCTGACTCATCGCGTCTTTACTTGCAGGCGGGCGCATCGAAAGGGGAGGTCCGCCTGGGGTGTGGGTAAGTCTCCAACTCGATGGCACGTCCGGATCCACGTGTTTGCGCAGCTGCCTTCAGGGTATGAGCTGACTCATCGCGTCTTTGCTTGCAGGCGGGCGCATTGGAAGGAGAGGTCCGCCAGGGGTGTGGGTAAGTCTCCGACTCGATGGCAGGTCCGGATCCACGTGTTTGCGCAGCTGCCTTCAGGGTATGAGCTGACTCATCGCGTCTTTGCTTGCAGGCGGGCGCATCGGAAGGGGAGGTCCGCCAGGGGTGTGGGTAAGTCTCCAACTCGATGGCACGTCCGGATCCACGTGTTTGCGCAGCTGCCTTCAGGGTATGAGCTGACTCATCGCGTCTTTGCTTGCAGGCGGGCGCATCGGAAGGGGGGGTCCGCCAGGGGTGTGGGTAAGTCTCCAACTCGATGGCACGTCCGGATCCACGTGTTTGCGCAGCTGCCTTCAGGGTATGAGCTGACTCATCGCGTCTTTGCTTGCAGGCGGGCGCATTGGAAGGAGAGGTCCGCCAGGGGTGTGGGTAAGTCTCCGACTCGATGGCACGTCCGGATCCACGTGTTTGCGCAGCTGCCTTCAGGGTATGAGCTGACTCATCGCGTCTTAACTTGCAGGCGGGCGCATCGGAAGGGGAGGTCCGCCAGGGGTGTGGGTAAGTCTCCGACTCGATGGCACGTCCGGATCCACGTGTTTGCGCAGCTGCCTTCAGGGTATGAGCTGACTCATCGCGTCTTTGCTTGCAGGCGGGCGCATCGGAAGGGGGGGTCCGCCAGGGGTGTGGGTAAGTCTCCGACTCGATGGCACGTCCGGATCCACGTGTTTGCGCAGCTGCCTTCAGGGTATGAGCTGACTCATCGCGTCTTTGCTTGCAGGCGGGCGCATTGGAAGGAGAGGTCCGCCAGGGGTGTGGGTAAGTCTCCGACTCGATGGCAGGTCCGGATCCACGTGTTTGCGCAGCTGCCTTCAGGGTATGAGCTGACTCATCGCGTCTTTGCTTGCAGGCGGGCGCATCGAAACGGGAGGTCCGCCTGGGGTGTGGGTAAGTCTCCAACTCGATGGCACGTCCGGATCCACGTGTTTGCGCAGCTGCTTTAAGGGTATGAGCTGACTCATCGCGTCTTTACTTGCAGGCGGGCGCATCGGCAGGGGAGGTCCGCCAGGGGTGTGGGTAAGTCTCCAACTCGATGGCACGTCCGGATCCACGTGTTTGCGCAGCTGCTTTAAGGGAATGAGCTGACTCATCGCGTCTTTGCTTGCAGGCGGGCGCATCGAAAGGGGAGGTCCGCCAGGGGTGTGGGTAAGTCTCCGACTCGATGGCACGTCCGGATCCACGTGTTTGCGCAGCTGCCTTCAGGGTATGAGCTGACTCATCGCGTCTTTACTTGCAGGCGGGCGCATCGGCAGGGGAGGTCCGCCTGGGGTGTGGGTAAGTCTCCGACTCGATGGCACGTCCGGATCCACGTGTTTGCGCAGCTGCTTTCAGGGTATGAGCTGACTCATCGCGTCTTTGCTTGCAGGGGCGGGCGCATCGGCAGGGGAGGTCCGCCTGGGTGTGGGTAAGTCTCCAACTCGATGGCACGTCCGGATCCACGTGTTTGCGCAGCTGCCTTCAGGGTATGAGCTGACGCATCGCGTCTTTACTTGCAGGCGGGCGCATCGGCAGGGGAGGTCCGCCTGGGGTGTGGGTAAGTCTCCAACTCGATGGCACGTCCGGATCCACGTGTTTGCGCAGCTGCCTTCAGGGTATGAGCTGACTCATCGCGTCTTTACTTGCAGGCGGGCGCATCGGAAGGGGAGGTCCGCCAGGGGTGTGGATAAGTCTCCGACTCGATGGCACGTCCGGATCCACGTGTTTGCGCAGCTGCCTTCAGGGTATGAGCTGACTCATCGCGTCTTTGCTTGCAGGCGGGCGCATTGGAAGGAGAGGTCCGCCAGGGGTGTGGGTAAGTCTCCGACTCGATGGCAGGTCTGGATCCACGTGTTTGCGCAGCTGCCTTCAGGGTATGAGCTGACTCATCGCGTCTTTGCTTGCAGGCGGGCGCATTGGAAGGAGAGGTCCGCCAGGGGTGTGGGTAAGTCTCCAACTCGATGGCACGTCCGGATCCACGTGTTTGCGCAGCTGCCTTCAGGGTATGAGCTGACTCATCGCGTCTTTGCTTGCAGGCGGGCGCATCGAAACGGGAGGTCCGCCTGGGGTGTGGGTAAGTCTCCAACTCGATGGCACGTCCGGATCCACGTGTTTGCGCAGCTGCTTTAAGGGTATGAGCTGACTCATCGCGTCTTTACTTGCAGGCGGGCGCATCGGCAGGGGAGGTCCGCCTGGGGTGTGGGTAAGTCTCCGACTCGATGGCACGTCCGGATCCACGTGTTTGCGCAGCTGCTTTCAGGGTATGAGCTGACTCATCGCGTCTTTACTTGCAGGCGGGCGCATCGGCAGGGGAGGTCCGCCAGGGGTGTGGGTAAGTCTCCAACTCGATGGCACGTCCGGATCCACGTGTTTGCGCAGCTGCCTTCAGGGTATGAGCTGACTCATCGCGTCTTTGCTTGCAGGCGGGCGCATCGGAAGGGGAGGTCCGCCAGGGGTGTGGGTAAGTCTCCGACTCGATGGCACGTCCGGATCCACGTGTTTGCGCAGCTGCCTTCAGGGTATGAGCTGACTCATCGCGTCTTTGCTTGCAGGCGGGCGCATTGGAAGGAGAGGTCCGCCTGGGGTGTGGGTAAGTCTCCGACTCGATGGCACGTCCGGATCCACGTGTTTGCGCAGCTGCTTTCAGGGTATGAGCTGACTCATCGCGTCTTTGCTTGCAGGGCGGGCGCATCGGCAGGGGAGGTCCGCCTGGGGTGTGGGTAAGTCTCCAACTCGATGGCACGTCCGGATCACGTGTTTGCGCAGCTGCCTTCAGGGTATGAGCTGACGCATCGCGTCTTTACTTGCAGGCGGGCGCATCGGCAGGGGAGGTCCGCCTGGGGTGTGGGTAAGTCTCCAACTCGATGGCACGTCCGGATCCACGTGTTTGCGCAGCTGCCCTCAGGGTATGAGCTGACTCATCGCGTCTTTACTTGCAGGCGGGCGCATCGGAAGGGGAGGTCCGCCAGGGGTGTGGATAAGTCTCCGACTCGATGGCACGTCCGATCCACGTGTTTGCGCAGCTGCCCTCAGGGTATGAGCTGACTCATCGCGTCTTTACTTGCAGGCGGGCGCATCGGAAGGGGAGGTCCGCCAGGGGTGTGGATAAGTCTCCGACTCGATGGCACGTCCGGATCCACGTGTTTGCGCAGCTGCCTTCAGGGTATGAGCTGACTCATCGCGTCTTTGCTTGCAGGCGGGCGCATTGGAAGGAGAGGTCCGCCAGGGGTGTGGGTAAGTCTCCGACTCGATGGCAGGTCCGGATCCACGTGTTTGCGCAGCTGCCTTCAGGGTATGAGCTGACTCATCGCGTCTTTGCTTGCAGGCGGGCGCATTGGAAGGAGAGGTCCGCCAGGGGTGTGGGTAAGTCTCCAACTCGATGGCAGCGTCCGGATCCACGTGTTTGCGCAGCTGCCTTCAGGGTATGAGCTGACTCATCGCGTCTTTGCTTGCAGGCGGGCGCATCGAAACGGGAGGTCCGCCTGGGGTGTGGGTAAGTCTCCAACTCGATGGCACGTCCGGATCCACGTGTTTGCGCAGCTGCTTTAAGGTATGAGCTGACTCATCGCGTCTTTACTTGCAGGCGGGCGCATCGGCAGGGGAGGTCCGCCTGGGGTGTGGGTAAGTCTCCAACTCGATGGCACGTCCGGATCCACGTGTTTGCGCAGCTGCCTTCAGCGTATGAGCTGACTCATCGCGTCTTTGCTTGCAGGCGGGCGCATTGGAAGGAGAGGTCCGCCAGGGGTGTGGGTAAGTCTCCGACTCGATGGCAGGTCCGGATCCACGTGTTTGCGCAGCTGCCTTCAGGGTATGAGCTGACTCATCGCGTCTTTGCTTGCAGGGGCGGGCGCATCGGCAGGGAGGTCCGCCTGGGGTGTGGGTAAGTCTCCGACTCGATGGCACGTCCGGATCCACGTGTTTGCGCAGCTGCCTTCAGGGTATGAGCTGACTCATCGCGTCTTTGCTTGCAGGCGGGCGCATTGGAAGGGGAGGTCCGCCAGGGGTGTGGGTAAGTCTCCAACTCGATGGCACGTCCGGATCCACGTGTTTGCGCAGCTGCCTTCAGGGTATGAGCTGACTCATCGCGTCTTTGCTTGCAGGCGGGCGCATCGAAACGGGAGGTCCGCCTGGGGTGTGGGTAAGTCTCCAACTCGATGGCACGTCCGGATCCACGTGTTTTGCGCAGCTGCCTTCAGGGTATGAGCTGACTCATCGCGTCTTTGCTTGCAGGCGGCGCATTGGAAGGGAGGTCCGCCAGGGGTGTGGTAAGTCTCCGACTCGATGGCACGTCCGGATCCACGTGTTTGCGCAGCTGCCTTCAGGGTATGAGCTGACTCATCGCGTCTTTGCTTGCAGGCGGGCGCATCGGAAGGAGAGGTCCGCCAGGGGTGTGGGTAAGTCTCCGACTCGATGGCACGGTCCGGATCCAACGTGTTTGCGCAGCTGCCTTCAGGGTATGAGCTGACTCATCGCGTCTTTACTTGCAGGCGGGCGCATCGGCAGGGGAGGTCCGCCGGGGTGTGGGTAAGTCTCCGACTCGATGGCAGGTCCGGATCCACGTGTTTGCGCAGCTGCCTTCAGGGTATGAGCTGACTCATCGCGTCTTTCTTGCAGGCGGGCGCATGGAAGGGGAGGTCCGCCAGGGGTGTGGGTAAGTCTCCGACTCGATGGCACGTCCGATCCACGTGTTTGCGCAGCTGCCTTCAGGGTATGAGCTGACTCATCGCGTCTTTGCTTGCAGGCGGCGCATCGGAAGGGGAGGTCCGCCAGGGGTGTGGTAAGTCTCCAACTCGATGGCACGTCCGGATCCACGTGTTTGCGCAGCTGCCTTCAGGGTATGAGCTGACTCATCGCGTCTTTGCTTGCAGGCGGCGCATTGGAAGGGGAGGTCCGCCAGGGGTGTGGGTAAGTCTCCGACTCGATGGCACGTCCGGATCCACGTGTTTGCGCAGCTGCCTTCAGGGTATGAGCTGACTCATCGCGTCTTTGCTTGCAGGCGGGCGCATTGGAAGGGGAGGTCCGCCAGGGGTGTGGGTAAGTCTCCGACTCGATGGCACGTCCGGATCCACGTGTTTGCGCAGCTGCCTTCAGGGTATGAGCTGACTCATCGCGTCTTTGCTTGCAGGCGGGCGCATCGGAAGGGAGGTCCGCCAGGGGTGTGGGTAAGTCTCCGACTCGATGGCACGTCCGGATCCACGTGTTTGCGCAGCTGCCTTCAGGGTATGAGCTGACTCATCGCGTCTTTGCTTGCAGGCGGGCGCATCGGAAGGGGAGGGTCCGCCAGGGGTGTGGGTAAGTCTCCAACTCGATGGCACGTCCGGATCCACGTGTTTGCGCAGCTGCCTTCAGGGTATGAGCTGACTCATCGGCGTCTTTGCTTGCAGGCGGGCGCATTGGAAGGGGAGGTCCGCCAGGGGTGTGGGTAAGTCTCCACTCGATGGCAGGTCCGGATCCACGTGTTTGCGCAGCTGCCTTCAGGGTATGAGCTGACTCATCGCGTCTTTGCTTGCAGGCGGGCGCATCGAAAGGGAGGTCCGCCTGGGGTGTGGGTAAGTCTCCAACTCGATGGCACGTCCGGATCACGTGTTTGCGCAGCTGCCTTCAGGGTATGAGCTGACTCATCGCGTCTTTGCTTGCAGGCGGGCGCATTGGAAAGGGGAGGTCCGCCAGGGGTGTGGTAAGTCTCCACTCGATGGCACGTCCGGATCCACGTGTTTTGCGCAGCTGCCTTCAGGGTATGAGCTGACTCATCGCGTCTTTGCTTGCAGGCGGGCGCATCTGGAAGGGAGGTCCGCCAGGGGTGTGGTAAGTCTCCGACTCGATGGCACGTCCGGATCCACGTGTTTGCGCAGCTGCTTTGAGCTGACTCATCGCGTCTTTGACGGGCGCATCGAAGGGGGTCCGCCAGGGTGTGGGTAAGTCTCCGACTCGATGGCACGTCCGGATCCACGTGTTTGCGCAGCTGCCTTCAGGGTATGAGCTGACTCATCGCGTCTTGCTTGCAGGCGGGCGCATCGGAAGGGGAGGTCGCCAGGGGTGTGGGTAAGTCTCCGACTCGATGGCACGTCCGGATCCACGTGTTTGCGCAGCTGCCTTCAGGGTATGAGCTGACTCATCGCGTCTTTGCTTGCAGGCGGGCGCATCGGAAGGGGAGGTCCGCCAGGGGTGTGGGTAAGTCTCCGACTCGATGGCACGTCCGGATCCACGTGTTTGCGCAGCTGCTTTCAGGGTATGAGCTGACTCATCGCGTCTTGCTTGCAGGCGGCGCATCGAAGGGGAGGTCCGCCAGGGGTGTGGATAAGTCTCCGACTCGATGGCACGTCCGGATCCACGTGTTTGCGCAGCTGCCTTCAGGGTATGAGCTGACTCATCGCGTCTTTGCTTGCAGGCGGGCGCATCGGAAGGGGGGTCCGCCAGGGGTGTGGTAAGTCTCCGACTCGATGGCACGTCCGGATCCACGTGTTTGCGCAGCTGCCTTCAGGGTATGAGCTGACTCATCGCGTCTTTGCTTGCAGGCGGGCGCATCGGAAGGGGAGGTCCGCCAGGGGTGTGGGTAAGTCTCCGACTCGATGGCACGTCCGGATCCACGTGTTTGCGCAGCTGCCTTCAGGGTATGAGCTGACTCATCGCGTCTTTGCTTGCAGGCGGCGCCATCGAAAGGGAGGTCCGCCAGGGGTGTGGATAAGTCTCCGACTCGATGGCACGTCCGGATCCACGTGTTTGCGCAGCTGCCTTCAGGGTATGAGCTGACTCATCGCGTCTTTGCTTGCAGGCGGGCGCATCGGAAGGGGAGGTCCGCCAGGGGTGGGTAAGTCTCCGACTCGATGGCACGTCCGGATCCACGTGTTTGCGCAGCTGCCTTCAGGGTATGAGCTGACTCATCGCGTCTTTGCTTGCAGGCGGGCGCATCGGAAGGGGAGGTCCGCCAGGGGTGTGGGTAAGTCTCCGACTCGATGGCACGTCCGGATCCACGTGTTTGCGCAGCTGCCTTCAGGGTATGAGCTGACTCATCGCGTCTTTGCTTGCAGGCGGGCGCATCGGAAGGGAGGTCCGCCAGGGTGTGGGTAAGTCTCCGACTCGATGGCACGTCCGGATCCACGTGTTTGCGCAGCTGCCTTCAGGGTATGAGCTGACTCATCGCGTCTTGCTTGCAGGCGGGCGCATCGAAAGGGGAGGTCCGCCAGGGGTGTGGTAAGTCTCCGACTCGATGGCACGTCCGGATCCACGTGTTTGCGCAGCTGCCTTCAGGGTATGAGCTGACTCATCGCGTCTTTACTTGCAGGCGGCGCATCGGAAGGGAGGTCCGCCAGGGGTGTGGGTAAGTCTCCGACTCGATGGCACGTCCGGATCCACGTGTTTGCGCAGCTGCCTTCAGGGTATGAGCTGACTCATCGCGTCTTTGCTTGCAGGCGGGCGCCGCCAGGGTGTGGGTAAGTCTCCGACTCGATGGCACGTCCGGATCCACGTGTTTGCGCAGCTGCCTTCAGGGTATGAGCTGACTCATCGCGTCTTTGCTTGCAGGCGGGCGCATCGGAAGGGGAGGTCCGCCAGGGGTGTGGTAAGTCTCCGACTCGATGGCACGTCCGGATCCACGTGTTTGCGCAGCTGCCTTCAGGGTATGAGCTGACTCATCGCGTCTTTGCTTGCAGGCGGGCGCATCGGAAGGGGAGGTCCGCCAGGGGTGTGGTAAGTCTCCGACTCGATGGCACGTCCGGATCCACGTGTTTGCGCAGCTGCCTTCAGGGTATGAGCTGACTCATCGCGTCTTTGCTTGCAGGCGGGCGCATCGGAAGGGGAGGTCCGCCAGGGGTGTGGTAAGTCTCCGACTCGATGGCACGTCCGGATCCACGTGTTTGCGCAGCTGCCTTCAGGGTATGAGCTGACTCATCGCGTCTTTGCTTGCAGGCGGCGCATCGGAAGGGGAGGTCCGCCAGGGGTGTGGGTAAGTCTCCGACTCGATGGCACGTCCGGATCCACGTGTTTGCGCAGCTGCCTTCAGGGTATGAGCTGACTCATCGCGTCTTTGCTTGCAGGCGGGCGCATCGGAAGGGGAGGTCCGCCAGGGGTGTGGATAAGTCTCCGACTCGATGGCACGTCCGGATCCACGTGTTTGCGCAGCTGCCTTCAGGGTATGAGCTGACTCATCGCGTCTTTGCTTGCAGGCGGGCGCATCGGAAGGGGAGGTCCGCCAGGGGTGTGGTAAGTCTCCGACTCGATGGCACGTCCGGATCCACGTGTTTGCGCAGCTGCCTTCAGGGTATGAGCTGACTCATCGCGTCTTTGCTTGCAGGCGGGCGCATCGGAAGGGGAGGTCCGCCAGGGGTGTGGGTAAGTCTCCGACTCGATGGCACGTCCGGATCCACGTGTTTGCGCAGCTGCCTTCAGGGTATGAGCTGACTCATCGCGTCTTTGCTTGCAGGCGGGCGCATCGGAAGGGAGGTCCGCCAGGGGTGTGGATAAGTCTCCGACTCGATGGCACGTCCGGATCCACGTGTTTGCGCAGCTGCCTTCAGGGTATGAGCTGACTCATCGCGTCTTTACTTGCAGGCGGGCGCATCGGAAGGGGAGGTCCGCCAGGGTGTGGGTAAGTCTCCGACTCGATGGCACGTCCGGATCCACGTGTTTGCGCAGCTGCCTTCAGGGTATGAGCTGACTCATCGCGTCTTGCTTGCAGGCGGGCGCATCGGAAGGGGAGGTCCGCCAGGGGTGTGGTAAGTCTCCGACTCGATGGCACGTCCGGATCCACGTGTTTGCGCAGCTGCCTTCAGGGTATGAGCTGACTCATCGCGTCTTTGCTTGCAGGCGGGCGCATCGGAAGGGGAGGTCCGCCAGGGGTGTGGATAAGTCTCCGACTCGATGGCACGTCCGGATCCACGTGTTTGCGCAGCTGCCTTCAGGGTATGAGCTGACTCATCGCGTCTTGCTTGCAGGCGGCGCATCGGAAGGGAGGTCCGCCAGGGGTGTGGGTAAGTCTCCGACTCGATGGCACGTCCGGATCCACGTGTTTGCGCAGCTGCCTTCAGGGTATGAGCTGACTCATCGCGTCTTTGCTTGCAGGCGGGCGCATCGGAAGGGGAGGTCCGCCAGGGGTGTGGTAAGTCTCCGACTCGATGGCACGTCCGGATCCACGTGTTTGCGCAGCTGCCTTCAGGGTATGAGCTGACTCATCGTCTTTGCTTGCAGGCGGGCGCATCCGCCAGGGGTGTGGGTAAGTCTCCGACTCGATGGCACGTCCGGATCCACGTGTTTGCGCAGCTGCTTCAGGGTATGAGCTGACTCATCGCGTCTTGCTTGCAGGCGGGCGCATCGAAAGGGAGGTCCGCCAGGGGTGTGGTAAGTCTCCGACTCGATGGCACGTCCGGATCCACGTGTTTGCGCAGCTGCCTTCAGGGTATGAGCTGACTCATCGCGTCTTTGCTTGCAGGCGGGCGCATCGGAAGGGGAGGTCCGCCAGGGGTGTGGATAAGTCTCCGACTCGATGGCACGTCCGGATCCACGTGTTTGCGCAGCTGCCTTCAGGGTATGAGCTGACTCATCGCGTCTTTGCTTGCAGGCGGGCGCATCGGAAGGGGAGGTCCGCCAGGGGTGTGGATAAGTCTCCGACTCGATGGCACGTCCGGATCCACGTGTTTGCGCAGCTGCCTTCAGGGTATGAGCTGACTCATCGCGTCTTTGCTTGCAGGCGGGCGCATCGGAAGGGGAGGTCCGCCAGGGGTGTGGTAAGTCTCCGACTCGATGGCACGTCCGGATCCACGTGTTTGCGCAGCTGCCTTCAGGGTATGAGCTGACTCATCGCGTCTTTGCTTGCAGGCGGGCGCATCGGAAGGGGAGGTCCGCCAGGGGTGTATAGTCTCCGACTCGATGGCACGTCCGGATCCACGTGTTTGCGCAGCTGCTTTCAGGGTATGAGCTGACTCATCGCGTCTTGCTTGCAGGCGGGCGCATCGAAAGGGGAGGTCCGCCAGGGGTGTGGATAAGTCTCCGACTCGATGGCACGTCCGGATCCACGTGTTTGCGCAGCTGCCTTCAGGGTATGAGCTGACTCATCGCGTCTTTACTTGCAGGCGGGCGCATCGGAAGGGGAGGTCCGCCAGGGGTGTGGATAAGTCTCCGACTCGATGGCACGTCCGGATCCACGTGTTTGCGCAGCTGCCTTCAGGGTATGAGCTGACTCATCGCGTCTTTGCTTGCAGGCGGGCGCATCGAAAGGGGAGGTCCGCCAGGGGTGTGGATAAGTCTCCGACTCGATGGCACGTCCGGATCCACGTGTTTGCGCAGCTGCCTTCAGGGTATGAGCTGACTCATCGCGTCTTTGCTTGCAGGCGGGCGCATCGGAAGGGGAGGTCCGCCAGGGGTGTGGATAAGTCTCCGACTCGATGGCACGTCCGGATCCACGTGTTTGCGCAGCTGCCTTCAGGGTATGAGCTGACTCATCGCGTCTTGCTTGCAGGCGGGCGCATCGGAAGGGGAGGTCCGCCAGGGGTGTGGGTAAGTCTCCGACTCGATGGCAGTCCGGATCCACGTGTTTGCGCAGCTGCCTTCAGGGTATGAGCTGACTCATCGCGTCTTTGCTTGCAGGCGGGCGCATCGGAAGGGGAGGTCCGCCAGGGGTGTGGGTAAGTCTCCGACTCGATGGCACGTCCGGATCCACGTGTTTGCGCAGCTGCCTTCAGGGTATGAGCTGACTCATCGCGTCTTTGCTTGCAGGCGGGCGCATCGGAAGGGAGGTCCGCCAGGGGTGTGGGTAAGTCTCCGACTCGATGGCACGTCCGGATCCACGTGTTTGCGCAGCTGCCTTCAGGGTATGAGCTGACTCATCGCGTCTTTGCTTGCAGGCGGGCGCATCGGAAGGGGAGGTCCGCCAGGGGTGTGGGTAAGTCTCCGACTCGATGGCACGTCCGGATCCACGTGTTTGCGCAGCTGCTTTCAGGGTATGAGCTGACTCATCGCGTCTTTGCTTGCAGGCGGGCGCATCGAAAGGGGAGGTCCGCCAGGGGTGTGGTAAGTCTCCGACTCGATGGCACGTCCGGATCCACGTGTTTGCGCAGCTGCCTTCAGGGTATGAGCTGACTCATCGCGTCTTTGCTTGCAGGCGGGCGCATCGGAAGGGGAGGTCCGCCAGGGGTGTGGGTAAGTCTCCGACTCGATGGCACGTCCGGATCCACGTGTTTGCGCAGCTGCCTTCAGGGTATGAGCTGACTCATCGCGTCTTTGCTTGCAGGCGGGCGCATCGGAAGGGGAGGTCCGCCAGGGGTGTGGTAAGTCTCCGACTCGATGGCACGTCCGGATCCACGTGTTTGCGCAGCTGCCTTCAGGGTATGAGCTGACTCATCGCGTCTTTGCTTGCAGGCGGGCGCATCGAAAGGGGAGGTCCGCCAGGGGTGTGGGTAAGTCTCCGACTCGATGGCACGTCCGGATCCACGTGTTTGCGCAGCTGCCTTCAGGGTATGAGCTGACTCATCGCGTCTTTGCTTGCAGGCGGGCGCATCGGAAGGGGAGGTCCGCCAGGGGTGTGGTAAGTCTCCGACTCGATGGCACGTCCGGATCCACGTGTTTGCGCAGCTGCCTTCAGGGTATGAGCTGACTCATCGCGTCTTTGCTTGCAGGCGGGCGCATCGAAGGGGAGGTCCGCCAGGGGTGTGGATAAGTCTCCGACTCGATGGCACGTCCGGATCCACGTGTTTGCGCAGCTGCCTTCAGGGTATGAGCTGACTCATCGCGTCTTTACTTGCAGGCGGGCGCATCGAAAGGGAGGTCCGCCAGGGGTGTGGGTAAGTCTCCGACTCGATGGCACGTCCGGATCCACGTGTTTGCGCAGCTGCCTTCAGGGTATGAGCTGACTCATCGCGTCTTTGCTTGCAGGCGGGCGCATCGGAAGGGGAGGTCCGCCAGGGGTGTGGTAAGTCTCCGACTCGATGGCACGTCCGGATCCACGTGTTTGCGCAGCTGCTTTCAGGGTATGAGCTGACTCATCGCGTCTTGACTTGCAGGCGGGCGCATCGAAGGGGAGGTCCGCCAGGGTGTGGATAAGTCTCCGACTCGATGGCACGTCCGGATCCACGTGTTTGCGCAGCTGCCTTCAGGGTATGAGCTGACTCATCGCGTCTTTACTTGCAGGCGGGCGCATCGGAAGGGGAGGTCCGCCAGGGGTGTGGGTAAGTCTCCGACTCGATGGCACGTCCGGATCCACGTGTTTGCGCAGCTGCTTTCAGGGTATGAGCTGACTCATCGCGTCTTTGCTTGCAGGCGGGCGCATCGAAAGGGGAGGTCCGCCAGGGGTGTGGATAAGTCTCCGACTCGATGGCACGTCCGGATCCACGTGTTTGCGCAGCTGCCTTCAGGGTATGAGCTGACTCATCGCGTCTTTGCTTGCAGGCGGGCGCATCGGAAGGGGAGGTCCGCCAGGGGTGTGGGTAAGTCTCCGACTCGATGGCACGTCCGGATCCGTGTTTGCGCAGCTGCCTTCAGGGTATGAGCTGACTCATCGTTTGCTCGATGGCACGTCTGTGTTTGCGCAGCTGCCTTCAGGGTATGAGCTGACTCATCGCGTCTTTGCTTGCAGGCGGGCGCATCGGAAGGGGAGGTCCGCCAGGGGTGTGGTAAGTCTCCGACTCGATGGCACGTCCGGATCCACGTGTTTGCGCAGCTGCCTTCAGGGTATGAGCTGACTCATCGCGTCTTTGCTTGCAGGCGGGCGCATCGGAAGGGGAGGTCCGCCAGGGTGTGGGTAAGTCTCCGACTCGATGGCACGTCCGGATCCACGTGTTTGCGCAGCTGCCTTCAGGGTATGAGCTGACTCATCGCGTCTTTGCTTGCAGGCGGGCGCATCGAAGGGGGTCCGCCAGGGGTGTGGTAAGTCTCCGACTCGATGGCACGTCCGGATCCACGTGTTTGCGCAGCTGCCTTCAGGGTATGAGCTGACTCATCGCGTCTTTGCTTGCAGGCGGGCGCATCGGAAGGGGAGGTCCGCCAGGGGTGTGGTAAGTCTCCGACTCGATGGCACGTCCGGATCCACGTGTTTGCGCAGCTGCCTTCAGGGTATGAGCTGACTCATCGCGTCTTTGCTTGCAGGCGGGCGCATCGGAAGGAGGTCCGCCAGGGGTGTGGTAAGTCTCCGACTCGATGGCACGTCCGGATCCACGTGTTTGCGCAGCTGCCTTCAGGGTATGAGCTGACTCATCGCGTCTTTGCTTGCAGGCGGGCGCATCGGAAGGGAGGTCCGCCAGGGGTGTGGATAAGTCTCCGACTCGATGGCACGTCCGGATCCACGTGTTTGCGCAGCTGCCTTCAGGGTATGAGCTGACTCATCGCGTCTTGCTTGCAGGCGGGCGCATCGGAAGGGGAGGTCCGCCAGGGGTGTGGTAAGTCTCCGACTCGATGGCACGTCCGGATCCACGTGTTTGCGCAGCTTTCAGGGTATGAGCTGACTCATCGCGTCTTTGCTTGCAGGCGGGCGCATTGTGGTAAGTCTCCGACTCGATGGCAGGTGTTTGCGCAGCTGCCTTCAGGGTATGAGCTGACTCATCGCGTCTTTGCTTGCAGGCGGGCGCATCGGAAGGGGAGGTCCGCCAGGGGTGTGGGTAAGTCTCCGACTCGATGGCACGTCCGGATCCACGTGTTTGCGCAGCTGCCTTCAGGGTATGAGCTGACTCATCGCGTCTTTGCTTGCAGGCGGGCGCATCGGAAGGGAGGTCCGCCAGGGGTGTGGGTAAGTCTCCGACTCGATGGCACGTCCGGATCCACGTGTTTGCGCAGCTGCTTCAGGGTATGAGCTGACTCATCGCGTCTTTGCTTGCAGGCGGGCGCATCGGAAGGGGAGGTCCGCCAGGGGTGTGGGTAAGTCTCCGACTCGATGGCACGTCCGGATCCACGTGTTTGCGCAGCTGCCTTCAGGGTATGAGCTGACTCATCGCGTCTTTGCTTGCAGGCGGGCGCATCGGAAGGGGAGGTCCGCCAGGGGTGTGGTAAGTCTCCGACTCGATGGCACGTCCGGATCCACGTGTTTGCGCAGCTGCTTCAGGGTATGAGCTGACTCATCGCGTCTTTGCTTGCAGGCGGGCGCATCGAAGGGGAGGTCCGCCAGGGGTGTGGTAAGTCTCCGACTCGATGGCACGTCCGGATCCACGTGTTTGCGCAGCTGCCTTCAGGGTATGAGCTGACTCATCGCGTCTTTGCTTGCAGGCGGGCGCATCGGAAGGGGAGGTCCGCCAGGGGTGTGGGTAAGTCTCCGACTCGATGGCACGTCCGGATCCACGTGTTTGCGCAGCTGCCTTCAGGGTATGAGCTGACTCATCGCGTCTTTGCTTGCAGGCGGGCGCATCGGAAGGGGAGGTCCGCCAGGGGTGTGGTAAGTCTCCGACTCGATGGCACGTCCGGATCCACGTGTTTGCGCAGCTGCCTTCAGGGTATGAGCTGACTCATCGCGTCTTTGCTTGCAGGCGGGCGCATCGGAAGGGAGGTCCGCCAGGGGTGTGGATAAGTCTCCGACTCGATGGCACGTCCGGATCCACGTGTTTGCGCAGCTGCCTTCAGGGTATGAGCTGACTCATCGCGTCTTTGCTTGCAGGCGGGCGCATCGGAAGGGGAGGTCCGCCAGGGGTGTGGTAAGTCTCCGACTCGATGGCACGTCCGGATCCACGTGTTTGCGCAGCTGCCTTCAGGGTATGAGCTGACTCATCGCGTCTTTGCTTGCAGGCGGGCGCATCGGAAGGGGAGGTCCGCCAGGGGTGTGGTAAGTCTCCGACTCGATGGCACGTCCGGATCCACGTGTTTGCGCAGCTGCCTTCAGGGTATGAGCTGACTCATCGCGTCTTTGCTTGCAGGCGGGCGCATCGGAAGGGAGGTCCGCCAGGGGTGTGGGTAAGTCTCCGACTCGATGGCACGTCCGGATCCACGTGTTTGCGCAGCTGCCTTCAGGGTATGAGCTGACTCATCGCGTCTTTGCTTGCAGGCGGGCGCATCGGAAGGGGAGGTCCGCCAGGGGTGTGGGTAAGTCTCCGACTCGATGGCACGTCCGGATCCACGTGTTTGCGCAGCTGCTTCAGGGTATGAGCTGACTCATCGCGTCTTTGCTTGCAGGCGGGCGCATCGAAAGGGGAGGTCCGCCAGGGGTGTGGATAAGTCTCCGACTCGATGGCACGTCCGGATCCACGTGTTTGCGCAGCTGCCTTCAGGGTATGAGCTGACTCATCGCGTCTTTACTTGCAGGCGGGCGCATCGGAAGGGGAGGTCCGCCAGGGGTGTGGGTAAGTCTCCGACTCGATGGCAGGTCCGGATCCACGTGTTTGCGCAGCTGCCTTCAGGGTATGAGCTGACTCATCGCGTCTTTGCTTGCAGGCGGGCGCATCGGAAGGGGAGGTCCGCCAGGGGTGTGGGTAAGTCTCCGACTCGATGGCACGTCCGGATCCACGTGTTTGCGCAGCTGCCTTCAGGGTATGAGCTGACTCATCGCGTCTTTGCTTGCAGGCGGGCGCATCGGAAGGGGAGGTCCGCCAGGGGTGTGGGTAAGTCTCCGACTCGATGGCACGTCCGGATCCACGTGTTTGCGCAGCTGCCTTCAGGGTATGAGCTGACTCATCGCGTCTTTGCTTGCAGGCGGGCGCATCGGAAGGGGAGGTCCGCCAGGGGTGTGGTAAGTCTCCGACTCGATGGCACGTCCGGATCCACGTGTTTGCGCAGCTGCCTTCAGGGTATGAGCTGACTCATCGCGTCTTTGCTTGCAGGCGGGCGCATCGAAGGGGAGGTCCGCCAGGGGTGTGGATAAGTCTCCGACTCGATGGCACGTCCGGATCCACGTGTTTGCGCAGCTGCCTTCAGGGTATGAGCTGACTCATCGCGTCTTTGCTTGCAGGCGGGCGCATCGAAGGGGAGGTCCGCCAGGGGTGTGGGTAAGTCTCCGACTCGATGGCACGTCCGGATCCACGTGTTTGCGCAGCTGCCTTCAGGGTATGAGCTGACTCATCGCGTCTTTGCTTGCAGGCGGGCGCATCGGAAGGGGAGGTCCGCCAGGGGTGTGGGTAAGTCTCCGACTCGATGGCACGTCCGGATCCACGTGTTTGCGCAGCTGCTTCAGGGTATGAGCTGACTCATCGCGTCTTTGCTTGCAGGCGGGCGCATCGAAGGGGAGGTCCGCCAGGGGTGTGGTAAGTCTCCGACTCGATGGCACGTCCGGATCCACGTGTTTGCGCAGCTGCCTTCAGGGTATGAGCTGACTCATCGCGTCTTTGCTTGCAGGCGGGCGCATCGAAGGGGAGGTCCGCCAGGGGTGTGGTAAGTCTCCGACTCGATGGCACGTCCGGATCCACGTGTTTGCGCAGCTGCTTCAGGGTATGAGCTGACTCATCGCGTCTTTGCTTGCAGGCGGGCGCATCGGAAGGGAGGTCCGCCAGGGGTGTGGGTAAGTCTCCGACTCGATGGCACGTCCGGATCCACGTGTTTGCGCAGCTGCCTTCAGGGTATGAGCTGACTCATCGCGTCTTTGCTTGCAGGCGGGCGCATCGGAAGGGGAGGTCCGCCAGGGGTGTGGGTAAGTCTCCGACTCGATGGCACGTCCGGATCCACGTGTTTGCGCAGCTGCTTCAGGGTATGAGCTGACTCATCGCGTCTTTGCTTGCAGGCGGGCGCATCGGAAGGGGAGGTCCGCCAGGGGTGTGGTAAGTCTCCGACTCGATGGCACGTCCGGATCCACGTGTTTGCGCAGCTGCCTTCAGGGTATGAGCTGACTCATCGCGTCTTTGCTTGCAGGCGGGCGCATCGGAAGGGGAGGTCCGCCAGGGGTGTGGGTAAGTCTCCGACTCGATGGCACGTCCGGATCCACGTGTTTGCGCAGCTGCCTTCAGGGTATGAGCTGACTCATCGCGTCTTTGCTTGCAGGCGGGCGCATCGGAAGGGGAGGTCCGCCAGGGGTGTGGGTAAGTCTCCGACTCGATGGCACGTCCGGATCCACGTGTTTGCGCAGCTGCCTTCAGGGTATGAGCTGACTCATCGCGTCTTTGCTTGCAGGCGGGCGCATCGGAAGGGGAGGTCCGCCAGGGGTGTGGATAAGTCTCCGACTCGATGGCACGTCCGGATCCACGTGTTTGCGCAGCTGCCTTCAGGGTATGAGCTGACTCATCGCGTCTTTGCTTGCAGGCGGGCGCATCGAAAGGGGAGGTCCGCCAGGGGTGTGGATAAGTCTCCGACTCGATGGCACGTCCGGATCCACGTGTTTGCGCAGCTGCCTTCAGGGTATGAGCTGACTCATCGCGTCGTCTCCGCCAGGGTGTGGGTAAGTCTTCGATGGCACGTCCGGATCGTGTTTGCGCAGCTGCCTTCAGGGTATGAGCTGACTCATCGCGTCTTTGCTTGCAGGCGGGCGCATCAGGTCCGCCAGGGGTGTGGGTAAGTCTCCGACTCGATGGCACGTCCGGATCCACGTGTTTGCGCAGCTGCCTTCAGGGTATGAGCTGACTCATCGCGTCTTTGCTTGCAGGCGGGCGCATCGGAAGGGGAGGTCCGCCAGGGTGTGGGTAAGTCTCCGACTCGATGGCACGTCCGGATCCACGTGTTTGCGCAGCTGCCTTCAGGGTATGAGCTGACTCATCGCGTCTTTGCTTGCAGGCGGGCGCATCGGAAGGGAGGTCCGCCAGGGGTGTGGGTAAGTCTCCGACTCGATGGCAGGTCCGGATCCACGTGTTTGCGCAGCTGCCTTCAGGGTATGAGCTGACTCATCGCGTCTTTACTTGCAGGCGGGCGCATCGGAAGGGGAGGTCCGCCAGGGGTGTGGGTAAGTCTCCGACTCGATGGCACGTCCGGATCCACGTGTTTGCGCAGCTGCCTTCAGGGTATGAGCTGACTCATCGCGTCTTTGCTTGCAGGCGGGCGCATAAGGGGAGGTCCGCCAGGGTGTGGGTAAGTCTCCGACTCGATGGCACGTCCGGATCCACGTGTTTGCGCAGCTGCCTTCAGGGTATGAGCTGACTCATCGCGTCTTTGCTTGCAGGCGGGCGCATCGGAAGGGGAGGTCCGCCAGGGGTGTGGGTAAGTCTCCGACTCGATGGCACGTCCGGATCCACGTGTTTGCGCAGCTGCCTTCAGGGTATGAGCTGACTCATCGCGTCTTTGCTTGCAGGCGGGCGCATCGGAAGGGAGGTCCGCCAGGGGTGTGGGTAAGTCTCCGACTCGATGGCACGTCCGGATCCACGTGTTTGCGCAGCTGCCTTCAGGGTATGAGCTGACTCATCGCGTCTCTTGCAGGCGGGCGCATCGGAAGGGGAGGTCCGCCAGGGTGTGGGTAAGTCTCCGACTCGATGGCACGTCCGGATCCACGTGTTTGCGCAGCTGCCTTCAGGGTATGAGCTGACTCATCGCGTCTTTGCTTGCAGGCGGGCGCATCGGAAGGGGGTCCGCCAGGGGTGTGGGTAAGTCTCCGACTCGATGGCACGTCCGGATCCACGTGTTTGCGCAGCTGCCTTCAGGGTATGAGCTGACTCATCGCGTCTTTGCTTGCAGGCGGGCGCATCGGAAGGGAGGTCCGCCAGGGGTGTGGGTAAGTCTCCGACTCGATGGCACGTCCGGATCCACGTGTTTGCGCAGCTGCCTTCAGGGTATGAGCTGACTCATCGCGTCTTTGCTTGCAGGCGGGCGCATCGGAAGGGGAGGTCCGCCAGGGGTGTGGGTAAGTCTCCGACTCGATGGCACGTCCGGATCCACGTGTTTGCGCAGCTGCCTTCAGGGTATGAGCTGACTCATCGCGTCTTTGCTTGCAGGCGGGCGCATCGGAAGGGAGGTCCGCCAGGGGTGTGGGTAAGTCTCCGACTCGATGGCACGTCCGGATCCACGTGTTTGCGCAGCTGCCTTCAGGGTATGAGCTGACTCATCGCGTCTTTGCTTGCAGGCGGGCGCATCGGAAGGGGAGGTCCGCCAGGGGTGTGGGTAAGTCTCCGACTCGATGGCACGTCCGGATCCACGTGTTTGCGCAGCTGCCTTCAGGGTATGAGCTGACTCATCGCGTCTTTGCTTGCAGGCGGGCGCATCGGAAGGGGAGGTCCGCCAGGGGTGTGGGTAAGTCTCCGACTCGATGGCACGTCCGGATCCACGTGTTTGCGCAGCTGCCTTCAGGGTATGAGCTGACTCATCGCGTCTTTGCTTGCAGGCGGGCGCATCGGAAGGGAGGTCCGCCAGGGGTGTGGTAAGTCTCCGACTCGATGGCACGTCCGGATCCACGTGTTTGCGCAGCTGCCTTCAGGGTATGAGCTGACTCATCGCGTCTTTGCTTGCAGGCGGGCGCATCGGAAGGGGAGGTCCGCCAGGGGTGTGGGTAAGTCTCCGACTCGATGGCACGTCCGGATCCACGTGTTTGCGCAGCTGCCTTCAGGGTATGAGCTGACTCATCGCGTCTTTGCTTGCAGGCGGGCGCATCGGAAGGGAGGTCCGCCAGGGGTGTGGATAAGTCTCCGACTCGATGGCACGTCCGGATCCACGTGTTTGCGCAGCTGCCTTCAGGGTATGAGCTGACTCATCGCGTCTTTGCTTGCAGGCGGCGCATCGGAAGGGGAGGTCCGCCAGGGGTGTGGGTAAGTCTCCGACTCGATGGCAGTCCGGATCCACGTGTTTGCGCAGCTGCCTTCAGGGTATGAGCTGACTCATCGCGTCTTTGCTTGCAGGCGGGCGCATCGGAAGGGGAGGTCCGCCAGGGGTGGGTAAGTCTCCGACTCGATGGCACGTCCGGATCCACGTGTTTGCGCAGCTGCCTTCAGGGTATGAGCTGACTCATCGCGTCTTTGCTTGCAGGCGGGCGCATCGGAAGGGAGGTCCGCCAGGGGTGTGGGTAAGTCTCCGACTCGATGGCACGTCCGGATCCACGTGTTTGCGCAGCTGCCTTCAGGGTATGAGCTGACTCATCGCGTCTTTGCTTGCAGGCGGGCGCATCGGAAGGGGAGGTCCGCCAGGGGTGTGGGTAAGTCTCCGACTCGATGGCACGTCCGGATCCACGTGTTTGCGCAGCTGCCTTCAGGGTATGAGCTGACTCATCGCGTCTTTGCTTGCAGGCGGGCGCATCGGAAGGGGAGGTCCGCCAGGGGTGTGGGTAAGTCTCCGACTCGATGGCACGTCCGGATCCACGTGTTTGCGCAGCTGCCTTCAGGGTATGAGCTGACTCATCGCGTCTTTGCTTGCAGGCGGGCGCATCGGAAGGGGAGGTCCGCCAGGGGTGTGGGTAAGTCTCCGACTCGATGGCACGTCCGGATCCACGTGTTTGCGCAGCTGCCTTCAGGGTATGAGCTGACTCATCGCGTCTTTGCTTGCAGGCGGGCGCATCGGAAGGGAGGTCCGCCAGGGGTGTGGGTAAGTCTCCGACTCGATGGCACGTCCGGATCCACGTGTTTGCGCAGCTGCCTTCAGGGTATGAGCTGACTCATCGCGTCTTTGCTTGCAGGCGGGCGCATCGGAAGGGAGGTCCGCCAGGGGTGTGGGTAAGTCTCCGACTCGATGGCACGTCCGGATCCACGTGTTTGCGCAGCTGCCTTCAGGGTATGAGCTGACTCATCGCGTCTTTGCTTGCAGGCGGGCGCATCGGAAGGGGAGGTCCGCCAGGGGTGTGGTAAGTCTCCGACTCGATGGCACGTCCGGATCCACGTGTTTGCGCAGCTGCCTTCAGGGTATGAGCTGACTCATCGCGTCTTTGCTTGCAGGCGGGCGCATCGGAAGGGGGTCCGCCAGGGGTGTGGGTAAGTCTCCGACTCGATGGCACGTCCGGATCCACGTGTTTGCGCAGCTGCCTTCAGGGTATGAGCTGACTCATCGCGTCTTTGCTTGCAGGCGGGCGCATCGGAAGGGGAGGTCCGCCAGGGGTGTGGAAGTCTCCGACTCGATGGCACGTCCGGATCCACGTGTTTGCGCAGCTGCCTTCAGGGTATGAGCTGACTCATCGCGTCTTTGCTTGCAGGCGGGCGCATCGGAAGGGGAGGTCCGCCAGGGGTGTGGGTAAGTCTCCGACTCGATGGCACGTCCGGATCCACGTGTTTGCGCAGCTGCCTTCAGGGTATGAGCTGACTCATCGCGTCTTTGCTTGCAGGCGGGCGCATCGGAAGGGAGGTCCGCCAGGGGTGTGGGTAAGTCTCCGACTCGATGGCACGTCCGGATCCACGTGTTTGCGCAGCTGCCTTCAGGGTATGAGCTGACTCATCGCGTCTTTGCTTGCAGGCGGGCGCATCGGAAGGGGAGGTCCGCCAGGGGTGTGGGTAAGTCTCCGACTCGATGGCACGTCCGGATCCACGTGTTTGCGCAGCTGCCTTCAGGGTATGAGCTGACTCATCGCGTCTTTGCTTGCAGGCGGGCGCATCGGAAGGGGAGGTCCGCCAGGGGTGTGGGTAAGTCTCCGACTCGATGGCACGTCCGGATCCACGTGTTTGCGCAGCTGCCTTCAGGGTATGAGCTGACTCATCGCGTCTTTGCTTGCAGGCGGGCGCATCGGAAGGGAGGTCCGCCAGGGGTGTGGGTAAGTCTCCGACTCGATGGCACGTCCGGATCCACGTGTTTGCGCAGCTGCCTTCAGGGTATGAGCTGACTCATCGCGTCTTTGCTTGCAGGCGGGCGCATCGAAGGGGAGGTCCGCCAGGGGTGTGGGTAAGTCTCCGACTCGATGGCACGTCCGGATCCACGTGTTTGCGCAGCTGCCTTCAGGGTATGAGCTGACTCATCGCGTCTTTGCTTGCAGGCGGGCGCATCGGAAGGGGAGGTCCGCCAGGGGTGTGGGTAAGTCTCCGACTCGATGGCACGTCCGGATCCACGTGTTTGCGCAGCTGCCTTCAGGGTATGAGCTGACTCATCGCGTCTTTGCTTGCAGGCGGGCGCATCGGAAGGGGAGGTCCGCCAGGGGTGTGGGTAAGTCTCCGACTCGATGGCACGTCCGGATCCACGTGTTTGCGCAGCTGCTTTCAGGGTATGAGCTGACTCATCGCGTCTTTGCTTGCAGGCGGGCGCATCGGAAGGGGAGGTCCGCCAGGGGTGTGGGTAAGTCTCCGACTCGATGGCACGTCCGGATCCACGTGTTTGCGCAGCTGCTTCAGGGTATGAGCTGACTCATCGCGTCTTTGCTTGCAGGCGGGCGCATCGGAAGGGGAGGTCCGCCAGGGGTGTGGGTAAGTCTCCGACTCGATGGCACGTCCGGATCCACGTGTTTGCGCAGCTGCCTTCAGGGTATGAGCTGACTCATCGCGTCTTTGCTTGCAGGCGGGCGCATCGGAAGGGAGGTCCGCCAGGGGTGTGGTAAGTCTCCGACTCGATGGCACGTCCGGATCCACGTGTTTGCGCAGCTGCCTTCAGGGTATGAGCTGACTCATCGCGTCTTTGCTTGCAGGCGGGCGCATCGGAAGGGGAGGTCCGCCAGGGGTGTGGGTAAGTCTCCGACTCGATGGCACGTCCGGATCCACGTGTTTGCGCAGCTGCCTTCAGGGTATGAGCTGACTCATCGCGTCTTTGCTTGCAGGCGGGCGCATCGGAAGGGGAGGTCCGCCAGGGGTGTGGGTAAGTCTCCGACTCGATGGCACGTCCGGATCCACGTGTTTGCGCAGCTGCTTTCAGGGTATGAGCTGACTCATCGCGTCTTTGCTTGCAGGCGGGCGCATCGAAAGGGAGGTCCGCCAGGGGTGTGGATAAGTCTCCGACTCGATGGCACGTCCGGATCCACGTGTTTGCGCAGCTGCCTTCAGGGTATGAGCTGACTCATCGCGTCTTGCTTGCAGGCGGGCGCATCGAAAGGGGAGGTCCGCCAGGGTGTGGATAAGTCTCCGACTCGATGGCACGTCCGGATCCACGTGTTTGCGCAGCTGCTTTCAGGGTATGAGCTGACTCATCGCGTCTTTGCTTGCAGGCGGGCGCATCGGAAGGAGGTCCGCCAGGGGTGTGGGTAAGTCTCCGACTCGATGGCACGTCCGGATCCACGTGTTTGCGCAGCTGCCTTCAGGGTATGAGCTGACTCATCGCGTCTTGACTTGCAGGCGGGCGCATCGAAGGGGAGGTCCGCCAGGGGTGTGGGTAAGTCTCCGACTCGATGGCACGTCCGGATCCACGTGTTTGCGCAGCTGCTTTCAGGGTATGAGCTGACTCATCGCGTCTTGCTTGCAGGCGGGCGCATCGGGGGAGGTCCGCCAGGGGTGTGGTAAGTCTCCGACTCGATGGCACGTCCGGATCCACGTGTTTGCGCAGCTGCTTCAGGGTATGAGCTGACTCATCGCGTCTTGCTTGCAGGCGGGCGCATCGAAAGGGGAGGTCCGCCAGGGGTGTGGATAAGTCTCCGACTCGATGGCACGTCCGGATCCACGTGTTTGCGCAGCTGCCTTCAGGGTATGAGCTGACTCATCGCGTCTTTACTTGCAGGCGGGCGCATCGGAAGGGGAGGTCCGCCAGGGGTGTGGGTAAGTCTCCGACTCGATGGCACGTCCGGATCCACGTGTTTGCGCAGCTGCCTTCAGGGTATGAGCTGACTCATCGCGTCTTTGCTTGCAGGCGGGCGCATCGGAAGGGAGGTCCGCCAGGGGTGTGGGTAAGTCTCCGACTCGATGGCACGTCCGGATCCACGTGTTTGCGCAGCTGCTTTCAGGGTATGAGCTGACTCATCGCGTCTTGCTTGCAGGCGGGCGCATCGAAAGGGGAGGTCCGCCAGGGGTGTGGATAAGTCTCCGACTCGATGGCACGTCCGGATCCACGTGTTTGCGCAGCTGCCTTCAGGGTATGAGCTGACTCATCGCGTCTTTGCTTGCAGGCGGGCGCATCGGAAGGGGAGGTCCGCCAGGGGTGTGGGTAAGTCTCCGACTCGATGGCACGTCCGGATCCACGTGTTTGCGCAGCTGCCTTCAGGGTATGAGCTGACTCATCGCGTCTTTGCTTGCAGGCGGGCGCATCGGAAGGGGAGGTCCGCCAGGGGTGTGGGTAAGTCTCCGACTCGATGGCACGTCCGGATCCACGTGTTTGCGCAGCTGCCTTCAGGGTATGAGCTGACTCATCGCGTCTTTGCTTGCAGGCGGGCGCATCGGAAGGGGAGGTCCGCCAGGGGTGTGGTAAGTCTCCGACTCGATGGCACGTCCGGATCCACGTGTTTGCGCAGCTGCTTTCAGGGTATGAGCTGACTCATCGCGTCTTGCTTGCAGGCGGCGCATCGAAAGGGGAGGTCCGCCAGGGGTGTGGATAAGTCTCCGACTCGATGGCACGTCCGGATCCACGTGTTTGCGCAGCTGCCTTCAGGGTATGAGCTGACTCATCGCGTCTTGACTTGCAGGCGGGCGCATCGAAAGGGGAGGTCCGCCAGGGGTGTGGGTAAGTCTCCGACTCGATGGCACGTCCGGATCCACGTGTTTGCGCAGCTGCCTTCAGGGTATGAGCTGACTCATCGCGTCTTTGCTTGCAGGCGGGCGCATCCGCCAGGGGTGTGGGTAAGTCTCCGACTCGATGGCACGTCCGGATCCACGTGTTTGCGCAGCTGCTTCAGGGTATGAGCTGACTCATCGCGTCTTGACTTGCAGGCGGGCGCATCGAAAGGGAGGTCCGCCAGGGGTGTGGTAAGTCTCCGACTCGATGGCACGTCCGGATCCACGTGTTTGCGCAGCTGCCTTCAGGGTATGAGCTGACTCATCGCGTCTTTGCTTGCAGGCGGGCGCATCGGAGGGGAGGTCCGCCAGGGGTGTGGATAAGTCTCCGACTCGATGGCACGTCCGGATCCACGTGTTTGCGCAGCTGCTTTCAGGGTATGAGCTGACTCATCGCGTCTTTGCTTGCAGGCGGGCGCATCGGAAGGGGAGGTCCGCCAGGGGTGTGGGTAAGTCTCCGACTCGATGGCACGTCCGGATCCACGTGTTTGCGCAGCTGCCTTCAGGGTATGAGCTGACTCATCGCGTCTTTGCTTGCAGGCGGGCGCATCGGAAGGGGAGGTCCGCCAGGGGTGTGGGTAAGTCTCCGACTCGATGGCACGTCCGGATCCACGTGTTTGCGCAGCTGCCTTCAGGGTATGAGCTGACTCATCGCGTCTTTGCTTGCAGGCGGGCGCATCGGAAGGGGAGGTCCGCCAGGGGTGTGGATAAGTCTCCGACTCGATGGCACGTCCGGATCCACGTGTTTGCGCAGCTGCTTTCAGGGTATGAGCTGACTCATCGCGTCTTTGCTTGCAGGCGGGCGCATCGAAAGGGGAGGTCCGCCAGGGGTGTGGATAAGTCTCCGACTCGATGGCACGTCCGGATCCACGTGTTTGCGCAGCTGCCTTCAGGTATGAGCTGACTCATCGCGTCTTTACTTGCAGGCGGGCGCATCGGAAGGGGAGGTCCGCCAGGGGTGTGGGTAAGTCTCCGACTCGATGGCACGTCCGGATCCACGTGTTTGCGCAGCTGCCTTCAGGGTATGAGCTGACTCATCGCGTCTTTGCTTGCAGGCGGGCGCATCGAAGGGGAGGTCCGCCAGGGGTGTGGATAAGTCTCCGACTCGATGGCACGTCCGGATCCACGTGTTTGCGCAGCTGCCTTCAGGGTATGAGCTGACTCATCGCGTCTTTGCTTGCAGGCGGGCGCATCGGAAGGGAGGTCCGCCAGGGGTGTGGGTAAGTCTCCGACTCGATGGCACGTCCGGATCCACGTGTTTGCGCAGCTGCCTTCAGGGTATGAGCTGACTCATCGCGTCTTGCTTGCAGGCGGGCGCATCGGAAGGGGAGGTCCGCCAGGGGTGTGGGTAAGTCTCCGACTCGATGGCACGTCCGGATCCACGTGTTTGCGCAGCTGCCTTCAGGGTATGAGCTGACTCATCGCGTCTTTGCTTGCAGGCGGGCGCATCGGAGGGGAGGTCCGCCAGGGGTGTGGATAAGTCTCCGACTCGATGGCACGTCCGGATCCACGTGTTTGCGCAGCTGCTTTCAGGGTATGAGCTGACTCATCGCGTCTTTGCTTGCAGGCGGCGCATCGGAAGGGGAGGTCCGCCAGGGGTGTGGGTAAGTCTCCGACTCGATGGCACGTCCGGATCCACGTGTTTGCGCAGCTGCCTTCAGGGTATGAGCTGACTCATCGCGTCTTTGCTTGCAGGCGGGCGCATCGGAAGGGGAGGTCCGCCAGGGGTGTGGGTAAGTCTCCGACTCGATGGCACGTCCGGATCCACGTGTTTGCGCAGCTGCCTTCAGGGTATGAGCTGACTCATCGCGTCTTTGCTTGCAGGCGGGCGCATCGGAAGGGAGGTCCGCCAGGGGTGTGGGTAAGTCTCCGACTCGATGGCACGTCCGGATCCACGTGTTTGCGCAGCTGCCTTCAGGGTATGAGCTGACTCATCGCGTCTTGCTTGCAGGCGGGCGCATCGGAAGGGGAGGTCCGCCAGGGGTGTGGGTAAGTCTCCGACTCGATGGCACGTCCGGATCCACGTGTTTGCGCAGCTGCCTTCAGGGTATGAGCTGACTCATCGCGTCTTTGCTTGCAGGCGGGCGCATCGGAAGGGGAGGTCCGCCAGGGGTGTGGATAAGTCTCCGACTCGATGGCACGTCCGGATCCACGTGTTTGCGCAGCTGCCTTCAGGGTATGAGCTGACTCATCGCGTCTTTGCTTGCAGGCGGGCGCATCGAAAGGGAGGTCCGCCAGGGGTGTGGATAAGTCTCCGACTCGATGGCACGTCCGGATCCACGTGTTTGCGCAGCTGCCTTCAGGGTATGAGCTGACTCATCGCGTCTTTGCTTGCAGGCGGGCGCATCGGAAGGGGAGGTCCGCCAGGGGTGTGGGTAAGTCTCCGACTCGATGGCACGTCCGGATCCACGTGTTTGCGCAGCTGCCTTCAGGGTATGAGCTGACTCATCGCGTCTTTGCTTGCAGGCGGGCGCATCGGAAGGGGAGGTCCGCCAGGGGTGTGGGTAAGTCTCCGACTCGATGGCACGTCCGGATCCACGTGTTTGCGCAGCTGCTTCAGGGTATGAGCTGACTCATCGCGTCTTTGCTTGCAGGCGGGCGCATCGGAAGGGGAGGTCCGCCAGGGGTGTGGTAAGTCTCCGACTCGATGGCACGTCCGGATCCACGTGTTTGCGCAGCTGCTTCAGGGTATGAGCTGACTCATCGCGTCTTTGCTTGCAGGCGGGCGCATCGGAAGGGGAGGTCCGCCAGGGGTGTGGATAAGTCTCCGACTCGATGGCACGTCCGGCTTTCAGGGTATGAGCTCAGGCGGCGCATCGAAAGGGGAGGTCCGCCAGGGGTGTGGTAAGTCTCCGACTCGATGCACGTCCGGATCCACGTGTTTGCGCAGCTGCCTTCAGGGTATGAGCTGACTCATCGCGTCTTTGCTTGCAGGCGGGCGCATCGGAAGGGGAGGTCCGCCAGGGGTGTGGGTAAGTCTCCGACTCGATGGCAGTCCGGATCCACGTGTTTGCGCAGCTGCCTTCAGGGTATGAGCTGACTCATCGCGTCTTTGCTTGCAGGCGGGCGCATCGGAAGGGGAGGTCCGCCAGGGGTGTGGATAAGTCTCCGACTCGATGGCACGTCCGGATCCACGTGTTTGCGCAGCTGCCTTCAGGGTATGAGCTGACTCATCGCGTCTTTGCTTGCAGGCGGGCGCATCGGAAGGTCCGCCAGGGGTGTGGATAAGTCTCCGACTCGATGGCACGTCCGGATCCACGTGTTTGCGCAGCTGCCTTCAGGGTATGAGCTGACTCATCGCGTCTTTGCTTGCAGGCGGGCGCATCGGAAGGGGAGGTCCGCCAGGGGTGTGGGTAAGTCTCCGACACGTCCGGATCCACGTGTTTGCGCAGCTGCCTTCAGGGTATGAGCTGACTCATCGCGTCTTTGCTTGCAGGCGGGCGCATCGGAAGGGGAGGTCCGCCAGGGGTGTGGGTAAGTCTCCGACTCGATGGCACGTCCGGATCCACGTGTTTGCGCAGCTGCCTTCAGGGTATGAGCTGACTCATCGCGTCTTTACTTGCAGGCGGGCGCATCGAAAGGGGAGGTCCGCCAGGGGTGTGGATAAGTCTCCGACTCGATGGCACGTCCGGATCCACGTGTTTGCGCAGCTGCCTTCAGGGTATGAGCTGACTCATCGCGTCTTTGCTTGCAGGCGGGCGCATCGAAAGGGGAGGTCCGCCAGGGGTGTGGATAAGTCTCCGACTCGATGGCACGTCCGGATCCACGTGTTTGCGCAGCTGCCTTCAGGGTATGAGCTGACTCATCGCGTCTTTGCTTGCAGGCGGGCGCATCGGAAGGAGGTCCGCCAGGGGTGTGGATAAGTCTCCGACTCGATGGCACGTCCGGATCCACGTGTTTGCGCAGCTGCCTTCAGGGTATGAGCTGACTCATCGCGTCTTTGCTTGCAGGCGGGCGCATCGGAAGGGGAGGTCCGCCAGGGGTGTGGGTAAGTCTCCGACTCGATGGCACGTCCGGATCCACGTGTTTGCGCAGCTGCTTTCAGGGTATGAGCTGACTCATCGCGTCTTTGCTTGCAGGCGGGCGCATCGGAAGGGGAGGTCCGCCAGGGGTGTGGATAAGTCTCCGACTCGATGGCACGTCCGGATCCACGTGTTTGCGCAGCTGCTTTCAGGGTATGAGCTGACTCATCGCGTCTTTGCTTGCAGGCGGGCGCATCGAAGGGGAGGTCCGCCAGGGGTGTGGATAAGTCTCCGACTCGATGGCACGTCCGGATCCACGTGTTTGCGCAGCTGCCTTCAGGGTATGAGCTGACTCATCGCGTCTTTGCTTGCAGGCGGGCGCATCGGAAGGGGAGGTCCGCCAGGGGTGTGGGTAAGTCTCCGACTCGATGGCACGTCCGGATCCACGTGTTTGCGCAGCTGCTTCAGGGTATGAGCTGACTCATCGCGTCTTTGCTTGCAGGCGGGCGCATCGGAAGGGGAGGTCCGCCAGGGGTGTGGTAAGTCTCCGACTCGATGGCACGTCCGGATCCACGTGTTTGCGCAGCTGCTTTCAGGGTATGAGCTGACTCATCGCGTCTTGCTTGCAGGCGGGCGCATCGGAAGGGAGGTCCGCCAGGGGTGTGGGTAAGTCTCCGACTCGATGGCACGTCCGGATCCACGTGTTTGCGCAGCTGCTTCAGGGTATGAGCTGACTCATCGCGTCTTTGCTTGCAGGCGGGCGCATCGGAAGGGGAGGTCCGCCAGGGGTGTGGATAAGTCTCCGACTCGATGGCACGTCCGGATCCACGTGTTTGCGCAGCTGCTTTCAGGGTATGAGCTGACTCATCGCGTCTTGCTTGCAGGCGGGCGCATCGAAGGGGAGGTCCGCCAGGGGTGTGGATAAGTCTCCGACTCGATGGCACGTCCGGATCCACGTGTTTGCGCAGCTGCCTTCAGGGTATGAGCTGACTCATCGCGTCTTTACTTGCAGGCGGGCGCATCGGAAGGGGAGGTCCGCCAGGGGTGTGGGTAAGTCTCCGACTCGATGGCAGGTCCGGATCCACGTGTTTGCGCAGCTGCCTTCAGGGTATGAGCTGACTCATCGCGTCTTTGCTTGCAGGCGGGCGCATCGGAAGGGAGGTCCGCCAGGGGTGTGGGTAAGTCTCCGACTCGATGGCACGTCCGGATCCACGTGTTTGCGCAGCTGCCTTCAGGGTATGAGCTGACTCATCGCGTCTTTACTTGCAGGCGGGCGCATCGGAAGGGGAGGTCCGCCAGGGGTGTGGGTAAGTCTCCGACTCGATGGCACGTCCGGATCCACGTGTTTGCGCAGCTGCCTTCAGGGTATGAGCTGACTCATCGCGTCTTTGCTTGCAGGCGGGCGCATCGGAAGGGGAGGTCCGCCAGGGGTGTGGATAAGTCTCCGACTCGATGGCACGTCCGGATCCACGTGTTTGCGCAGCTGCCTTCAGGGTATGAGCTGACTCATCGCGTCTTTGCTTGCAGGCGGGCGCATCGAAAGGGGAGGTCCGCCAGGGGTGTGGATAAGTCTCCGACTCGATGGCACGTCCGGATCCACGTGTTTGCGCAGCTGCCTTCAGGGTATGAGCTGACTCATCGCGTCTTTACTTGCAGGCGGGCGCATCGGAAGGGGAGGTCCGCCAGGGGTGTGGATAAGTCTCCGACTGGGCACGTCCGGATCCACGTGTTTGCGCAGCTGCCTTCAGGGTATGAGCTGACTCATCGCGTCTTTGCTTGCAGGCGGCGCATCGGAAGGGGAGGTCCGCCAGGGGTGTGGGTAAGTCTCCGACTCGATGGCACGTCCGGATCCACGTGTTTGCGCAGCTGCCTTCAGGGTATGAGCTGACTCATCGCGTCTTTGCTTGCAGGCGGGCGCATCGGAAGGGGAGGTCCGCCAGGGGTGTGGATAAGTCTCCGACTCGATGGCACGTCCGGATCCACGTGTTTGCGCAGCTGCCTTCAGGGTATGAGCTGACTCATCGCGTCTTTGCTTGCAGGCGGGCGCATCGGGGGAGGTCCGCCAGGGGTGTGGGTAAGTCTCCGACTCGATGGCACGTCGGATCCACGTGTTTGCGCAGCTGCTTTCAGGGTATGAGCTGACTCATCGCGTCTCTTGCAGGCGGCGCATCGAAAGGGGAGGTCGCCAGGGGTGTGGTAAGTCTCTCGATGGCACGTCCGGCCACGTGTTTGCGCAGCTGCCTTCAGGGTATGAGCTGACTCATCGCGTCTTTGCTTGCAGGCGGGCGCATCGGAAGGGGAGGTCCGCCAGGGGTGTGGGTAAGTCTCCGACTCGATGGCACGTCCGGATCCACGTGTTTGCGCAGCTGCCTTCAGGGTATGAGCTGACTCATCGCGTCTTTGCTTGCAGGCGGCGCATCGGAAGGGAGGTCCGCCAGGGGTGTGGGTAAGTCTCCGACTCGATGGCACGTCCGGATCCACGTGTTTGCGCAGCTGCTTCAGGGTATGAGCTGACTCATCGCGTCTTTGCTTGCAGGCGGGCGCATCGAAAGGGGAGGTCCGCCAGGGGTGTGGATAAGTCTCCGACTCGATGGCACGTCCGGATCCACGTGTTTGCGCAGCTGCCTTCAGGGTATGAGCTGACTCATCGCGTCTTTGCTTGCAGGCGGGCGCATCGGAAGGGGAGGTCCGCCAGGGTGTGGGTAAGTCTCCGACTCGATGGCAGGTCCGGATCCACGTGTTTGCGCAGCTGCCTTCAGGGTATGAGCTGACTCATCGCGTCTTTGCTTGCAGGCGGGCGCATCGGAAGGGGAGGTCCGCCAGGGGTGTGGTAAGTCTCCGACTCGATGGCACGTCCGGATCCACGTGTTTGCGCAGCTGCTTTCAGGGTATGAGCTGACTCATCGCGTCTTGCTTGCAGGCGGGCGCATCGAAAGGGGAGGTCCGCCAGGGGTGTGGGTAAGTCTCCGACTCGATGGCACGTCCGGATCCACGTGTTTGCGCAGCTGCCTTCAGGGTATGAGCTGACTCATCGCGTCTTTGCTTGCAGGCGGCGCATCGAAGGGGAGGTCCGCCAGGGGTGTGGTAAGTCTCCGACTCGATGGCATCCGGTTTTGCAGCTGCTTCAGGGTATGAGCTGACTCATCGCGTCTTGCTTGCAGCGGGCGCATCGGGGGAGGTCCGCCAGGGGTGTGGTAAGTCTCCGACTCGATGGCACGTCCGGATCCACGTGTTTGCGCAGCTGCCTTCAGGGTATGAGCTGACTCATCGCGTCTTTACTTGCAGGCGGCGCATCGAAAGGGGAGGTCCGCCAGGGGTGTGGTAAGTCTCCGACTCGATGGCACGTCCGGATCCACGTGTTTGCGCAGCTGCCTTCAGGGTATGAGCTGACTCATCGCGTCTTTCTTGCAGGCGGGCGCATCGGAAGGGGAGGTCCGCCAGGGGTGTGGGTAAGTCTCCGACTCGATGGCACGTCCGGATCCACGTGTTTGCGCAGCTGCCTTCAGGGTATGAGCTGACTCATCGCGTCTTTGCTTGCAGGCGGGCGCATCGGAAGGGAGGTCCGCCAGGGGTGTGGATAAGTCTCCGACTCGATGGCACGTCCGGATCCACGTGTTTGCGCAGCTGCCTTCAGGGTATGAGCTGACTCATCGCGTCTTTTTGCAGGCGGGCGCATCGAAGGGGAGGTCCGCCAGGGGTGTGGGTAAGTCTCCGACTCGATGGCACGTCCGGATCCACGTGTTTGCGCAGCTGCCTTCAGGGTATGAGCTGACTCATCGCGTCTTTACTTGCAGGCGGGCGCATCGGAAGGGGAGGTCCGCCAGGGTGTGGATAAGTCTCCGACTCGATGGCACGTCCGGATCCACGTGTTTGCGCAGCTGCTTTCAGGGTATGAGCTGACTCATCGCGTCTTTGCTTGCAGGCGGGCGCATCGGAAGGGAGGTCCGCCAGGGGTGTGGATAAGTCTCCGACTCGATGGCACGTCCGGATCCACGTGTTTGCGCAGCTGCCTTCAGGGTATGAGCTGACTCATCGCGTCTTTACTTGCAGGCGGGCGCATCGGAAGGGGAGGTCCGCCAGGGGTGTGGTAAGTCTCCGACTCGATGGCACGTCCGGATCCACGTGTTTGCGCAGCTGCTTCAGGGTATGAGCTGACTCATCGCGTCTTTGCTTGCAGGCGGGCGCATCGAAAGGGGAGGTCCGCCAGGGGTGTGGTAAGTCTCCGACTCGATGGCACGTCCGGATCCACGTGTTTGCGCAGCTGCCTTCAGGGTATGAGCTGACTCATCGCGTCTTGACTTGCAGGCGGGCGCATCGGAAGGGAGGTCCGCCAGGGGTGTGGGTAAGTCTCCGACTCGATGGCACGTCCGGATCCACGTGTTTGCGCAGCTGCCTTCAGGGTATGAGCTGACTCATCGCGTCTTTGCTTGCAGGCGGGCGCATCGGAAGGGGAGGTCCGCCAGGGGTGTGGTAAGTCTCCGACTCGATGGCACGTCCGGATCCACGTGTTTGCGCAGCTGCTTCAGGGTATGAGCTGACTCATCGCGTCTTTGCTTGCAGGCGGGCGCATCGAAAGGAGGTCCGCCAGGGGTGTGGTAAGTCTCCGACTCGATGGCACGTCCGGATCCACGTGTTTGCGCAGCTGCCTTCAGGGTATGAGCTGACTCATCGCGTCTTTACTTGCAGGCGGGCGCATCGGAAGGGGAGGTCCGCCAGGGGTGTGGGTAAGTCTCCGACTCGATGGCACGTCCGGATCCACGTGTTTGCGCAGCTGCCTTCAGGGTATGAGCTGACTCATCGCGTCTTTGCTTGCAGGCGGGCGCATCGGAAGGGGAGGTCCGCCAGGGGTGTGGGTAAGTCTCCGACTCGATGGCACGTCCGGATCCACGTGTTTGCGCAGCTGCTTTCAGGGTATGAGCTGACTCATCGCGTCTTTGCTTGCAGGCGGGCGCATCGGAAGGGGAGGTCCGCCAGGGGTGTGGATAAGTCTCCGACTCGATGGCACGTCCGGATCCACGTGTTTGCGCAGCTGCCTTCAGGGTATGAGCTGACTCATCGCGTCTTTGCTTGCAGGCGGGCGCATCGGAAGGGAGGTCCGCCAGGGGTGTGGGTAAGTCTCCGACTCGATGGCACGTCCGGATCCACGTGTTTGCGCAGCTGCCTTCAGGGTATGAGCTGACTCATCGCGTCTTTGCTTGCAGGCGGGCGCATCGGAAGGGGAGGTCCGCCAGGGGTGTGGGTAAGTCTCCGACTCGATGGCACGTCCGGATCCACGTGTTTGCGCAGCTGCCTTCAGGGTATGAGCTGACTCATCGCGTCTTGCTTGCAGGCGGGCGCATCGGAAGGGGAGGTCCGCCAGGGGTGTGGTAAGTCTCCGACTCGATGGCACGTCCGGATCCACGTGTTTGCGCAGCTGCCTTCAGGGTATGAGCTGACTCATCGCGTCTTTGCTTGCAGGCGGGCGCATCGGAAGGGGAGGTCCGCCAGGGGTGTGGATAAGTCTCCGACTCGATGGCACGTCCGGATCCACGTGTTTGCGCAGCTGCCTTCAGGGTATGAGCTGACTCATCGCGTCTTGCTTGCAGGCGGGCGCATCGAAAGGGAGGTCCGCCAGGGGTGTGGGTAAGTCTCCGACTCGATGGCACGTCCGGATCCACGTGTTTGCGCAGCTGCCTTCAGGGTATGAGCTGACTCATCGCGTCTTTCTTGCAGGCGGGCGCATCGGAAGGGAGGTCCGCCAGGGGTGTGGGTAAGTCTCCGACTCGATGGCACGTCCGGATCCACGTGTTTGCGCAGCTGCCTTCAGGGTATGAGCTGACTCATCGCGTCTTTGCTTGCAGGCGGGCGCATCGGAAGGGGAGGTCCGCCAGGGGTGTGGATAAGTCTCCGACTCGATGGCACGTCCGGATCCACGTGTTTGCGCAGCTGCTTTCAGGGTATGAGCTGACTCATCGCGTCTTTGCTTGCAGGCGGGCGCATCGAAAGGGGAGGTCCGCCAGGGGTGTGGATAAGTCTCCGACTCGATGGCACGTCCGGATCCACGTGTTTGCGCAGCTGCCTTCAGGGTATGAGCTGACTCATCGCGTCTTTGCTTGCAGGCGGGCGCATCGGAAGGGGAGGTCCGCCAGGGGTGTGGGTAAGTCTCCGACTCGATGGCACGTCCGGATCCACGTGTTTGCGCAGCTGCTTTCAGGGTATGAGCTGACTCATCGCGTCTTGCTTGCAGGCGGCGCATCGAAAGGGGAGGTCCGCCAGGGGTGTGGTAAGTCTCCGACTCGATGGCACGTCCGGATCCACGTGTTTGCGCAGCTGCCTTCAGGGTATGAGCTGACTCATCGCGTCTTTGCTTGCAGGCGGGCGCATCGAAGGGGAGGTCCGCCAGGGGTGTGGGTAAGTCTCCGACTCGATGGCAGGTCCGGATCCACGTGTTTGCGCAGCTGCCTTCAGGGTATGAGCTGACTCATCGCGTCTTTGCTTGCAGGCGGGCGCATCGGAAGGGGAGGTCCGCCAGGGGTGTGGGTAAGTCTCCGACTCGATGGCACGTCCGGATCCACGTGTTTGCAGCTGCTTCAGGGTATGAGCTGACTCATCGCGTCTTGACTTGCAGGCGGGCGCATCGGAAGGGAGGTCCGCCAGGGGTGTGGATAAGTCTCCGACTCGATGGCACGTCCGGATCCACGTGTTTGCGCAGCTGCCTTCAGGGTATGAGCTGACTCATCGCGTCTTTGACTTGCAGGCGGGCGCATCGGAAAGGGGAGGTCCGCCAGGGTGTGGGTAAGTCTCCGACTCGATGGCACGTCCGGATCCACGTGTTTGCGCAGCTGCCTTCAGGGTATGAGCTGACTCATCGCGTCTTTGCTTGGCAGGCGGGCGCATCGGAAGGGGAGGTCCGCCAGGGGTGTGGGTAAGTCTCCGACTCGATGGCACGTCCGATCCACGTGTTTGCGCAGCTGCTTCAGGGTATGAGCTGACTCATCGCGTCTTTGCTTGCAGGCGGGCGCATCGGAAGGGGAGGTCCGCCAGGGGTGTGGGTAAGTCTCCGACTCGATGGCACGTCCGGATCCACGTGTTTGCGCAGCTGCCTTCAGGGTATGAGCTGACTCATCGCGTCTTTGCTTGCAGGCGGGCGCATCGGAAGGGAGGTCCGCCAGGGGTGTGGGTAAGTCTCCGACTCGATGGCACGTCCGGATCCACGTGTTTGCGCAGCTGCCTTCAGGGTATGAGCTGACTCATCGCGTCTTTGCTTGCAGGCGGGCGCATCGGAAGGGAGGTCCGCCAGGGGTGTGGATAAGTCTCCGACTCGATGCACGTCCGGATCCACGTGTTTGCGCAGCTGCCTTCAGGGTATGAGCTGACTCATCGCGTCTTTGCTTGCAGGCGGGGCGCATCGGAAGGGGAGGTCCGCCAGGGGTGTGGGTAAGTCTCCGATCGATGGCAGCGTCCGGATCCACGTGTTGCGCAGCTGCTTCAGGGTATGAGCTGACTCATCGCGTCTTTGCTTGCAGGCGGCGCATTGGAAGGAGGTCCGCCAGGGGTGTGGGTAAGTCTCCGACTCGATGGCACGTCCGGATCCACGTGTTTGCGCAGCTGCCTTCAGGGTATGAGCTGACTCATCGCGTCTTTGCTTGCAGGGGCGGGCGCATCGGAAGGCGAGGTCCGCCAGGGGTGTGGGTAAGTCTCCAAACTCGATGGCACGTCCGGATCCACGTGTTTGCGCAGCTGCCTTCAGGGTATGAGCTGACTCATCGCGTCTTTGCTTGCAGGCGGGCGCATCGGAAGGGAGGTCCGCCAGGGGTGTGGGTAAGTCTCCGACTCGATGGCACGTCCGGATCCACGTGTTTGCGCAGCTGCCTTCAGGGTATGAGCTGACTCATCGCGTCTTTGCTTGCAGGCGGCGCATCGGAAGGGGAGGTCCGCCAGGGGTGTGGGTAAGTCTCCGACTCGATGGCAGGTCCGGATCCACGTGTTTGCGCAGCTGCCTTCAGGGTATGAGCTGACTCATCGCGTCTTTGCTTGCAGGCGGGCGCATCGGAAAGGGGAGGTCCGCCAGGGGTGGGTAAGTCTCCGACTCGATGGCACGTCCGGATCCACGTGTTTGCGCAGCTGCTTTCAGGGTATGAGCTGACTCATCGCGTCTTTGCTTGCAGGCGGGCGCATCGAAAGGGAGGTCCGCCAGGGGTGTGGTAAGTCTCCGACTCGATGGCACGTCCGGATCCACGTGTTTGCGCAGCTGCCTTCAGGGTATGAGCTGACTCATCGCGTCTTTGACTTGCAGGCGGGCGCATCGGAAGGGAGGTCCGCCAGGGGTGTGGTAAGTCTCCGACTCGATGGCACGTCCGGATCCACGTGTTTGCGCAGCTGCTTTCAGGGTATGAGCTGACTCATCGCGTCTTGACTTGCAGGCGGGCGCATCGAAGGGGAGGTCCGCCAGGGGTGTGGATAAGTCTCCGACTCGATGGCACGTCCGGATCCACGTGTTTGCGCAGCTGCTTCAGGGTATGAGCTGACTCATCGCGTCTTTGACTTGCAGGCGGCGCATCGGAAAGGGGAGGTCCGCCAGGGGTGTGGGTAAGTCTCCGACTCGATGGCACGTCCGGATCCACGTGTTTGCGCAGCTGCCTTCAGGGTATGAGCTGACTCATCGCGTCTTTGCTTGCAGGCGGGCGCATCGGAAGGGGAGGTCCGCCAGGGGTGTGGGTAAGTCTCCGACTCGATGGCAGCGTCCGGATCCACGTGTTTGCGCAGCTGCCTTCAGGGTATGAGCTGACTCATCGCGTCTTGACTTGCAGGCGGGCGCATCGAAGGGGAGGTCCGCCAGGGGTGTGGATAAGTCTCCGACTCGATGGCACGTCCGGATCCACGTGTTTGCGCAGCTGCCTTCAGGGTATGAGCTGACTCATCGCGTCTTTGCTTGCAGGCGGGCGCATCGGAGGGAGGTCCGCCAGGGGTGTGGGTAAGTCTCCGACTCGATGGCACGTCCGGATCCACGTGTTTGCGCAGCTGCCTTCAGGGTATGAGCTGACTCATCGCGTCTTTGACTTGCAGGCGGCGCATCGGAAGGGGAGGTCCGCCAGGGGTGTGGATAAGTCTCCGACTCGATGGCACGTCCGGATCCACGTGTTTGCGCAGCTGCTTTCAGGGTATGAGCTGACTCATCGCGTCTTGACTTGCAGGCGGGCGCATCGAAAGGGGAGGTCCGCCAGGGGTGTGGGTAAGTCTCCGACTCGATGGCACGTCCGGATCCACGTGTTTGCGCAGCTGCCTTCAGGGTATGAGCTGACTCATCGCGTCTTTAGCTTGCAGGCGGGCGCATCGGAAGGGGAGGTCCGCCAGGGGTGTGGGTAAGTCTCCGACTCGATGGCAGGTCCGGATCCACGTGTTTGCGCAGCTGCCTTCAGGGTATGAGCTGACTCATCGCGTCTTTGCTTGCAGGCGGGCGCATCGGAAGGGGAGGTCCGCCAGGGGTGTGGATAAGTCTCCGACTCGATGGCACGTCCGGATCCACGTGTTTGCGCAGCTGCTTTCAGGGTATGAGCTGACTCATCGCGTCTTGACTTGCAGGCGGGCGCATCGGAAGGGGAGGTCCGCCAGGGGTGTGGATAAGTCTCCGACTCGATGGCAGTCCGGATCACGTGTTTGCGCAGCTGCCTTCAGGGTATGAGCTGACTCATCGCGTCTTTGCTTGCAGGCGGGCGCATCGGAAGGGAGGTCCGCCAGGGGGTGTGGATAAGTCTCCGACTCGATGGCACGTCCGGATCCACGTGTTTGCGCAGCTGCTTCAGGGTATGAGCTGACTCATCGCGTCTTTGCTTGCAGGCGGGCGCATCGAAAGGGGAGGTCCGCCAGGGGTGTGGATAAGTCTCCGACTCGATGGCACGTCCGGATCCACGTGTTTGCGCAGCTGCCTTCAGGGTATGAGCTGACTCATCGCGTCTTTGACTTGCAGGCGGGCGCATCGGAAGGGAGGTCCGCCAGGGGTGTGGGATAAGTCTCCGACTCGATGGCACGTCCGGATCCACGTGTTTGCGCAGCTGCCTTCAGGGTATGAGCTGACTCATCGCGTCTTTGCTTGCAGGCGGGCGCATCGGAAGGGAGGTCCGCCAGGGGTGTGGTAAGTCTCCGACTCGATGGCACGTCCGGATCCACGTGTTTGCGCAGCTGCTTCAGGGTATGAGCTGACTCATCGCGTCTTTGCTTGCAGGCGGGCGCATCGAAGGGAGGTCCGCCAGGGGTGTGGTAAGTCTCCGACTCGATGGCACGTCCGGATCCACGTGTTTGCGCAGCTGCCTTCAGGGTATGAGCTGACTCATCGCGTCTTTGCTTGCAGGCGGGCGCATCGGAAGGGGAGGTCCGCCAGGGTGTGGGTAAGTCTCCGACTCGATGGCACGTCCGGATCCACGTGTTTGCGCAGCTGCCTTCAGGGTATGAGCTGACTCATCGCGTCTTTGCTTGCAGGCGGGCGCATCGGAGGGGAGGTCCGCCAGGGGTGTGGATAAGTCTCCGACTCGATGGCACGTCCGGATCCACGTGTTTGCGCAGCTGCTTTCAGGGTATGAGCTGACTCATCGCGTCTTGACTTGCAGGCGGGCGCATCGAAAGGGGAGGTCCGCCAGGGGTGTGGATAAGTCTCCGACTCGATGGCACGTCCGGATCCACGTGTTTGCGCAGCTGCCTTCAGGGTATGAGCTGACTCATCGCGTCTTTACTTGCAGGCGGGCGCATCGGAAGGGGAGGTCCGCCAGGGGTGTGGGTAAGTCTCCGACTCGATGGCAGGTCCGGATCCACGTGTTTGCGCAGCTGCCTTCAGGGTATGAGCTGACTCATCGCGTCTTTGCTTGCAGGGCGGGCGCATCGGAAGGGGAGGTCCGCCAGGGGTGTGGTAAGTCTCCGACTCGATGGCACGTCCGGATCCACGTGTTTGCGCAGCTGCTTTCAGGGTATGAGCTGACTCATCGCGTCTTTGCTTGCAGGGCGGGCGCATCGAAAGGGGAGGTCCGCCAGGGGTGTGGATAAGTCTCCGACTCGATGGCACGTCCGGATCCACGTGTTTGCGCAGCTGCCTTCAGGGTATGAGCTGACTCATCGCGTCTTTGCTTGCAGGCGGGGCGCATCGGCAGGGGAGGTCCGCCAGGGGTGTGGATAAGTCTCCGACTCGATGGCACGTCCGGATCCACGTGTTTGCGCAGCTGCCTTTCAGGGTATGAGCTGACTCATCGCGTCTTTGCTTGCAGGCGGGCGCATCGAAAGGGGAGGTCCGCCAGGGGTGTGGATAAGTCTCCGACTCGATGGCACGTCCGGATCCACGTGTTTGCGCAGCTGCCTTCAGGGTATGAGCTGACTCATCGCGTCTTTGACTTGCAGGCGGGCGCATCGGAAGGGGAGGTCCGCCAGGGGTGTGGGTAAGTCTCCGACTCGATGGCAGGTCCGGATCCACGTGTTTGCGCAGCTGCCTTCAGGGTATGAGCTGACTCATCGCGTCTTTGACTTGCAGGCGGGCGCATCGGAAGGGGAGGTCCGCCAGGGTGTGGATAAGTCTCCGACTCGATGGCACGTCCGGATCCACGTGTTTGCGCAGCTGCTTTCAGGGTATGAGCTGACTCATCGCGTCTTGCTTGCAGGCGGGCGCATCGAAAGGGGAGGTCCGCCAGGGGTGTGGATAAGTCTCCGACTCGATGGCACGTCCGGATCCACGTGTTTGCGCAGCTGCCTTCAGGGTATGAGCTGACTCATCGCGTCTTGACTTGCAGGCGGGCGCATCGGAAGGGGAGGTCCGCCAGGGGTGTGGGTAAGTCTCCGACTCGATGGCAGTCCGGATCCACGTGTTTGCGCAGCTGCCTTCAGGGTATGAGCTGACTCATCGCGTCTTTGCTTGCAGGCGGGCGCATCGGAAGGGAGGTCCGCCAGGGGTGTGGATAAGTCTCCGACTCGATGGCACGTCCGGATCCACGTGTTTGCGCAGCTGCTTTCAGGGTATGAGCTGACTCATCGCGTCTTTGACTTGCAGGCGGGCGCATCGGAAGGGGAGGTCCGCCAGGGGTGTGGATAAGTCTCCGACTCGATGGCACGTCCGGATCCACGTGTTTGCGCAGCTGCCTTCAGGGTATGAGCTGACTCATCGCGTCTTTGCTTGCAGGCGGGCGCATCGGAAGGGGAGGTCCGCCAGGGGTGTGGATAAGTCTCCGACTCGATGGCACGTCCGGATCCACGTGTTTGCGCAGCTGCCTTCAGGGTATGAGCTGACTCATCGCGTCTTTACTTGCAGGCGGGCGCATCGGAAGGGGAGGTCCGCCAGGGGTGTGGATAAGTCTCCGACTCGATGGCACGTCCGGATCCACGTGTTTGCGCAGCTGCTTCAGGGTATGAGCTGACTCATCGCGTCTTTGACTTGCAGGCGGGCGCATCGAAAGGGGAGGTCCGCCAGGGGTGTGGATAAGTCTCCGACTCGATGGCACGTCCGGATCCACGTGTTTGCGCAGCTGCCTTCAGGGTATGAGCTGACTCATCGCGTCTTTACTTGCAGGCGGGCGCATCGGAAGGGGAGGTCCGCCAGGGGTGTGGGTAAGTCTCCGACTCGATGGCAGGTCCGGATCCACGTGTTTGCGCAGCTGCCTTCAGGGTATGAGCTGACTCATCGCGTCTTTGCTTGCAGGCGGGCGCATCGGAAGGGAGGTCCGCCAGGGGTGTGGGTAAGTCTCCGACTCGATGGCACGTCCGGATCCACGTGTTTGCGCAGCTGCCTTCAGGGTATGAGCTGACTCATCGCGTCTTGACTTGCAGGCGGGCGCATCGAAAGGGGAGGTCCGCCAGGGGTGTGGATAAGTCTCCGACTCGATGGCACGTCCGGATCCACGTGTTTGCGCAGCTGCCTTCAGGGTATGAGCTGACTCATCGCGTCTTGACTTGCAGGCGGGCGCATCGGAAGGGGAGGTCCGCCAGGGGTGTGGATAAGTCTCCGACTCGATGGCACGTCCGGATCCACGTGTTTGCGCAGCTGCTTTCAGGGTATGAGCTGACTCATCGCGTCTTTGACTTGCAGGCGGGCGCATCGGAAGGGGAGGTCCGCCAGGGGTGTGGATAAGTCTCCGACTCGATGGCACGTCCGGATCCACGTGTTTGCGCAGCTGCCTTCAGGGTATGAGCTGACTCATCGCGTCTTGACTTGCAGGCGGGCGCATCGGAAGGGGAGGTCCGCCAGGGGTGTGGGTAAGTCTCCGACTCGATGGCAGGTCCGGATCCACGTGTTTGCGCAGCTGCCTTCAGGGTATGAGCTGACTCATCGCGTCTTTGCTTGCAGGCGGGCGCATCGGAAGGGGAGGTCCGCCAGGGGTGTGGATAAGTCTCCGACTCGATGGCACGTCCGGATCCACGTGTTTGCGCAGCTGCTTTCAGGGTATGAGCTGACTCATCGCGTCTTTGACTTGCAGGCGGGCGCATCGGAAGGGGAGGTCCGCCAGGGGTGTGGATAAGTCTCCGACTCGATGCACGTCCGGATCCACGTGTTTGCGCAGCTGCCTTCAGGGTATGAGCTGACTCATCGCGTCTTTACTTGCAGGCGGGCGCATCGGAAGGGGAGGTCCGCCAGGGGTGTGGTAAGTCTCCGACTCGATGGCACGTCCGGATCCACGTGTTTGCGCAGCTGCCTTCAGGGTATGAGCTGACTCATCGCGTCTTTGCTTGCAGGCGGGCGCATCGGAAGGGGAGGTCCGCCAGGGGTGTGGATAAGTCTCCGACTCGATGGCACGTCCGGATCCACGTGTTTGCGCAGCTGCTTTCAGGGTATGAGCTGACTCATCGCGTCTTGACTTGCAGGCGGGCGCATCGAAAGGGGAGGTCCGCCAGGGGTGTGGATAAGTCTCCGACTCGATGGCACGTCCGGATCCACGTGTTTGCGCAGCTGCCTTCAGGGTATGAGCTGACTCATCGCGTCTTTACTTGCAGGCGGGCGCATCGGAAGGGGAGGTCCGCCAGGGTGTGGGTAAGTCTCCGACTCGATGGCAGGTCCGGATCCACGTGTTTGCGCAGCTGCCTTCAGGGTATGAGCTGACTCATCGCGTCTTTGCTTGCAGGCGGGCGCATCGGAAGGGGAGGTCCGCCAGGGGTGTGGGTAAGTCTCCGACTCGATGGCACGTCCGGATCCACGTGTTTGCGCAGCTGCTTTCAGGGTATGAGCTGACTCATCGCGTCTTTGCTTGCAGGGGCGGGCGCATCGGAAGGGGAGGTCCGCCAGGGGTGTGGATAAGTCTCCGACTCGATGGCACGTCCGGATCCACGTGTTTGCGCAGCTGCCTTCAGGGTATGAGCTGACTCATCGCGTCTTTGCTTGCAGGCGGGCGCATCGGCAGGGGAGGTCCGCCAGGGGTGTGGATAAGTCTCCGACTCGATGGCACGTCCGGATCCACGTGTTTGCGCAGCTGCTTTCAGGGTATGAGCTGACTCATCGCGTCTTTGCTTGCAGGCGGGCGCATCGAAAGGGAGGTCCGCCAGGGGTGTGGATAAGTCTCCGACTCGATGGCACGTCCGGATCCACGTGTTTGCGCAGCTGCCTTCAGGGTATGAGCTGACTCATCGCGTCTTTACTTGCAGGCGGGCGCATCGGAAGGGGAGGTCCGCCAGGGGTGTGGGTAAGTCTCCGACTCGATGGCAGGTCCGGATCCACGTGTTTGCGCAGCTGCCTTCAGGGTATGAGCTGACTCATCGCGTCTTTGCTTGCAGGCGGGCGCATCGGAAGGGGAGGTCCGCCAGGGTGTGGATAAGTCTCCGACTCGATGGCACGTCCGGATCCACGTGTTTGCGCAGCTGCTTTCAGGGTATGAGCTGACTCATCGCGTCTTTGCTTGCAGGCGGGCGCATCGAAAGGGGAGGTCCGCCAGGGGTGTGGATAAGTCTCCGACTCGATGGCACGTCCGGATCCACGTGTTTGCGCAGCTGCCTTCAGGGTATGAGCTGACTCATCGCGTCTTTACTTGCAGGCGGGCGCATCGGAAGGGGAGGTCCGCCAGGGGTGTGGGTAAGTCTCCGACTCGATGGCAGGTCCGGATCCACGTGTTTGCGCAGCTGCCTTCAGGGTATGAGCTGACTCATCGCGTCTTTGCTTGCAGGCGGGCGCATCGGAAGGGGAGGTCCGCCAGGGGTGTGGATAAGTCTCCGACTCGATGGCACGTCCGGATCCACGTGTTTGCGCAGCTGCTTTCAGGGTATGAGCTGACTCATCGCGTCTTGACTTGCAGGCGGGCGCATCGAAAGGGGAGGTCCGCCAGGGGTGTGGATAAGTCTCCGACTCGATGGCACGTCCGGATCCACGTGTTTGCGCAGCTGCCTTCAGGGTATGAGCTGACTCATCGCGTCTTGACTTGCAGGCGGGCGCATCGGAAGGGGAGGTCCGCCAGGGGTGTGGATAAGTCTCCGACTCGATGGCACGTCCGGATCCACGTGTTTGCGCAGCTGCTTTCAGGGTATGAGCTGACTCATCGCGTCTTGACTTGCAGGCGGGCGCATCGAAAGGGGAGGTCCGCCAGGGGTGTGGATAAGTCTCCGACTCGATGGCACGTCCGGATCCACGTGTTTGCGCAGCTGCCTTCAGGGTATGAGCTGACTCATCGCGTCTTTACTTGCAGGCGGGCGCATCGGAAGGGGAGGTCCGCCAGGGGTGTGGGTAAGTCTCCGACTCGATGGCAGGTCCGGATCCACGTGTTTGCGCAGCTGCCTTCAGGGTATGAGCTGACTCATCGCGTCTTTGCTTGCAGGCGGGCGCATCGGAAGGGGAGGTCCGCCAGGGGTGTGGGTAAGTCTCCGACTCGATGGCACGTCCGGATCCACGTGTTTGCGCAGCTGCCTTCAGGGTATGAGCTGACTCATCGCGTCTTGACTTGCAGGCGGGCGCATCGGAAGGGGAGGTCCGCCGGGGTGTGGATAAGTCTCCGACTCGATGGCACGTCCGGATCCACGTGTTTGCGCAGCTGCCTTCAGGGTATGAGCTGACTCATCGCGTCTTTGCTTGCAGGCGGGCGCATCGGAAGGGGAGGTCCGCCAGGGGTGTGGATAAGTCTCCGACTCGATGGCACGTCCGGATCCACGTGTTTGCGCAGCTGCCTTCAGGGTATGAGCTGACTCATCGCGTCTTGACTTGCAGGCGGGCGCATCGGAAGGGGAGGTCCGCCAGGGGTGTGGATAAGTCTCCGACTCGATGGCACGTCCGGATCCACGTGTTTGCGCAGCTGCCTTCAGGGTATGAGCTGACTCATCGCGTCTTGACTTGCAGGCGGGCGCATCGGAAGGGGAGGTCCGCCAGGGGTGTGGATAAGTCTCCGACTCGATGGCACGTCCGGATCCACGTGTTTGCGCAGCTGCCTTCAGGGTATGAGCTGACTCATCGCGTCTTTGCTTGCAGGCGGGCGCATCGGAAGGGGAGGTCCGCCAGGGGTGTGGATAAGTCTCCGACTCGATGGCACGTCCGGATCCACGTGTTTGCGCAGCTGCTTCAGGGTATGAGCTGACTCATCGCGTCTTGACTTGCAGGCGGGCGCATCGAAAGGGGAGGTCCGCCAGGGGTGTGGATAAGTCTCCGACTCGATGGCACGTCCGGATCCACGTGTTTGCGCAGCTGCTTCAGGGTATGAGCTGACTCATCGCGTCTTTGACTTGCAGGCGGGCGCATCGAAAGGGGAGGTCCGCCAGGGGTGTGGATAAGTCTCCGACTCGATGGCACGTCCGGATCCACGTGTTTGCGCAGCTGCCTTCAGGGTATGAGCTGACTCATCGCGTCTTTACTTGCAGGCGGGCGCATCGAAAGGGGAGGTCCGCCAGGGGTGTGGATAAGTCTCCGACTCGATGGCAGGTCCGGATCCACGTGTTTGCGCAGCTGCCTTCAGGGTATGAGCTGACTCATCGCGTCTTGACTTGCAGGCGGGCGCATCGAAAGGGGAGGTCCGCCAGGGGTGTGGATAAGTCTCCGACTCGATGGCAGGTCCGGATCCACGTGTTTGCGCAGCTGCCTTCAGGGTATGAGCTGACTCATCGCGTCTTGACTTGCAGGCGGGCGCATCGAAAGGGGAGGTCCGCCAGGGGTGTGGGTAAGTCTCCGACTCGATGGCAGGTCCGGATCCACGTGTTTGCGCAGCTGCTTTAAGGGTATGAGCTGACTCATCGCGTCTTTGCTTGCAGGCGGGCGCATTGGAAGTTGAGGTCCGCCAGGGGTGTGGGTAAGTCTCCGACTCGATGGCAGGTCTGGATCCACGTGTTTGCGCAGCTGCCTTCAGGGTATGAGCTGACTCATCGCGTCTTGACTTGCAGGCGGGCGCATCGAAAGGGGAGGTCCGCCAGGGGTGTGGGTAAGTCTCCGACTCGATGGCACGTCCGGATCCACGTGTTTGCGCAGCTGCTTTCAGGGTATGAGCTGACTCATCGCGTCTTGACTTGCAGGCGGGCGCATCGGCAGGGGAGGTCCGCCAGGGGTGTGGATAAGTCTCCGACTCGATGGCACGTCCGGATCCACGTGTTTGCGCAGCTGCTTTCAGGGTATGAGCTGACTCATCGCGTCTTGACTTGCAGGCGGGCGCATCGAAAGGGGAGGTCCGCCAGGGGTGTGGATAAGTCTCCGACTCGATGGCACGTCCGGATCCACGTGTTTGCGCAGCTGCCTTCAGGGTATGAGCTGACTCATCGCGTCTTTACTTGCAGGCGGGCGCATCGGAAGGGGAGGTCCGCCAGGGGTGTGGGTAAGTCTCCGACTCGATGGCAGGTCCGGATCCACGTGTTTGCGCAGCTGCCTTCAGGGTATGAGCTGACTCATCGCGTCTTTGCTTGCAGGCGGGCGCATCGGAAGGGGAGGTCCGCCAGGGGTGTGGATAAGTCTCCGACTCGATGGCACGTCCGGATCCACGTGTTTGCGCAGCTGCTTTCAGGGTATGAGCTGACTCATCGCGTCTTGACTTGCAGGCGGGCGCATCGAAAGGGGAGGTCCGCCAGGGGTGTGGATAAGTCTCCGACTCGATGGCACGTCCGGATCCACGTGTTTGCGCAGCTGCCTTCAGGGTATGAGCTGACTCATCGCGTCTTTACTTGCAGGCGGCGCATCGGAAGGGGAGGTCCGCCAGGGGTGTGGGTAAGTCTCCGACTCGATGGCAGGTCCGGATCCACGTGTTTGCGCAGCTGCCTTCAGGGTATGAGCTGACTCATCGCGTCTTTGCTTGCAGGGGCGGGCGCATCGGAAGGGGAGGTCCGCCAGGGGTGTGGGTAAGTCTCCGACTCGATGGCACGTCCGGATCCACGTGTTTGCGCAGCTGCTTTAAGGGTATGAGCTGACTCATCGCGTCTTTGCTTGCAGGGGCGGGCGCATCGGAAGGGGAGGTCCGCCTGGGGTGTGGATAAGTCTCCGACTCGATGGCACGTCCGGATCCACGTGTTTGCGCAGCTGCCTTCAGGGTATGAGCTGACTCATCGCGTCTTTGCTTGCAGGCGGGCGCATCGGCAGGGGAGGTCCGCCAGGGGTGTGGATAAGTCTCCGACTCGATGGCACGTCCGGATCCACGTGTTTGCGCAGCTGCTTTCAGGGTATGAGCTGACTCATCGCGTCTTTGCTTGCAGGCGGGCGCATCGAAAGGGGAGGTCCGCCAGGGGTGTGGATAAGTCTCCGACTCGATGGCACGTCCGGATCCACGTGTTTGCGCAGCTGCCTTCAGGGTATGAGCTGACTCATCGCGTCTTTACTTGCAGGCGGGCGCATCGGAAGGGGAGGTCCGCCAGGGGTGTGGGTAAGTCTCCGACTCGATGGCAGGTCCGGATCCACGTGTTTGCGCAGCTGCCTTCAGGGTATGAGCTGACTCATCGCGTCTTTGCTTGCAGGCGGGCGCATCGGAAGGGGAGGTCCGCCAGGGGTGTGGGTAAGTCTCCGACTCGATGGCACGTCCGGATCCACGTGTTTGCGCAGCTGCTTTCAGGGTATGAGCTGACTCATCGCGTCTTTGCTTGCAGGCGGGCGCATCGAAAGGGGAGGTCCGCCAGGGGTGTGGATAAGTCTCCGACTCGATGGCACGTCCGGATCCACGTGTTTGCGCAGCTGCCTTCAGGGTATGAGCTGACTCATCGCGTCTTTACTTGCAGGCGGGCGCATCGGAAGGGGAGGTCCGCCAGGGGTGTGGGTAAGTCTCCGACTCGATGGCAGGTCCGGATCCACGTGTTTGCGCAGCTGCCTTCAGGGTATGAGCTGACTCATCGCGTCTTTGCTTGCAGGCGGGCGCATCGGAAGGGGAGGTCCGCCAGGGGTGTGGATAAGTCTCCGACTCGATGGCACGTCCGGATCCACGTGTTTGCGCAGCTGCTTTCAGGGTATGAGCTGACTCATCGCGTCTTGACTTGCAGGCGGGCGCATCGAAAGGGGAGGTCCGCCAGGGGTGTGGATAAGTCTCCGACTCGATGGCACGTCCGGATCCACGTGTTTGCGCAGCTGCCTTCAGGGTATGAGCTGACTCATCGCGTCTTTACTTGCAGGCGGGCGCATCGGAAGGGGAGGTCCGCCAGGGGTGTGGATAAGTCTCCGACTCGATGGCACGTCCGGATCCACGTGTTTGCGCAGCTGCTTTCAGGGTATGAGCTGACTCATCGCGTCTTGACTTGCAGGCGGGCGCATCGAAAGGGGAGGTCCGCCAGGGGTGTGGATAAGTCTCCGACTCGATGGCACGTCCGGATCCACGTGTTTGCGCAGCTGCCTTCAGGGTATGAGCTGACTCATCGCGTCTTTACTTGCAGGCGGGCGCATCGGAAGGGGAGGTCCGCCAGGGGTGTGGGTAAGTCTCCGACTCGATGGCAGGTCCGGATCCACGTGTTTGCGCAGCTGCCTTCAGGGTATGAGCTGACTCATCGCGTCTTTGCTTGCAGGGGCGGGCGCATCGGAAGGGGAGGTCCGCCAGGGGTGTGGGTAAGTCTCCGACTCGATGGCACGTCCGGATCCACGTGTTTGCGCAGCTGCCTTCAGGGTATGAGCTGACTCATCGCGTCTTGACTTGCAGGCGGGCGCATCGGAAGGGGAGGTCCGCCTGGGGTGTGGATAAGTCTCCGACTCGATGGCACGTCCGGATCCACGTGTTTGCGCAGCTGCCTTCAGGGTATGAGCTGACTCATCGCGTCTTTGCTTGCAGGCGGGCGCATCGGCAGGGGAGGTCCGCCAGGGGTGTGGATAAGTCTCCGACTCGATGGCACGTCCGGATCCACGTGTTTGCGCAGCTGCCTTCAGGGTATGAGCTGACTCATCGCGTCTTTACTTGCAGGCGGGCGCATCGGAAGGGGAGGTCCGCCAGGGGTGTGGATAAGTCTCCGACTCGATGGCACGTCCGGATCCACGTGTTTGCGCAGCTGCTTTCAGGGTATGAGCTGACTCATCGCGTCTTGACTTGCAGGCGGGCGCATCGAAAGGGGAGGTCCGCCAGGGGTGTGGATAAGTCTCCGACTCGATGGCACGTCCGGATCCACGTGTTTGCGCAGCTGCCTTCAGGGTATGAGCTGACTCATCGCGTCTTTACTTGCAGGCGGGCGCATCGGAAGGGGAGGTCCGCCAGGGGTGTGGGTAAGTCTCCGACTCGATGGCAGGTCCGGATCCACGTGTTTGCGCAGCTGCCTTCAGGGTATGAGCTGACTCATCGCGTCTTTGCTTGCAGGGGCGGGCGCATCGGAAGGGGAGGTCCGCCAGGGGTGTGGGTAAGTCTCCGACTCGATGGCACGTCCGGATCCACGTGTTTGCGCAGCTGCCTTCAGGGTATGAGCTGACTCATCGCGTCTTGACTTGCAGGCGGGCGCATCGGAAGGGGAGGTCCGCCTGGGGTGTGGATAAGTCTCCGACTCGATGGCACGTCCGGATCCACGTGTTTGCGCAGCTGCCTTCAGGGTATGAGCTGACTCATCGCGTCTTTGCTTGCAGGCGGGCGCATCGGCAGGGGAGGTCCGCCAGGGGTGTGGATAAGTCTCCGACTCGATGGCACGTCCGGATCCACGTGTTTGCGCAGCTGCCTTCAGGGTATGAGCTGACTCATCGCGTCTTTACTTGCAGGCGGGCGCATCGGAAGGAGAGGTCCGCCTGGGGTGTGGATAAGTCTCCGACTCGATGGCACGTCCGGATCCACGTGTTTGCGCAGCTGCCTTCAGGGTATGAGCTGACTCATCGCGTCTTTGCTTGCAGGCGGGCGCATCGGCAGGGGAGGTCCGCCAGGGGTGTGGATAAGTCTCCGACTCGATGGCAGGTCCGGATCCACGTGTTTGCGCAGCTGCCTTCAGGGTATGAGCTGAGTCATCGCGTCTTTGCTTGCAGGCGGGCGCATCGGAAGGGGAGGTCCGCCAGGGGTGTGAGTAGGTCCCCGACTCGATGGCACGTCCGGATCCACGTGTTTGCGCAGCTGCCTTCAGGGTATGAGCTGACTCATCGCGTCTTTGCTTGCAGGCGGGCGCATTGGAAGGAGAGGTCCGCCAGGGGTGTGGGTAAGTCTCCGACTCGATGGCACGTCCGGATCCACGTGTTTGCGCAGCTGCCTTCAGGGTATGAGCTGACTCATCGCGTCTTTGCTTGCAGGCGGGCGCATTGGAAGGGGAGGTCCGCCAGGGGTGTGGATAAGTCTCCGACTCGATGGCACGTCCGGATCCACGTGTTTGCGCAGCTGCCTTCAGGGTATGAGCTGACTCATCGCGTCTTTGCTTGCAGGCGGGCGCATTGGAAGGAGAGGTCCGCCAGGGGTGTGGGTAAGTCTCCGACTCGATGGCACGTCCGGATCCACGTGTTTGCGCAGCTGCTTTAAGGGTATGAGCTGACGCATCGCGTCATAACTTGCAGGCGGGCGCATCGGAAGGAGAGGTCCGCCAGGGGTGTGGGTAAGTCTCCAACTCGATGGCACGTCCGGATCCACGTGTTTGCGCAGCTGCCTTCAGGGTATGAGCTGACGCATCGTGTCTTTGCTTGCATGGTGGCTAACCCCCCCTTGCCATGGCTGGTTGTCAGGAACGGGGTGGTTCCCTGGTAGAGTGGGCCCGGGGAGTGTTTCGGTGCACTTGTGGAGCCTGTCCGGAGCGCCATGGTGGCGCTAGTTCGTTCTCAGGAACGGGGTAGTTTCCTGGTAGAGTGGGCCCGGGGAGTGTTTCGGTGCACTTGTGGAGCCTGTCCGGAGCGCCATGGTGGCGCTAGTTCGTTCTCAGGAACGGGGTGGTTCCCTGGTAGAGTGGGCCCGGGGAGTGTTTCGGTGCACTTGTGGAGCCTGTCCGGAGCGCCATGGTGGCGCTAGTTCGGTTAGGCAGTGTATGCCTGTATGGTGAGGAAGCCTCGGCTGGCGCCGTGGGCTGTCACCGATGACCCGTGGGGTCCGCTGTAACATCCTTAATAATAACAGCTTACGGCTGCCCATCCGCTTTGCAGGGCCCACTCAGTACCAGCCTTCGGTGGTCCCGAACGCCCTGCAGCACACCTTGAGAGCTGTGGCAGAGGGTGAGGGCTATTCTCCGGGTTGGGTTGGGTTGGGTTGTGTGGTATTATGGGCAGGCTTAGAACAATGCAGGGGGGCAGACGGAACGAGGAGTGTATGAATCCAGGGCTTCCGACTGCATTTGAGGTGTCTAACGGTGTTCACGGGAGAATCCAATCACTGAGTCTGTGCGATATTTACTTTGGTGGCATTGTATCCAAACATCTGATCGACAAGGACAGATGCGGGGTGAGGTCCCGACAGCTGGCCTTGACGCCACTCAAACAAGATCATTGATTGCACGTTCATCATTGTACACCTGCATACGTTTGCAGGCCATACGTATACCATTGCAAGTTAACACTGCGTGCGTGGATTCCGCCGCTGGGAGAACAATTGTTGTGAGGTAACTAGACTCCCCACGGCTCCGTTGGCTTGAGCACTGTTCGTGGGGACCAGCCGCTGGTGGTACGGGCGGTGAAGCTGGTGGTACGGGCTTCCGATGTTGACACTGTTTCCTTCGGTTGCACATGGGATGTGATGGACCGCGGTGCATAGGACTGCGGCGAGATGAGGTCACGGCCAAAACAAAACAAAACTGAGTTACGGCATCCTTAGACATTCCGGCGCGTACACACGACGTATTCACGAATCCTTAAGTACCAGTGAACCCAACCACACCTCACGTGGAAGGGCGAGGTGGCTACGCTCGGATAGCCACACGTGGAAACACGTGAGGTCGGGGTTCAACTCCCCGAGTAGCCAACATTCATCCCTCATTAACGCCACACTTCGCACCCGTAAAAACCAAGCTACGGTCCCCATCGCTCAACCGGCGGTATCGCTAATAAGTGCACACGTCCCGTCGAGATCAGGTAGGCAACAGCAATAGGACGTAGGGCCCACTTAAAACGATTTCCTTGCATGAACGTCATGAAGTACAGCATTTAAAGGTTACCGACAGTAACCGATGGTTTCGCGATGTTTCGCAATAGGGAAACTATTTCGGTACGCGGACGGGTCTTCATTGGATTGACACAGTGAAAATTGCAAACTATGATAATTTGCATTCTGCAAGATCAAACTCTGTTTTTATAGGAGTATAAATTTATCCAGTCAGGAGACCCCAACCTGCCAGGTCACCCCGCGGTCACGCTCGGCCGTCCCTCTGAAATAAACAGTGCCCCTAAGCTGTGAGCAGTACCACGTAGGTCGCCACAGGAGCGTTCGAAACTAAATCGCCTGGGAAGGGGCCTTGTTATGTTCACCATCCGCCAAGCCCTTCTTCGGGTCCCGGGAGAGAATGACATCTCCATCCAGCCAATTATTCGCGTTCTTTCCGAGCATGGCTTTCAAGAGCATGACCAGGCTGGCGGCGCCTTTATTTTGCTAGAACCAGATCAACCGGCAGGCCTCAACACTCGGCAGAAATTAGCGCTAAAGGCTGCAATCAAAGGTGCGCTACACGCTTGTGCATGCCTAGAATGGAGGAGGTTGGTTTTGTTCCGCCTGACCTAGTTGCGTTCGAAGCACCCCGCGCCATCCCCGCACCATCCCGCACGCTCGCTCATCGTGCAGTTGTGGCGGCTGCCCTGGGTGAGGGGAGCGCGACAGGAGCTGGTAAGAAATTGACGGTCGGATCGGACTTATTCGGGCTGGTACCTTACGCATGATGTTCTCAGCGTTACGTAAGGGCTTCTGCTGGATTCCGCTCAAGCCATTTGCCTGTGCAGAGGCTCTTAAAGCTGCCGCACCCGCCGCGCGTCAGCACTCCGCCCCGCCTGTAGGTCGCCTAGGTAGACTGCTCTCCTACAGATATTGTGGTCCCCGGCCGCTCCCCTGTCGTGCATAACCACATCTTAGTGGACCCTGGTGGGCCCTGACGTTGTTGCGGGTCTTCAAGAGAAGGGGCTGCAGGGTCTAAGGGAGCACGGGTGGCTTATGCCTGACGCTATTAAGTGTGCGACGGTTAGGGGCAGTGCTCAGTATTTTGCGGAGGCTTTCGGGTGAGAAAACCAGCTTTTCGCAGATCGCTTGTTGTTAACGACGCGGTGACATTGACCATATCAGCTTCTAGCCATGCGTTTTACAAATCCAATGCCGCCTTGGACGGGCAAGCCTGTACACGAGGAAACCCGTTCAGCGCTTGACGCGATGCAGGCACTGCCTTCACCGTATGAACTGCAATACTGAGTTTGGGCTTGCCGGAGGCTTTGCATCGTATGTTCTCATCGATTGCGGCGCCGGAATGTTGCTGGTTGCTCTCCATCGCCCCTGGTCCATGCACAACTCTCCCGCCATGGTGCTCTGTCTCGGTCCATGCCACCGTCTCGAACCTGAAGCACAACTCTCCCGGCATGGTGCTCTGTCGTCTTATGACGAGAACCTTCACGAAATTCCTGTGAAGCAGTTGCTGGGAACTCCAGGACTGAGTGAAAAGTGGCCTCTGAGCGCCCGAAACCCCCTTTTCGGCCTCTTTGTTCGTTGGGAGACGCCGCAACCGATCTCTGTGTACGTGCTTCCCCTGCAGGCGCGGCGGCTGGTGCTGGTCCGAGCAGCGCGGCAGCTGCTGGTGAGCTCCAGTCAAGTATGTAACCTGCGTTACCCTGCTAGGGTCTTCGCTACTTTAGGGGCAAGTGTCTGGGGCAGAGGAGATTTCCTTGTGCAACACGCACGGCATACGGTAGGCCGAACATCAAATTTGATGTTTCCCCACCCCACCCCACCCCACCCGCACGCCAGACAGCATTCAGTGGGGTTACTGGTGTGGTGCGACGGCGTGGGGGACCTGTCGGGTTGTGCCGGGTGCTACTCTTGGGAACTGGATGTATATGGACGGGGCTCATATGGTTTCACTAAGCACTATGTATGGGGGCCTCCGACCTCTCCTCCTGTCATGGATGAAAGTTGTTTGAGGCTCAACGAGATGTATGTTCAGGTCGGTGAATGTGCTTCCCATGCAGGCGCGGCGGCTGGCGCTGGTCCGAGCAGCACGAGTAAGATGGGTTTGAGTATGTAAGCTGCGGGGGCCCTGCTTGGGCGTCGGCTAACGAGCTGGTCGCGATGGGATTATTGTGGTCTCGGGGGACTTGCAGGTCGCCGTGCTGCTGACTTGCTGCACTTGTCTGGGACCTGCTGATTCCGAACACGTTGCAAATAGGCCTGGGTGTCGTACAGATGGGCGGGGATGGCTGTGATGAGTGCTGTTACACGCGTTTGGGCATTGGGTGTATGTGGCTGGCCGCTGCGTTGGTGACAGACCTCACGTGGGTTCTTTGGGCGCATTACGCCTTGGAAAACTGTTTATTACTCGGTTATCGAGCTCTGCAACGCATGGTGGGCTGACTTGATGTACTGCAGGGCGCGTCCTCAAGAAGGCCAAGTTCGACGAGGGGCTCACCCCGAGTACTCTTGGAAACAGCAAGGCTTGGCAAGGGTCAGTCGCGGCTGTCGGGTCCCTTGCACAAACGTCGGGCATCTACCTGTGAATAAGAGTGTCGCCGCTTATGACGTAATATGAGCACAGGGCTGAAGGTGCATCGCCATGAACGTTGTGCAAATCCGCAGTGTTGCAAATCCGCAGCGTGAAAGAGGACTGAAAAAGGACGTCATGCGGGTTGGGGAGCACCAGCTGTCCAGTCGCCGTGGTTGGCGGGTTGAGACCAATGGAAATCAGCTTGCAATCACCCAATCACCTGCTCTCCTCCCGCCGACAGGTACGTGTGGAAACCGGATGACAGTCACGATCTTGAAGACAAGCTCAGAAAGGCCGCATACTTTGGCTTTCTGCCCAAGGCCTGTCCACCCGCCGTCATCCCCGCGGACCTGGTGGCGTCCGAGTTCAGCCCTCTGGTGCGCGTGGCTCTGCAGTGTGCAGGTCCGCCCCACCTGATGCGTGAGGATCCCGTCGAGTTTGTGCGGCTGTACAACGCCGGACGAAGTCTTTTAGCTCTGACCAGCGGCCTCTATAAAAAAGAGGTACAACTACAAGATTCATTCCTGCTATGGCATCGCGAGGAGCTGAGAATCGAAGGCATGACGAGGCCGGAGTCAACGCAGTCTGCAATCCGTGAAGGCAAAACAGCCCACGACGGCAAGCTCACTGCCTGCAAAGGGCAGTATGTCGTCGCCCTGCTCGAATGCAAGTTGGGTGGCGGCGAGGCGCCCCTCATGCAGGCGCTGCGTTATTACCAGCAGGTGAGCGTTCGTTGGCATTCTGGCACTGTTGCAGCGCACAGCATGTGCTTTGGGGGGCTGCGGTTGGACCTGAGACCCTGGCGTGTTGGCCAAAGCAGCTGTGCTCTTCCTCGGGCAAATTACTGAAGCAACGAACGTTGTCCTTTTTGTCCTTCCTTCTATCTGCATGTGGGATGGTGCCGTTGCAGCACTACGATGATGGCAAGTTCTGGGCGACATCAGTGAAAGCGCAGGTGGGTTGAGGCAGTGATGCAGCGCAGCCGGGGTTGCTCGTTCGTGTGGCGTGTGTATGTGTGCAGTTGCAGTCCACCAAACGCCGCAAGTTACCTTGGTCCTTGACGACTCTGGTCGACCGCCCTCTAGGCTGACCTGCTGCCAGCGCTGGTGCTGCTGCTGGATGGGCCACACTTCAGCATTCACGGGGTCTGGACGATCTACCAGAACAGGGTGGGCTACGTGCCCCTCTTGGAGGTGAGTAGAGGTGGGAGGTGGGATATTGGACAGCAGTAACAATTCCCAACGAGGGTCAGTCAGAACAAATGTCATGAACCGGCGCATTCATATTGAGCTCCAAGTGGGCCATTTTTGGTAAGCAGAACTGGCGATGCGGGATGAACCGATAGTCGAGTTCAGGTGCCAAACTGCGCGCTAACCTAGATCCTGAAGGATTAAGGAGGTAGTGAGCACAAGACCAGGACATTGGGGAATCAGGGCTGAATTAATATTGTTACCACTTGTTTACCTCTAGCGGCCGCCGCACTTTCGATTCTCATTGTGTGATGCTCTGCAACTGCACTATCATTGCCCTCAGCTTAACCTGGCGAACGACCTCGGCAACGCGGATATGCTGGGGCTTGTGGCGAAGCTGGACGCGTACCGGCAGACCGTGGGGCAGCTGTTTGCGAGGTACAACCAGCTGGATGCGACGCCCGCAGATTCGGAGGACATCGCACGCCGGGCCAGGCTGCGGCAGGCGGCGTGCGTTACCCCGACCCAGACGCAGTTGCCGTGCACGCTGCCGTACAGCTTGCTCGAGGAGGGCCTGGGCTTGGACGACATACGTTACCGGGGCTACGGTCTGATGTACAGCGCGACCATGACGGCCCCATACGGCAAACACACGGCGGGCGACCGGGTCCCGGTGGCCGTCAAGTTCGTCAAGGGGCCGTACGGGGAGCAGGTGCGGCCGGCAGGGTGGTGTAAGAAACTGTTTTCTGATTACCCATGGGTTCTTATGCTTACGCTTAGCTACTGTCTCGCCTGTGAACTCTTGGGCCGCCGGTCAACTTGCCCGAATACCTTATTGTTGCCGTACGGATGCAGGTGCACCGGGCCTGGTTCGATGCCGGTCTGGCGCCCAAGCTGTTCCACGTACGGCAGGTGGGCTCCGTAACCATGGTCGTAATGGAGGAGCTGCGTGCGGAGGACGGCTGGAAGATGTTGAGTTCGCTGATGAACGAGAGGCCGCCGCGGGAGGAGGTCGCACGGGTGCAGGCGGCGGTGGAGGCGGCGCTGCTGAACGCGCACCAGGTGGCGCTGAAGGGCGGCAAGAAGGGAGCTCACGGGGACGTGCGCCGCCCGAACATCTTTGTGCGCAAAACGTCTCAGGACGAGTCGCTGGTCGTCAAGTTTATCGACTTCGACTGGCAAGTGGTTTATCCGGCCGGGCATGGTCGAGGGGGTTTACATTTCGTAAATAGTCTTTCGTACATAGTGGAATGTATGGTTAGTGGCATATGGGCGAGCCCGACGATGGATGAGCCCGACTTGCCCCAGAGAAAGTGGAGTGCACGGTATTGCATCGTCCAGGCCCTCAGCCGCCATTCATTTGCCCTTCTTCGTGGATTGTGGTTAGTTACATTTACCCGCGTTCTGCACATCGCACAACTACCCGAATCTTCCCCTTGACCCCAGGGCGGGAATTGACGGCGAGGCCACCTACCCGCCAGAGCCGCTGTCGACTGAAGTGCGATGGCACGTCGATGTGCGGCCTGGTGGCCCGATCCGGCAGGAGCACGACACGCACTTGCTGAACTACGACGTGTGGCGCTCTTAGCAGGTAGCCGGATGCCTGCAAGCCGTACATGTCTGTTTGGGAGGGCCCCCAGCAATGCGCTACCACACAGCATGCGGTGGGTTGAGGAATGCGAGGAATGTGAATTCTTTGCAGGCATGAGGGTTCGGGACAGTGCAGCCTCGCCCTGGTCTACTGTGGGCGGTGACGGAGGTGAAGCTGCCGGTCGTCTGCCTTGACCATGCAGTCTGACGGGGGCGCCATGCTCTGTGGCCACGGCGCTTGTGGCCACTGAGCCGCGCGCAGGCGGTGGCGCCGGCATGGTCGGTCCGGGATAGCAAGGCGACTGCTTCGCGGCAACGCAGTGAGGATGTTGGGCGCTGTGGAGGATAGCATAGTTCGCGTTCTTCGTAGACGATCCACTTTGTGTCGGGTTAGCAGGAGACGGAGGCGTAAAGTGATCCGCGGCCGCTACCACCCAGCACGCCTCCGGTGCAGTCTTCTTCTCCTTGCCTTCCATTGCATAGACTGACAGGAAGGATAGCAAGATGAGGAACGCCACCACCACCACCACCACCACATGCATTACTGCACATCATGTGCAGTGCGTACATGCCCGCGCCGCACGCCTTGCAGCAGGATCTCCGTACATTGTACGGCATCATGTACGGCATCAATATACAACATCGCAACGGCCGCCGCCGACCTGCCAACTGATGGGGACTCCCGACAGTCGGAGCATCTGAAGCACGTTGGTTCCGCCCAGCTCGTACGCCAGGCTGAATCCCAACACGTGGAAGGCGGACAGCGGCCTGGAGGCGGACGAATTACATTGAAGTACAAGAAGTACATGGAAGTACATGAGGAACATGAAGTACGTGACATCAAACACCGCGACGCGCGCTCAGCACGTCTATCCCCTCCTGTCCCTTCGCAATTTACCCGCCTACCTACCCCTCCGTCCCTCGCCCGCGCGCGGTCTCTATCTTTCCGTTGCTATGCAGGTACCGCACCACGTAAGTATACTGAGTTATGCGGGGTGTGCCCGGGTTCGTTGCTTCGGGTTTATTTCTTTTTTCAATTTAACCCCTCCGTCCCTCCGTGTCTAGCGGGCTCATTCGCTCCGTCTCACTCTTCTTCTCACCGTTCCACTCACTCTTGCTCCTCCACTCTTTCTCTCCCCTCCCCCCTCTCCCACTCTACCTCCCCCTCTTCCTCTCCCCCTCCCCCTCTCCCACTCTACCTCCCCCTCCTCCACTCTTTCTCTCCCACTCATTCCTCCTCCACTCCTCCTCTCCCACTCTACCTCCCCCTCTTCCTCTCCCCCTCCGCCTCTCCCTCTCCCCCTCCGCCTCTCCCCCTCCCCCTCTTCCCTTCCCCCTCTCCCACTCTTCCCTCCGCCCCCACCTCCGTGACTCCACGGCGAACAGCGGCCGGCTGTGCCGCGCCAGCAGCGCCGCCATGTCCGCGGCCGGGAAGTAGGCCCGGTCGCACAGCAGGCCGGCGGCCTGGTTGAGCACCGTGTAGAGGATGCTGTGGCCCAGGTTGGAGGCGCCTGCGTCGGGAGGCGGGGGGCGGGGGGGCGGAGGCGAGGGGCGGCCAGCGGGCAGATAGGCATGCGGGGGATGGAGGGGATCAAGCGCTGACGGTGGGGTGGGGATGGTAAACAGATGGATGGATGGACGGACGGACGGACGGACTGACATACAGCGACGGTCGCGGCCACACACGCACACGCAAGCACACACATACACGCACCGACTTCGTAGATCTAAGGGTATGTGAGGCAGAACCGCACAATGGCCAAGTCCCAGGGCTTCTGTACGGCTCCCACCTCGTTGCCCAGGTAGCGACTGGGGCCCTGCACACGTGTGCGTAGAAGAAATCTGAGCCGCGTGCACGTGTGTTTATATATGAAACCCGCCCGCCCGCCCGCCCGAACCCAGGGGGGGTCAGCGGACCGCCACATGGGGGTCAGCGGACCGAGCCACGCAGCGTCACATCAGCAAATCCCTTTCCATCTAGGATGGTAGCTGTCCGTAAACCAACCGTGGCATCAGGCCACAGCCAACGCGCACCCTCGCACCACCCCCCACGTACCTACAGTTGCAACCACTCGCTGCGCGGAATGCCGTAGATGTGCGCGTCGGCGCCCGACCCCGGCAGCTGGGCGGTGGGCGCCTCACGACCCGCCGCGCTGCCGGCGCCCCGCCCGGGGTCCCCCTTTCCGCCTCCCCGGGGCCAGGAGGGGGCCGTGCTGGATGTCTCGCCGGTCACTGACGCCGCCGCCGCCACCGCCGCCGCTCTGACGTGCATCGCGCGGTCCACATCACGGCAGCCCGAGGATTGGAAGGCGGAGGCGGCGGAGGCGGCGGGCGCTGGACGACATCGGTGGCCAGCAGGTCGGGTCCCCCACGTGGCACATCCTGGGGAATATCTTCGATCTGGAGCGCTGGTGCTGGAGCGCTGGTGCTGGAGCGCTGGTGCTGGAGCGCTGGTGCTGGAGCGCTGGTGCTGGAGCGCTGGTGCTGGAGCGCTGGTGCTGGAGCGCTGGTGCTGGAGCGCTGGTGCTGGAGCGCTGGTGCTGGAGCGCTGGTGCTGGAGCGCTGGTGCTGGAGCGCTGGTGCTGGAGCGCTGGTGCTGGAGCGCTGGTGCTGGAGCGCTGGTGCTGGAGCTGGCGCCGCTGCCGCGGCGGTTGCTGTGCTCCGACCTCCGTCGCGGGGGCCATGGCAGGGCGCGACTGCTGCTGCCGCCTGTTGATTCTGAACTGCAGGTTGCAAGATGGCGGCCGGCTCCGCTCAGCATGGTCGTTGGGCGGTGATGACCAACGCGCATTCGGCACGCCTGTTGTGCGGCGGGGTATGAGTGGGGCGTCACCCTGCAGTTGCAGGCCAACGGCCATCGGCCTGCGAGCTCGTCACCGGCCGCATCAATCCACCACGCACGAACGACGGCGTAACGAGTATCACTAACGCGTTGCTTGTGCCGCTCCAAATAATTGTGCGAAAGACCATTGCCTGGGTAAGGGCCCTACCCCCAATGCAAGCCGGCGGGCCCGATGGCCACGGGCGCGATTTCCGATTTGGGCGAGGTCGTTCAGCTGCTTAGCCAAAAATTACGGAGCTCGCCGAAATTATCTTGTACCTGTTGGGCATAGGTTCCGCGCATATGTTCCTGCGTTGCCCCACTTGTATTCCCTTTCCTTGGGTGTGACCTGCATTGCCCCACAGCAAGGATTGTATTCCTTTTTCTTACTTTCTGGGGATGGAAAGCGAACTTCAAGTTCTAGCGGCCCTGGTTGGCCCTGACGTTGTCGCGTCTCTTACTGCGCAAGAGCTGGAAGGTCTAAGGGCGGGCGGCTGGCTTGCGTTGGACGCCATTAAATTTGCGACGGAGAAGGACCTGATTGAAGTTGGTGTAAGGCGAGGGATTGCGCGCGTTATTTCGCGGAGGCTTTCGGGTGAGAAAACCAGCTTTTTGCAGATCGCTTGTTATTGATGACGCGGTGACATTGACCATAACAGCTTCTAGCCATGCGTTTTACAAATCCAATGCCGCCTTGGACGGCCAAGCCTGTACACGAGGAAACCCGTTCAGCGCTTGACGCGATGCAGGCACTGCCTTCACCGTATGAGCTGCAATACTGAGTTTGGGCTTGCCTGAGGCTTTGCATCGTATGTTCTCAGCGATTGCGGCGCCGGAATGTTGCTGGTTGCTCTCCTTCGCCCCCGGTCCAAGCACAACTCTCCCGCCATGGTGCTCTGTCTCGGTCCATGCCACCGTCTCGAACCTGAAGCACAACTCTCCCGGCATGGTGCTCTGTCGTCTTATGACGAGAACCTTCACGAAATTCCTGTGAAGCAGTTGCTGGGAACTCAAGGACTGAGTGAAAAGTGGCCTCTGAGCGCCCGAAACCCCCTTTTCGGCCTCTTTGTTCGTTGAGAGACGCCGCAACCGATCTCTGTGTACGTGCTTCCCCTGCAGGCGCGGCGGCTGGTGCTGGTCCGAGCAGCGCCGCAGCTGCTGGTGAGCTCCAGTCAAGTATGTAACCTGCGTTACCCTGCTTTGGTCTTCGCTACTTTAGGGGCAAGTGTCTGGGGCAGAGGAGATTTCCTTGTGCAACACGCACGGCATACGGTAGGCCGAACATCAAATTTGATGTTTCCCCATCGCACCCCACCCCACCCCACCCGCACGCCAGACAGCATTCAGTGGGGTTACTGGTGTGGTGCGACGGCGTGGGGGACCTGTCGGGTTGTGCCGGGTGCTACTCTTGGGAACTGGATGTATATGGACGGGGCTCATATGGTTTCACTAAGCACTATGTATGGGGGCCTCCGACCTCTCCTCCTGTCATGGATGAAAGTTGTTTGAGGCTCAACGAGATGTATGTTCAGGTCGGTGAATGTGCTTCCCATGCAGGCGCGGCGGCTGGCGCTGGTCCGAGCAGCACGAGTAAGATGGGTTTGAGTATGTAAGCTGCGGGGGCCCTGCTTGGGCGTCGGCTAACGAGCTGGTCGCGATGGGATTATTGTGGTCTCGGGGGACTTGCAGGTCGCCGTGCTGCTGACTTGCTGCACTTGTGTGGGACCTGCTGATTCCGAACACGTTGCAAATAGGCCTGGGTGTCGTACAGATGGGCGGGGATGGCTGTGATGAGTGCTGTTACACGCGTTTGGGCATTGGGTGTATGTGGCTGGCCGCTGCGTTGGTGACAGACCTCACGTGGGTTCTTTGGGCGCATTACGCCTTGGAAAACTGTTTATTACTCGGTTATCGAGCTCTGCAACGCATGGTGGGCTGACTTGATGTACTGCAGGGCGCGTCCTCAAGAAGGCCAAGTTCGACGAGGGGCTCACCCGAGTACTCTTGGAAAAAACAAGGCTTGGCAAGGGTCAGTCACGGCTGTCGGGTCCCTTGCACAAACGTCGGGCATCTACCTGTGAATAAGAGTGTCGCCGCTTATGACGTAATATGAGCACAGGGCTGAAGGTGCATCGCCATGAACGTTGTGCAAATCCGCAGTGTTGCAAATCCGCAGCGTGAAAGAGGACTGAAAAAGGACGTCATGCGGGTTGGGGAGCACCAGCTGTCCAGTCGCCGTGGTTGGCGGGTTGAGACCAATGGAAATCAGCTTGCAATCACCCAATCACCTGCTCTCCTCCCGCCGACAGGTACGTGTGGAAACCGGACGACAGTCACGATCTTGAAGACAAGCTCAGAAAGGCCGCATACTTTGGCTACCTGCCCAAGGCCTGTCCACCCGCCGTCATCCCCGCGGACCTGGTGGCGCCCGAGTTCAGCCCCCTCGTGCGCGCGGCACTGCAGTGCGCTGGTCCGCCCGACCTGATGCGTGAGGATCCCGTCGAGTTTGCGCGGCTGTACAACGCCGGACGAAGTCTTTTAGCTCTGACCAGCGGCCTCTATCAAAAAGAGGTACAACTACAAGATTCATTCCTGCTATGGCATCACAAGGAGCTGAGAATCGAAGGCATGACGAGGCCGGAGTCAACGCAGTCTGCAATCCGTGAAGGCAAAACAGGCAAGCTCACTGCCTGCAATGGGCAGTATGTCGTCGCCCTGCTCGAATGCAAGTTGGGTGGCGGTGGGGCGCCCGTCATGCAGGCGCTGCGTTATTACCAGCAGGTGAGGGTTCGTTGGCATTCTGGCACTGTTGCAGCACACAGCATGTGCTTTGGGGGGCTGCGGTTGGACCTGAGACCCTGGCGTGTTGGCCAAAGCAGCTGTGCTCTTCCTCGGGCAAATTACTGAAGCAACGAACGTTGTCCTTTTTGTCCTTCCTTCTATCTGCATGTGGGATGGTGCCGTTGCAGCACTACGATGATGGCAAGTTCTGGGCGACATCAGTGAAAGCGCAGGTGGGTTGAGGCAGTGATGCAGCGCAGCCGGGGTTGCTCGTTCGTGTGGCGTGTGTATGTGTGCAGTTGCAGTCCACCAAACGCCGCAAGTTACCTTGGTCCTTGACGACTCTGGTCGACCGCCCTCTAGGCTGACCTGCTGCCAGCGCTGGTGCTGCTGCTGGATGGGCCACATTTCAGCATTCACGGGGTCTGGACGATCTACCAGAACAGGGTGGGCTACGTGCCCCTCTTGGAGGTGAGTAGAGGTGGGATATTGGACAGCAGTAACAATTCCCAACGAGGGTCAGTCAGAATAAATGTCATGAACCGGCGCATTCATCTTGAGCTCCAAGTGGGCCATTTTTGGTAAGCAGAACTGGCGATGCGGGATGAACCGATAGTCGAGTTAAGGTGCCAAACTGTGCGCTAACCTAATCCTGAAGGATTGAGGAGGTAGTGAGCACAGGACCAGGACATTGGGGAATCAGGGCTGAAGAAATATTGTTACCACTTGTTTACCTCTAGCCGCCGCCGCACTTTCAATTGTCGTTGTGTGATGCTCTGCAACTGCACTATCATTGCCCTCAGCTTAACCTGGCGAACGACCTCGGCAACGCGGATATGCTGGGGCTTGTGGCGAAGCTGGACGCGTACCGGCAGACCTTGGGGCAGCTGTTTGCGAGGTACAACCAGCTGGATGCAACGCCCGCAGATTCGGAGGACATCGCACGTCGGGCCAGGCTGCGGCAGGCGGCGTGTGTTACCCCGACCCAGACGCAGTTGCCATGCACGCTGCCGTACAGTTTGCTCGAGGAGGGCCTGGGCTTGGACGACATACGTTACCGGGGCTACGGTCTGATGTACAGCGCGACCATGACGGCCCCAGACGGCAAACACACGGCGGGCGACCGGGTCCCGGTGGCCATCAAGTTCGTCAAGGGGCCGTACGGGGAGCAGGTGCGACCGTTGGGTTCGGCAGGGTGGTGAAAGAAACTGTTTTCTGATTACCCATGGGTTCTTAAGCGTACGCTTAGCTACTGTCTCGCCTGTGAACTCTTGGGCCGCCTGTCAACTTGCCCGTACCTTAATTTTGCCGTACGGATGCAGGTGCACCGGGCCTGGTTCGATGCCGGTCTGGCGCCCAAGCTGTTCCATGTACGGCAGGTGGGCTCCGTAACCATAGTCGTAATGGAGGAGCTGCGTGCGGAGGACGGCTGGAAGATGTTGAGTTCGCTGATGAACGAGAGGCCGCCGCGGGAGGAGGTCGCCCGGGTGCAGGCGGTGGTGGAGGCGGCGCTGCTGAACGCGCACCAGGTGGCGCTGGAGGGTGGCAAGAAGGGAGCTCACGGGGACGTGCGCTGCCCGAACATCTTTGTGCGCAAAACGTCTCAGGACGAGTCGCTGGTCGTCAAGTTTATCGACTTCGACTGGCAAGTGGTTTATCCGGCCGGGCATGGTCGAGGAGGTTTGCTGTTCGTAAACAGTCATTCGTACATAGTGTAATGTATGGTTTGTGGCATATGGGCCCGACGATGGATGAGCCCGACTTGCCCCAGAGAAAGTGGAGTGCACGGTATTGCATCGTCCAGGCCCTCAGCCGCCATTCATTTGCCCTTCTTCGTGGATTGTGGTTAGTTACATTTACCCGCGTTCTGCACATCGCACAACTACCCGAATCTTCCCCTTGACCCCAGGGCGGGAATTGACGGCGAGGCCACCTACCCGCCAGAGCCGCTGTCGACTGAAGTGCGATGGCACGTCGATGTGCGGCCTGGTGGCCCGATCCGGCAGGAGCACGACACGCACTTGCTGAACTACGACGTGTGGCGCTCTTAGCAGGTAGCCGGATGCCTGCAAGCCGTACATGTCTGTTTGGGAGGGCCCCCAGCAATGCGCCGTTCAGGGATTTCGTGACGGTTAGCACTACCACACAGCATGCGGTGGGTTGAGGAATGCGAGGAATGTGAATTCTTTGCAGGCATGAGGGTTCGGGACAGTGCAGCCTCGCCCTGGTCTACTGTGGGCGGTGACGGAGGTGAAGCTGCCGGTCGTCTGCCGTGACCATGCAGTCTGACGGGGGCGCCATGCTCTGTGGCCACGGCGCTTGTGGCCACTGAGCCGCGCGCAGGCGGTGGCGCCGGCATGGTCGGTCCGGGATAGCAAGGCGACTGCTTCGCGGCAACGCAGTGAGGATGTTGGGCGCTGTGGAGGATAGCATAGTTCGCGTTCTTCGTAGACGAAGAGCCTGGACCTACCCCAGTGCCCCCACGTTAATGGGAAGTAGTTATCAACGCAGACACGATGGCAGGCACGGTCTGGAGGAGAGACATTGACTTGGATTTCGACTAACGGTGACGCCCGCAGTCATTGCACGTTGATGAAGCGGCGCAGGGAGGGCCGTCGATCGCGTGTATTGGGGGATGGGACTTGCATTGGGAATGGGGTTTGGGGGAGTCTTCCCGGAACACGGTTTGTGATAAATGCCGGAGGGCAACGGGCAACATGCCGGAGTGCGGACCGAGGGTACGGTGTGTGATGGCCAGGTGGGTGTAGGAGGGGTAGTGACCGCAGTTGTTCCCGGGCCGCCCATCAGCCGTGTTTTCGCGTTTTCGCTGCCTCGATTGACATACGGAGGGGGGTGGAGGTGGGGGATCCAGCGCTTGTCCTGCATCGAAGCCGCCGATTGGGATGGGAGGCGACGAGGCCAAGAGCTGCGAGGCAACATAACCAGCTACGCTCCTAGGGATGTGTGCGAGCGCGGGTTGTACAACACGTGGGCCGGACGGAACCGCCGGCGATTCCCTCGCTCCAGGATGGGTTATCGCTACCGGTGTATGCGGCACGTGGTCGCGCTCATAGCACTCCATCGTACGGAACAGGGTAGCGAGGTCCGAAAGCGCCCCGCAGCCTCTGCGCGCGACTTGACGTACAGCACCGCTCTGCACCGCTTCTAACCGCACCCGCATGCAACGCGCGGTCGGGGGGCTGGGATGTGGGCGGTGGGCCCCTGCTGCATGCCCCGTGCTGTACGAAGGGGGGCCAGAGGGGTTGTCAGGAGGGCGCGGGCTGTCCACGGGAGGGCGCTGTTCACCTGGGTGGGTCAGGGCGGCTGTCGGGTCCAACGCGTGCCGGGGGCCGGGCTTCGTGTGGCGGGGCCTCAATGATCCACCCGTGAGCACGTGGGTCGTGCAGTGCGCTGTTGTTGTTGTTGTCGACCTTTTGTCGACCAGGTGTGTTGTATACTGCGTACAACAAATCCTGCCTGTAGTGCACGTGCACGTACTAAGTCCTACAAGGTGGTTCGCGGCGTTGTTGGTGCGAGGCTGTCGGATTCTCTACACGGCACTTCGTTAAATGAGTGGAGGCTGGAGGGAGGACGCTTGGTTATGCGGCAGCCGTTGTCCGGCAGTGACGAATGGGAGGTTAGGGCACGTCTAGTCGGGGAGGGGATGAGCGGCTGGTGGGTCGGAGGTGTGCTGGAGATATTCCCTCGGCCCGGCAAGGGGCTGCAAACTGCACAGGACGGCGCACAAGGCGCATGCAGATGCAGTGTTGGCGATACCAGAACATGCGCCGGTAACCGAGCACATATCGATGCAGGTTGTGAAGTAGAAAAGTTGCTACTCGTAGTCTACTGCGTGTCATAATGCAATTGTGCCAAGCCCCGAGCCCGAAACGTGTCTCATATCGGGAAAATGCTAAGCGAAGACACACGTTTTTGTACAAGACGGTCCAGACCATCCAAGAGGCGAACCGACGAGCTGGAAACAAGGACATATAAAAAAGGTAAGGTTTATGACTATGATATATTAGTCTTAGCTGCGCCGAAAGGGTGCCCGGGTGCGCAAGTTGTGCTTTGCTTTCGTTGGAAAACGACCAACGTCGGATAATAGTAGTATGTGTTGCGCCCAGTAGAATGTGTTGCATAGTCGTAGTTAGTGACCTTTGTGACAGGGGCCGTAAACCCTGACACACTGGCTGAGAAGAAATGTTTAGAACCCACGACACCGACCATCACGGAAATGTACTGAAGATGACCCAGCTCGAAACGGCCGTGAAGAACCACAAACTGTATGTGCAATCGGGGGGGGGGGGTAGAAAGCAGAATAACTGAGCATATCCTGACTTACTTTGTACTAATTAAGGCCTTTAATAATATTAAAAAAGTACTTGGATTGGCTCAGGGAATAATACGTACGGCTTCTCCAAAGTTTGGCGTACGGCAGCGGTCGGTCGGTCGGGGTCGGGGGCCTGGGAGGTTTCGGAGGACCCTTCTGAAACTTCTTCCATGTTGCGAGTTTTGAGCTGAAAATTAGATGAAACGATTCCTCTCATTGAGCTCTTTCATTTGCGCTACTCAGACAAGTCATAGACTTAATGCGTCGGTCACCTACCTGAGGCATCCCTATGGCGATAGCCCATCCCCGCAAAGATGAATGCTGACGAGCCCCAGCTGCGCAAACGAGATCGTGACAATATAGAAGACAAAAATAATGCATCTGGAAGTGCCGCAAAGACTACTCAACTAGTTCCATGTCGGGAGGGCTGCGGCAAGTGTCTTCCTGCGAACACCCCTTCTCACAAAGTGGGCCGCGCACTTCAACAGCATAGATTGCAAGCAGAAAAGGTCGCTACAGCAGGACCGCGTCCAGGCGAAACGCTTTTTCGCTAGGCCGCCAGCCAGGGAACCAGCCGGAGCGTGGTAAAGAAGGCCAAGCAAGGGTCTCATCAGCCCGCACCCGGCCGGATAGCCGAGCTCAAACGCGGGGCCAATGTTCTGGGGGAGGCCGCTTCAAAGTTTTGGGCAAAGCTGGTTGGGGGTGACGGCAGTGCCAATGCCACCGAGCCGGGTGCTGAGCCCGCCAACGAGCCGGCCGCTGGGCCAGCTGCACAGCCCGATTCTGGGGCAGATGAGCTGCATGGTCAAGCCAGGGGAAGGCGTGGCAGGGGTAGCCGAGGCAGGGTCCGCGGCGGGCGTGGGAGCCGTGGGGGCCGGGCCAGGGTTCACGGCGTGTAGAAGCGCACGCTGACTTCGGAGAGGCAAGGTTCCCAGGCCCTGCCCGGACATCAAGGCGTTTTGCTTCAACGGTACTCTGAACGCATTCCCAATGAACGAGATTCCGGCCCTGGTCGGGCCAAGACTTCGCTTTTGTGGGGTTGGGGTTAAGGGCGACGTACAGACACTTAACTTGGCCTCTGTGCACTGCGCAACGGTCACGCCATGGCCACGCCGATGAAGTATTTAATGCGGCGCGGAAAACCTGCGAGAACGTGCGTTTATTGCCCGCCTCCGGATAGGATGGGCCGAGGGGGTGTGGCGCCACTGACGACAAGTTGCGATGCGTGCGTTCGCTCCTATATTAATTGGAATAAATAGAAAATGCATAAAGGAGCCAACAGGCGTTTTTCCTGTTCGATTTGGTGAAGATTTGAGGATGTACGGCAGACTTCTGCTCCGGAACCGTACGGCAGGGTCGGTCGGTCGATTTGGGGGGTCCAAAAACAACTTCATAGGATGTGTTCAGGAAATAACTTCCCTACCCCCCCCCCCCCTGGTGCAATGTTCTTTTATGTAGAACGGAAAACAAGGCATGCGAGCAACGAACATTCACTGCACTTTCATAGTCCTGTTGTACTTATCCACTTTGCGACGTTACAATCATGTGTGTATACCTTGTATTGTAATTTGGTTCAATTTGGTGGTGAGTTTCTGAAGCTGATTCTGTGTCCACTTATTTAGTAGTCGTGCCTGACCTCTGGTGCAGTGGACATAGAGTGACAGGGTGAGCTGAGTATTGATGCAGAAGAATAAATGCAAGATTTCATACCCGGCTTAGGGCCCGTTTACATATGGCCAGCATAAAACTTTAATACGGAAGTCAGTCGTAAATCAAAATCTACCACAAAGTACTTTTCGACTGGCAAAGTGTTTACATTACATTTTTGGCGCATTTCTTTCATTGAATAAGTTGTGATCTGGGTCGCTTTGCAGAAGGTGAATAGTCACAGAACAGTGAAGGTTCTCCTCAAGCATAACTATTCCTTTTCAGAACCCGAACACTAAGAATATGAACATCAATCCTACTATGTTGCTTATTGCCGCGTTCTGGCATCATTACCAACGACGGCGAGCTCTGCGGCGAATGGTCTTCATGAACATGGCATTCTGCTGCTTTGCCATTACAATGTTAACAACACCCATCACAGCGGCATTCGAATCTAAGGCCTGCTCAGCGACAGCTTGCAAGTTCTGGCTAAGAAGGCCATGCAGGTTGGCATCCGCGGGATCCTCGGCGGCAAGGTAACCGAGTTCCTCTTCCGGATATTCTTCATTATCGCTCATTTCGGCCGCGGAAAAGTACCTATTGTAACCATAAATTATGATGTACCGAGTTCAGGCAAAGTAAAGTATGTCGCTTTAATGAACAGTTTGGGTTGGCTACCTCATACGGCTCGTATGTTGTCAGCTGGAAAGCACATTTTGTATTAGTATGAAGACTTTTTGCAAGTTTCCATCCCCCGTCAGATGGAACCTTGCAAAAAGACAATTCAGCAGAAAAGTGCTTTTTGTACGATATGTAAACACCACTTAAAAAGTGATTTCCAGTTAAATACCTTACAGTCTGAAGGACTTTTCCGCATATGTAAACGGGCCCTTATGGAATCTTGCAGTAATGTTTTTTCGAACCTTTAAGTACGGAATTCTTTTCGGTCTCATATGTAAACGCTATTCCTGGCAAAAATGTTTTACGATCCGGAGCATTTTCAGGCATATGTAAACGGCCCCTAAACTGACACAATCACACAATCACACATCAATACTATCCCGTCTAGGTCCCGCTCGCGCAAAAAAAGAAAGTGGCCCGCTGCGTACGGAACCCCCGACTAGGGAAGTCCATTGTGCGATGGAGGCCTTCTCACAAAGAGACATGTACACGAATGAATAGAGCGCATCAAAGCCTGTCAGTCGGTGCTTGCGCGCAAAAAAATGGACAAGAGATGAAGAAGAACATGTGCTCGAGGCGTGGGCCGCTGAGCTGCGCCACTTTGCATATGCTCTCCAGGCGGAAATGCTTCAGGCACCATTGTTTGAGATATTCCACATAGACAAACTAGGAAATCGTGCATTGGGCTGTTGTTCCGGACAAGACCCATCCATGAACCTCGCAACTGTGGCCCGCATTCGTTACTGCCTCGCAATACCGACTGCATATAGCAATCCGAACGGTGCTCCGCGAATGAATGAATTGGTACATGGCGCATTTTGGCCACCGTGCGCGTTCTTGTACACTACGCCTCTCTTCCAGCGACTCCTCGCTCGACGCAGGCGCAGGACTTCAGGCGCTCCAGCACCAACCTCCTAATCTGCCGTTCCCAGCATCTACAACTGCGTGCTGTTCACTGATGACTTCTGTCGTTCTTCATGGGGGTGCGCCTGTTCTGTGCAACAGTCCTTACGACTTCCTGTTTCATGCTGACTTCACCACGCCGCGACACAAATCCGCGTTGCATGCTCGTCCCTATTGTTTTTCTTCCTTCCAGCGAGGTCATTTATTCAAAGACATCAACGTCCATTCCACGGCTTGACCTGTGGCACCATGCTCTGGGACGACCTCTGATGGGGCAACCTTGCAAACCTACTGCTTCAGCTCTTGCCATTCAACCCTTGTACCTTCTACCTCTGCATTCCTTCCTGTCCGCGACCACTCTCTCCCTTTTTGCGATTTCGTCGGGAACAACACCCTGAACATCAGCAAACAAAGTCCTTTCCAGGGCGCTGACATATTTTATAGAATGTTATAAGAACCTCTTCTCGGGCATCGCACCAGTCGGCTCTGACAGCGCTGCTGCAGCAACCGCGGTCATGCTTTATATGACTCGTACACGACCCTGACCAGCCAGTTTTGTCACCTATGCAACGCAAACTACTAAACTGACGCAATCACACAATCACACATCAATACTATCCCGTCTAGGTCCCGCTAGACGTGGCTCTGCGCCACGATGGACACGGATGGGGTGGACAAGGTTCACGAAGCCCTTGTAGCTTTGGGAGCTGACCCGACGGTCTTTAAAAAGACCGAATTGAAATGCCTGTATCAGAACGGCTATCGCAGCGTCGACGTTCTGCAGTCTGCAACACGCGAGAGTCTCACGGCCATCAATCTGCCGGTTGGACTCGTCGACTACATCCTAAAGCTGATCGGTGCGCAGGGTTCTCTCATGGGGTTCTCTGGCATCCCGCGGTGGGTGAGGAGTGCGTACGCGTATGGATCCAATGCCGCCTAAGCCTGTACACGAGGAAACCCGTTCAGCGCTTGACGTGATGCAGGCACTGCCTTCACCGTATGAGCTGCAATACTGAGTTTGGGCTTGCCTGAGGCTTTGCATCGTATGTTCTCAGCGATTGCGACGCCGGAATGTTGCTGGTTGCTCTCCTTCGCCCCCGGTCCAAGCACAACTCTCCCGCCATGGTACTCTGTCTCGGTCCATGCCACCGTCTCGAACCTGAAGCACAACTCTCCCGGCATGGTGCTCTGTCGTCTTATGACGAGAACCTTCACGAAATTCCTGTGAAGCAGTTGCTGGAAACTCAAGGACTGAGTGAAAAGTGGCCTCTGAGCGCCCGAAACCCCCTTTTCGGCCTCTTTGTTCGTTGGGAGACGCCGCAACCGATCTCTGTGTACGTGCTTCCCCTGCAGGCGCGGCGGCTGGTGCTGGTCCGAGCAGCGCGGCAGCTGCTGGTGAGCTCCAGTCAAGTATGTAACCTGCGTTACCCTGCTAGGGTCTTCGCTACCAATTGAGGGGCAAGTGTCTGGGGCAGAGGAGATGTCCTTGTGCAACACGCACGGCATACGGTAGGCCGAACATCAAATTTGACGTTTCCCTTGTGCGTCTCTCACGCATCGCACCCCACCCCATCCGCACGCCAGACAGCAGCAAGGGAAACGTCCAGGGCTGGTACCCTGCGGGGCGCAGCAAGCAGGCACACCCCTCCCTCGCCAACCCAACCCTGCTGTCTGGCGACAGCATTAAGTGGGGTTCCTGGTGTAGGGCGTTGTGGTGCGACGGCGTGGGGGACCTGTCGGGTCGGGTCGGGTTGTGCCTACTCTTGCCGGGTGCTACTCTTCGGAACTTTATGTATATGGACGGGGCTCATATGGTTTCACTAAGCATTTATGGGGGCCTCCGACCTCTACTCCTGTCATAGATGAAAGCTGTTTGAGGCTCGACGAGATGTATGTTCAGGTCGGTGAATGTGCTTCCCATGCAGGCGCAGCACGCTACCGAACTGGTCGCGATGGGATTATTGTGGTCTCGGGGGACTTGCAGGTCGCCGTGCTGCTGACTTGCTGCACTTGTGTGGGACCTGCTGATTCCGAACACGTTGCAAATAGGCCTGGGTGTCGTACAGATGGGCGGGGATGGCTGCAATGAGTGCTGTTACACGCGTTTGGGTATTGGGTGTATATGGCTGGCCGCTGCGTTGGTGACAGACCTCACGTGGGTTCTTTGGGCGCATTACGCCTTGGAAAACTGTTTATTACTCGGTTATCGAGCTCTGCAACGCATGGTGGGCTGACTTGATGTACTGCAGGGCGCGTCCTCAAGAAGGCCAAGTTCGACGAGGGGCTCACCCGAGTACTCTTGGAAAAAACAAGGCTTGGCAAGGGTCAGTCACGGCTGTCGGGTCCCTTGCACAAACGTCGGGCATCTACCTGTGAATAAGAGTGTCGCCGCTTATGACGTAATATGAGCACAGGGCTGAAGGTGCATCGCCATGAACGTTGTGCAAATCCGCAGTGTTGCAAATCCGCAGCGTGAAAGAGGACTGAAAAAGGACGTCATGCGGGTTGGGGAGCACCAGCTGTCCAGTCGCCGTGGTTGGCGGGTTGAGACCAATGGAAATCAGCTTGCAATCACCCAATCACCTGCTCTCCTCCCGCCGACAGGTACGTGTGGAAACCGGACGACAGTCACGATCTTGAAGACAAGCTCAGAAAGGCCGCATACTTTGGCTACCTGCCCAAGGCCTGTCCACCCGCCGTCATCCCCGCGGACCTGGTGGCGCCCGAGTTCAGCCCCCTCGTGCGCGCGGCACTGCAGTGCGCTGGTCCGCCCGACCTGATGCGTGAGGATCCCGTCGAGTTTGCGCGGCTGTACAACGCCGGACGAAGTCTTTTAGCTCTGACCAGCGGCCTCTATCAAAAAGAGGTACAACTACAAGATTCATTCCTGCTATGGCATCACAAGGAGCTGAGAATCGAAGGCATGACGAGGCCGGAGTCAACGCAGTCTGCAATCCGTGAAGGCAAAACAGGCAAGCTCACTGCCTGCAATGGGCAGTATGTCGTCGCCCTGCTCGAATGCAAGTTGGGTGGCGGTGGGGCGCCCGTCATGCAGGCGCTGCGTTATTACCAGCAGGTGAGGGTTCGTTGGCATTCTGGCACTGTTGCAGCACACAGCATGTGCTTTGGGGGGCTGCGGTTGGACCTGAGACCCTGGCGTGTTGGCCAAAGCAGCTGTGCTCTTCCTCGGGCAAATTACTGAAGCAACGAACGTTGTCCTTTTTGTCCTTCCTTCTATCTGCATGTGGGATGGTGCCGTTGCAGCACTACGATGATGGCAAGTTCTGGGCGACATCAGTGAAAGCGCAGGTGGGTTGAGGCAGTGATGCAGCGCAGCCGGGGTTGCTCGTTCGTGTGGCGTGTGTATGTGTGCAGTTGCAGTCCACCAAACGCCGCAAGTTACCTTGGTCCTTGACGACTCTGGTCGACCGCCCTCTAGGCTGACCTGCTGCCAGCGCTGGTGCTGCTGCTGGATGGGCCACACTTCAGCATTCACGGGGTCTGGACGATCTACCAGAACAGGGTGGGCTACGTGCCCCTCTTGGAGGTGAGTAGATGTGGGAGGTGGGATATTGGACAGCAGTAACAATTCCCAACGAGGGTCAGTCAGAACAAATGTCATGAACCGGCGCATTCATCTTGAGCTCCAAGTGGGCCATTTTTGGTAAGCAGAACTGGCGATGCGGGATGAACCGATCGTCGAGTTAAGGTGCCAAACTGCGCGCTAACCTAGATCCTGAAGGATTAAGGAGGTAGTGAGCACAAGACCAGGACATTGGGGAATCAGGGCTGAATAAATATTGTTACCACTTGTTTACCTCTAGCGGCCGCCGCACTTTCGATTCTCATTGTGTGATGCTCTGCAACTGCACTATCATTGCCCTCAGCTTAACCTGGCGAACGACCTCGGCAACGCGGATATGCTGGGGCTTGTGGCGAAGCTGGACGCGTACCGGCAGACCGTGGGGCAGCTGTTTGCGAGGTACAACCAGCTGGATGCGACGCCCGCAGATTCGGAGGACATCGCACGCCGGGCCAGGCTGCGGCAGGCGGCGTGCGTTACCTCGACCCAGACGCAGTTGCCGTGCACGCTGCCGTACAGCTTGCTCGAGGAGGGCCTGGGCTTGGACGACATACGTTACCGGGGCTACGGTCTGATGTACAGCGCGACCATGACGGCCCCATACGGCAAACACACGGCGGGCGACCGGGTCCCGGTGGCCGTCAAGTTCGTCAAGGGGCCGTACGGGGAGCAGGTGCGGCCGTTGGGTTCGGCAGGGTGGTGTAAGAAACTGTTTTCTGATTACCCATGGGTTCTTATGCTTACGCTTAGCTACTGTCTCGCCTGTGAACTCTTGGGCCGCCGGTCAACTTGCCCGAATACCTTATTGTTGCCGTACGGATGCAGGTGCACCGGGCCTGGTTCGATGCCGGTCTGGCGCCCAAGCTGTTCCACGTACGGCAGGTGGGCTCCGTAACCATGGTCGTAATGGAGGAGCTGCGTGCGGAGGACGGCTGGAAGATGTTGAGTTCGCTGATGAACGAGAGGCCGCCGCGGGACGAGGTCGCACGGGTGCAGGTGGCGGTGGAGGCGGCGCTGCTGAACGCGCACCAGGTGGCGCTGAAGGGCGGCAAGAAGGGAGCTCACGGGGACGTGCGCCGCCCGAACATCTTTGTGCGCAAAACGTCTCAGGACGAGTCGCTGGTCGTCAAGTTTATCGACTTCGACTGGCAAGTGGTTTATCCGGCCGGGCATGGTCGAGGGGGTTTACATTTCGTAAATAGTCTTTCGTACATAGTGGAATGTATGGTTAGTGGCATATGGGCGAGCCCGACGATGGATGAGCCCGACTTGCCCCAGAGAAAGTGGGGTGCACGGTATTGCACCTTCCAGGCCCTCAGCCGCCATGATCGTGGATTGTGGTTAGTTGCATTTACCCGCGTTCTGTACATCGCACAACCACCCAAATATTCCCCTTGACCCCAGGGCGGGAATTGACGGCGAGGCCACCTACCCGCCGGAGCCCCTGTCGACTGAAGTGCGATGGCACGTCGATGTGCGGCCTGGTGGCCCGATCCGGCAGGAGCACGACACGCACTTGCTGAAGTACGACGTGTGGCGCTCTTAGCAGGTAGCCGGATGCCTGCAAGCCGTACATGTCTGTTTGGGAGGGCCCCCAGCAACGCGCCGTTCAGGGATTTTGTGACGGTCAGCACTACCACACAGCATGCGGTGGGTTGAGGAATGCGAGGAATGTGAATCCTTTGCAGGCATGAGGGTTCGGGACAGTGCAGACTCGCCCTGGTTTACTGTGGGCGGTAACGGAGGTGAAGCTGCCGGTCGTCTGCCTTGACCATGCAGTCTTACGGGGGCGCCATGCATGCTCTGTGGCCACGGCGCTCGTGGCCACTGAGCCGCGCGCAGGCGGTGGCGCCGGCGTGGTCGGTCCGGGATAGCAAGGCGACTGCTTCGCGGCAACGCAGTAAGGATGTTGGGCGCTGTGGAGGATAGCATAGTTCGCGTCTTTCGTAGACGATGAGCCTGGACCTACCCCACTGCCCCCACGTTAATGGGAAGTAGTAATCAGCGCAGACACGATGGCAGGCACGGTCTGGAGGAGAGACATTGACATGGATTTCGACTAACGGTGACGCCCGAAGTCATTGCACATTGAAGCGGCGCAGGGAGGGCCGTCGATCGCAACGCAAACTACTAAACTAACACATTCACTCATGCACACAAAACTGGACCTCAGTGACAGGGGGCGTGTTGCAATGAATCAGTAGCGCATTTTATAATTCAGTAGGAGGTCCCTCCCTTTCGGCAGGGGCTTACGGTGCAACTGCAACCGTGATTCTTAGCACTCATGTTGAAGCAGTGTGCAATGGGTCTTAGTTTGGTAGTTTGCGTTGCATAGTCATACCTAATTCCTGCTCTGCGATCAAGTGCTTTTTTTTTAAGTGTCACCCAAGCACTATCATTCAATGGCACATGTCCAGGCGCCAAGACGGACCATCGGCAGCTGGGATGTCCAGGAAGTTGTCGGTTCAGGATCATTTGCTATTGTATGTAAAGCACGTCACGTGACGACGGGCACTCTTGCTTCGGTCAAGGAGATCCTTTCGGGCAGGCATTTCGTGAGTCGCCGCTCGAGCCAGGGATTGCTGTACTTAAGAGGCTCAGACATGCAAACATCGTGGGACTTTTGGATCTTTACAAGGAAAGGGGCAGGGCCGAAATTAGTTGTACCCGCTTGTCACGTCGATGCACTCAGATAAAACTCTCCACGCCGTGCCGCTCTCACTGTGGACGCTGTATGACGGATGTTCTGGTTGACCCGAAGGCGGCGATTTGGCTCAGCACCTGAGGCAGCGCGGACCTCTGGGTGAGGCGTCCTGCCGCTACCTCCTTCGGCACCTGGCGGAGGGGCTGAAAGTGCTCAGGCAGCACAACGTGATGCACGTGAGTGGGTTTGCGACTGACCCCTCCCCTCCTCTTCCAGCGTCCACCAACACCGAAACCACCGCCACCACAACCCACGATCCAACGACCGAGTCACTGGCTGCTTGGCGCGCCTCGCTCGCTGCCTCGATATATCCCGTTTCTTGGCAACTCCCTCGCCACCACCTGCCCCACGCCTCGCGCCCGCGGCCCACCATCGGCCCGCAGCGCGACCTGAAGCCCCAGAACCTTCTTCTGTCGGACAGCGGTCCCTCACCCACGCAGAAGATCGCGGACTTTGGATTCGCAAGGTCCCTGCAGCCCGCCGGCGAGTGCAGGGGCTGGCGCGGGCGCGGGAATGATGGGCGGGATTCCCCGGGGTCTTCTAGGGGGGTCTGCCGTACAGTCCGTTGGCAGAGCGGCTGGGTGCGATGCGGGTCTGCCGTACAGTCCGTTGGCAGAGCGGTTGGGTGCGATTCGGGTCTGCCGTACAGTCCGTTGGCAGAGCGGTTGGGTGCGATGCGGGTCTGCGTCAGTGTGCGTCACTTGGTGTTGGGGTCGATCATGCCAGACGTGAACTCGGACGTGGCATCTGAGCTGTGCCGCTCTTCGTCCCGGCATGCCTGTCTGCCTGCCGAGGACGGGGCGACAGCGGAATAAGAATAAGCAGGGTGGGGTTCTTTGGGAGGTCTGGGGTCTGGCCCACGTCTGTGGAATGGAGTGGAGTGCGGTGGAGTGCGGTGGAAGCAGTCCACCACCCGCCCCTTCTGATGCGCGTCAGGGAACCGAAACCTCTCCCTCCCCTGGTTGGGGCTCTCCCCTGCCTCCCAACTGAGGCCACGACCCTAGCCACAAACCGCCTTGAACCCCAACCCCAGGGGAAAATACAGCGTTGTATACTTGTTTTGCGTGTTGGGCAACATGCACAACACGGGCCCAGCATCCATTATTCAAGCTGTGTGACCCAGGGGCTGTGTGATCCAACGGCCTCCAGATTGCGGTCGTAAATCTAGGTTGAGATCTAGGGGCGGACGTACGTACGGTAAAGTTCCCGTGGTACGACGATAATCGATTAGTTACTTGGCTGCTCGTACCGCATGACGGCCACCCGCGCCCTCCTCGCACACCCCGCACTTGCTGCAGAGGCCGCTGTGGGAGCAGTCGGGCACGGTGGCCGCCCCCAGCGCCTTCTGCAGGTCGGCTTTCAGCCACCACTTGGCGATCCCTGAAGCAACCAAACGAGCAAGCAGACAATCAAGCAGGGCGGGGCGGAGCGGGATCAAGCCCGAACCACCCACACATACCGTATTTCAATGTGTGGGTGAGGGAAGGTCCTGCGAAGATTCGTTGAGCGGGAAGCCCTAGGTCGGCGTTTGTTGGCGGTCAGCCCGCGTGCCTTCGCCCTGGCCTCTCCTCCCTCCTCCCTCCCCTTGGCGCACGAGGATGTCGGGACATACGGCAAGGAGCGCCCGAGAGCGTGGCGCCCAAAGAGCCGGTCGCGGATGTGTCACGGATGTGTTTGGTACGGCACCTGCCGTAGCTAGCCGCGCCTCGCCTGTCCTGTCGCGGGTAGCTGCGTGCGGTACGACACGCGGTACGGCACGCGGTACGACACGCGGTACGGCACGCACCTGGGGCAGCTTGCCAAGCGCCTCCCTCAGCATCGCCTGCTTCCTTGCGAACTCCGATGTGGACACCAGGTGCCACTGAAAGGGCGTGTGCGGCTTGGGCGTGAAGTTGGAGATGGTCAGGTTGACCGCCAGGTGCCACTTCCCTGGAGCCACCAGACCCCCGCCCCCGGCCACCACCAGGCAGGCAGGCAGGTAAGCGGGCGAGTGCAGCGTGTTAGCGGCGGGGTAGGAAGGCCGTACGACACGTACGGCGCGGGGGTAAGATGTCGTGCAGCTTTCAGCAGGCGAGCCGTCTTACCCACTCCTCACGCACACACGCACACACGCCGGGACCTGCCTACCTACCGATCCACAACCCTAGGTAGGTAGGTAGGTAGGTAGGTCCCGTACAACCACGCAACCGATTTGGCAGAGCGGCACCCCACGTCAGTGATGCCCGCACATTTCCTTGCAGTCATGATCTGGGTGACGGTCACGGTGACCGACCCCAAGGGCAGAGGCACCAGGGTTGTTGTTAGGCTACGTGTGTTACAGTGTTGCTATCTTAAATAAAAAGAATATTTACGAGAATCCCTGTCGTAACTGTGGCCCTGCTGTCGAAACACGCAGAAACATTTCCGACCTGCCTCGGAGGTTTTTATTTCCTGGCACCTAGGAAGTCCCCCAAAATCTGCCCTGCCAAAGGTTTTTGGCTACTGGCGGCAGGCCGGAAACCTGCGGAATTCTATTTCCGCGTTTTGGAAGATAGCAATACCCAGTAACTGGGTCAAAGCTTTCACGCTCGTCGGATTTTGCTCCACTCCTGTGCAAAACCAAACCGCGCCACCGTGGCGCACTGGGCGCAACGGGTGTTGGTTGCTGTTGACAATCCATATTCCCAACTGCTGGCGAGAACGTGCGTGCCTTGAAACGGACGCACAACTCGCCTGCACACTGCAAAAGTTGCAGAACGAATCGGCTGTTCATCGTGGGGGCGGGATGAGACAGTACGGGAGTATTAGGTGTACGACACCCGCGGAAGCATCCCGTCCGCCCAAAACCGCAACCCGCAACCCAACCCTGCGACACACCAAAATCAATGGATATGAAGCACCGACGCCGCTGGTCCTCACCGCCCCCAAAGCACCACGTCAATACCAAAGGATGCCCATCGGCAGCCACATAACCTGACCTGACCTGATCATGCGTATATGGAAACAGCCACCGCTGAGCATCCATCGCCGCAACACCCCCAC